>JALJEV010001430.1:2505000-3130000 GCA_026586105.1 Hylodesmum podocarpum | reverse complement strand
TTGATTAAACAATTTTGGTGCACACATCATTTTCAGTTGGTTGTTCTTTGAGTTGATATAATTCTAAAGTTAAGTATTCCACCAGTTTTTTCTTTACATTTTAAAAACATGTGATCTTAAAGAAGTTGATCCATAATTAGAATCAATTTTTGTCCAGACACACTTTAGAAAAAAAATTAATTTAAATAATGAAAAATTAATTTTAACATTTTAGAGAATAAAATATTTATTTCTTATTTTTTCCATTAGAAGTTCATCAAAAATCACTTTTTCACTGACCTTTGATAGATAATATTATAAGTACTACTTATGTTACTGATACTGCTCACTTTCAGGATATAACCTATCTAAGGCCAGTGAAATATGCATTTTCTAAAACTTTTGGAAAAGTTTTGTTGACTAGTAACAAATTATGCAGTTTTCTGACTTCCCACTTGTATGTAGGTATTGGAACTTGGGATTGTATCACATTCAATGATAATTGGGTTATCTCTAGGAGTTTCACAAAGCCCATGTACCATGAAACCCCTAATAGTGGCATTATCCTTCCATCAATTCTTTGAAGGATTTGCACTTGGTGGTTGCATCTCCCAAGCCAAATTCAGAACCTTAACAGCAACAATAATGTCATGTTTCTTTGCACTAACAACACCACTTGGTGTTGCTATTGGTGCTGCCATTGCTCCAATTCTTAATCCCCACAGTCCAGGAGCACTCATCACTGAGGGTATCTTGGATGCTTTTTCAGCTGGGATTTTAGTGTATATGGCATTAGTGGACTTAATAGCTGCAGAATTTCATACCAAGAAAATGCGTTCTAACTTTAGGCTTCAGGTTACATGTTACTGTTTGCTTTTCCTTGGGGCAGTATTGATGTCTTCACTGGCTATATGGGCATGATCCTCCTCTTTATTGTTGTTGTAAATAATAGTGCTTTTAGTGTTATTATATTCCTTCCTATAACCAAAGATAGATAAATTCATACAAATTGCTTATAGTTGTACCTCAGCAAGGTTCTTCCATACATCGTCATATTAATAAGATATTTTATTTTGAATTTTAAAACATGAAAAATATTTAATAGATAGTTGCAATACATAACTAGTTATAAGAAGATTTTGAGAAATATGTATGTACATAAATATATACTATACGATTACTTGTAAAGTAAATCTTGGAATTTCATCTTATCTAATTATAATTTCTTTTTTTTTTTTTATATGAAGGTTCTGTGTATACATAAATCAATCCCCAATTTTATTGCTTCTGAATCTTTTAAGAATACGTGAGTTACCTAACTAAAGGTTTTGGTAGCAGTTTATTCATGGGTTGTGTATGAGTTGCATCGTACAAAACAGGACAAGGAAAATAGTATAAAATTTATTTAATATTAATCATCTTTATATAATTTATTATATCTTATGTTAATTGAAAATCAGGATATATACCAGTAAACTAATTATTAAATAATAATAATTGATTGAAAATAGTATAATAAGGTTGTTGCAAGTAATGAATAACATGATAAAATTTTTACGGTCAATAAATAATTAAAATTCAAATATATTAATTTAAGATCAAGGAGAAATTATGCGTTGTACAACTTTTTATTTGATGATTTTTTTACTAACAGAATTTGAAATTTTGTTCTATTTGATTTGTTTAATTTGTTTTGTTGCAAACATAAAAAAAAATTAATTATCTTATATAGTACCCAAATCAAAATCAGAATGTCATACACCTTGTTAACATATGTTGCAATAGTGTCAGACTTATTAATAACTTTTTATATAAATTAAATCAACCAAACCATTTCGTTTACTATTTTATTAATTAAATTATTTAATAATTCAAAAAATTATGTTATTTTAACTATGATATTAAAATATATGAAAATAATAATAATTATTAAACATATTTAAAAAATTAAATTGTATAAATTTATATATATGAAATTGAAGATAATATTATTTATTTAACAGTTGAATCGATTAAATTTAATTTATAATAATATTAAAACATGTAAGTAACATGTATATATATGATTAAAGAGAAATATTTGGTAGACAACTTCAATACTTAAATAACCACATAATTAATTATAAAATATGAAGAAAAAAAGAAAGAAAAATTATATATATAGATTTTATAAATCAATTGATTGTTTGCTTGCGTAATATTATTTAGTATTAATATTAACAGTGTTAATATTCTTAGGAATTTTTATTTTAAGTTTAGAATTATACAGGGCTTATTTAGGGTCCATGACCCAAATTCATTTGTTTTGTAGAATTTGGGCCTAAACTTCCTCCAACGGCTCTGTTTTCGACCCAAATTATATATTGGCTACAAAGTTAATAAAAAAAAAAAAACATATTAATTAAAAAAATGTTACATAAACTAAAAATTCATTCTTAAATCATTCATAACTGCAATAAAAATGATTGTCACATTATAATATTCTGTCTATAATGAATAAATGCATATTATGAACAATTAGTTGCTAGTATATCACATTCACATTCTTTTTGTAATATATTAAATTTAGGATGATTATAAATAATAGATATCATTCTTTTTTTATCTAAGGAAAGAAAAAATATTTCATTAACTGGTAGTAGGTGTACCATTGAGAATACCTTATAGTATATTTATTCCCTTCACATGTTTTCTTTTACTGTGTTAATTTCATTGTTGCCAACAACAATTGCCTACTTAGTTGTAAATAAATATGAACTAATTAATTTTTATTAGTCTCGTTCGAATTAAATTTTTGAAAATTTTCTTTCACTAAATTAAGGTTAATTAGATTCTTGTAGTAAAAAAGAAAAAAAAAATTGTCTATAAAAAGTATCACAACATTTAACGGTAGAAAACTCAATTAATATTAGTCCAATAAATATATACTAAATTGTGCGATATTAATACTTAAGTATTAGTCTAGTAAATATATACTAAATTGTTGAAAATATTTATTGTTTAGTATTAGTAATTAATACATTGTCTTCATCGTATATAAACAAACATCCGACATAAAAAATAAAATAAAATTCAATAGTTATGTAATCTAAACAATTAAATCTATACAAGAATATTATAATGTTCTAATCTTCATTTTGAATCTATTCTTTTTTCCGCCTGTGAAATAACAATCAAACTAATAATTTAATATTGATTAAGAAAATAAAAAATTTAAAAATTAATTTTTTAAGGCTTAATGGATGGGTTGAATTTCATTGAAGTTTAAATTTATCATACGAACAAGTCAATAATAAATTTAATTAAATTAGTTCTGGTGTAATCTAAATAAAAAAAAAATATCTAGATCAATTTAATCACCGATTGTTTATTTTTCAAAGGCAAATGTTATTATTAGTAATGGTTTATTCCAAAGCTTATAACTCTTATTTGTTGTTACCATTTCCTAGCTTAAGTTCTTTTTCTGAAATCATCGTCTTATTAACCCAAACAATGGAAATTAATACTCAATTTTATTTTATTATTTTATTATTTTTTAATTACATATGCGAGATTTCTTCTTACTTGTGCATGTTATTTTAACTGTAAAATCGATTTAATAGTTTCTTGAATGTTGAAACACTTAATTAAACAGTGCATTTTCTTACACCAAATTTTTTACTATATATATAATAAAGAAAAAGAATGATTTAGAAAATTTATTTTTTAATGATTCATAAATATAAATTATATATATATATATATATATAAATATCTATATATATAATAAAGAAAAAGAATGATTTAGAAAATTTATTTTTTAATGATTCATAAATATAAATTATATATATATATATAAATATCTTTTAATAAAAAAAATTAGTGTGTACATGTGTTTTGATAGTACTATATAATATTCATACCTAAACCTATGTAAGAGGTATTATTTAGATATGTACATATTTTTTTTATCTTTAGGATATTTAGATTTAAAAATATCATCTGTAGTAATTTATTTTTTCTTTTAAGAAAGAATTTAAAGGCTATGCATTAATAGTATAAAACAAGTTTATTCAATTAACTAATCATAAATGAGATTTTAGGAATTTTTATCACAAAGTCAATAAATTTATGATATATGGTGAATCGTGATTAGTTAATTATTATATGTATATTTTTCTTTAATGAAAACACAGGATGTTATATATAAATAAAAAATTTCCAGAGAAAGATTCATCAACTTGTAAAGAAGTTAGAAACACAAGTGTGAGAAGGTGAACCATATCAAAGGTGAAGGATGTTATATGCCAAGATTATTACATTGTCATTTTGCACAATATGATGGCCCCTCTAAATTTAAGACTACCACTTGCATTAGGGCATACTCTATCCCTTGTTGCATTCAGACAAACCCTTCACCATCAATTACAGGTATATATCTATCTAATCTTCTCCTACATCAAGGCACATAGGAGTGACTCATATCACTCATACGTAGCTTCCTTCTTGATCATAAAAATTATACCTCAAGATTAATTAGACCAAGTTCTCATATACTTTTATGCAAATTTATATGGTCAAATTCAACATTATCAACAATGATCAATCCCTACTAATGAGTGGAGATAGCTAAAAAACAAAGGATAACTTTGTTATTCTTATTAACATGTGATGAAGGGGATCATTATCTCTTGCTACACCAAGTCCTCCACTAATGATTTGTCAATCTTGTTGTGATTTTTTTTTCTAGCAAAGATTGATTATCACAAGTTGTCACATGTACATATATATCGTATAAGATGTTTGTCTATCTTGATTTTGGCTTCACATGGCTTCCTATGGCTTCATTGGTTAAAAAGACAAGAGGGAACAAGCATGCTTAGACAAGTGTATTTGAGGTCATACACAAGTTGGAGACTCATTAATAATGTTCAAAACAATAAAGAGTAAAATATATTGGCATATTGCAATTAATTCTCTTTTATTAGGTTAAAATATACACTTTTATTCTCCCAATAAATTTCAATTTGTAACATTTTACTCATTTTGAAAAGAGTAATATAAATATATAAATATAAACATTATAAACATTATGATATCTCAGTCTTATGTTAAAATATATGTTTCTATACCTAATAAAATTTAAATATTTTATATTTTACTTGATTTATAATTTTTTAACTAATAGTAATTTTATAACTAAAATATTTTTTACATTATCCTATCAAGTATATTCAAATATTATATTTTATAGTTTAGAATGTTATATTTAAATCATATAATATTTAAATATATCATGATAGGATAATATAAAAATATAATTTTAAAATGATCCTATTTTATATTTTAATATTTATTATTAGAAAAATGTAATATTTAAATATTTTATGATAGGATAGTGTAAAAAATATTTAGTTATATATTTTTTTTAGTTAAAAAATATAGTATTTATATTCAAGAAGAGAATGAAACATATTTTAACATAAAAAGAAATAATAAAACATTTGTTAGTAAAGGATGATAGTATAAAAGGTATTTTAGTAATTTTTTTAACACAATTTTAACCAAAAATTAAAAAAAAGAATAAAATGTTACAATCTATAAGAATTTGTTTTGTATATTTTAATATAAGAAAGAAAAAAACAATGTATAGATATAACTGTTCGGAAAGGTGTAAATTCCTCATTAATACAAAATGATAGGAGAAAGAATACATAAAAATAAATAATAATCGAAAGACAAATTTTTTATTAGTATATTTTAAATTTAATGTTGTCAATTCCAATAGATGAATCGGGTAGAACAAGACATGTCACATATTTAAGTCTTATTTATCTTTTCGAGGTGAAAGAAATATAAATATCTTTATTTGTAATTATTTTGTAAGTTTGAAGATTTTTCTTGCTTGAAATTGCTATAGAAGAAAGTATTAGACCAGTTTGTTTAATTTTATTCATTAATTTATGTTTATGAAAATAAGTAATTATATATTTTTAATTTGTTTATTTAAATTGATTATACTAAAAAAACAAGTTCAACTTATTTGTTTATTTGAACTAATTCTTCAAAAAGTAATTTTATATTATTTTTCATAAATAACCACTTATTTAATTAAATATAATAATTTAAAAATATCTCTTCCTAAATTTTTCTATGAATATTAATAAATTACATTCAAGTCTCAAACTAATTATAATAAACTAAAATCATTATAAAAAATTAGAATAATTTAATTAGAGTAGCAAAAATAAAACAAAAAATTAATAATACTAAATTGGGCTATTATATTATATTTTAATCAAAAGCTATAAATTATCTTAATGAAAAGGTATAACATATTTTATAATAAGATCCAAGATTGCTGCTGCTGCCATGAAGGGTCATTTTCACTTTCACTCTGTTATGCCAACAAAAATGTAATCATTGCTTCTTCATGTGAGATGCCTCTCATCAACAACTTGTTCAGATATATTCCATAAATTTGTCCCCAAATCAGAAATTCAATTTTACCTAACTTAAATTCTATCCCTCCATATTCAAATTGTTTCATCTTGTTTAAAACATACATTATTGCTATTTCAGTCTTACTTGCTCTTTTTTTTTTTTTTTAAGGAAAGTCAATAATCTATCTTCTAATGTATGCAAACTGCAGCAGTTAGGGTTCTTTTTCTAAAAATAAAAATAAAAATTTGGGGATACAAGATCTATTAATTTCATGTCTTAAAAAGGTTAAGTTTTAATTATTCAAGGGGAGATAACTTTCAAATAAAAAGTTACTAATTAAAAACATGAGTCCAAATCTTGCTATATATTTCTATAAATATGGAATAACATAAGGTCTTAAAAAATTGTACCTGATAATATTACTTTTATCATTAGATTTTAGTGTAATATTTTTAAGAGTTTTGTGTATAATTTTACAAAATTAATATGGAGTGTCTATAGAATGAGACATGATTGATAAATTTATTTCTTATGCATTTATTAAGGAATTCAATTCGATATCAGTCCATACATATTTAAAAATATTTGTAATAATAACGATGTTGATGGATCTCTATATATGGAAAAAAATCGGTTGAAAACTACATCAGTTTACGGAAAAATGGTTATTTTTATGGTGATCAAGTTTTTAATCCTTTATCTTATTTGAACTTTAGTTTTTAATCTTTTAAAAATTAATTTTTTAGTCTCTTTAATTAACTTCTCTGTTAAGTAATTAAATAAATATTATTCTATAATAAATTTTTATCATTGAAAAAAAATTTTGTCCACTACTATAAAATAATACTTTTTTAATCACTTAACAAAAAAAAGTTCATTAAAATTAGGAATAATTTTAATTTACCCTTATTCCTAAAATTTCAAACAAATCATAAAATATGCTTTATAATGAGTTATTGAGATTTAATTGATTTGAATATTTTTATATAAAAAAAATATTAATTAAACAATTTTACTTCCCAGTCAACTTAATTATCTAACTCATTCATCAAATAATATATTCGTATTTTTTCTTCATCACAATTTATAATTAATTTTTATCGGTATTAAAGTTGTCTACCATATAATTTATTTTTTCTGATTAGGTAGACTAAAATGTATCAATGGTGGGAGAAAAATGTTAGTATTTAGTTAATGATAAACATAGATGAGAAGGAGTGTGATGTGGGGACTATAAGAGGGTGTGTATGTCAGTGTCAGAGACGTGGCTGCAATGGCAACATTAGATGTTTTGTAGCAAAAACAATAACAAGGGAACGCCCTCTTCTGTATCAGTATCTATCTCTTCAGATCTTCACAATCTTCTTCTCTGCTATACCCTCCAAAAACATCACAGCTGATTACTTATCATAGAAGGAAAATTTAAAAACACAAGATATAATTGATCAACATTTTGGAAACCATGCATAGCTATTTTATTTTTTTAATTTTTTTTTGCATTATATGTAGTGGTAAAATATAAATATAAATATATTTGAATTTAGTTTAGAATAAAATAAAACTGTTTTAATTATCTTTATCTCAATTTTAAAATTTTCATAAATTATCTTTCATATGAAATATTTAGATACATGTCACACAGTCAATAAACGATAATAACGATACTTTCATCATATATTATTTTAAATTTTGCTTAAAGAGTAGAGAAAGAAAGAAAATAATGATTAAAAAAAATATAAGAGAAGATAAACAATTTGAGGGAGGCATGTACAATTTAAAATAAATTTTTTAAAATTAATGAATTTAAGAATTTTAATTTTTTAAATAAACTAAAAAAATCATGACAAATTTATATGTGAACTATTGGAATAAAATATTGTATGAAATTGAATTAATTTTTATATTTTATTAAAAATTATATATAAAAAAATAGTAATAACTAAAATATAAAAATATAACAAATAACTTCACACATTTAAAAAATAAAATCATCAAAAAAAATAACAAGAATAAAAAGTGAGTAACAAGAATTTGTTGCAGCGAAAAGAATGTTGGTGAAAATTTTAAAGTATTTATCAGGTTAAAAATATAAAACTCATTCAATGTTTTGCTTTTACATAGTAAATATGGATTTCTTTGTTGATCCTAGCTAGCATGTAGCCTATTAATTCAGATGAATATAACTAAAAGCATTTAATAATGTTTAAATGTTTAATTAACATCTCTCTTTCTCTGTTAATTGATTAAAAAGTTAACAATTTTTTTATTACAAGTCAAGTACAGATAATGCTGAGAATAAAAAGTATTAACACTTTTTAATACAACTTTTTTACTTTCAATAACCATTTTCTTAAGAAGATAAATACTATAACCATAAAATAAAATGCTAAAAAATGATAAATTTATTAAGCTTAAAAATATGATAAATTTCATTTTTAGTATCTATAAAATATATTATATCTTTTTTTCCTCATTTATTGAAATATGTTATACGTAATCCTTTCCTCCTCATTTATTATAATTATCCCTCATACTTCACATGTTTTGAAAAAAGTTATAACTAATATTGCATGTACGTACTTATATGCATGTCAAAGTTGTATTTCACTTTACACTATGTTTCTTATTTGTACCTTTTGATTTGATTACCATTGTGTTTGTTTGCTTATTTTTATATCAATACTTCTATATTATCCATTTCACCCAATTTTAATATTTTTATATGAATTACGGGTTCTATTTTAAAATATATCATCCATATATACTTTTTTATATTAAAATAGCTAGTTATAATATGTATAATAGAAGCATATATGGACACTAAAACTATTTTAAAATCAACAATAGCCATATATAATCATTCTATAAATGTAGAAACATTTTTGTAACCCACAATTCACGTCTATAATTTAAAAATCTCAAAAGCTAGAAAGATGTTATGTTGTAGATTATATAAAACTTTTTTACCTCAAGTAATTATATACATTTTTGTTTCTATTACTTTCAAAAAGATGTGGTATGGAGAAGTTTCTATTGATTTTTTTTTTTTTAAGGATTGCGTGAGAAATCTCATGTTAAACTACATAAGATATATAAGAATTCTTATAATATTTTGATGTAATGGTAGAATCAAAATTGAATTCTTAGATTTTTTAATTAATTATTTTTTTTTGGTAAAATTTGATGATTTTCTTAATTTTAAGAATTCTTTGATATACAAAAACCGATTTTCCAAGTGGGATCCATATCACTATTCTTTGACATAATAATTAATAAAATAATATCCAATTCTTACTTCAATAACCCATCTTATAAACTAGACTAAATAATAATATTTAATAAACGATTGTAATATATAAATAATTAGTTATTAAATATAAATATATATATATATATATATATATATATATATATATATATATTTATGAGTAAGTTAGTTAAATTGACTACGTATTAAAATTATCTATGAAATAAAATTACAATAATAAAAATAATAAAGTCTTTGAATATATCCATAGACTGTAAATATAAACATGAGAGTACAAAAAAAACTGCATATAGGGTTTTGTCCTACTAGGAGAGGGAGTTCTGGAGTAAAGTATAAGACTATCTCCACCTTTTATCTTGTCTTATAAATTTATTTTGTTCTGTATATGAAAGTCATCACGTGAATACCTTGCAAAGACAACTCTTCTCTTTTTAGCCTCTCCTTCTCTTTTTATAAGAACCCTACCACACTATGATAAGCCTCTTTCTCATTCATTCCTTCATAGTCATAGCCTATACACACTTGTTATTCCTTTCCCTACCTTTAGTATATACCTACTCTATCCCTCTCTACAGTCCATAATATTTTTTTCTAATCAACAACAAAATTCTCTCTCCCTCTTTCTTTCTTTCTTTCTCTCCACCCATGACTCCTTATTCTCTGAACCCACCAGGTTCAGGTCCTTCCTTACAAGGTCAAACCCAACAACAACTCTTCATTTCTCCTACTTATAACCACAACTGCCCTACCTTATTAATCAACATATTTGATCCAAGGCAAAACATAGAAATGGGAGGGCTGACAGAAAATTATTATCAACAGGTAAAAAGATCATATTCAATTTCCTTTCCATATATGTTATTTTACTAAAGTTTATCATTAATTCTATTTCTATACTTTGATTTCTCAGTAAATTATACAAGAATATAAAAGTTTGAGTTTGTCGCATTTTATAACAAAATCTCTGCTAATCATGTAAATTTTGATCTATATAAGACTGCATCAATACATAATTTTTAAACTCCAATTATATTCATGATTAACTAGATAATATATAATAACATGAACCCTAGCTTTCTTCCTTAGATGTTTTAACTTGTAAATGTTAATTTTTTTATCATCGTTTTAGCTTTTTAATTAGATATATAGTCATAGTAATAGTTGTTTGAACCAACAAGGTTTGGTGGTCATGATCAACTGCATCTTGTGCTTATATATGACGATCTTGAATTAAATATTAACAGGAAAAGCTATGATATTATTATTCTTTTAAAAAAATAACATTCTGATCAGGTTTCTAAGCTTCATATATATTTTATCATGTCTTAGTTTCATCTATTAATTATCATTTGTCTCTCTTTTCATATAGGTCGAATTTATTCTTGTTAATAATATTTCCATGCCTAACAAAATAATATATAACTAGGATTATTTTGACTTTAATTCTACCTTGAGCTCATTTAATTTACATTTCTCTCATTTATCTTTCTATTTCATTAATTATCTATGAGATCTCTTACTTTTCTCTTCTCCACCTCTCTTTTCCTTCCACTCATTGCATGCCCACGTTACTTTAAGGAATATAAAATAAACATTATCAAATAACAATAATAATAAAAAAACATATCTTTTGCACCCTAATCAATATGTATATAATTAATATATATGTTTTCTATCGATAAATGTTAATTTCTTAACTGTTTTTTTTTTTTTAATCTTGATCTTTTTACTTTAGGATGACAACAAGATGGTATTGCAAGATGGATCATCAAGCAATTGCAATTCATCTGAGGCAGTTATGGATGATCCAAACAACACGTGTGAACCTAATAATTTAACCTCATACGAAATGAAGGAGGAAGATAATAGCAAAAACAATATTGGTCACGGGTCTGGAAAATGGATGTCTTCAAAGATGAGGTTGATGAAAAAAATGATGAAACCAAGTATGAGTCCAACAACTGACAAAGCATTAATCAATCCAAGTCCAAGATTCCAAAACCAAGGCCATGAAAGCAAGTACAGCCAAAGAAGCCCTCGTAACAACAACAGCAGCACCACTAGGGTTTGTTCAGATTGTAATACAAGCACTACCCCACTTTGGAGAAGTGGCCCTAAGGGTCCTAAGGTTAATTAATCTTTTCCCTTCCCTTTTTAATTTCCTTTACAATAAAGTTAGAAGATTAATTGTTAATAAATTTTTAATTATTTGGGCACACATTATCAGTCAAGCATGTATACACTTATATCTTATTAGTATATATAGACCTTATTTAACAAAAATAAAATTGTTAATTAGCATAGATTTTGTAAGTATTAAGCATATTAACATTATATAGTACATTACACCAATAGATGATTTAATTAATGAAAATAAGAAATTAATACATACACTATAAATGCATCATTAAGTAGTTAGTATATACGATGAAAAATGTCAGTGATTCACAGATACGTTTCTTTCAACACACTTTTTATTATTGGTCAAAATTACTAAACAGAAAGTAGAACTTGCAAAGTTTGATGATTAACAATAAATTTCATTTAATAAAGAATATATTTAGACGAACGTGTTAAAAAAAATGTTGTCAATATATTTTTTTTTATGATATATTACATTATATTACTAGTATATCCACAATATTAATTAATTTGTATCAATAGTTTAATTAATATTAGACAAACTCTATATTACCAGGCATAAGCAAATGAAAAATGATTATACAATTAATTTAAAAGCATAAACTATTATTAAGGGAATTTAGTTTAATTAGTTGAGTAAAAGCATCAGTTAACATGCAATATGTTACTGTGGTGCAGTCACTTTGCAATGCCTGTGGTATTAGACAGAGGAAAGCAAGAAGGGCAATGGCGGAAGCAGCAAATGGTTTTGTGACTCCCACAAATGCAGCATGTGCAAAGACCAGAATGCATAACAAGGAAAAGAAGTCTCGTGCAAACCATTTTGCACAGTTCAAGAATAAGTGTAATAAGTCCACTACTATTGCAACTACTACTGCTGCAGGTTCATCTGAGAGTGTGAGGAAGCTTGAATATTTCAATGACTTGGCCATAAGTTTGAGGAGTAACTCTTCTTTTCAACAAGTGTTTCCAAGGGATGAAGTAGCTGAGGCTGCAATGCTTCTAATGGATTTATCTTGTGGTTTTGTTCACTGATATAATTAGCTAGCTAGTGTAGATTCTTGGTCAATTAGTTTTGCTTTTGCTTTTGGTTTAATTTTGGTTTTGTTTTTCATCACTATGATCATTAATTAGTTGAAGAGTGTTATTAGCAACATATTTTTTCTTGACATACTCTTCTTTGTGAGTTAAGATTTATTAAAAATCATATAATTACGTGAAGAAACTCTCTAAATAAGGAGTAAGAGTCGTGATTTTGTGATTTTTAATATATTTTTACTATCATTATTACAAAGTATATCAGGAAAAAATTTGTTGGTATTTTTTATTTGTTTTGTTGTGATTTGTGAGTTGTGAAGTCAAGCTCATGTATTTACAACATAATCAAAATATGTCAGAGCCTATGTTGTTGGAATTTTTTTTGTTCTTATCTAAATAATTCTAATTCTTTACTTGCAAGCTACGAGAATGAGACAGCTCCAAAACTTAGAAAAAAAACACCAATACTTGATAGAATTTTATATATGTTTTATTATCGGAGAATAATATAAAAATGTGAAGTTAATGGTCTAAAGATTTTTTAAACTATTGTAGTATATCATATACAATTGTACAATTTACTAACAATTGCTATAAAGGCTAACAATTTTATCATGTACCATTTAATTTTTGTGTTTATATTTTCTTCATAAATATATTATATTAAAATTTTAATATTATTAAAATAATTTTAATTAAAATAAAAGTAAATTTAATTCATAATTTAAAACCTTCTATAACTAAATTAAATAAATTTATAATACATAATTATTTTATAAAATTAAAAAATATTATAATTTAATATTAATTATATTATATTAATAATAAATTTTTTTTATATAATATTTAATGTGGTCATTAAAATATCTGATGTGATATATATATTTCATGTTAATTTTTTTTAGAATCGATGTGATATGACATTTTTTTTAATATTGGGTATAAAAAAATTGACGAATGTATTTTCATGTCAATTTTAAAAAAAATTGACGTGATATGTCTTTTTACATTGTTTAAATAGATAATCACCATGATGAAGTAAATTATTTCTGTATTGTGGTTATTTGTTTAATACTATTGTGATAATTTTTGCATGAAAGGAAAAAAAAACGTGAAAAGAAAGAAAAATAATTGCATGTAACATGAATATATATAATAAAGATAAAAGAGTGAGTATTTTAAAATAATTATTAAAATATATTTCTCTAGCATTGTTAGTTTGAAATTCTAGCATGAATAATTTTGAGGCAGGTGAATAAAAAATAACAGACTAATGTTTGGAACAAAGAGAAGTGTTTTCTTATTTATGGATCGTTTTAAAATGTTTTAAATCCTTATAAATAAATACAATATTATTGATTTTGGTCTTTTTTAAATTTTTTATTGGTCATTAATTGTAGTCTCTTGTTTTCTAAAATTACTCACTTTAATTTATATATAAGATGATAAAAAAAATGGAACTCAAAACTTCATATATTCTATTATAATCCATTTAACACTAAGAAAACCCTTATTTATAAAATGTTATGAATATTAGTCTATGTCATTTTAAAAAATAAGAAATAATTTAACAAATTTAATTAATTAAGTTTGTCATTAGTCCATATCATCGTCTAAACAAAAACTAAATAAATAATATGTTGTATAATGTCTACGATTAAAAAATAGCAGTAAATGATAGTTTAAAACTAGTTATTATAATAAAAAAGGAAAATTTATTTATTATTTATGATTTTTTAATATTGGAAATTAATATAACAACGTCCTACAATCAGAACAAAATTGATAGTTTTCTAGTTTTACTCATAATAACATGACTCTCATACAATCTTACTCGATAGAAAAAAGAAAAAACCCATTTGCAATAATGAAATAAATGTAGAAATAATTTATAAAACAAATTAAATCATAACTTAATTTATTTTTATTATATATAAATATGTCAATAATAGGCCCAAAACTGTTTACAATTAGTCTTTTGGGCCATTGATTCCGGGCTTGCTAGTTGCTATCGTTGCAATACTTTAGTGTTTAGTTTAAAAACGATGCAAACCATTTTTAAAAATCAAATTATTTAGACAAAAATTAAATCTGAACCTTTTTTAATCAAATTGTTTACAATGAAATGGTTTGGTTCATGCAGTCTTTAGAAAACCGAATTATATATAAATAAAATTTAAATAATTAAATTAGACAGAAAAAAAAAAACCAACCATTCTTATAAAAATTCAAACCAAACCACTTTTTAAAAAACCAGTTCAATTAACCTAACTATTTGTTTACAAATGAACTTAGGTTTGAATATTTTACAAAAATCAATTTTTATATACCCTTGATTTTCCATTTATTTTTACTTGTACTCTCTCATGAGGAGTTGAATATTGAATTATATTCTCTTTTGCCACATCTAAAATTCATGTATTCTTATTTTATAAGTTATTTTTATTTTAAAAGTTACTATTTTATAATTTTTCTCTAACCTCCTTTAACTTTTATCAATGTTTTTTTTATAACCCTAATATTTATTGTAAAAATATTTTTTAAAAAATAAATGTTTAATATGAAATTAAGATTATATTTATTATTATCTTATGTTTATAAAACGATAAAATATTTAATTAAAATTAATATGAAATATATTTTTATTATTTGAAGAGGACAAAGCCTTGGTTAATGTGGATTGAAGGGCTTTTACAAGGATTTGATCTAAACACTAAATTCAACGTTTTAATTAAGTTGGAGATTAGTTGATTTCAAGAAGAAAAAAAAGTTGGAGATGTATTAAATCTTATGAACTTGAGAGAAATTCATACTAAGATAGAAAAACAAAAACTTGGACAATTTGAAGAGCCACTATATTCTTCAAAGTCTTGCGTTGGAATAACTTTGTTTTGGTGACAATGGATTTCTTTATTATCAAATGTGTCCATATATATTGATCAAAGGTTATGTTGATTGTTGAATATATAAATATAAAAAACAGTGAATATAAAATCAAAATAAAAGAAAATGACATCATTTCAGTACGATTACATGGTTAAGTATTTATTTAATATTTTTATTAAATAGGAATTTGATTATTTCTAAATTTGACTAACCAAAAAGTTTATTGATATAAATTAAAAAATATATTTAATATTTTTATGAAGAGAAAAACATGTTATAAAATAAAAATAAGTATGTAAAACTACTTTACACTTTGTATGAAATTAAATACTTGTTTTGAATACTCCTGTATACTCAAGCACTCAGGTATTCTAGGGTTCATTATACCCTCCAATTTTAAAAATTAAATTAAATTATTAATATATGTATTAATTTTTTATGTTTTGCATACCTTATACCCTGTATTAACTTTTTTATTTGAGTATTTTACTCAAAATTTTATTTTTATCTTTTCCCGCATTAGTTTACTTATCTCATTTTATGTGAGTAATCGATTTTATTCAGTTATAATTATTTTATTTTGAATATAATTTTAGAAAAAGAAAAAAAAATCAGTAAAGGATAGAAAAAACATTTAAGGTAATCACAAATTAAGAGCAAGAAGATAAATTTATTGCAAATAGATTATGGATTATAGGGGATAAATTGATTACAAGTGAGTAATTCAACTTTGTCTATAAATATCATCTTCTCAGTAAAAGAATATATATATATATATATATATATATATATATATATATATATATATATATATATATATATATATATAAAATCATTATGACAATACTACTAATTCTTTACATCCCATAATTTGAGGCTTTATATTACTATTCTTAGGTAAGGTTCTTTATTCTAATTTTTTTTTTTTTTATCCATGTATCTTTATACTACCTAATCAATTTTTGTATTGAAAGAAAATTGGGGTTAAAGAGAAATTAACCAGTCAAAACCATGGGTCAATTAGCCCTTGATAGTGCCACATGGTTGGTGTGGTACCAATATACTAAATAAATACATACCTAACCTTTGATTCCATGAAACATACCAAATTTTTTTTCTTTAATTAAGGATAATAATTAGAGTACTGATTAAGTGTGTATCTTTTTTCCCTCACCAACCCATCTTGGCTGAATGTTCCCAATTGAAATTATTTAGTTCTAATAAAGTAATAAACTGGTCCAGCCAGAAAAAATAAATAAAAAACATCACCCACTATTCAACATTGGATTCAATTAAAAAAGTAAATAAAAATGGATTTAGGTCCCAAAATACCATCTAACATGTTAATCACGATGCTAAAACTTGTTAAGATATTATAATTAATATATATAATAAATTTTAAAACAATAACATTTCAATATATCATTAAGAATTTGTTTGATTTGTTAAAGAATATGATATTAAAGAAGAGGAATAAATAGAACACCGTAGTATAAATACGTGTTTGATGATAAAATGAATTTTTTTTATTAAAATATCTTATTTTATATATAATTTACAATATTATTATATATTATATGAATTTAAAATCTAAAATATATATAAATAAACTAGTTAATTAACAATGATAACTGAATATAAATATATGATAAAGTTGTTATAGTTAATGATAATATTAATTTAAAATAATCATAAAATTTTTAGATGATTAAAATTTAATTAAAATAATTTAAATAGACACTATCAAGTAAATTTAACTTTATTGGTTAATGTTAACCCAATTAAAAAAAAACACTTTTACCCCATTTAGGAAAAAAACTTTCTCAAGAAAATCAATTCTCTTACTACATTTTAATAAAATTCTTAATATTTTGCATTACAGTTCTATTACACTACTAAAACTTGTGCTAATATTTTGCACTGTATTACCAATCATTTTACTGTCAAGAAAATTTTGTGCATTTTCTCAGAAACTTTATAGTTTCATTATACAACCCTACCCTAGATTGATGGTACTATTGAATGCACATTGAGATGTGTATATCCTTAAAAATTTCTTCAACAACCTCATTTTTGAATGTCATACACAAACTGGAGCCTCTCTGAATTAAAATCTCATGTTTAGATTGTGATTGTTCCTTTATGAATCTAAGGTTAGGTGTGATCTCATCTCACACCATTCACTATCATCTGAGTCACACAACACACAATACCCTAGTTGCTCCAAATATTCCAAACCCCAATTTACCCCTTTCTTTCTTTTTTGTCCTTTCAGACACAAAGGATAAGCCTGTTGTGAAAGAGGTTCTGCCACAAACAACTCATCAGAATCTTACATTTTTTAAACCTCAGAAAAACTAAAGAAAAAAAATTCAATTTTTTTTCCATCCCCAAAATATAACACCCTTAATTGTCTTCCATTGAAACTCAATCTTCCCAGCTTCAATTCCTTCCATCCATTTCTCCCTTCCAAACTTTGTGGTGTTTTCTTCCTGAGACAATGATAACCTTCAATCTGTCCTTTTCCTTCATAGGTGGACACTCAGTCACCAACCACCTACCATTTCCACCAGATCTCAAACACTCTAACTTCATCACCCCCACAAAAATTTCACCTTTTTTTTACCCATTCATTTCCACAAAATCATATCTTTCATATTATAATATCATATTATCTTATTTTAGTCTTAAGAATATCTTCAACCCAAAATCACAGAATAATCAATTAAAATATGTTTTAAAATAAATCTCTTCAAATAAATACTTTTTCACACACACATACTAATATTCAAATCTCTAATCACTCACAAACTAAACACATTTATCTATTAATCATACTACATCATGTTAATTAAATTATGTATATAAATATACTAACAAACATTCATATTTTATATAATAATATAGCCTTCAGAGGACTATATTATCGTCAGCCACACTTTACACCCCATCCACACTCACTCACTCCAATGGAATCATAGGAAAAAAACACCCACAGAATTTGAAAAGCTCAAATTCTAATACAAAAACTACTATTTCCTCTGTTCTGTCTTTCCATTAGACACCTCTGTTTCAATTTTCTCTTATCTGTAGCAGCACTCATGGAACGTGCTCGTAGGCTTGCAAACCGTGCCATTCTGAAGCGTTTGGTTTCAGAGGCAAAGCAGTATCAGAAGAATGAATCAGTTTTGCACTCTTCGACCACTCCCATGTTGTTGTACTCTTCCTCCAGGTGCATGTCCTCTGTTTCATCCCCTCTGCGAAACAGGGGATCCAAAACAGAGAACGTTCTTGGAAGGAACATGAACATGTCACACAGAAACCTTGGTGGTTTTCTTGGTGTTGGTTCAACTCGATCCATATCAGTTGAAGCTATTCAACCGAGTGACACTTTCCCACGACGCCATAACTCTGCCACCCCTGAAGAACAGAGCAAGATGGCACAGTCTATTGGCTTTGAGAGCCTTGACTCACTCATCGATGCCACTGTGCCTAAATCGATTCGCCTGAAGGAGTTTAAGTTTGGAAAATTCGATGGAGGGTTAACAGAGAGCCAGATGATTGAGCACATGCAGGACTTAGCATCAAAAAACAAAGTTTTTAAGTCCTACATTGGTATGGGATACTATAACACCCATGTTCCACCAGTTATCTTGAGGAACATAATGGAGAACCCTGCTTGGTACACTCAATACACACCTTACCAAGCTGAGATATCTCAAGGGAGGCTTGAGTCATTGCTGAATTATCAGACTTTGATCACTGACCTCACTGGTTTACCTATGTCAAATGCTTCATTGCTTGATGAAGGTACTGCTGCAGCTGAGGCAATGTCTATGTGCAACAACATTCAGAAAGGGAAGAAGAAGACTTTCATCATTGCAAGCAATTGCCACCCTCAGACCATTGATATTTGCAAGACAAGAGCTGATGGATTTGATCTAAAGGTTGTCGTGGCAGATCTTAAGGATATTGATTACAAGTCTGGTGATGTTTGTGGTGTGCTTGTTCAGTACCCTGGCACTGAGGGTGAGGTTTTGGACTATGGAGAGTTTATCAAGAAGGCTCATGCTCATGAAGTGAAGGTTGTGATGGCAAGTGATTTGTTGGCACTGACTGTGTTGAAACCTCCTGGTGAGTTAGGTGCTGATATTGTTGTTGGCTCAGCTCAGAGGTTTGGAGTTCCAATGGGGTATGGAGGCCCCCATGCTGCTTTCTTGGCCACTTCACAAGAGTACAAGAGGATGATGCCTGGGAGAATCATTGGTGTCAGTGTTGATTCTTCTGGAAAAACTGCTTTGAGGATGGCAATGCAAACTAGGGAGCAGCATATCAGAAGGGACAAGGCTACCAGCAACATTTGCACTGCTCAGGTAACTAGCACTTTTGGTTGGTTCAGTCATCTTTAGTTATTGGCTTTATATGCAACAGCTATTAAGAATATTAATGATTCTAGTCTTTTTAGAATTTAATTTGAAGACACTTTCCGTGTGAAGATTTTTACATTGTCAATTAATTGGAAATCATTATTGGTATAACTTAAGGGTAGTTATTATAAAAGTCATGAACTTACTATATATTGCAGTTTATAATTGGATAATAGTGTAAAAACTCTTTATAGTGTCGATGCATGGTCTATTTACTCTTGGTTTCTTACATGGAAATTGAATCATGAATTGTCATATATGGTAAAAATGTTAACTTTTATGATAATAAGAATGTACTGATATTATAAAGGTTTTTTATGTTGTGATGTAATTATGAATTGATATATGGTAAGATTGTTGACTTTTGTAGTAACTGCTTTAAAAGTTATCTTCAAGGTAGTTTTTAATTGATAGACAAGGTAAAATTCTTTGTGCTGATACTGTACTAAAAAATTAAATTCTTTTTTCGACTATGTTTCAAATCATTTTGTTTGTTTTGGAACTTTCTGTTAATGAGGGATTACCATGAACCTTTTGTTCGTGTTCTCCTGGAGCTATGTTGTGATTTTGTTTGAGTTGGTTGAGGATTCACTAACGGTTGGTTTTGTTCAGGCACTGCTTGCAAACATGGCTGCCATGTATGCTGTGTATCATGGACCTGAAGGCCTTAAGAACATTGCGAACCGTGTTCATGGTCTTGCTGGGGTATTTGCTCTTGGATTAAAAAAACTTGGAACAGTGGAAGTTCAAGAACTTCCTTTCTTTGACACTGTGAAGGTTAAGACTTCCAATGCTCATGCAATTGCTGATGCTGCTCTCAAAAGTCATATAAATTTGCGTGTTGTAGATGGAAACACTGTGAGTGTTGCTTTTTGTTTCACTGCATCTGTTAATTGTGTTTGCATGTATTTGGATGATGGAGCTTGGTTGCTTTTCAGATCACTGTTGCTTTTGATGAAACAACCACAATAGAGGATGTTGATAACCTTTTCAAAGTTTTTGCTGGTGGAAAGCCAGTAAGTATGCTTATATATTATATATTATGTATTCTTTTCACAATAGTTGTGTGATTACTCATGATTTTGATGTTAATTTATACAGGTTTCCTTCACAGCTGCATCTCTTGCACCAGAAGTTCAGAGTGCGATTCCTTCTGGATTAGCTAGGACGAGCCCTTATCTGACACACCCTATCTTTAACACGTAAATCGCTTTTCATAAGCTTTGAATTCATGTGATTGCATTATGGAAGCTTACTCCAATATTATTTTTCTCTTCATAGGTACCAGACTGAGCACGAATTGCTTAGGTACTTGTATAGGCTACAATCAAAAGATCTCTCATTATGCCACAGTATGATACCACTAGGATCCTGTACAATGAAGCTAAATGCAACTACTGAAATGATGCCTGTGACATGGCCTAGCTTTTCTGATATTCACCCTTTTGCACCAGTTGACCAGGCTCAAGGTTACCAGGTAGTTCGATGTTCAAAAATAATCTCATAACAATAATGATTCAAAGAAATCATATATAGATATATACTTTTGTGCCTGAAAATATTGGATATGTGTTGCACTTTCTATGTCTAAACAAGCATATCTTGTCTCAGGAAATGTTCAACAATTTGGGAGACCTGTTGTGTACCATTACCGGATTTGACTCCTTCTCTTTGCAACCAAATGCTGGTGCTGCTGGAGAATATGCTGGACTCATGGTTATTCGTGCATATCATCAGGTGTGGATCAAACTTGAATCATCATGATAACTTATTAGGAAATTTATGATTCTTTTGATTTTCTCTTAGGATAAGGGTTTTTCTGTTGCTGTTTATGTAACATTGTGTTTTTTTCACATGCCAGGCAAATTGTAGATAGCCTCAGTTGTGTAATTTTATATTGCTACATATCTAGCAGAGATGCAATGATTTTCCAACATAAATGATCTCTGATAAATGTTCTAAAAATTCCTGTGGTGCTTCTTACTTATTGTTATGCATTGGAAACTGTAGGCTAGAGGAGACCACCACCGCAACGTTTGCATTATTCCTGTCTCAGCACACGGTACAAATCCTGCTAGTGCTGCTATGTGTGGAATGAAAATTGTGTCAGTTGGAACTGATGCTAAGGGAAACATTAACATAGAAGAGTTGAGGAAGGCTGCTGAAACACACAAGGACAACTTGTCTGCACTTATGGTACAACTTGCTACCTAAACAATCTTATTCATAGACTTCATTCATACCAGCTTGTTGAGATTATTGTCAAACATATGCATTTTTTACATTAGTTTGGTTTTGATTTAAATCACAGGTAACATATCCTTCAACTCATGGTGTTTATGAGGAAGGTATCGATGAGATTTGCAAGATTATTCATGATAATGGAGGCCAAGTATACATGGATGGTGCCAACATGAATGCTCAGGTTTGTTTTTCTAGACACATTTATCTTTACATTCATGTAGTCAGTGTTTGGCCAAGTGTCTTTTCAGGATGATATTAAACAAAGACATATATAGTTCAAGAAACTAATTTCTCTATTTTTGAGCTTTCTCCTACTCGTGAATTGATCCAAAATATTCAGTCATGCTGTCTTTCAAAATTCAACAACTGATTGCTTTGTTGCCAACTAGCTACATTCTTCATATCATGTTGGTCCGAATTTATCAATCTGTGCCTAATTTTCAAAAGATGTGTTTAATTATAAAATTATATTTTGACCATTAGTTCATTTTTACAGGTGGGACTCACAAGCCCAGGTTGGATTGGAGCAGATGTTTGCCATCTCAATCTACATAAGACATTTTGCATCCCTCATGGAGGAGGTGGCCCTGGAATGGGTCCTATTGGTGTAAAGAAACACTTGGCACCATTTTTACCTTCACACCCTGTGGTATGCACTTTTTCTTTCCTTGTTATGAATAATATTATGTATAATGTGCAAAAATGTTTATAACTATATTCATTAGAAGGTGCATTGCTTTCACAAGAAAAAAACAGTCTTGAGTTTATTTCTCCAGATGGATTGTGAGTTTAATATAGTGTAAAACTTTTTATATAGTCACCTAATCAGAATTCAAGATTAGTATGGCTTCTAAGATATCTAAGTAAAAGTCAACAAAACATATAATACATCATGATTTGTCATTAGATGACTTTGTAAAACTCCTTTACATTGTTAGTGGATATCAATTAAATCCTTGTCTTATATATAGAACTTGAATTCTTGTGAAGATGAATAATTTGTGGGACTTAGTTCTTGCTGTGTTTGATCACACCTTTGTCGTTGTTTTTTTTTTTTGTCTGTTACCATAATGAAGATTTCAACTGGTGGAATTCCTGCCCCTGACAATGCTCAACCACTTGGTACCATCGCTGCTGCACCATGGGGTTCAGCACTCATATTGCCAATCTCTTACACTTACATAGCCATGATGGGTTCACAGGGACTCACTGATGCATCAAAGATAGCCATTTTGAATGCAAACTACATGGCCAAAAGATTGGAGGTTTGTCCCATTTTATATATTGCAACATTACATTACATGTGTTTCTTTCTTTCAACTTCTTTTTCTAATTAGTGTCACATTACTGTGCTTCTGTATATGATCTTTGGTTTTGCTTATACTTTGACTCCCACAGAATTATTACCCGGTTCTCTTCCGTGGAGTCAATGGAACAGTTGCTCATGAATTCATCATTGATTTGAGAGGCTTTAAGGTGAGTCCACACCATGATTGCAGTTGTATTTTAGTGAATTAGTATTATTCTTGCTCTGATTACTTGTAAACTATTCCCACTGTAGAATACTGCTGGAATTGAGCCTGAAGATGTTGCGAAGCGCCTCATGGACTATGGTTTCCATGCACCAACAATGTCATGGCCTGTGCCTGGCACACTTATGATTGAGCCTACTGAGAGTGAAAGCAAGGTATGACCTTATTGGAAAAATTCTGTCATTATGAATTTATGAAGCCCTTTTTTCTTTGTACTTTTTTTCTGTTACTAATTTATTCTCTAATTCAACTAAACATCATTGCAGGCTGAGTTAGACAGGTTCTGTGATACTCTTATTTCAATCAGAGAAGAAATTGCTGAGATTGAAAAAGGAAAGGCTGACATTCACAACAATGTACTTAAGGTAAAAGATATTTTGTTCTTCATTTATATGATGTTTCTAAGAAGAGAAGTACCTGTTTGAGTTTTGATTGTTTAAAAGTATACACCATTGGCTACATTATTTCATTCACAATTTGAACATAGTTCATGCACTTTTTTATTGATTATCTAAAATTTTCTACAGGGAGCACCTCATCCACCATCACTGCTCATGGCTGATGCATGGACAAAACCATACTCCAGGGAATATGCAGCCTTCCCAGCTCCATGGCTCCGTGCTTCAAAGTTCTGGCCCACCACAGGTAATCATGTAGTTCTATGCATTTTTTACACAATGCTAGCATCACTTTCTCAAACACTCTTTTTAACACTTTATTACTGACTAAAATTTGTGACAGTGTTAGAAAAAAATGTTTAAAAAAGTTATACTAACATTTTACTTTAAAAAAAAATGATCAATCTCCACATAACAATAGCAATAATTCAAAAAATATGGTTTTTATGTCATATGGAGATTGACCAGAACTAGTTAGAAATGTGGTTTATGAGTCTAACTCAAGGTGAGGATTTCTCCCCACTTATATACATGC
The DNA here is from genome assembly GCA_026586105.1 of Hylodesmum podocarpum. Classification (NCBI taxonomy): domain Eukaryota; kingdom Viridiplantae; phylum Streptophyta; class Magnoliopsida; order Fabales; family Fabaceae; genus Hylodesmum; species Hylodesmum podocarpum. The sequence continues at coordinate 3,105,128 of JALJEV010001430.1, read as the reverse complement.
AACAGATCATATCTCTAGACGATGTGAGATTTACAACAGAACTACATGGCTCTAGACAGTCCTAAAACATATAGCAGTTTCTCATTTCTTATGACATCCTTCTCATGATTAACCTTACTCGTTATCTATTGTTTAATATAGTCTTTGAGAAATACTATTAGCACACACTCTTTAGTACTCTAACACATTCTTCTATTTCAAGATATGAAACCTAAGAATTTAGTAAGATTCATGTAAATTTCATCCCAACAAAGTGTGTTACTAGCATTTTTCATAATGTATTGAAGGTGTGTTATGTTGTAGCTGTATAATTTTGTTAGAGTTAATAAATGCAAAGACTAATGAAAATGTAACATTGTGTATCAGGACGTGTTGATAATGTGTATGGTGACCGCAACCTGATTTGCACCCTTCAGCCAGCATCACAGGCTGTTGAAGAACAAGCTGCTGCCACAGCTTAGTGTTCCATTGTTGACAACTATTTTCATTTCCTGTTGTACATAAATCTCTTCATATTCATACAGTTCTTCCACCTGTTGACTATTGCTTCATCATATGTGATAATGATGATAATCCACTACTCTTAAGTTTCATTGAAAAAAAAAAGTAAAAGATCAAGAGTAGTATAATTGCTGCTGCTGCTGCTATTGGATTTTAGGAATGAATATATCTTAGGCCTATGTATCACATTAATGTGAAATATCAATTTCATTCATATAAACAAAGTAAAAAAGGAAAAAAAAAAAAATCAACATTAGTCCCTTTACATAAGAATGTATTTTACTTTTAAACAAATAACTTGTTTACTTCTGTTTTAATTTCTTGTTTTTATTTTCTATTTTTATTTTGTTTTACAAAATTGTCACATTATTTTTAAAGATTTTTACAGAAATAAATAAAACAGTTCTTTTTTTGTTTGATTTGTATCTTGTACAAAATTTAAAATGGAAAACAAATTAGAAATAAGGTTATATTTTTGTAATGATAAAATAAAAGAAAAAAATAAATCAATAAGAATATATAAGTTGAAGAGATATTGATGTATGCTTGCATTTGTAATTGTAGGATTACAAGTAAAGCTCATATTGGTCATTAATATTCTATTCTATTACTTCATTTCTTGTTACTTTAGTTCTTTACTTTGTACAGGGTAATTTTAAATTTTTTATTATAATATATACTTTTATTCTCCTATACACTAAATAAAAAAAATATTAAGTATATTTTTTATATTTTTAAGATATTATATTTATTGGTTTATTTTTATTTAACACTTTACTTTTTAAACTAAAAAAATATTATAAGTAAAAAATATATATTGATTTTTATAAATTATTTTTCCTTTTAATTTTGAGTGATATAAATTATTGTTAGAAAAAATATTAAATTTATGACATTTGGAAAAGTAAGAAATCAAATGACATTTTCAAATAAAAGTTAATATGTAATTTGCAAATAGTGTATATATAATTTTGATTAGAGAATTTTAATATTGATTAAAAATGATAACATATAAAACCTATTATTTTTGTTGAATAATATTTTTAAAATTAAAAACTTAAGTAAAATATTATTAAATTGTTCTAATTAAAGCATAAAAATAAAATTATAAAAACATGTACAACAAAAATAGGCTAAATTTCACTTTAAATCTCCAGTAATCTTTCATAAGTAGTTTTGATCATCTTATTTTAATCATGTATTTATTTTTTATTTTGAAAAACAGAAAGTATTATAGGTTTAGTACAAGAAGAGAGTCAGGTGACCAATAAAACAAAATCAACATTATTTTACTTATTTCTTTTATTAATTTTTTTCTTCTTTTTCCTATAATTTTATAACTAATTTATCTATTATCTTCGTATTATAATTATCTATCAAAGAAAATACAAAATATATTCCCATCAACACAAAATACCCCAAAATAAAAACATAGCAAGTATTGTAAATTACACCAAACAAACCAAAAATATGAGCACCCATGCACTCTGGATTGTTTAATATTTTTGGAATTGAAATTTTTTATCCTATATAAGTCTTAGGATGAAGAAGAAAATATAAAACTAAAGACAAAGATGATAAAAAAAATGCACACAGATTGATTGGAACGAGTCAATGAGAAATGAAATTCATTGATATTAAATCAATTTTTTTTCTCATAAAACTAAATTATAATTATATTTATTATTTATAATTTCCTTATATTTATATTATTATTACAATTATTATTATATTCTTATCATCACTGTAATTATAAAATATATTATTTTCATAACTATTATCGTCAGTTATTATATTATTATAATCGTGGTCATCTCATATTATTATATCATTATAACAGTATTAATACTATCACGTTTTTTTACCATAACAATGATAAATAATAATATAATATTAAGATAATGATATATTTTAGCATTTTTCTTTTATGATGATAAGGTTCTGATGATAGTCTTATAATAACTATAGAGTATTAATGTTAAATATAGTTATAATAATCTAATTTAGAAAGAGAAAATTTGATTAAAAAATAAGATAAATAAAAAGACTATGATTAATAAAAATAATCATATAATTTAAAAACAGAAAAATTAATTCAATAATTTAAGATTATGTATTTTTTAAATAAAAATTATAGTTATGACCATTACATTTAATTAGATGATTATAATATATGAATTTCATATAAATAAATTAATAAAAATTCTTATTATTCACTTCTTATAATTTGAAGAGACATGATTTGTTGATTTATCCTTAAACTAGATTTTAAATATTAAATATCAAATTTTAATTATTCAAAATTTTAATAATACAGTGTTGATCTTCCGTATTTTAAATTATATTGTTTTAATCTTTCAATTTTTTAAAAATCTTCAATTTTAAATTAATCATTAAAGGTTGTTTCGATAGCCTAAGTGTCAACATTAACACTAAATACGTGCTAAATAGTATTTAATATTATTTAAAAAAACATATAATTTTGATTATTATATTTATTCATTGGAATATCTTTAACAAGTTGATGTTAGTATATTAAATATTACTTGACCCATTAAATTAGAATGGTAGAATATTAAATATTCGAGAAACTAAAATTATGCATTTTGAAAACACTGAAGAACTAAAATTATTAAATTAAAATATATAAAAAAAATCATAAGACGACAAAAGTGTAATTTAACAAATAAAATAAATTAACAAACTATGATTGTTTTATTTTCATTTTTGTGTCCTAAATCTGAATTGCGAAGTGACCCCAAAAGTCTCACACCTCACACCAAACCCTAACCACAGTCACGCCGTCACTATATCGGAGCCGCCGCCGGCAGCACCGTGTGAAGCCGGCAGCACCCTCACCGGCGATGTGACAACACCTATTCAGTTAGGTTCCTTCATCATTTACACATTAATCCTTATGTCAGCATGATTAACACACTACACAGTATTTTCAGTATAGAGTTTTTCAATTGAAATTGTGATTGCTTCTGCTCTGTTTTGAAATGTTAATAATTGTAAACTGTTATGATGAATTATTATAATTTGTGTTGAGTTTCGGATACTTTTTATTTTTTTTATGAGTTTTTGAACTATCAAACTTTGCATAGTTAGGGTTGATTTTGCTCTGATTTGGGATTTCTTGTTACAGCAAATTTGCATTGGTCACGTTGTGCATTCTGAGACAGGGCAAAGTTGATTCTGTATTGTCACCTTCAACATCCTCAACCCTAACCAAGACATCAAGGTTTTAGGTATTTTTCTTTTTCATTTTCATTCAGTTTCATAACATTACAATCACTAATTAGGGTTTCAATCAAGCTTAGCAAATGCCGTATTTAATTATCATTTTCAGTTTCTTTATATGCAAAGAAAGCTTTAACAAAGAGATTTTATCTTAATCTCTGTATTGTTTATATGCAAAAATAGGCTTGGATATTTTGAACTTAAAGCTGTTTGATTGTTATCATGAGCGTGTGAATTCAGCTCCTAGAGTTTCACGTTTTCTTGAGTTTTCAGTTGGTTTCATTTTTTTTTTTATACATGGAGTGCTTTGTGTTAATTGAATTTTGAAGTTGTGAGTTTGAGTTGTTTTTTTGGAAGTGATAGAGTGTGCCATGCTACCCCTCTCTTTCTGTCCTTTTAATTGCTTTTTTACTTTAGATATAGGTGTGAAGGTTCAAGGAGAGGAAGATGAAGACAATCACTGGACATAGTGTATCTGTGAAAGATGTATCGCTATCGAAAGCCATGAAAATTCTCTCAGAGTTTGTCTCTGCTGACAATGGTGCTCCACATGCCATCAATGCATATCTCCACCGGGCCTCTGCGTCTTTCAAAGAGCTCAACCAGTTTCACAAGAAGCTTGAGTCATCACCTCACAAGAAGAATAGTAAAAGGCTCAAAACTGAGATTGGCAGTGGGAATGTTGGTCAAGATGATGAAAATTCAGCTCATAAAGTTGTTAAATTTAGTCATGAACCCAATGGTTCTATTGAGCATCAAACTGAAAATGTGGATAAGAGTGGGAAGCATAGGAAGAAGAATAAGAAGAGTGATAAAGTGGAAGGGAGACCAGAAGATCTATCAGTGGACTCGACTAAAAAGAAAATGAAAAGGAAACATCGTGGTGATCTTTAAATTTAAGTGTTTTATAAACTCACTTGACAGTGGTTTAGTCCCTTTTTGAGTTGTTGAGGATTTTGCACTTGTACCATTGATTAATTGGGCATCAGTTTTGTATTTCTTTCCCACCTTTTTTCTTGGCATACTTCCTCTTAGTCTTACAAATATTTCCATTCAAAACGTTAATTCTTGTTATTTGGTGTGTCACAAATACATCAAATATGGAGAATGAACAATTTACTTTGAAAAAACTGAAGAAAGCATTTTCAGAAAATGGAATTTTTTTACTTTTGTTTGAGGTTCCAGCTTTAGCTGATCAGTAAGTAATGTGTTTTTGGGTTTTCCATTTTTTTTCAATGTTATGAACCACAGGTGAATTCAGATGGATAAACAGTTATCCTCTTTAGTTTTTAATGATATGAATGTTATTACATACAAGTTAGTGCTTGTTTTTGAATGATTTATATTCAGTACAGTACACTGATATTTGCATAAACGATCTAACACTAGATTCTGATGATACTGCCATTTGCATGAACAAACTAGTTTAGGAGATATACTAACATTACATATAACAATGTAAGACAAATCAGAGGTAAGAAAATATTAGAAAACAGAAAAGAAAAAGAGGTAATGATTTATTTTTTTGGTGGATTATGCTTTTAGTTCTTAAACCTCTAGAGTTTTCAATTTTAGCTGTACGAATTTTTTTTTTTGCAAACTTTTGGTCCTGGATGAGTCAAATGACACTTTCAAAGTAAGTACTAAAACTTGTCAAAAAAATTTATTAGGGTTAAAAGTAAAAAAAAAAAACTTGATTAACCTTTTTCTTATTGAAGAAAAAATAATTATTACAACAAATAAAAAACTTTTTTTCTAACTATTTTCTCTTAAGTATATTTTCATTAATATTTATTAAAATATTATTGGATGATATCTATTATTGTATACTCCACTATTTAATATTTAATTTTAAAATAAAAAATATTTTTTTTTATATTCTAATGTTTTATAATCATAATATCCATTATTGTCATATGATAACCCGTTATACTCTGACCATGATTACTTTCGCCATCATCGATACTATTTAGTAGCTTTGTAAATTTTGATAACAAATTTCATAAAGGAAGGATAATGCACATAGATGGTGCCATTTTATAAACTTTTTTTTTTCTTTTCATTTGTGGTTGACACACAAGAGTGGCTAGTGCATTTAATCTAGGTGATTAGAATGTTCCCACATTTAATCTAGGTGATTGGAATGTTACATTTAAATTGGATAATAGACATATATGTATCAGAATGTTTTAAAGATTCCCACCTCTATGCATATATAACTATATTTTTTCATCTCCTATTTATTTTTTTTCTCTATTTGATTTCTGACGTTACTTCTCATGTTTTAATATTATATATCAAATTTTCTATTAAAATTATAAAATTGAGACCAAATTCAACTTTTATATATTCATAATGCAATTTTGTTATACAGTTACTAATAAAATATAACACTAACTATGATTTTTAAAGTAATTTTTTTAAAAATCAAAATTTACATATTAATAGGTAGATATCAATATATCTACCAATTTCATATTTTAATTTTTTATTGCTTGTCTAGTTTTACACAGTATACCACCCAAGAATTATAAGATATAATACTGTCTTATTTAAAATTTCACTGGTTTAAGAAACTAAAGTCATAAATGTTTGACATGGATCAAAGTAACTTCCTTCTTACCCTATTCATAATTTACACTTTGATGTGGTAATGGTAACTTTCTTTTTAAAGAAAAAAGTTAACTTTTATTGCACGTACAATGTTGCAAGCATATATGCAAAACTGAGAAAAAGGTCAAAAAAATAAAAGTGGGACCCATGATGCTAAAAACTCGACCGTTGCATTTCCCTGTTCTTAGGCTCCGTCCTCGTATTCCTCACACACTTGAATGTCTTTCATCATTCTCTCTCTCTCTTACACATTTCAAAATTCAAACTTTCAAAATCACCCAACACAACACAAACAACACTTCCACTTCCTTTATACACTCTCAAACACACACAAAACACAAAACAAAACCAACCCATTGATTCATTCATTTGTTCATTCTCTCTTTCAGCTCCAAGGTTGGTTTTTTTTGTTCTGTTCATTTACCTCACAATGAGGGAAGAAAACCCATCAGAGAACAGGTTCAAAGTTTCAAAATTTTCTGATCAAAACCAACCCCCGAAGCCTCAAAACACCAAAGGAACCAACCCCAACAACAACAACTCCAAAACTAGGTTATGGGGTGCACACATTGTAAAAGGCTTCTCCAATGACAAAAAATCCAAACTTCACTCAGCAACACTTGCCAACAAAAAACAAACATCGACCACAACAACAATAACAACCTCGGACAATGTTATTACAAACCAAAAAAACAACAACAGCAACAGCAACAGCAACCCTTTTATGGGTTCTCACTCCAGAGTGAAAAGGTCCCTCATTGGTGACTTGTCATGTTCAATCAACCCTGCACAAGTTCATCCACACGCTTTCCCATCTCATAGGAGACAATCCTCCACTGATTTGTTCACTGAGTTGGATCACATGAGGTGTTTGTTGCAAGAGTCTAAAGAGAGGGAGTGCAAGCTTCATGCTGAGGTAGCAGAGTGTAAGAAAAAGGTGAGTGAGGCTGATGAGGTTGTGAAGAGGGTTGCTTTGTTGGAACAAGAGAAGGCCACACTCTCTGAGCAATTGGCTTCTTTGACACGTGATTCTGAAGAAGTGAAAGGGGAAGAACAGCAACACAAGGAAGTGAAAGTGCAGAATCTTGAGCTTGAAGTTGTGGAATTGAGGAGGCTGAACAAGGAGCTGCAAATGCAGAAGAGGGACCTCACTTGCAGACTTTCTTCTCTTGAGGCTCAGCTTTCTTGTCCTGATAAATCTTCTGAGGTGGTTTTCTCAATTTTGCTTATTTCTCTCTGTGTGAAATTAAACTGTGTTGTGTGTTTAGTTTATTTGATTGATGAGTTGGAATAGATTTTCATCTTAGACGTAAATGTAGGGTGTTTGATTCAGTTTGAGGCAAAATCATGTAGAAATGCTAGTTAACATGATTTTAAGTAAATATTCTGGTTTGATTCAAGGATTAATATTGACTCAGTTGAAGCAAATTCCAGTGGCTTTTGCTTTGGATAAAATGTTTTGTATTGAATTTTACTACTTAGTTGCTTTTTAGGGTGAAAGAAAAAAAATAAAACATAAATTACTTAAGTTCAAAATCAATGTGGCAGTGTTTGTCCAACCCCACCATAATGTGAGGTGAATGTGAACCTGTAAATGTACAAATTAGAAGATTGGAAGAAGAGATGCTTCATTGCTTGTGGCACTTTGTTTAAGTTAATTAATTAATAATCAATAATGAATATGAATTTAAATTACCTAAGCAATGCTTCGTTACTTAATGTATTCTCATTCATTACTTCACATTTCAGTTTCTAAACTTTTTTGCTCATTAATTTGTTTTGGTTGTATATGAGTGATTGGGGTGAATATTTGCAAAATTGATTTTTAAGTGTAGTGACTTGGTATTCTGAGTATAAAATTTTGGACCTTACGCAAACACTAAGGTTGTTTCAACTCAAAATCAAGTCCTCAAAGTGGGACCAAAATGTGATTTTGTAACTATAATCTCATTAGCTGATATTGCAACATGATTTTGGGATCATCCAATGCGAATCCAAGCATGTGTGGTGTATGTTTTGCTACTTGCTTATATTTATCATTCTTTGCATTTTAGTTTCCCCTATAATATTTTAAAATTACTAGGTTGAACTTTACTTAAATTTGGCTGGTTTACCCTTTTCTTTTTGTGATCAGAGTGACGTTGTTGCCAAAATTAAAGCTGAGGCATCATTGCTGAGGCTCACAAATGAAGACCTGTGCAAACAAGTGGAAGGTTTACAGATAAGCAGATTGAATGAGGTAGAGGAGCTTGCCTACTTGAGGTGGGTGAATTCATGTTTAAGAAATGAGTTGAAGAACACATGCTCAGAATTGGATTCTGATAAGGCATCTAGCCCTCACTCAGTTGTGAGCAATAGTGGAGATTGTGCTAGTTCTTTCTCTGATCAAACCAATAGCTACTTAAGCTATGGCAGTGCAAGTAGGTTCAATATGGTGAAGAAGCCAAAAAAGTGGCCCTTAACTAGTGACCACTTGTCACAAGTAGAGTGCCAAGGTAGTCTCATTGAGAAAAATTGGATTGAAGCAGATGTAGTTGGAAGCCCCAGAAGAAGACACTCTATAAGTGGATCAAACCACATAGAGGAAGAGGTTGTTTTGAGTAAGAGAAGACAGTCAGATTGTTTTGTATGTTCAAAAGAAATGGATAAGGAATCATTGCCAATGTCTGTTCAACAATCTGGTTTAGAGATTGTCCAAAGACCACAATATTTTGGCAATTGCCAAGAGTCTAACAAGCTTTTGGTCTCTTCAGATGTTGAGAAGAGGGCGCTACGCATTCCTAATCCCCCTCCAAGGCCTTCGTGTTCTTCTATTTCTAGCAAAACAAAACAAGAAACTTCAGCTCAAGTTCCACCTCCACCACCTCCTCCTCCTCCTCCACCTCCTATGAATTTTGCATCCAGAAGTAACACAGCAACGGTGAAGCGAGCGCCACAAGTAGTTGAATTGTACCATTCACTCATGAAGAGAGACTCCAGAAAGGACTCTTCAAATGGAGGACTTTCTGATGCACCAGATGTTGCTGATGTTCGTAGTAGCATGATTGGAGAAATTGAAAACCGTTCATCACATTTGCTTGCTGTGAGTAGCTTACTGCTTTATGCATATATGTTGATTGAATGGTTTGCCTCAAATCTATGTTGCTAAATGCTAATAAATGTTCCTTGATATGTATGTAGATAAAGGCAGATATTGAAACACAGGGAGAATTTGTGAACTCATTGATAAGAGAGGTGAACAATGCAGTTTATCAGAACATAGAAGATGTAGTAGCATTTGTGAAGTGGTTGGATGATGAACTCTGCTTCCTTGTAAGTTACTCTTTCTTATATACTGTGTAAATTAAGTTATGAACTTTGCTACTTCAGCTAGAGAAAATAGTTCCAAATTATGTGGTTTTTATTGTTCATAAGATGTGATAGACCTATGATTTTGTGCTTTCAAAGGTGGATGAGAGGGCTGTCCTTAAGCATTTTGAGTGGCCAGAGAAGAAAGCTGACACATTAAGAGAAGCAGCATTTGGATATCAAGATCTGAAAAAATTAGAATCTGAAGTTTCCTCCTACAAGGATGATCCCCGGCTACCTTGTGATATCGCTCTAAAGAAAATGGTTGCATTGTCAGAAAAGTAAGCTACTCATATATCTAAAAAATGTTCTCTGTCATCCCTGACAAAAAAAGAGAAGAAAAAACAAAGTGTTTGAGGTCCTAAATTTGTTATGTCTTGCAAATCACTTATGTTTGAGCTTCATTTTCAGGATGGAGCGTACAGTTTATAACCTTCTTCGTACAAGAGAGTCACTAATGCGTCACTGCAAGGAGTTTCAAATTCCTGTGGAATGGATGCTTGATAATGGAATCATTGGCAAGGTACACAATTAAGCACATGAATCCTTACAAAATGTAAATGATTAAGTTTACAACATAAACATGTATTAGTTCTTTTGTCATGCCACAAGTATCTCTCAGCAGTGTGACTGTTGCTGACTTAAAGGATTAGTGAGAGCATAACATATCAGTATGATAGCATTAGTACTTGTTTGAATCATGTGTCTAGAGGGCTTTACCAAATGAAATTAGTACTTAATATGAAATTAATCATGTTTGTTATTGATGTGATGGCCATAAATTATGGATTGCAGTGACAAATAGGTCTTCCTTCAACACTCATACTTCTACTAAGATAAAAAATTTCTAACTGATATTGCTTCTTTAAAGCTTCTCTATACATCTCCACATAACATTTGATTCAACAACTATTTGGTGCAGATAAAACTAAGCTCAGTTAAATTGGCTAAACGGTATATGAAAAGGGTAGCTATGGAACTTCAAGCAAAGTCAGCACTAGAAAAAGATCCTGCAATGGATTACATGCTTCTCCAAGGAGTGAGATTTGCCTTTAGAATCCATCAGGTTTGTCCTTCAATATTGTACTTCAAGTGTCTTAGCTATACCTTTTAAGCTGTCTCAGATACAACAAAAATACAATTCTAAATAAAAACGGCACAGTAATGTATCTGATAAATTTGGTGTCTCTTAAATGGTGATGCAGTTTGCTGGAGGATTTGATGCAGAAACAATGCACGCATTTGAGGAGCTTCGAAATCTAGCTTCTCTTCTTAATAAAACATGAGTGAAAAGTGATGATGGAATTCAGCTTACCATCTCAGTAAGCCATGTACTAACTTGTTCATAGTTGCAATCAGATTGGCAAGATTTTGTTAGTGATTGCAAAACATTTTGGTAGTGAAAAATAGCCAAGATTTTGTTACATGTACAGACCAAGTCTTTTTGGAGAGATAGTTGTTGCTAAAAATAGCATAGCAACTCCAAAATCAAATTGTTGTGTAACTCAGTGTAACTCAGTCAGGACTATTGAGAACATATATATCATTACTAGTGTAACTCAGTAGCACTGAGAAAATATATTATTACTTGGTAAACTGAGATCCCAAACACTAGATTTGATTTAACTAGAGAATCTTCTCAAAATAATATTTATGATGAATACTTTGAAAATTGCTCACAATTCTGGAGGTCAGATAGACACACAAAGTGAAAATAGAACAGGTCAAATCTAATACTTAACAGATCTGACTTGTTTTTAATTTTGTAAATTTGAGTGTATTTATAGACTATTATATTTTTACAATCTGACCTATTTAAAAAATTTTGCTGGATATATACGAATCTTTGTCATATTTTTAAAAGACCTATTTGTAGAACTTATCAATAATGTCGATTTGAATCTTGTTATGTAGATATAAAACTTATCTTTGTCATATTTTTAATATCAATCTCAACGAAATATGTCCGATATTTGTTGATGGAGGTCACTAAATATGATTAATAATATTTTAATAAATAAAGTTAAATTTTTGTAAAAAGATAGGATAAGTAAATGCATATAATGCAACACTAGCCACACTGCAGTTAAAAAATTCACAAACCCCTCAGATTGGTTGAAATTTCAAATAGCAATTTTTTAGAAATTAATACATAATATATATAAAATCTGTGACACTTGCAGTGAGGTATGAAGTACTATCACAATTTAAATAAACCTCAGATTTGTGTGGTGCATTGTATAGAGACATTGACATGGAAGAAGGTTATGGTCAAAGATTATGTATGACTCATTCTTAAGTCATGAAATTTGTAGCAAAGATATCACGTATTTCTTGCAGGGTCAAAACCCATAAATTATTATTATAGAAATGTTTTTTTAATTACTAGGGACACCTTTGCCGTGAAGATAAGAAATCAAAGTACAAATTTTTATTGTCTTTGAAGTATTCATGTTGCACTGCACTTGTGAAGAAAGCATTCACACCTTCATTTTTTGTTTTTGGTGAATTGGAAAAAAGATGTGTCTAGAATGAAGAAAATTGGACAAAAACTATTAAGACATGGGTTATTATAGTGGTGAATTCAAAGATCATGATCATGAATATTATGTCATATGGTTATTTGATATGTTTTTAGTTTCCAATTTAATTTTGTTTTATTTTTTTTTTATAATTTTTTTTGCAGTTTTAGTCTTTATAATTTAGTTTTTTTATTTATTAATTTTTTTAAAAAAATTAAATATTTTTTATTCTTGTACTTTTATTTGTTTTAAAAAATTAAATATTTTTTATTCTTGTACTTTTATTTGTTTTATATTTTGTGCCTATAATTATTTTTTTTATTTTTAGTTATTGTAAATTGTTTTTTATAAGAACTAAAGATTAGGAAAATTATATTTTATAATGATTATATATGAAAAGTAAATAAATTTTACAGGAATAAAAAAAAATTGATAAAATACTAAATTACAGAAACTAAAAAAATATTTAAACCTACATATTATCAATTTAAAAAAAAATCAAATTCTCAAATGAATCTTAATACTTCAATCATTAATTGAGTTGAAATACACTAGCTTTTTATTGAGTTCAGTGGCTTTTCATTTCTTCAAAATTAGGATAAATGACACTTCATTTTCATTACAGTTTCACTTTTCCTGTGTTTAGATCAGAAAATTTGGTCCCTTGAAAGAGAAATAGTTGATGTGATGGGAAGAGATTGAAAAGATATATATTATAAAAAAATGTTATATGCATTTGTTGTATGAATAATTTAGCTAAAAAAAATAATGGAAATGCTATAAAATACTAACAATAAATTTTTTTATTGATAAATATTAGTAATTATTTGAATATTATTATATTATTACCCATTTTAATTTGATAAACTAAAAATCAACATTTATGTTTGAGGTCCTGGCCTTAGGAAGGATTGGACCTTGTCTATATAATGTATCAATACTTGTTAGGCAAGTAATATTAAAATTTTAATTATTTGGGCATTTAAGACAAAGTTCTCTTTAATTAATTTTCAAATCAAATGCACTTTTCTGACTTAAATCTCATGTATTTAGTTAAGTTGGAGTAATCTCCCAGTAGTTTAAACAGCTTAGAAAAATTTACAGGAGAAAGAAATTAAAAAATTATTTTTTCAGAAGTTAAAATTAGTTTCTTATTAATTAATTTTTAAAGAAAGTCTTTTATCTTTTAAAAAATTTAAAAGATTAAAATTTTATGAATTAATCAATAAAAATTACATTGAACTTTTAAAGAAATAAATTTCTTTTTTTTTTTTTTTCGAAAAACTCTTCTAATTACCATATTATTTCCTATTGGAACTAATGCACCCAACTTTTAAATTTCGATAATAAATTATTGAATTATTTAAACCATCTGTTTTCCTTTTTTATTATACTAAATGAGAGGAAAGAAAATATTAACCTTCTTTTCTTATTATTTCCTTATATATAATATATTATTTACTTAAAATAAATAAATATTATGTCCTAAAAAGATGTTATTATAAGTTTTAAAAAATTAATAAAATTGTGTGTTTTTATTTTTATTTGTAAAATAACATTTTTACCTCGAAAAATATATTTTCATGAGATAAAAATCAATTGAAAAATACATTTAAAATACAAAACATAAAAATATTTTGTCTCGATTTTAAGAATAGTATAACGAAGACAACAATTTCAAAATTATCAGTAATATAAGACTTATCAATTTTTATGAATTTCAATAAATTTCAATATTTTAAAAATATCAATAAAAGGACGTAGTTCTGCTTATTTTTATTTTTTCTGAGGTATTAGTTATTTATTCATCTAATTTTATTATTTATTATATTAAAAATTCATATATTTACAATATAAAATATTTTACACCAGAATCAAATTTATTACCACAATAAATTTAACAATAAGATTCTCATAAATTAAATCTCTTATTTATTACAATTATTATTATTATTACTATTATTATTATTATTATTATTATTTTTATTATTATTATTATTATTATTATTGCATCTACGTTTCATGGTATGAAAACGGAGATAGATAAGACAACGGAATCCTCAAATCTCAATCCGAACAAATGCTCATTCGTGGCTCTCGTTTTTGCCGGTGATCACACGCTTTGACTTTTCTCCTCACTAACAGCCGTACGATGTCAAACTTCTGGTAGGTCAATGAATCCAACGGCGTAGATTGAACACAGCCCATCACACGCCCAACGACAGAACAACAACAACTGTAACAATAAAATCCATGATAAGGTGTTGGAAGTTGCATGCCCTAACTTTATTCCATTTAAATCCCAACAATCAACAATAATCAATTCTCAACAATTAATTCCTAAATTTTCAAAACAAAAAAAATATTATTCTTGTAATAATTCATATAATCTTTTTCTGTCTATTCCTATCACATCATAATATATAATATTTTTTATTAAAATAAATATAAATATTATACAAATTATTGTATATTTATCATATTTTATAAATAATGTGAAATATTTAATTCTTTATTCCTGTAGTTCCATCCAATTAATATGAAATAACATTTTAAAAATATAATTTTATTTCATTAACATCTATATTACGCAATTAATTTATTTATATTTATCTCACTTCACATTTTTTATATATATATATATATATATATATATTTTATATATTTTATAATCGATTCTTGATTGTTATTATATATATATTGTAGTTCTTTATAAAATATTTTTCTTAAAAATATAATCACCACGCTCACTCATACATTAAATAAAATTATATAAAAAATATTATGAATGAAATTAATTGTAATACGTGATTAATTAATTAATATATTTTAAAATTGTGTTTTATATATGAAAAGAAAATATAAAATTCTTCTATTAATTTATATATAATATCATAATTATCTTATAAACATAAATAAATTAGATATCTAATTTATAATTCAATTCTTACTTTCCACTTATGTTATATATAGGTTAATATGATTTTTGAAATTTCTTAGCTTCCTTCTGTTAACAGATAAGAGATAAAATATGTTATATAAAACTAAAATATAAAAAAAATTAAATGAAAAAATTTGACAAATGTTATTTTTAATAACAAAATTTAAAGAAATCTTAAAAAATAAATGGGAAAAATGTTGAATTGAAGAGAAAAAAGGGAAAAGAAAGAGAGAAGAAGAGAGAGAAAGGAAGAGAAAGCAATTAGAAAGTGGAGGGAATGAAATGAAACCCTGAAGAAAGAAAGAACAGTTGGTCGTGAAGTTCAAAACGCAAAACTCAATACGCAAAACGCAAAATCAGAAAACAGAAGAGAATCGTAATCGTAATCGTAATCACAATCACAATTCACTACGGTCGATGATCGATGCCCAAGATGAAGCATCTTCTTCGAAAGCTTCACATCGGTGGTGGCGCTGCCACCATGAATCACACTCCCAACGCATTGTCGTCGCACGCCCACACTCCCTCCTCTTCCGCCCTCCCTAGTCCCGTCGTTTCCGATCCAACACCCGTCGTTGTCGCCGCCGCCGCCGCTGCTTCTGTCGCTGCGCCCCAAAATGAAGTCGCCGATTTCAACCTCCTTCAGGAAGAAGAGTTTCAGATGCAACTCGCACTCGCAATTAGTGCCTCCGATTCCGATCGCCGTGACACCGTCGAATCGGCGCAGATCGACGCCGCCAAACAGATCAGCCTTGGTTACTCTGCTTCCCTCACTGACACTCATGCCCTAGTTCAGTTCCAATCCCTTCGTTATTGGGTTAGTTATAATATCTCAATCTCAATTGTTAATTGTCGTTGTAATTTAGGGTAACTTCTCTTTCTATATTAGGCATTTTCATTTTTTCAATTTCTATTTCTCGTTTGTATGTGTGTTTGCCTGTAATTCTGTAAATTATATACTATTTTTAGTGTGTTTGGACTAGCTTTCAATTTTGACATAATCAATTCGAAAATCATGGTGGAGACCAAAGCGATGACTAGTTGCTTCAACTTTATCAATTTTTCACATGATTTTGGGGACCAAAATTGAGTTTTAGCAGGTATCCAAACACATTAGTAGTGCGTGTTTGGATAAGCGTTGGCTAAATTGATTCTGAGAGACATTGATTTTGCAGAATTTGTTTTGGTTAAAATTTATTTTGAAGTGATGTGATGTATGTTTTGTATGTTTTTACTATAAAATCAACTTTGTAGGAAAAGTCAGTGTAAAATTTTGTGTATGCTGTGAACACTACTCAAAGTTAGAATCAGTTTTGGACTCTATCAATTATGGATTCTTTTCCAACGTGAAACCAACATGTCAAAATTTATCTAAAATCAGCTTTGAACTTAAAATCAATTATGTAACGTGAAACCAAGCATACACTTAGTGGGGGTTTTGTGTTTTATTTTTTGATTTTTTTAATGGTTTTAATCTGTTTTGAATTGGGATTTTTGTTGCTATTTATGGATAGAGTTTGATGTTATTGAAAGTGAAAAAGGAAAATATGGTGAAACTGTTGGACTTGGATGGGATTATTTTTTTGGAATGTAGTTTTTTGAGTTTCTGGTTTTTTTTTTTTTTTTTTTTTTTTTTTTTTTTTTTTTACCTTGGCAGAACTACAATGTGATTGGATATGATGAGAAGGTGATGGATGGGTTTTATGATGTTTATGGGGTTAGTTCTGATTTGGTTGACCGGGGGAAGATGCCATTGTTGGTGGACTTGCAGACGGCTCCGGTCTCGGGAGATGTTGATTGTGAGGTGATTTTGGTGAACCATGTAGTTGATCTTGAGCTCAATCAGCTTGAGAGGAAGGCGTGTAGTTTGGTTGCGGACTGCTGTGTTTCTGAACTGGGGCTAGTTTTGAGTGGCTTGCTTCAGAAGCTCGCCGATATTGTTGTTGATAGAATGGGTGGACCGGTGCTTAATGCTGATAAGATTACAAAGAGGTGGGCTGTGAGGAGTCGTGAGTTGCGGGATTCTATGAGTACCATTGTTCTTCCCCTTGGTTGTCTGGATGTTGGACTTTCACGTCACCGAGCCCTACTTTTTAAGGTAAGATTTTTCTCTATTTATTGATTAAAGTAATTGGATAGAAAATTCAAATTTGAACAATTTAGAGTTAAGACGACTGCTTTTGTGTAATTTTTTTAATCATCATCAAATTGTATGTGGAAAAGCAATTTTTTCTTTATCATGGACTTATATGGCCCATTTCATTTATTTTGTTTGAATGTGTTGCCATTGAAATGGATCATGCATGTGGTATGATTACATCTTTTGATGCTTAACAAAATTCACATTTTATTAAACAAGTAATATGCACAAAACTAAAACGAAGTAATGAACTGTCTTTGTCTCTTTATAGCAGAAAGAATTTAGTCATATATGTTACCTTCAATTTCAAAAGTTGGACATGCTCAAGCAATTTATTTGATTTCAACCGAAGCTAATTTCAGCCTTCTGGGGCTCAGGTACTAGCTGATAGGATTAACATTCCCTGCAAGCTGGTAAAAGGGAGCTATTATACTGGAACTGACGATGGGGCTGTCAATTTGATTAAAGCTGATGATGGAAGGTATTTATCTTATGGTAGAATGTTATTTTCCTTTTTTTTATTGCTTTTAAGGTAGTTTAATTCAATGGACACTTTTAATCAGCTTTTGATGTAATTGATGACAGTTGCTATATATGTTCTATTGTGTTAGAAACTCTATATTGTATGTTTACACTCATCATCATGATGGTTTAGACTCCAGAGGCAGGGTTTCCAAGTACAATTGTATTTCACATTTTCCATTTTGTACTTCTGATGCTTTGTAAAACTCCGTATCCCATACAATGAGAAATCTGGTCCAACTTTACGTAGTTAACTAATATATAAAATTGTTAAATGAAGCATAGGATATTGTGATGACTGTGATTTAGGTTGTAAGGGAATGTTTGAAATCGCGGTGATGTGATTTAGTTTAAGGGAATGATTTGATACTGTGGCAACTGTGAATTAGGTTTTAATGGAATGATTTTTTTTTATTTGTTGCAGACTGGCGACTGTGATTTAGTTTTAATGGAATAATTTGATATTGTGGTGACTGTGATTTAGGTTGTAAGGGAATGATTTTTTTTATTTGTTGCAGACAGGTGATAGATCATAGGAGTACATAAACTGCAGTTTATTGTTATTTTGATGTTTTATTACTTTAAGTCACTCTGTTTGAACTTTCTTCTCTCAAGGAAATTGAACCATATACTGTTTTATCTTATTTGGAAAATGCCATTTTAATAAAGCAGTACAGGTCTTACTATATGTTGGAACAGTTTCAAGTACTGTTACTGATTTGTGGTTCTGATACAGTGAATACATTATTGATATGATGGGTGCTCCCGGCACTCTTATTCCTGCTGAGGTACCCAGCAGCCAGCTCGAAAACAACTGTTTTGCTCCAAGGGGTTGTGCAGAGATTGTAGAACTACCTAACAAGGCGACAGAAGAATTATTAGTTATGGGTAGTCAAACAAAGCTAGATGAAATAAATCACATTAAAGTGAATGAGACAAGGAGGTTTGATCATACAGAAGCATATGAATGCTCATCACATACTCAACCATCACCTGCAGAAAATATGCGTGTAAAAAATGTCTCAAAGTATGTTCTCAGTGCAGCAAAGGACCCAGAATTTGCCCAAAAACTACACAATGTTCTAGTAGAAAGTGGCGCCTTACCTCCTCCTGATCTTTTTTCATATATAAATTCCCAAGATAGGGGTGTAGATAAAGTAAATGAGAAAATTGTTGTTGATACTGTCCAAGCTGACACAAATAGATTGTTATTAAGCTATGAAAAATCTCTCATACCCTCACATGGGGTGGGCTTTGCCAGCGATACTAGGTTATGCCAATCAGCAGACTGGTTTGCTGAACAGCAAAAAGAATTGCGTACAGATGATATTAAATTTTACAGTTCTTCACAGGTTGATAATACAAGGGATGGTTTTTTATTTGTCTCTGATAGAGATAATGACATGGAGCAATCTAATGCAGTAAATGTTGATTTGCCTTTGATCCATTCACATAAGATATGTAAAGAAAAGTGTTCCAAGTCTTCCTTGCCTAAAACAGCTCTTTCCTGCAAAAGGCATAATGGGGTTAACTGTTTCGGTGAAGATGATGAAAATGGTTTTAGAAACAATGTTGGAACTTCTTTTAATAACGATGAACTGGGGAAAGATTCCTCTGTTCAAATTAACGAGATGGGGGTCAATGGAGATTGCTATGATGGTAGAAACAAGGAAGTTAACCCCGTGCTTGGTGAAGATTCAGAATGGGAAATTCAATGGGAGGATCTTGATATTGGTGAGCGTATTGGCATTGGTAAGTGGATTCCCTGGCTTTTCTCTTTTGGGTCTTGGTATTCCCTGACTTTAAATTCTATGTTTTAGATATATAAAACTGTATCGAAACATAAGGTTTTATGTGTGTAAATGTCTTTAGAGCTCATTTTCTGCACCTTTTTTTTTTTAAAAAATAAAAAATACTTTTAGTTAAAAGATATGTTTTAAAATAGGGTCTAGCTAACATGTTCCCTAGAAATTGCTTCTAAAATATTCAATATAATTACATAATTTTTTTTATAAAAAGGTAAAGATCTCTTAGAAAGTTGTTTTATTACTTTTCTCATAAGGTAGTAGTTTCTGAAAAGAGGTCTAAAACAAATTGCATCATAGAACACCTTTTTTGTCAGTTTAAACAGAAGGGCCATTAATAAGATAATTGGAAACTTATAATAGCATAATTGTTTCTCCACACAGAATTGGAATTTTAGATGTTGCTATTTTATATAATAGATTTCATTAATGGAGATCAAAAGCTGGTTGGAAATATGTTCTGGCTCAAAGATGTATTCTTGTGACTAACCTTGTGCACACCTGTCCTTGTAGGTTCTTATGGTGAAGTTTATCGTGCTGATTGCAATGGCACTGTAAGTCCACTCACGTTGTTGTCTTCAGTACATCAGCAGTTTCCTTTCTAATGTTTTGTTTTCATTCTATTTGATATGTTCTTGAAATTATGTAACCTGAAAATTTTCCAATAACTCCTTGATGGCTTTCATGATTCTGGTTTATGCTAAATTTTTTAAAGCACATTAATATTTGTTGTAATGATGTCTTGTTTCATGTTATATTATGATGATTATTGTCACATTTGAACTTACAATTTTTTCACTTAATTGATTCTATTCCTTGAGTGATTTTCTTCAGAAAGAATCCAAAATGTCCATGAAATCCTCACTTATGCTGAAATTTGTAAGGACACAAGTTATTTTATGTTCAGGCTTGATCTAGTTTACAAGCTCATAAAAGCAATTAAGAAGTGTTAAATTCAATAGTACTTTAGGAAGTGAAATTGCTTGTCGCAGGAACTGATCAATTCTTTTTCTGTTAAACATTTTTGAAATCAAGATCTATCAATATTCTGATTCCAAGAGGGGTTGGGGGTCACGATGGGCCTCCTATTTTAGATAACTTGGCTTCATGCAGGTCTCTGAACTCACATTGTTTCTATATTACCATCTAGATATTTAATAAATTTGTTATAGTACACAATGAAATATGGATAAGGATGGATATGCATGCATTTTTTTTTCTTATGCAAATGGACACATGTGACCATTACATTTCTTCCCGGTTCTGTCTGTCATCTTGATCTGGTGTTGGAACTTTTGTTGCTTGTATCCATGGTTAGATCTCATTATACAAGACTTGCTTTGGTTGTGAAAGTATTGCTATTAGTATTTTTATGCCCTGATTTTGATAACTTTGCATGTATGGGTTGGCATGGCAGGCAGTTGCAGTGAAAAAGTTTCTGGACCAAGATTTCTCTGGTGATGCACTAACTCAGTTTAAATCTGAAGTAAGATATTGTCTCTATATATGTGCACATATATAATATAATGCCAGTCATATGCACAATTAGTATTCATGCCTATTTATTGTTTTTTGCAGGTCGAGATCATGTTAAGGCTGCGGCATCCTAATGTTGTGCTCTTTATGGGAGCTATTACTCGTTCCCCACATTTGTCTATCTTGACAGAGTTTCTTCCAAGGTTAGTTTTATAACTTTGTTTTATGAATTAAGTTATGTATTATTGGTAGAGAGACTGCTTGAAGGATGCAAATGATATGGACTTTTCTTTTCGTAGTCTTGTTTATATTGATATGAAATGTTTTTCTTATTGAATCTGTACAGTTTATTTTGTTTTATTGATGTTGTGTTCTGACATATAACCAACTTGCAACTTTTGCCTAGCAAATAGATTTTTTTTATTTTTCTATATTATTGTTTTGCTTGTTAAAATATATTTGTCTCTTGGCATACAGAGGCAGTTTATATAAGCTATTGCATCGTCCCAACATTCGACTTGATGAGAAGAAACGGCTGCGGATGGCTCTAGATGTGGTATAAATACTTACCCTTTCTTTTTGGTAGTAGTAATAAGGAAAAGTACAACTAGCCGTGCCCTGAACACAAATAGAGGCCATAAATATAATTCTATCCTAAAGTAAGTTTAGGGGTTCAGAGACTTCCTTATAAAAGTGAGGATTCCTCTCCCTAACCAAGTAAATGTATAAACAAAATGTGTGATACCACTGAGTTTTAAGTTGGCTGCCAAAGGCATAACACAACCTCCTCCTTTATCTGGGCTCGGGACTGGCTATGAGATCATAGGCAGAGTTAACTGTAGAAACATCATATTTCCACAAAATCTAAGCTTTATTCTTGTCAAATCCTTTATACTGAAACATAAAGAGAGCTCCAATGTTGAGGGCCACCCCATTCTCGCCAAGAACCTCACAAATAATCCCCATTTTAACTTTATATATTTTATCTCTCTGCCTTTATTTAATGTGAGTTTACTATTCACTTATCAGGCCAAGGGAATGAATTACTTGCACACGGGCCATCCTCCCATTGTCCACCGAGATTTAAAGTCTCCAAATCTTCTTGTGGACAGGCATTGGGTTGTCAAGGTATTCTTACTTGAATTCTTTGTCTTGGGAGTTTACTTCACATAGCTCAAAATAAAAGGAATGTCAATTGATTGATTAAAGAGAGAAATACAGTAAAAATTTATGATTATGTTGGTAGTTAGAGTTTAGAGAAGGGAAAATAAGATACTAATGGATATTTTTTTCTCTGTCATTAGCATATTCTACTCACAAATGTGAAAATTTAAGAAATATCAATATTTTATAGATCCAATAAATTGGTGACAGACTTTTATATTTGTAGTATTATCTGAATGATTTATTTTTAAGTTTAATACATGCGCACGCACACCCACACATGTACATTAAAGGTTTTGGACTGAGAGGTAAGGAAGCTCTGGAGAATGAAAGCCTTTTTCACATATATACTATTCTTATTCTTATTATTTCTTGTTTGTCTTTTCACAGGTCTGTGATTTTGGTCTCTCACGAATGAAGCACCATACATTTTTGTCATCTAAATCTTGTGCTGGAACGGTAATTTTTCAGAATATGGATTGAAACTGTTGGAAATTTTGTTATTACTCCTTATCCATCATTGATATAAATTATCACCCAAGCTGGTTTCATTAGCATATATGAATATAATATTTATGACAAAAACTAAGTATATCTTTTGCCTGCAGCCTGAGTGGATGGCACCAGAAGTCTTACGAAATGAGCCAGCCAATGAGAAGTAAGTTAATTTTGCATCGGTGTCTGCGTCATGAAAATATGGTATCAAAGTACACAAGGTGATAGTTAAAGTTTGCATATGCAGGTGTGATGTGTATAGTTTTGGTGTGATCTTGTGGGAGTTGACTACCCAAAGAATTCCCTGGAAAGGTTTGAACCCAATGCAGGTTGTTGGAGCTGTTGGATTCCAAAATAAACGACTTGAAATTCCAGAAGATGTCAATCCTGTAGTAGCACAGATAATCCGAGATTGCTGGCAAACGTAAGTTCTATTTCTCTACTTACATTTTCTGATTGTTACTTTAGCATCTAGCACTATGAATGTCAAAGTTCTGAAATATGTGTAGTAAGCATGTTCACCATCTCTTTAATATCGACCAAGAGTTTCCCAATTCTTGTAAACCAGATACTAAAGAAGTCATATTCTGATATTTTACGTCTGAAAAATTGTGAGCTGATTGCTACTGGTGTAATCATCAAAGTTTTACTATGTTCCTGTTCTATCAAAATTATGATCTTGACAATAATTTAATAAGTAAAAAAAAATAGAAAGTATAAGGAATACCTGACTTAAAAGACATGGATTAATAGCCTTAAAAATAAGAACAAGGAGTATCCCCCTCTCCTCACCGATTCACCATATATAAAAAAAGATAGGAAAACGAAAAAATCTTATGTAAAGTTACATAACTGGTTTGTTCTATTTGTTTGATTTTAATTGGGTTGGTTTTGAATCTTGTGATGCAGGGAGCCACATTTGCGGCCATCATTCGCACAGCTGATGTCTCGTCTCTACCGTCTTCAACATTTGATTGTCACAAAAACAAGCTCAACCCATTAAACAAAGTTGTCTATAACATAACTATTGTAATAATACTTGGAAGTTGTTCCTTGGTTCAAAGAACCAGAGCAGCGTAAGTTTTTTTTTTTTTAGTCCATGTTGACACATTAAGATGTTGCTGAACTGGGAAGTGTCAAGTACATTCAAGACTGGAACTGGACACAACCCCACTCAGAAAAGAGAAGGGTCCCTCCCCAATTCTGCATAAGCTCAGTGGAGGTTTAGTTCGTAGGTACAAAAGAGGGAAGAAGAGCAAGAAATGAAAAAGGGAAAAAAAAGTACAAAAATTATTCTTTGTCTGTAGAGGTCTTATTTGGAATTGTAAACATGTGATCTCTCAGGTTCTCATGGAAATGTAAAAAGAACAAAAAAAAAAAAAAAAAAAAAAAAAAAAAAACCCAGGAAAAAAAAGATAATCTCAAGAAGAAAACAGTATGTATTTCTCATTACTCTGCTTGTTTTTCTTCAAGTATATTTAGTAATGTTTTAACCGTTTCGTTTCAAAAAGTCGTTACTATGTTATCGGGTAAACGTTATGTTCTCATGTTTGCAGGGATTCTTTGTGGAATAGGATATTACTGTTTTTCCCTAAATTACATTTCATAATTTTTAATATTGTAATTTGGGGGTAAATTGATTTTTCATTATTGGAAATTTGACCTTGCAGAATGGTATTCGTATTCGTATTATTATTATTATTTTTACTAAATTTCGTCAATTATCTTATAAGTAAAGAGTACCAAAATACTTTTTTTTTTTTTTTTTAAAGAAAGTTGGTTAGTCACAACATCTTCTCTTTAATAATTTTTTTCATAAATTCGTAATCTTACATATCACTACAAAGAATAACTTGTTTGTAATTAAATTATTAACACTATAAAAATAGAAAAATGAATTCATTTATGGATAACGATTATTATTATTACTCAAAACCTAAACCTGAGTGAAGCAGAGAGAACAAACAACAATGGCAGCATCAACAACAACAACAACAACAAGAATAACAGCAATACTCTCAGCTTCACCTTCAAGCTCCAAACTTTGGCAAACCCCACGATTCCTTTCACCATTTCTCATTCCCACAACACTCAAAACCACTTCTTCTTCTTCTTCATCATTAACATTCTCCTTCAGTTCAAGAAACAACAACAACAACAACTCGAACCCCGAAACAGAGTGCCCTGTTCCGCACGAACAACAGCCAATTAACGAATACCACTCTCTCTCCACTTCCTTCCCTTTTTCATGGGCCGCCGGCGACAAAGTCGAATACTCCTCCCGCCTCTTCGTCACCGGCGCCTCCTTCGCCCTTCTCGTGGGCCTCCCGGTCGCCTGGTTCGGCACCTCTGGGGCCCAAGCTGAGCCCGTTAAGCGTCTCCTCTATGCTGCCTCCAGCGGGCTTTTTGTCGTCACTCTCGCTGTTGTTAGGATGTATTTGGGCTGGGCCTATGTCGGCAATCGTTTGCTCAGTGCCACCGTTGAATGTATATCTCTCTCTTCTGTTCTCTTCTCTCACTTTACTTTCGCGTTAACTACTCTGAATTAGAAAAGAGTTCATGGATGAATTATCAAGTGTTTGTGTTTGTGTTTGTTTCTCCTTTGAATTGATGTTTTAGTGTTAATAATTTTTTAAATATTTAAGTGAGGTATAAGAAAGATACAAGTTTCTGAACTTAGCATACATTAGTTCTTAAGTTTATATTTATATTCGTACATTTTTTAATTAGGTCTAAATTCACAAATTTTAAGATGGTATCGGAGTCGGCAACCAGGTCCGGATCTTACATTAGTTAGAGATAATGGGGACAACCTTTTTTAATTAGGTCTAAATTCATAATTTTTAAGATGGTATCAGTCTGCAACCAGGTCGGTTAGTCATAACGTGAAAGGAGTGTGTTGGAGATCTTACATAAATTAGAGATAATGAGGACAACCTTTTTTAATTAGGTCTAAATTCACGATTTCTTAGATGGTATCAGAGTCTGCCACCAGGCCAATCAGTCACGGTGAGAGGAGTGTGTTGGAGATCTTACATTAGTTAGAGATAATGGGGACAACCTTAATCTTATAAGTTGGTGTTGTAAGATTGAGTCAAGATTATAACTCACAATTATAAGAATGTTGCTAATATTTTTCTAGTGTGTAGCTTATTTTCTCTTTCTTTTAAATGGAATATTCAATAATCAATGGTATTAGAAATTTTGGAATGGTGCATAATCATTCTTTTCTTGATTTTGCAGATGAGGAGACAGGGTGGTATGATGGTCAGGTATGTTCTTCTTCACCCTGCCCACTGCCTCCCCCCTTTTTTTTCCTGAATGTTTCACCTCATTTTTGTAGGATCTTGATGAAGTGTAGTTATTGTGTTTGCCTTTGCTATGCAATACCATTGCTTGTTTGAAGGTTTTTAATGTTGGTTTGGGTTCTGAATTACTTGTTTGTAGGAGGTTGTAATTTCTCTGAGTCCTAGTGATTATTTAAGAACTCCAACATAATAAAATATATCACTCTTTACTCTCCCGAACAATTTATGTAGAATACACTAGTGTATATTGGTCCAGTCCACTGTAATATATTAGAATACACTAGTTGATGGCTTTTATGGTGTGTACCATGTCCTTTGGTCCAATAAAATTATCCATGCTAAATTGTATGGCCAGTAAGATCTTTTGTGGTGTTCTTTGTTATGTCCATTTTGTATACCTTAAAAAATGAGCTAACATAAATGGTTAGGGGTGTTTTTGGAAATGAGTTACGTTCAACATAATGTGGATTCACTCCAATGTTTCTCCATTCGTTGCTTTGAAATGTGCAAACTTCCATCTAGAGGCTTTCAAACGTAAATCCAAACACACTCTAAGGGGCTCCCTCCCCTCTACTTGAGGTGCTTGTTCAACATTTTTGGTTGACCCAAAATTCAAATTTTATGCCAAAACATAACCTTGAGCGCAGGATATGATGCCATTGTCATGTGAATTGGGTGCAAATGTCTCTGCATGAGTAATTATCTTTGTTTTATTGTTGGGTGATATGAAGTAATGTATTCTACCAGTGAAATACATTAAGCCTAATGTTTCTCAACAGATATGGGTGAAGACTGCTGAAGTTTTGGCCCGTGATAGACTCCTGGGATCATTTTCTGTAAGCATTCTACTAAACTACTGCTGCTTTTACACATAACTTCACTGTTGTTGCTGCAGACTCCTGTGAACCAATTATATGTTCTTACTTTCTTTTGGACCTGCTATAATTGTCTTTTAAGATTTAAGATTATGTTGGTACTGGAGCTAGAATCACTATTGTAACTGAATCAGCCTCATGAAGATTGTGTTATCAAGTTTCAGGAATTATTTGACTTAAACTGAAGAAAGATAGAGAGACATGTCTCACTATTGCTTTCTTTTGCGCCTGCTATGATTTTCTGTGAAGCTTTATTATCTACTCCCTTTTCCTTTTTATAGGTCACATTCTATAAATTTTTGTTGCTCCTTTGTTATAAGTCACTATAGAAAATGAGAACATGATAGTACACAATAATACAACCATCTTAAATTTTGTGCCTTCTGCAAATAGATGTCTCGAACTTCTATTTGAGCCCAAGTAATCCTTAAACTAATATTATTGTTATGACAATCCCCTTCTATTAACTTGGGGTTAAGTTACTAACAGTAAACAAATATATATGAATTAAGTTTTGCTTTATAATAAATTGACCTACCTGGAATTTTTTGCTGTGCTTAAGGTGAAGCCTGTACTGAGCAGATTGAAGGTTACTCTAGTTAGTCTTGCAACTTCATTACTTGTATGTGCTCTTGTTCTGATTAACATTGATGGAGACCAAATTTTGACACCAAAAGAACCTAGAGTTAGAGTTGTACCTGGAGTTTACAATGATGATTCTGCAAGATTCTTTGAACCAGATGCCTTTAGGGGTGAACCTGATCTTCAATAATACATGATCATTAATACCAAATCATTATCAACTCTGGATCCTCCATGCATTCTATTTATTTAGCTGGAAGAGGTGTGTCAAATATTCTGTATCAAATTCTGTACATATCTTATATAGCCTTTTACACATAATATGTTTACTGTAAAGTTGAAATAAATGAATATATGTACACTTTCAGTTTCTTGCCTAATCACTTTTGCTTTTAATCTTTAAGCAAGATGAATAGTGTGCCAAATATGTGGTGTGATTTGATTTATATAGTTCACTTTACCGGTTGAGATATAAAACTTTGTTATTATTTGTTTTGGTATAAACTTATTCACAAATTAAATTAGTTTATATATAAGCTAATTTATAGAAACTTTTTAATGTTAATTTCTTAAAAAGTTCATTTTTAATTTATGTATAAACTCAATATTATTTTCTTATTCTTTCTATAAAATTTTATGAAAAAGTTTATCTGCACATTCTCAAATGAGACTGCTAATCTAATGGTTTTGTCATTTTTTTTGGATGCATAATGCTCAAATTTGAACCTTTCGTTTAAGGAGATCTAGAACATGTATCACTTTAATCAAGTAATGGTAAGGTTTTTTATGTTTTCAAGGATCTAGAACATGTATCACTTTAAAACTATATTATACTTATAATCTTAAGTGTTTGGTACATTTTGTTTCAACTAAAAATTGATACAACCTTTGATTATTGTTTATAATATTTTAAGTGTCTTATATATTGTATTGTAATAGAAAAATGATATAACACTTTAGTTATATGTGGGGAAGGAGTGTAACATATTAGCTACTAATTTAAATTTTTAGAAAAATTTATTCTATTTTTTATTTTTATTTTCTTCACTTAAAACCTTACTACAAATATTTTACTTAAATAAACCGTCATTACAAGTTCTTAATCTTGTAATAATAACAATAATATCTGAAATTTTGATCAATTACATGTAGGTTGTGTTGTGGTCAAATATAAATTATTGAAAGGTGAAGAAGCTCAACATATTAAGGTGAAAAGATTTTTTGTTTTTTATTTATTGAATTAAAATAACTATTAACTAAAAATATTTAAAAGCATCTAGTGCTCTTTCAACATTTTTCGTTATTATAATTGTACAAGAAAATATTAAATAAAAATAATTTCTCAAACCATTAAGAAAAACATTGAACAATGAAAAAAAAATTAATTCGATGAGTCAATTCGTGCCGAAAACAGTAACACGTGCACCGTTGCGCAATTGCCAACTGTGACCATTTTGCGCACGTGTCAAACGGACATATCATGTAACTTTAAAGGTTAATACATATAAAATACTATTGTATTAAAAAATAAATAAAAAAGTAAAATAAATTATTATAGATATTGTAGCTATTGTTTTCAGTTTATTTCAATAACTATTATGAATTCAAAAAAAAAAGTAAAAACAACAATATTTAAATAATATTACATTCAAGTTTCATAAAAACTTAATAAATTTCTCATTTTCATAAATATTAAATCACTTCAATATAATTTTAAAAAATAATACTTATCATAATTTCTATGGTACACTTAAACATTTTTCTCACATGAAGAATTTATGATTTAATAATATTGTAAAAATTCTTTATTAAATTGTAGAATATTTACTTTTTAATATAATTAAATATATATTATTTTTTTTGCTTATAATTACAAAAGAGTATATTAATTTATCATTAAGATATATATTTTTCAAAACATCTGATACCATTCATAAGTCAATTATTTCTCCTCAGTATGTATTAGTAATAAAGAATGATAAATTATTTTTAAAATTTAAGACATGCAAACAACAAAAATTAATAAAAAAAAAATTTTCAAATTAATCATATATTCGTGTATTAAAATTGCATTTTATCAAAGAAAGGAAAAAGAATTACTATGAGTCTGATAATTTATTGCAATTTTCTAAGAAGAAAGAAACAGGACATGGTTGGGACCCACCAAGAACATAAAAATGAAAAAAATCAAGAGAAAGGTTCATGCACCTTTCCAATTTTCCAACTCTTGCTTGTGTTTCAAAACAACCAGAAAATTTTCCCAACAGAAACAAACAATAATCAATTCAATAAGATAAATTCCATGTCATTGATTAATCATATTTCCAAAAGAAGTAAGAGGTTGTGGACTTTATTTATTTTATTTTTTTCCTAAGTGGTTTCATGATTTCATCCCCATATAAATTCACACCCCACTGCAATGCCCCCACAACAACTTCTCTTGTGCATCTTCTCATTTTCTGCAGATTTTTGTGTTTCTTTCATCTTTTCCTTCAGGTAAGGATTGTTGTTTTCAGATAATGATTTGTGTTTGGTTTTTTTGACATGTTTTGCAAATTGATGAACTGTTGTATATGTTTTTTTATGTCTTCAATGTGAGAGTGTTCATACAAATGTAATGGGGGCATTAGAAAACTACCCCTTTAGTTAAAAATGCATTTTTTTTTTTTACGTTTCTGTTTCATTTCTTGTTGTTTTGGGGGGCTAAAGTTATTTGCTTTCATGGTTTAAGGATTCTGTGTCCAAGTCGTGTGTAATTTTGATTGCTTGTTTTTCTATATGGTTTTCTTTGTTGGTGTTGTAATTGGCTTTTTAACATTGGACACTGTTGATGTTTTAGGTTTTTGCATTTGATACCTTAAACATTTATATTCTGCAGGGACAGATTTGGTTGGTGTTTGTGCTCTGAGTTTATCTGTTGCCTAAAATATATATGTGATTCCTTCTATTATTTACAATTGAGATTTGGATAGTAGTTAGTTAATCATACACCCAATTCTAACTAGTATCTGTGTCATGAAGTTTGTTATTGCTGAACTAATTTTGCCAAATTGATGAAGGAAAGGAATAACTGTCTAATTTGATCTTTTCACTGAACAGAGTTGGGATGTGTGGAATAGTAGTTTGATAAAGTGATGCATTTCCAGAAAAATTTGTGTAAAGCTGTATGCTGTGCTGTAGATTTTCACTATGGAGTTAAATGCATGTTATGACGTTGAGCATTCACATTCTACTGAAAGCATACAGCATGAGCTGTGGCCTCTAGATCCAATTGATCCAAAGAAGGCAAAGTTTCCATGTTGTTTGGTTTGGAATCCACTCCCTGTGGTCTCATGGTTGGCACCTTTCATTGGTCATGTTGGCATTTGCAGGGAGGATGGTGTTGTTTTAGACTTTTCAGGATCATATCTTGTGAATGTTGATAATTTTGCATTTGGTCCAGCTGCTAGATACGTGCAACTCGATCGAACACAGGTACTTATTTCGCAAGTTTACTAACTGAATCACTTGTTGCACTCTCTCTGTTCATGTTGTTCTCATTTGTTCAAGCTTAGGATTCATAAATACATGCATGTTTTGCAAATTTGCAATAATGTTTTATGCCAAATTCAACTATATATTTTGTTGGTGATGAGATTTTGGGGGACTATAGAACTTTTATAGCTGATGTGGTTTTGTGTGAAACTATTGGGTGACAAATTATTGAATTAGGAAAACATAACTAACTACGATATTGAAAATTATGTGCTAGTTGGAGTGGCTTGATTTGCAGCTAGAGGTCTCTGTAGAGTTAAAACCTACTAATCATGTCCCATTTGAATCTTAGAGGTTTCACCTTAAGATACATAAATCCTTGTCCATTTATTAAAAGGAACTTAACTTTTTGTTGTTTTACCCTTTTCCTCCTCTCTCATTGGACCTCACCTATATTTTGAAATTGACATTTCTAGATAGATTGATATCTTAAGATGTTAACTCAAATCAGCACATTAAGTTTACAAAATTGGGTTTTGTACCCAGTTAAGTTATTGGTGCTTGATTCCTCATTATAAACCTTTCTGGTGCTTATGGTTGTTTGCAACACCAACTTCTAGATAATAAGGCATACATGTTATATTTGAATAATTATGTTAGGCTCAGATTTTTGTCATCCAATTCAGGCCCTAGTTTAATACTGTGATTCAAACGTTTTCCTTGAGTAATTCAGTTATGACATATTTGTCCATAGAATAACCTGTTTGCAAAACCCTTCCCTTTAAAATATTTGTTTGGTGTCAACTTGTTTGGAAGTGTAAACTCTTATTTGACATACTGTGTAACCTGGGATGTTGCAGTGTTGCTTCCCCCCTAACCTATCTGCACATACATGTAAGTATGGTTACCGGCATTCTGAGTATGGTAGTGCGATCACATGGGACGAAGCGTTACAGACAAGCTTGAGGTGTTATGAGTGCCAAACTCACAACCTTTTCACTTGCAACTGCCACTCGTTTGTTGCCAACTGTCTGAATCGGCTCTGTTACGGTGGATCAATGAGTTGGAACATGGTGAATGTAGGAGCTTTGGTACTATTCAAGGGGCACTGGGTTGACTTTAGGTCTATTGTAAGGTCTTTCATGCCTTTTGTTTTGGTTGTTTGCTTAGGTGTGTTTATGGTTGGATGGTTCTTCTTAGTTGGGTTACTATCCTTTTCTCTATTCTTATTAGGGTGGTTTCTAGTGGGTACTTACCTAGTTAGAAACTTATTAGAGTGCTAGAAGGTCGTGATTTGTGTTCCTTCTTCCACCAAATAACAGTTTTAGGCTATGCATGTTCTTGAAAGTGTACTTCGTGCTCATTAGAACTATGTATTATGCAATGGTGTTGCCTAGTATGTGAAACTGTTCTGCAACCTGAATCTATCAAGGGAAGCTAAGATTTTGTTAAAAATGACCAAAATGATATTCTATTACATACAATTTTAATTATGTTTTTACTACAGACCCAATAAAAGCGAATCAATTTATGATTGGGTTGAATTATTTCAAATTGTAAAATTCTTTTGGTTAAATCGAACGGATCCAAAACAATTAAAATTATTTAGTTTAGATTTAGAGGAATAATCCAAACTAAACTCACCCACCCTTAACTTTTTAATAAAAATTTAGAGATATTTTTTGAAATAATTATTAGAAAATCTAATAAAGTTAATATTCAAGACAAATCATGATTAAATAACTGTTTGTCTCTAATATTCATATTTTATTTTAATTTTTTTCAAAATGAGCATTAACAGGTGTACTGTTCAATCATTTTTCTTTCTTCTTTTTTCCTTTTAATATACGAAATTAGGGAGTGGGAATGTCCAAGGCAAGGAAAATCTTCAATCTCAAAGCGTTTATTTTGTCTCAAAGAGACTGTAACTCTATTGCTCTGCAGAACTAACACATTCAGATTACCGTTCAGTCATCAAAATCTTATTAGTTATTACATGATGTAACAGTGTTTAGAGTACGAAATGAACCCGTTAATGGGCATTCTTAGCTCTGGTGCAAGGGCAAGAGGCCAACACGAAGTTGGAAAATAAAACAAAAAAAGAAATCAGGCTCCATACTTGGGAGCTTTCCAAAGCTTAAAGGCTATCTCATGCAAGAACCTATCTGCTGGTATTGTAAGATTTCCACCATGCTGCGTGACAACAAAAAAAAAGAAAGAAAAATAAGTGAGCAACCAGGAATTACACTATAGCTTAAACAAATAACAAGCCTAGGAAAATTTCATAATGGCTAGCACTCAAACCATGATACTTTAAACAAACTGCAAATACTTACAGAATCAACCATGTTTATGATATAATAGAAGAAACATTCAAGTACACATGCTGATCAATAACTTGAAAGTTTCAAAAGTATGTAAAGTTGAGTACATACATCATTAAGAAGGACAAAAAAAGACCATGGTCTGTAAAAAGTCATGAACCAAAGCAAAAATAGAAACCGATCATGACTAAGTTGAATTAAAATGTCAAAACAAACCTCCATAAAGTCTTCAAATGAAAATCTCTCTGCATTATCCTTGCGAGTCACAGCATATTGCCATTGAGCAATTAACATGGGAGAATAGTGCCTGTATCATTTGATATGTAGATAAATATTCAAGATAATCCAAAGAGAAAGCAAAGATAACTAATCTTGAATCACTATAGGCAGTGCTTCGCAGGCGTGTACATACTATAACATGACTTCTATTTATGTTTGGCGTGTTTTAAAGATATAAAAAAACAAAACGAGGGCCAAAAAATTTTGTCTATTTTGGTTCCACTTAAAAATACAGAACCAAGGAAAACAGAACAAAATTGAAATTTCAATATTGTTCTGTCCAAGCGCCAAATGCCACTTCAATTACCTTACATCCTTTCGAGGAACTCCTCCTTTCATAGTATAACTTTGTTGAGGATAGAGCACTGAAAGATGAGAGTTCTTCTTATCTTCCCTCTTTGATACTGAAAACTTAGAATCATCACCTTCCAAGACATTGCCATAACTCATGACAACAGATAAGTGTAGACGTGAACTGATGTCAGATCCAGGTTGTGCTTGGCTCATTATCCCTCCAACCAAGGCATTCACATACTCCACATCAGCAGCAACCACTTTTTGTTCACCAGCTCCAATGTGAAAGAAAACAAGATCAAAGTGGTCATTCTCCTGCACCTTCCCTTCTTGAAACCCAAGCAGCTTGAGCAGCTCAAGGGCCACAATATTATTTTGCAAATCAGCAGAACGACCTCTCACTAACTCATCCAATTGAAGAACAGTAAATCCAAGTTTGGCACTAAAAGACTTCAAGCTTGAATTGTTGGTCAAAATAGCAGCTTTCATTCCCATGAACCTGTATTCAAGAACGGAACTGCTTTATTTGATCTGTTGTTTTTTCATATAAGATTAAAATTAATCATTTGGCCCTTACAGTCTACAGATGTCACTCATTTAAAAATCAACCCCTATTTAGTACACATTGGTCCTTGGTGTTTTTGTGTTTTTTAAACTATTTTAGCCAAAGGGGGTTACCCTTCATCTATATACACTATTTTAGCCATATCACTAATCAAACTGAAATCTCTAACACACTCCTCCACATACCAAGGATCAGAAAACTTGAGCATGAAGTTTGCAAGACTTGAGATCAGTCGATAATCAGATAATGACTTGATAAAGTTTGATAGACTCTAATACCTTACTAGAATTCGAGTTTATCTCTAACTTAACATTAAAGCTAATTCATGAAGTGTGATTTACCCTATTTATACAAACTATTTTAGTTTTATCACTAGACTACATAAGATCTCTAACATAAAGTTTTAGTCCCTAAAAAACATAAACTTTTAGTTGTTATACTTGTAAAACCCCTTTTTTTTCATGAGATTCATTCCTAAATGAGTATCAACTATAAGATAAAACGACTAATTTAACCTTTATAAATACAATAAAAGTAGTTTTTGAAGAAGCTAATACAAGAGAAGCTGGATAAATTACAAGCCTATTTCATTTTTTCTTTGTTCTCTTACAAGTGGTCATGGAGACCCAAACATGACAAAAATAAAAAACAAAAAACAAACAAATAAAAGAGAATACCTATGAGGCAAGGTTTGTATTGATGGATCCTCTTCTTTTGTGTGACATGCATCAAGCAGCACTGCGACTTCTCTAACTCTCCTTTCATCCTCGCTTTCTGAAAACTACATATTAAAGTGAATTTGAATGCAGAATGGCAAAAAAAAAATGTGTTTTTGGCCTGTTGGGCATTTTTACAAACACATGGAAGGTGTGGATTGAGGAGAAAGGAACCTGAGGGTGGAGAATTGGGAAGAGTCAAAAAACCGCATGAAGATAGAGAAGCGAGAGAGTGAAAGTGAGAGTGTGATGAATCGATGAAACGAGCTAAGCCATCGCCGAATAAGATCAATGATCTACTTGGTTTATCTGCCATTGCTTCTTCTGCTTCAGAGTCTTCACAATTTTGGAATCAGATTCAGAGACAGATTGATTTGGCCAAAAGCGAATATTGTGCTAACGTTGTAGTTTGTGACAGACACATTTTTTTTTTTGTTGCTACTTTTCACGTTTAAATTTGTTACATTTGTATTATTTATATGTGTTTTAAATTTTTATATAAGTTTTACTTTAATATATTATGTTTTAAAATTATCTCATTTTTAAATTAATTTTAAAAATAATTTAAAAATATAATATATTAAATGGAATAATTTAATAGACACGTTAACGAAGACAAATCTTGTAATGTAACAAATATAAATTTAAAATAATAAGTTAAAATTTTTAAAAGATTATATGTCAATTTAAGAATATAAGAATTTAATATACAGAAACACATGTTCTTCAACGTTTTTATTTTGAGTTTGATGGTTTACATGATTTTACATTATTGATCATAAGTTATATTTAAAAATTTTAGTATTAATATCAGTAAATTTATGGTATATGGATTGAGATTGCTTGATTATGTGGAGAATTTTTTTTTTATCAGCTAAAAACATTTATTTTATTATATTTAAGATTATTACACAAACATCTTTATTTTCTTTATAGGGACAAATGTACAATAAACACTCTTATAGGGATAAGTATGATATATAATATGGTGAGTATAAGTATAAGTATAAGTATAATGTTTAAGAAATATTAGTGCAATATATTTTAAATAATTTGATTTTTTTTAAATATAGAAAAAGTAGAAAATATTTTAATAATTACACGAAATCAGAGAGTATAGTTTTACTTTATTCTAAATTATATTTACAAACCTCTTGTAGTTTTTTTTGATAAATATTTCCTTTTATTAAATTCTCGTAATTCCCTTTTGATTATGCTTTATTATTCAATTAATTTTGATTATGCTTTATTATTCAATTAATTTTTCCTCTTGATATGGTTTTCTTTATATTATTATCGAATCATTAATTTTTTTGGAACACTTTCTAAAAACAATTTATATGCAGTGAGAAACTTATCAAATAAAACTATAAAATTGAGTGAATTTTGATCCTCCTTTATATTTCTTTTATAAAATTATTTATCTTAGATGAAAATTTTTACATAAACAAAAAGAATAGAAAAAATTGTACAATTTTTTAAAATAATCACAAATTCATAATATAATACAAAAAATATTTAATACCCAAATCAAATCTTCATACCGTGTCATAATTACACATAAAATAATATTTTTCTTCTCAACATAATATCTTTAAGTCTTTCAATACCTAAAATCAAGTTTTGAATACTATTGTGATTTGCAATTACATAACCAATTATTTTCTGGACATAATTCTCATCTTGCAATTTCTAATACAGATCTACTAATACAGAATTAATTATTATCTATGACATGTATTCCTAATAAATAATTACCTCAAATTAACTAATGAATTATTTTCTAATTAACTTGAATCTCGATTGCCATGAAAAAATTCCCAGTTCTGTGTTTTGTACTTTGCACACAGAACACTCATCTAAATCATTCATCAAATCATCTTTATGTCAAAATAATTCAATAAAATCAACATTATTTCATAAAACTCTAATACATAATGGGTAACTCATTGTATACATATTTTTTTTATTAATATATTTTTACTTTTTTTTCACGTTTTATAATTAATAATTATCTGATTACTTATTTATTACTTGTCTACTAAATATTTTTCTAGAAAAAAATATCTCAAAGGTCTTCTGCCTCCGTTTTGTAAACAAAATTAGGAAACATTGGTGATATCCCTGGTACATGACAAAGTGACACATGTAGTTAGGTGAAGTTTCAAATGACTTTGATGGAAAGATAAAAGGGTGATCACATAAAAGAAGGATGACACACAAGGAAAGTTCTATGATCCATACTTCAAATAAGGAAGTGTCATGTTTATCAAGAGGGATGGATTTTGACTCACAAAAGCTTTCCAATCTTCTTTACTTATTTTGCCATCATTGTCCTTATCTACATCAGCAAATGTCTAGAGAAAAAAATAAAAAAAAGTTGGTAATGTGCAATATTTAATTTAATATGCCTCATTGAAACTAAATTTTCATAGTTGACTAGAAAATAACCTTGTCAACAATAGCTTCAAGAAAATCATCAGGAAGATTCATGTCTGATTCCATCAAAATAGCCACCACCATTTGCTTGACCTAATACCAAGGAAACCATATAATAAGTCTCCAAAAGGGCAAAATTAAAATCTTTTTCATTTTTATTAATTTTAATTCAATAATGATTCATCTTTAATTCACATGTTAAAAGGAGTTTAAAGATTAATCAAATTTTACATGATTTTTGATATTTTTTCATCAACTTATCTAACATGACAAGTGTGATTGATTATATAAAATGTTTTCTAATCTCATGGACACTTTGCTCAATTATAAAGTCAATAACATATTTCTAACTAACTCTTTTTTGTAATAGCTTGAAATTTATTAGAAATTACATGTTTTATGGTCATGTTATTTATTGTTTCTATCTTAATTTCTTATATTTTAATTACTTCTAACTTGTTAAGAAATAAAAATTTTATTTCACAGGAAACTCTAATATTAGTTAATCAGCCAACTCATTTACAAAACATATACATATATACATATATATGTATATGTATTTATCTTTTTTCACATTTTATAATTAATTGTATAATTATCTCTGAATTAGAGTTGTCTATCAAATATTTATGTATTAGAGAATGTGTTTCGTACAAATTATTAAGATGAATTTTCAATTCCAATTAAATAACACTACCAAAGTGCTTAAGGAAATGCATAGAAGTTTTGTTGAACAATGAACTTGTACTGCCAATTGCAACGAGGCTTAAATGAATTTGTACACTTACTTCCTCTGGCTCAATAAACCCAGTTTGTCTTAGATCATAGAGCTTAAATGTAACTACAAAATATCAAGGGAGAAAGATTAGACATGAATAAAAATTGAGTTTCATTGCATGAAGCCAAGGCATTGTCTTCAATTAAACTGAACTTACAATCAATTTTTTCATCCATGGGAGCATATGGATGGAAAACACTAAGTGCGTGGACAAATTCTTCAAATTCTAAAACACCATTTCTTTTTTGGTCAAAGACATCAAAAACCTGAAGAACAAGAAGAAACACATTAGTATGTTCAAAACTATAATGTGAATATTTCAGCAAAAAGCCTAAAATGCAGCAAAATCATTTTTTCTCTTAAAAAAAATAAATAACTATTTTGCTCTATCCATTTAAGTTTTTTTAAAAAAAAAAAATTCATGCAATCATTTTATTATATTTCTAGTCAGTTATAATATGCCTACAAAACTTAATTTTATTTCCAGTATAGTAAATAACATGAAGAATATTAGAAAAATATCATGGCCAAGAAATATATACAGAACTTGCTTACTCTATCAAGGAAAAGATTTTTCCCATTTGGTGTCTGAAGAAGTGCTAATTGAAACTCCTCCTACAATAGACAAAACATACAAGTATCATAGCAAAGTTTGTTGTGTTAATTGAAGTCCACAACCAAATTTAGTTCTTGTCTTTTCTTGTAAGAGGAACTTGTCCATATGTAATAATACCTGCTACATTATTCTAATTTATTCACCAAGCTTGAATTTAATGATTTACATGTCCCTCAATTTTTTCATCATTTTGTATGATAAATCCAAAGTTACCTTGTGAATCAAACCATCATCAATTAGGGTGCTACTTAGCCTTTTAAACAGCACATGCAATGCCTCCACTTCATTAACTGTAACTGCATTATTTACAGAAGAAAGGACAATCATTTGAACTCATCATTGTTCTTCAATTTAAGTTCATACTAGCAAAACTCATTGTGCAGGTTTAAAAATGTTCCACTACATCCATGTAAAAGTGCAATGAATCTTCTAAGTCAAGACACTCAACATTAGGTGAGAATTGAGAAATAATATAATAAGAAATTAATTATTTCAAACACTTCACCGGAAATAAAATTGGTGTAAAGTCTACGTGAAAACGATGTTTGATTCTCTGGGATGAAAAGAAAATTGAAGGCAAAAGAAAAAAAAGACAAACAAACAGAATCATAATATATAGTACTTAATCACTTAACTTTACTATGCAGTTATGTAATTCGCAACTAATAAACCAATTCACTGTATTTTTTTTTTTTCATATTTTATAATTAGTTGTACAGAATATATACATATTTTTTTTTTTCATATTTTATAATTAGTTGTACAGAATATATACATATTTCTTTTTTTTCATATTTTATAATTAGTTATCTGTGAGTATGGTAGTTATTTACTAAATATTTTTTATAATCACTAGCTTTAATGATTGAAATTTTGAATCATGATAAACATAACAAAATAAGGGGTGAATGATGATTGAAGATTTAGGAGAAAAAATCACTTGAAATTGACATAAAAAGATTTAACCTAAAATAGAACATAAAAAGATGCAACAATGAACAAACCTATATTTTCTTTCTATTTCTCTATCTTTCCACCCTACCGAACGACCATAGTCCAAAAAAAATTTATGGAATTACATCTGGTTTCATCAGCCAGGTTTTTGATGTCCTTAGCAGTATAGGTACGTTTATGGTTCTGATCAATAATGTTGCATGGGCAATAGCTGAAACAATCTGCCACAGCCACCATCAAAACCTCAACAACCACTATTAATGGCATCAACGCCCCGCACATGCGATCCCCTATTGTCCATGACTCTGACAAATCATCCTGTCCAATTTTACAACATTCATCATCAATCATGACTTATTTTGATCAGCAATCAGCTTTTAGATAAAAAAAATATTTAATCAAACACCTAGTTGATAAATATAAAAAGAGATAAATATAT
This sequence comes from Hylodesmum podocarpum, assembly GCA_026586105.1. Lineage (NCBI taxonomy): Eukaryota > Viridiplantae > Streptophyta > Magnoliopsida > Fabales > Fabaceae > Hylodesmum > Hylodesmum podocarpum. The sequence goes on along the minus strand of JALJEV010001430.1, from coordinate 3,064,715 downwards.
ATACATGTATGTATAAGTTCTGCGAGTCAAATGACTAGTTAATTATGTATTGCGGTTGTATAGATAAAAACTACAACTTAAAATCTTGAAAATTTTGATAATCAACTTTTAGATAAAAGTATTTAAAAATTTTACATTAAAATAATTGGCTCATGAGGTATAAACTCATGTGTACAAAGATGTTTATTATATATTAGACAATTTAATTAAGAAATCAACAGAAACAAAAACATATATAAACAATGATTAGTATTCAAAGATGTGAATTCTAAACATGGGGTAATGTTGGTGAGTAAAGACACTTACATGGGAATCCGTGGCCATGGTGGATGTTGTTTTAGTTGTGTCTTGATGAGAAGCTGGCCTAGAAACGGAACTCATCACGAAGATAATGAGAAGAATGATTATTGTGGAATGAAACATACATTGAATGGTGTTGAGTTTAGCTTTCTATGCTTATTTATATCCTTCTTCCTCAGCCTTGTGTGTCTTTCATGATTTGGGTTGTGTGGTGACAAATGCATATGGCTAAAGTTTCAATGAAAAGATTGATAATGCATTTGCGTGTCTGCATATGTGGTCCCTAACCTGTTAATTTGTTCCAAACTAGGTTAGATGAATTGTGACAACACTTCTCTTCCCATACTTTCCCACCTCAGCAATACGTCGCTTTGCGTACGTTAATGTATGGAGATATTTTAGTAGCACAATTAACTTACTATTTTACAAAATTATAACTAGACACGAGATGTTTTTGCGGGAGTTTGATAGAACGCACTAACATGGATGGATCGCACTAAGATGATACATGATGATACGGGACGAAAAGTGGAAAAGACCTTAAGGATAGATATGACATCATTTTTGTCTTAATTAGGGATATTCTCTATGAATATATATATAAAAGCATTGAAAGATAACGTATAAATAATATTATGTCGCCTTATTTCTTAAGGATGTGGCAGACTGGTTTTTTTTGGAGTGGTTTTTTTTGGAGAGTGTATTTACAAAAGACTGTCACATTATTGAGATTGAATAAACGTAACTTCATTTAATCATTAATTACATTAATAAAAATAAAAAATCATTTTTAAATAAAATTAAACACTTTTACTTATATTTTTACTTAACTCACAATGTAAGTAAAAAATAATAGAAATTAAAATAAACAGTACAACAACAATAAATATAGGAATATTTACTTCAACTTCACTACACGTCCTATTCCAAGTATATGACTGATAGACTCAATTTGATCGTCTCATGAGGAGATAGGGCGGGACAATATACAAGATAAGACACTGAGTGAAGTGAGTCCGGACTAAGATATTGACGTGATGTATTATATATTAGAAAAAGAAAATGTTATTATATATTTGTATATTGTAACTTATCATAAAGATCACGAAATGAATTCATCTACAAATAATCTGCTTAATATAATCACAATTAAACTACGTTAACAATTTATAATCTTGAATTAAACATGTTACTATATATTTGAATACAATGTTAGTTTATATATTGTTTTATTAAACACGTAAGTTTGTAAAATGTGGAACATTCCATTTGAACGGTGCCATTCTTTACCAACCGCTGAGTCTCCGAGTTAACAAGGTGAGTTAACTTTCACCGATTCACGAAATTCTATCCCGTAACTCGTTACTGAGTTCACTAGCCGTTTCGCTGGCTCGCTCATTTTTCTTCAATCAGGTTCGCCGCCGTCAACCGTCGCCGCTGATGTCGTCTTCTTCCGCAAACGACGCCGAGACTCTCCGCCGCAACCGCATCATCTCCAGCAAGCTCTACTTCGACGTGTCACCGTCCAAGGTAAGCGAATTCAAAACACACTCGCATGCACTCTCCGAGTTATGTTGACGCGTTACATAGGTTTTTAAATTTTGACCGTTCATTCATTAATTCATTCAATCAGGTTCCGCTAATATACTCCGAGTCATACGACATAGCGTTTCTCGGCATAGAGAAACTGTGAGCAATTTCTTTGCACTAACGTCGTCGTTTTTTGAACTGATTCTGATTAATAATAGCGTAACTGTTTGCTGGTTGTTTTAGGCATCCGTTTGATTCGTCAAAGTGGGGACGCATTTGTCGATTCCTCGTTTCGTTTGGTATTATCCAAAAAAAATGTTTCGTTGAGCCTCTCGAAGCTTCCAACGATGATCTTCTAGTTGTAAGCACTGTGTAATACTTAATTAGTAAGACCTTGTTGCTTAACCTTAAACCTAAACACTTTTAGAAGAACAATGGAATTCAAAATTAATCATATAAGTTAAAATGAACTTAGGTTTAATTACTCAATTACTCACATGTCTATGAAAGGAAACTAAAAATACTTGTATAAGAGCTAAATGGATGGTTTTTAAGTACAAGGACTAAAAGCTAAAATTTGTGTAATTATAGGAACTAAATGAGTAATTAAATCATAGTCTTATGTACTTTAATTTTTGGAGAAGTTAGATTAGAGAGCTTCTATAGAAGTTGAAATGCATATAAGTTGATTTCAATTAATGGGAGAAGTTTAATTCATGCTATATATATATATATATATATATATATATATATATATATATATATTGTTAGTGTTTATAGAAAAGTTTATCTAAATAGGGCTTAAATTTTATTTGACTTGCCATTGGAAATTGTGTATGTTTGCTCAAATTTCATGTAGAGTAACAAACAATATGATTGGAACTGATGTGATTTAAGCAGAATGACTAGTGCTGAATCAAATTTTTTCCCCTCTACTTTTTCTCTTAAGGTACACTCAGAGTCGTATTTGAATGGCCTGAAGGAAAGTTCAAAAGTTGCTACGATAGTTGAGGTACTTTCCACTCACTTGTAGGCATGAGGCAGCCATTTTTGGTTTTGTTATGGATACTTATCGATGCTTGCTTCTTCTTCTATTTTTTCTTTTAAACTGTGGAGCTCTTATATGGAAGGGTGTGTGCAAATTAGTATATATATCTTGACTTTTCAGAACACATAGAAATAGATATGGTTGTGCTGGAATGTTTCAGTGTATTTATTTCTGTTATTTTATTGTTCTTCATAATAACAGACATGTATTTGCTGTGGCTTTATGCAGTTGTGTATTATGATGGATTGTTTACTGATATAAATTACTAAAATGTAGGTCCCTCCCGTGGCATTAATTCCCAATTGTCTTGTGCAACAAAAAGTTCTTTTCCCATTCAGGAAGCAGGTAAATCCACTGTTGTATTGAAGTCTGTTTAGCATCTCCAAAAATCTGATCTTGATCCTAATGTAATGGTAGGTTGGAGGAACTATATTGGCTGCAAAACTTGCAAAGGAGAGAGGATGGGCCATTAATGTGGGAGGAGGTTTTCATCACTGCTCTGCAGAAAAAGGAGGTGGATTCTGTGCTTACGCAGATATTTCTCTGTGCATCCACTTTGCCTTTGTTCGGTTGAATATATCAAGGTACTATCAAATATTCGTAGTTAGTTTGTGCAATTGCAAGTTAGCATATTCTATTAAAAATTGTGCAAAATATGTTTGCAAAAATTTTTAGGGTGATGATCATTGATCTTGATGCACATCAAGGAAACGGTCATGAAATGGACTTTGCCTATGACAGTATGTCCAAAATAATTTTTTTCTCTAGTGTTTAAACTTTAACTTATCTTTTACGCTTTTCACTAATAGGGGCTTTGTAATGACAGGCCGAGTCTATATCTTGGATATGTACAATCCTGGAATATATCCTTTGGTAATCTGCTTGTAGATTTGTTTTACATTATTTTTCTATCTATCTAGCATTTTGAAGTGATTTTTCTGTTTCTCTTTCTGTTTCTCTTTCTGTTCCTTTGTCTCATCTATATTCTATTCAAAACACCGATATATTCTGGCTGAAAAATATATTGAAAATGGGTTTATTTAAACATCAGTGCTCATTGTTTTCTAAATAGTGATACTTCATCATGATGTTGGCATAATGTTTGTTCTGATAATAGAAAAAGAAAGGCACCTAAATCTGATGAAGATGAATGCTACATTATCAACAGTTAATTGTTATTTGCTTTCAGTTTAAAATATGTTATTGTGATATGCTCCTAAAAAAGTGTATGATCTTGGGAACAACATATGGTAATCGCTCATCATTCCTTTTTGCCTTCTATATCAGGATTATGAGGCAAGAAACTACATAAATCAGAAGGTTGAAGTAAAGGTATATTTATTATTCAATATATCAGTTAAACCCGAATCATATTGCTTTCTGATATTCTTCTTTATGATTTTCTCTCTCTCACGTCTCCCTCTGAACTTTCAGAGTGGTACACTTACAGAAGAGTACCTGCAAAAATTAGATGAAGCACTTGAGGTATGTTACATTATCATTGTAAACTTGTTATTCTCTGATGTACTTTTATGGCTTGAATACCCACTGCATGTCCAAGTCCAATTATATCAACTGTCGATTTGGTTTATGAGGCACTCCATCTTAACTTCCTCTCCTTTATGTTTTTAAAAATCCAAAACAAGGAAAAGCAAAACAGTATATTTACCTCCCAATCTCTATCATTCCCTTCCCAATGATTTTCCTTTTGTCCCTTTCTGTTCTACTCTTTGCTCCCAATCATACCTATAAGATACCGTAGAATTGCTTATCAGGTGAAGAAAGTATACTAAAATTCAAGTTCTTTTACTAATTTTTGTTTTTAATGTCACATGATTCAAGGTTGCTGGGCGGAGGTATAACCCTGAGTTGGTAATTTATAATGCTGGAACTGACATCCTAGAAGGTGATCCATTAGGAAGGTTGGAGGTAATGTCATTCTTGGATACACTTTATCACAGTCAAATATAAATTTATCTTCTCATTTGAATGTGGCCGATAACAGCGGAGCACACGTTTCAAATAAATTTTTTTTCATATAGATGTGTACAATATTTTTCCAGTAATTAATGTATGTGAAAAAGAAACTTTGGTAACTTGCTCATATATTTAGGTTGTATTTGAAAAGAATAGTTCATTATTATGAATGAGTGTTTTAGTTAATTCCTTACCACTTACCTTAGGTTGTGCTACTTTGTACACACAGATCAGTCCTGATGGAATTGCCCTTAGAGATGAGAAAGTTTTCCAGTTTGCTCGTGAGAAGAACATTCCTATCGTCATGCTCACTTCAGGTTCTCTTGTTTTCCTCCCTGTCATATGGTGGCTGCTTCAATGGCCTTAATTTGTTGTATATTGGTCCTTTTTTTAATTAGTAGTTTTTCCATTTCACTTTACTTCTTCAAGCGTCTTATAATGTTTTTAAAAAGGTAATTCCCTGCATGTTGTCTGACTCCGAATTGGTTCTTTTTGTGTACAATCTCAGTATTATGAATGTGGCTATTTGTGCAAAAAATTTGAAATTCTATAATTCTTTTAGCGAGTTATCTGAGACTGAGGTCCTATGGCGCAACTTTCATGTAGAAAGATACAATATTGGAAATCCATGTTATCATCATCCTTATAACCATCTGTTATATTAAAAGATCTTAGACATGAAAATATGGCTAGTCAGTGAGTTTTAATTATTAAATTATAAGACAAACATTTTTGGAAATTTTTGTCTAGTTGATAATATTTTTAACGCAATACCATTAAATTCTTGAGACATACTTTAACAATATTCATTGTTTATTATTAGATTTTATCAGATTGTCATTATTAGCTATTTTATTCCATATTTCAGGCGGTTACATGAAGTCCAGTGCAAGGGTCATTGCTGATTCAATACTCAATCTTTCAAAGAAAGGCTTGATAGAAACGAGTGAAGCTCCAAACTCTACGTAAAGTATTCGGGTAATAGAATGTTTCCATACTACTGCAAACTTTGTTGTATACTATTTGATATTTAAATTAAAAAAAAAAAACTAAGCTTAGATGAAAATATGTTTTTCATAGTAATGTAAATGCCTGTATATTATGCATAATACATAAATAAGTTGTATATTTAAGTGTGAAACTTGAACAGGGATGAGCACGTGGGTAATCTCTGTATTCTACCTACCCTACATACTGTGCGAGATGAAATCGAAAAAATTGTGCATCGAATTCAGTAAAATATAAAGTAGTTTAATATGGTAGGTGGAAAATGACAGTGTTTGTCGAAATTTCAAAAATGTGTTTTCTACCTCTTTGAAGTGAAAGTTCTTTCATGATAAAATCGCTATATTAATTGATATTTCCATGGTTCATTAGGTTTAAAACATTTCATCATTTTTTTAAATTATATTCTAAATTATAGTGACAGTGTAACTTCCATCTGATGTATGAGTATTATTATATGGTTAGATTCTTAGGTAAAATTAATATTAATTGGGGAATAGATCATTTGTTACGAAAGGTCAACTGCACAGAAAATGGGTAGATCACGATGTGTTATTGAATGAATGAGCTTGAATATTAAGGCAGTTTTACACTTTTTATTAACCAATCCAAATTTTGAATTTTTACTTATTTAGATGTGATGCATCACCTTGTTTTATTAAAGATTTATAAAAGATTTAACTGATTGGTGTAAACATTTTTTATATTATTAATTAATTATATAAAATATCATAATAAAGAAATTGATTCTTATCATAAATGAAATTTTCTCTAAAGTATATATATATTATGAATTATTATTGATAGTTTAAGAAGTTTTATATTAATACTATGTAGCAATTAAATTCTAAAAAGTAAATGTTTTTTCATTAATGAACACCCAAGTATATAAACCCCGTACGAAATGTTACTATAACTCAATGAATATGAAGGTGCCACATTTTATTCATGGATTTAACGTGTTGGGTTGGAAAGAAGATTTTTCTTCTTTTAGTCATAAAGAGTGTTGATTACATTTTGAATTCATATTTATATAATCATAATCTTGTTTAGAAGAAGCAACTAAAAATTGATTGTTTAAAAAGTTTTCATATTAATAATATATAGCAATTAAATTCCTTTATAAAAAAGTATTTTTTTTTCCTTTAATAAACTTTCAAATATATAAACCCTATTCGAAATGTCAGTGTAACAATGAGCATGAAGTTGCCACATTTTATTAATCGATTCAACGTGTTGTGTCGGTAAGAAGATTTTTCTTCTTTTAGTCGTGTGTCTATTACATTATGAATTCATACTTTTATATATATATATATAGTGATAATCTAGTTTACAATAAAAAACAAAGACTTGTCGTGATTCATTCGGAGCAATGGATTCTATTATTAATATAATAATGATTATTTATTTTGTTACATGAATCGTTACTTTAAACAATAAGATATAACTGGTAAAAAAACAAGGTAAATTTTTATTTTATAATTATAACTTATATATAAAAACAGTATCAAGTGAAAAATTGATTAAATCATATTTTAATGGTTCAAATCAAAGGTATATATATTAAAATTTTAAAATAATTTTGTGATCATTAATTAATTTTTAATTTATATTCATATATAGTTATATATTTATATGACAAAAATTTATAACTAATATAATTTTTAAAAATTATTTTCATGTATATTTCACCTATATTTTTTTACAACTCATTTTTCCATCTACAAATTCCTTCTTCTTTTTTTTTTTTTTACTTTTTTAATTTTAATTTTTATTAATTAAATGAGTAAAAGTTGGCAACTTGTAAAGGCGTCACGTGTTGGGTGCGTGTACGCAGGTGGTGACAAAAGTACATTGCCATCAGCCAGCTGTTACTTTACTCGTACTAATATATTAAAGATGATAATGTTTTTTTTATTATTATAAAAAAAAATTATTTTAAAAATTTTGAATTATTGTAAAGATAATTTTAGAAAAAAAATATTAAATAAATTTTAATATTTTATGTATAAATCCAAAAAATTTAGATGTTTTATTATATTATTTTTTGTTATTATATCTTATTTACATATTTACTTAAAAATTTATTAAATAAAGGAAAAAAAAGTATTTAAACACACTAACTGACATAATTACATTTAATAAAGAATAAATTTATTAAAAATTAATTAATAAATAAATAATGATGAAAGTTAATATATTTTAAGACTAACACATGATAAAAAAAAATTAGATGTATTAAAATTATAATAATAACATTAATATTGTATTCATAGTTCTGCTCAAATTTATTTACTGTTAATTAGTCACTTGAAATTTTAATTATTAATTTAATCATTCGTAAATCGTAATAAATAAAATTTCACTTGATCCATTACATGCATGTAATCAAAATGTAATAAATGAAACTTAAATAACTGAAAATATACAAGTTCAAAATTATTAATTTTTAATTAGTTACTTAAAAAATTCAACCACAATAAAAAATACTGGTAATAATTTTGTAACTAAGTGGCTAAATTTTAAATAATTCATAGTATTTTATTTTAATTTAAAATAAAATTATAATATATATATATATATATATAATTTTTTAGATTAAATTCCTGAGCTAAAAAATAATAAATAACCACTTTTAAGATCTAAAATAATAATAAATAATTGTTATCAAGAATTAAAGACTTTAATAAATCAAAATAATAAATTAATAGATATTTTATTAAACTCTATTATGTTCAAGATACTATGATTTACCCTAAATTATTCAAATCTAGTAACATCACATCAATCTTACTAAATACTTTACTAATTAAGAAATTGAAGCTAAATCTCAGGAATTTACATTAAAAAATGTGTTTAAAAGTATAATCAAAAAGTGTTATCCTGTGTTTCCTTATGTATAAGATGTAAGAAAGTTTACCGAGAAAATCAATGCAAGAAAGGTAAAGTAAGAGGATTCATAAAAGGTAAAAAAAAAATATAAAACAAGGGTACAATAGTCAAAACGACAACAACTAACAAGTCTCATAGTAGTAATTAATTAATAATTAACAATTAATAGTAATTAATTAGACTAATAATGAGAAAAAAATAATTAAGTAACGACCGCAACTTGACCCTTCACCAATCACCATTACAACTCGCTCACTCTTGTTCTTCTTTTGTCTTCTTCTTCGGTCCTCGTTTTTCTCACACTTCTTTCTCTCTCTCTTTCTCTCTCTTCAGAGAAAGAAAGAGGAACGAACGAACTTCACCGTTGCAACGCCGGCGAAGGTAACTGTGCTGGCTGAGCAATGTCGCGGCTAAGATCACCGTCGCCGTCACCGTGCTGCGGTGACAGTCACTTGTTAATGTTGCTACTTCCTGTGTTGTTCGTTTTCTTACACTCGCTTATTCTGTTACCTCATTCTTCGCTCGCTATTCGACCTACCGAGTCCGACCGGATCGAACTCGTCGTGAACTCGACCGAGTCAAACAACGTCTCGCTCTCGCGGCCGAGAGAAGGAAGCTTCGCCGACATGATTGATCGCGCGCTCGAACACGAGTTCACCGAAAACGACCAGAACGAAGGTAGCTCGTTCTAGATTCTTCTACTCTCGCTATTCAATTTCACGATTCTAGATTCTTATACACTTCGTTAACTGAGAAATTGTAGTTGCGAGTTCTGTTTGTTGCACGCGTCGGGTTTTGGTTCCTGATCTGTGAACATTGACCGGTTTTAAATGCTGGATTTATCCGAATTCGTTTAGTGTTGCTGCATTTTAAGATTTTAGTTATTTTTCCTTGCATTTGTTTTGGAGATTTGTCTGTGATTAAATTATGGATTTCACGAATAGGATTTAGAAATGAAGAATTTCAGAAGATGTTTTAACGTTTAGCTTGTTCTTCGTGCTAGCAGCAGCTGATCCGGGAAGTTTCAACAACAGTGTAGCGGAACAACAGGTTGGTCTTTTTACCTTGTGCATTGATTTGAAATAATGATGTAGTAGTTTGGTTTATAATTTAACGCTCGATTGTCTTAATTTATGCACGTAGCAATAATAATAATATTTATTAATAGCAATAATGCAACAACAAAAAAATCTTATCGCATTTAATGAGGTTGGTTACGTGTATCATCGGACCCTATTTGACTAGGATAATTGCTGAAGTTTCAAAAATGTTTACCATTTAATTTACCGTGAGATTCTTCTTGGTCTCTCTTTCCTCTTCGTTACGAGACTACAAATCATGCAATGTATTCTTGTAACTCATGCCTCCCAAACCGATTTTCTGCCATCCTTTCCTCAGTTGATGCTACACTATTTTCTTCTTGTATACAATCATTAGGTGTCCTATCTTTTCTTGTGTGGCTACACATCCCACTTAGCATTCTCATCTGTGTTATTCTCACCTTTTTCTCTTAATGTTCCTTTAAAATCCGACATTCATTATCATCAAGTATAACCAGTTGTATAGTAGTAAGATAAAATTTGCTCGAGTTTGGTAGGTACCTTGTGATCACAAATAACCCTGGTGCCTTCTTCTGTTTAGCCATCTTGTGTGTATCCCATGTGCGACATTCTCATTAATTTCTCCATCATTTTGTAGTATCGATCCTGTATATTTAAATTTAAAAACTTGTAGTATGGCATCTTCCATTTTTTATTTTCAAGTCATATTCCTCGTCTTTGGCTAGAATTGTAATGCAAAAACAAACCCCTTTGTTTCCGAAGTCTGTCTCTAATTTATATTATAAAATTACGCTAATAATAACAATGCACTGTTTTGATGATTTTAGTTATGTTTTTAAAATTTTTAAGATTTTTTTTAAATAAAAAATCATGCATATTTATCAGCAGTTAATTGATTTATACGACAATAGCAAGGTGCCATCCATTTAAGAATGACATCGTAGAATTTACTCTAATAATAATACCACAACATCAACTAAAAAGTGAAGTGAAGGAAATCAACAAAAAAGTTCAGGGAAATGAGCAAAAAAATGATATCACGAAGGGTTGACAGATGTCTAGGTAGAGTCACTGTTTTACTATTTAATTGCTCATTGCACAATTATATTTTGTTATGTGTTTCACGCGTTAACCAACAATTTGGTTTCTGAATGTCATTTTGTGGTACTTGATAGTCCCTAAATATTTGTTTGTACAATTTAGTCCCCAAATTGTTAAATATCTCTATTTCTTGGTCCTTGAATATTTTATTCAAACAATTGAGTCGCTGAATTTTATTTTTTTAATTTTTTTACAACAGTCCCTGAATTGTTAAGCATCTTTACTTTTTAGTCCTTCTGTCAACACAATTTATTTGCGCAGTATACTCCATGAATTGAAGGAAGGACTAAGAAGTGAAAATATTTGATAATCCAAGGACTAAATTGTGCAAATGTAACATTCAGGGACCAAAGCTACATTACAATTATATGGAGTGCTACTTCTAGGGACCAAATTGTGGTTTGTAGACTTGTTGCTTTTAGTTAGTGGTGAATGAGGCTTTGTTCTTCTATCAATATGCATCCTTGATGCCAGTATATTATGTACTTCTCTGAGCATCATGATATGCTGAGTTACTCTTCTTGCCTTGCTCATGGATCAGGCTGTTCTGGAAACTGTGGCAAGGGTCACACCAAACAAGAATGACACAAAAGATGAAAAGTACTTATTTTAAGTTTTGCTGATTACTTCATTGGTTGTCTAATTTGGTGCTTCTAATGCATAATTTTGTTTTTGTTTCTCTAAACTTACAGGTCATTTCAACTACATCATGTATTCAATAGAGCAGAGGATACCCCAATGTTGATAGATCGGAAGGTGAGTGAGATAGCTCAAATTTGGGTTTGTTCTTTTGTTGACATTCAGTCGTGTTTTTCAAATTTTAAGTAAATTGTGCATCTTCTTTCAGGACAATGTTTTTATCATTTCTAACTTTAAATCCAAGTATCCAGTGCTCCAGCTAGATTTACGGTAAATTTATTTTGCTTATGTTTTTTTCAGCACAAAACGAATGTTGTTACTTACAAGAACATCTTTTGTTATTGCCATATAGGTTGATTTCAGACTTGGTAGTTGCTATTGTTTCGGCAACTTGTGGTGGGGTTGCTTTTGCTTTTGCTGGACAACCGGTCTGAACCTTCTTAACCTAACTTAATTCTTGACAAATGCAATAATTTCTGTTAAATCCCTTACATTAACTCAGTATAAATTGGCAGGTCATTACTGGATATCTTCTAGCTGGCTCCATAGTTGGACCTGGTGGCTTTAACTTCATCAGCGAAATGGTGCAGGTATCTGGAAACAGTAATCAATTGCTTTTGTGATACCTTCTTGTATATGGTTTCTGCCTTTTCAACCAGGAAATTTTGCCTTCATATGTTAGAAAGCATAGTTGTTATCTCCTCTTGTTATTCTCGCCCTCTTGTATAAGGATTGCCTTCATCGTGTAGAAAGTTTGTATCACCCACTTGTTATTTGTGGCTTATATAATCGCTGAATCACAAATAATAAATGATGCTCATAACTTCTGCATAGATCTTGTCTAGCTATATACTTCTTTAATGGTGCCAAGTTGATTGTCTGAAGCCTTATCAATAGCCATCTGTTGAACTTTCTTCCTTAGGAGCATCCAAGATTGTAGTTCAGGGCTTTGATATCAATTCATTAGAACCTAAGGGTTCTATAGGGTGATGATCTCGTTAAGGGGCTTTTGTCCCCCCTATAAAAAAGTCCTTTGGCTGCTAATTTTATTCCTTATGATATAGTTGTACAGGATAAACAATGTATAGTCCTAATCCCTAATTAAATTTGGGAACAACATAAGCAAAGGAAAATACAGCTGTACAATAATTGAAGGGAAAATCCTAGTTAAAAAAGAAACTACTTAATCAAAAGAAACTTTGTTCAAATATGTAGGTGGAAACAGTGGCACAATTTGGTGTGATATTTCTCCTGTTTGCATTGGGCCTGGAGTTCTCAATAACAAAGGTTAGCTTACTTTTCCGTTTTCTTATCTTTTTTTTTTCTTTTTTTATTCCTGTTTGTTTTAATTAGGTTTTATTACCTTTATGGTTGCAGCTCCGTGTTGTTCGAGCTGTTGCTGTTCTTGGAGGCCTACTTCAGATTTTTTTATTTATGTGCATGTGTGGACTTACTGTATCGGTATGTTTTAAAAGTTGTGATTCACTATTTTTGAACTTCTTGTTTGTTATTATTCTTATATCATTATAGATTAATGTGGAAAGCAATCAAATCATAAACAAGTAACCCTTGGATCATGTAGTTGTCCTATGGGACATTTGTACCATAACTGACTTGGTTGGTACCTTATCCATTAATTTCATAATCTAGCTCTCTTTTCATTTTTAAATACTAAAAAAAGTTATTTATGATTTTCAAACCAAGTAGAAGTTTCATCATTTATTCTTAAATTTAGAATGCATGTCATTGAATAAAGGGTTTCTTCTGCAATCTAATTCGTCTCATCTGTCTTTTGAATTTCTTATCCTCCTTTGGGAATATGTTCTCTTCCTTGATTTAGAATCCAAGATGTTTGATTCTATTAAAATAAAATTGTCTGATTTGACTTAAATTGCCAGTGACATAGATGGGAAATAAAAACAGCAGTAAAATACATGTTATTCATAGTCCTAAACTCCAGAGCTTAAATTGAAGTAGATGATGAACATAATAATTAAATCAAAATGGAAGTTGTATGTTCATTTTGTCTCTTTATTTTGATCTAATATCTCCTTTATAATTTAATTAATTGTTTGGTGTTTCAGTCTTAGTGGATCTTTATGGGCAGCCAATGTCATATTTTAATTATCTTACACATCAGTAAACTTTGGTGTATGACATACTGAATGCAGTAGCTCTGATTTCATGCTATTTTGCAGCTATGCGGTGGTAAAGCTTCAGAAGGGGTTTTTGTTGGTGCTTTCCTTTCCATGTCTTCAACAGCAGTTGTATATCAACATAACCAATCTGATTCCTCCTTCTGAATTGCAGATGCATCCTTTTGAACTTCTGGGCATGTAAATTAATTTTTTGTTCTTATCCACTTTTGTTTGGTTTAGGTCTTGAAGTTTTTGATGGAAAAGAACACCACTAATGCCCTTCATGGACAAGTCACAATCGGGACCCTTATTTTGCAGGTACTTAGTCAGCGGTTGTTTATGATTGTAACTTATTCTTCTGCTTTGTCATGTACTATATTATTCTTTGATAACTATGTTGCTGATATAGACAATAAATGCCTTTAGAATGTTCTATTGAGTCTCGTGATTTAATTTTTTGTTTTTTTTTTTTTTGCTTAAAGGATTGTGCTGTTGGATTGCTCTTTGCATTGCTTCCTGTTCTGGGTGGTACCTCCGGTGTTTTTCAAGGAGTGTTATCAATGACCAAGCTGTAAGTGTAGAATTTTAGGAGTCTTTGGCCTGATATTCCCATTACGTGTCCATTTTTGGTAATTTTTTCTTACTCTCTTTGTCTCACTTGCCCAAAGGAAAAGTAAGACAAACACATGCATTTTTGTCTTTTGAAATGATATGATCATAAAAGATGTTTTTCATAACATTTTGCTTAAATTATGTCCAATTAAAAGTAAACTTGGTGTTCGTATCTGTGTGTCGAGACTAATTAAAAAATAGAAAAAGTGGGAAATCTGAAAAAAGAAAATGACAGTAAAAGGTGAAATTGTATGTCCAAAGTGCACATAAACCAGAAATATGGCAAGTTGATGTTCTCGAGAAGGACAGATAGAAGTATGTATTAATACAACACTCAAACAATAAAGTTATAGTAAACAAATCAATCATCTAAAGCAAGGAAAGGATATTGCATTCAATCATCTAAAGATATATGATGCACTTTGTCTGTATTGCTTTCAATGGAAGACTTATTTTACCTGTAACCTTGACCTTTATCCAGCATAACATTATACTCCTTTCCAATCCAGGTTGGTGACATTGATTGCATTCCTCTCTGTATTGTCTATATTGTCCCGCACTTGCCTTCCATGGTTGCTTAAACTGATGATAAGCCTCTCATCTCAGGTTCATACTACTATCCCACTTCAATGATAAAATTTTACCTTTGGAAGTAGTTGCTTCTCTTTTTCTTTTCAACAAAACTGTCAGGAATGGTGGAACCGAATTTGAAAATTGATTCTGTTTGTGGTAATTGGCTATACATTTTTGTCTGACTGTCTTGGTGGTTCAATGATAACCTTGTTTGTGCAGACAAATGAACTCTATCAATTGGCGTCAGTTGCATTCTGCTTACTAGTAGCCTGGGTTTGTTCTCTTCCAAATTTCCATGCTTCTATTTGAATTGCTTTGTTTTTCATTTGTTTTATAAGCAATGTATACAAGTACCTGTTCATTTCTGTACTTCCCTTATTTTCAGAGAAAATGATCACTAAATCAAAATCATTCTGCAAATCATTTAATGTTGATTCATTGGAAGTATCTGTAGAGCCTCCTTTTCCTACATGCTTAATTACAACAATAATATATATATATATATATATATATAGCTAGCTTGCTTGCTAGATCCTCAGGTTTCAGATCAGCTGAAAGGAATTATTGAATATGTAGAAAATAAATTTAGTATGAAACTGATGAGATTGTTATTAGAATGCCAAAATAAACGGAAGTGTTATCTTCTTGTGAGAATGCAGCGGAAAGGAATTATTGAATATGTAGAAAATAAATTTAGTATGAAACTGATGAGATTGTCATTAGAATGCCAAAGTAAAATGGAGGGTCATCTTCTTCTGATAATGCATCCTGCATCATGTGTGAGGATTACCATCTAATTGTAATTAATGTTTCTTGAGAAGATGGGAGATAAATGTTGTTAAAGGTAAACTGGACTCATGTCTGTACAGAAAGTTCCTTAGTCATTGTGTTTTTGAGTGTTTGGGTGTGTTTTATTCTTGCCTTTTCGTTTGAAGGCGTCCAGTACTCCTTTGGCTTGAATTTTGCATCTGGATATGCTTGTTCTGTTAATTGATGACCTTACTGTTACTTAAGCACAATTGTTTGTATCTCATTTCTTTTATATTTGCAGTGTAGCGATAAGCTGGGACTAAGTCTAGAACTAGGTTCCTTTGCTGCTGGAGTGATGATTGCAACCACTGATCTGGCTCAACATACTCTAGAGCAAGTAAGACTACTTACAAAATCTGGAAAATACTTGGGGGTGTATTATGGGGTGCCTAAGTCCCACATCAAGTAGTATGGGATGCTCAATGGGTATTTAAGTGGCTTGGTTCTTCCCCTTTATGAGCTAGCTTTTAAGGGTGGATTTCCCAAGTACTTAGTTACCTATAACTATCCAATCCAGATGTTGGGCAACTCATAAAAGACTAGTTCTGCAAACTACACCATCTAAATGTCCAATCTCGGGAGTGAGGTGTGTGTTAAGATGTCCACATCTATAAGGAATATGGCTAATCCTCCTCCCTTGGGCTAGTTTTGGGGTTGAGTTATGCTCAGGGTATTTTAATAGATGTAGCTTTATATATTCAAACAAATGCATGTTGTTTCTAATATTGGGATTAAGAAATGCAATATCACCCTATTGTGTAGGGAGTACAAGGTAATGAGTGAAAATACAATTTATTGTATTTTTTAGTAATAGTTTGCAATGTGATGTTCTTTTTTTAGCATATGCTGGAAAAATTTTGATGAGATCCATGCACATTCATTGGTCATTTTGTTTTGTATTCTTCATGTGGAAACTGATTTCTTTCCTTAATAAAGATTAATAAAGATTATTCATGGTATATTTGTTGAATTGCCTTAACATTTGTTAATGAACATGAAATTTGTTGATTATTTCATGAACCTAGACTCTGAACTGGAAGTCTGGAATTTTTGGTGGTAAAACAAGTCTATGAAAGAAATTTAACCTCTTATTTATTTGGCAGATTGAACCTATTCGCAATCTTTTTGCTGCTCTTTTCCTTGCCAGCATTGGGATGCTGATTCATGTTCATTTTCTCTGGAACCATGTTGATATTTTGGTGGCATCGGTAATATTGGTGATTGTTATAAAAACAATCATAATTGCATCTGTTGTGAAAGGATTTGGTTACAATAACAAGACTGCCATACTTGTAAGCTTTGTTTCATAATTTGTAGGTTACAACACTGTTCTTTCACCTGCTTACAGATTGTGTTACCTGAAATCATGCATGTGTAGGTTGGGATGTCGATGGCACAGATTGGAGAATTTGCTTTTGTTCTTCTCAGCCGTGCTTCAAATCTTCATCTAGTTGAGGTTAGTGACCAAAAGGATTTATTTAACTCTGGTAATTAAGTGTAAAGATTTCTAAAGTTGACCATGATGATAAAAATGACAAATGATATTGTTAAATTGGTTGAACAAACTTTGGTGATAGGGCTAGAACTAGAAGTGAGTCAAGCTAACTCTTGAGCCTGCTTGTAGCTTGGTTCATTTAACAACTCAACAAGTTGAAAATTTTGGCAACTGTACCTACCTTAAGCTTTCATGTCGCCCAAGAGTTGACACAATATATAAATATATAAATTATGAACACATTTTAAATAATATTATACTTTAATTTAATAAATACTAGCATTTAATTTTATTTTTGGCTTGACAATTTTTCAACTAAATCTATGAAAAGCAACATTGTATTAAGATGCTAATATTTTGCTTAGAACAAAGCTCCATATTGACTTATTAAGCTTGAATAGCTTGTAGGCTGGGCCTAGTTCGGTGCAACTCAGCTCAATTCATTTCCGCCTCCTACTCAGTGATATAGCTTGAAAATTGAAGCTTAAATTTGAAAATATTACTGCACATTATGTATTCTAATATTTGATTAATTTCAGGGTAAATTATATCTGCTGCTTCTTGGGACCACAGCTCTTAGTCTGGTATGAAATGGTTTTGTTTGTTTGAATTAATAGTTTCTTGGTTCCATAATCTTCCTATCTTTGTTTTTTCTTTGATCCATGATGAATTTTCAAGAACCAAATCAATGCAGTCTTTATTCTGAATGGAAGTTCTGACCTGTCCCTTTGGCATTTATTCTGGACACAATTAGGTTTAGGGTTTAGGAAGTTGACCTGACCCTTTTGCATTTATTTTGGACACATTGGGATTTTAAATATTCTCTATCTTGCTGAAAGATAAATTGGTGAACAAGCGGCCTTAAATTTGCTTTTGTAAGAATTTTTTATGTTCCGTACTCCTATATGATAGTGCAGGTAGCGGATATTTAAAATACTCAAGGTTATTCAAATTGCTGGCTTATCATTGGTGGTTCTAGTCTTCCTAGATCTTTGAGATGCAATGCTCTTACCTATACACCCATTTAGTTGATAGATAACCTTGAAACTTTTGCGAAGAAATGGCAAGAGGCCAATAATTTTTTTTTCTGATGTTGCACTTTCAAAATGAATGTTCTTCTATCCAATAACAGAAAAATGAATGTTGGGCAAACTTATGGGCTAACTTTTCTAAGTTGCCCCCGGTTCCTTCTACAAGTTCACCGAGTATCTTACCATAAATATCTTGAAATTAATGATCACAAGCAGCAATCAGTTTTCATGATCTAAAAGTTTGGTACAACTATCATTATGAAGTAATCATAAATAGTCCCATCTATAATTCTTAGCTCACTTCTGCAGGTGACAACTCCTTTACTTTTCAAGCTAATTCCTGCTGTTGTGCATCTTGGTGTGCTTCTGAGGTGGTTCTCTCCTGACAGTTCAGTGGAGGTAATCACCCATCTTTCTTGGAATTGTTGGACTTTTGTATGTCTAAAAGTATATATGTATATTTTCTTTATTCTGAAGATCTTTTGTCTTTGTTGTCTGAACATAGATTGGATATAAGCTAGATAACCTCCGCTCCGATAGTGGTAAACAGCGGGTAATAGATAACCTCCGCAGCGATAGTGGTAAGCAGCGGGTAATTTTGATTGGCCAAGAATCCCATGATTCTTAATCACTGCACAAAGGATTTCCAGTTTTGCACGACCATAGTTTTGACAGGGTTTTCCAAGTGTTGTTGAAAAGAATTTGATCTAACTGCAATTTTTCTCCAATCATGCAAACCCATTCCATGATGGATACTTGCATACCAAACTAACCAAATACTAACCAAGGTAACTCATCTGAACCCCAAAATTGGAAAGAACAGGGGAGAGGGGACGATAGAAGATTGAAAGGAAACTGACAAGACATGCCGGTTAAGGTATGTGGAAGATATTCTTTCCAGAACTCCACTTTACATGTTTATTTTTTTAATTTTTGGCTGGAATGCTCTTAAATGTATGATATGGTTTGTAATTTGAATAGTCATTGTCCTTATTTCTGCTAGCGTAGTTTTAGTTTATCAAAAGTTTTTTCTGGCATCTATCCCATCAGTTGTGTGGCTGGGCTTTGTCATTGTATATCTAAGGCAAGTTTGCATTGTGTATTGGACAGATCAATTGATACGTGCAAGTGTGAATAAATTATAATCATGTCATATATTCACTTTCCTATTCATGTCGTATATCTGCCAACAAATATTTGACATGCTTCTTTCTCTTAACCATCTCCTATAATCATTTCGTTTATCTAGAATTAACGTTCCTCGTCTGTCTTGCAATATTTCTAACTTTCAGAAACCCGGCAACATAGTTGAAGATTATATTATTTGCTCTACATGTGTGGAAGGTTATTTCTTGTATAAAATACATTAACTTCAACATCAATGAACAGTCTAATATTGTTAGTTGTGCATGGTGGTTATGCTACTCATGAATGATGAAACTTGTCTGAGTATTTGATTAATTTAAAGACTCACATCAGGCAAATTTTAGAGAGAGAAATAGAAGATTTATAGAAGAGAGAGCTATGGATTTTATTCAGTGACACCATATCCTAAATCTATATAACGTGTGTTTAGATTTTAGGTAGAATTTGTCAAACATTAATGTGTTTTTCACTGTTTAGTCTTGAAAGAGCATTTTTGTAAGTTTTTTTGCTATACTCTTTGACATGTTTTATAATGAAGTTTTTCTCCTCTAGACTTTTCCAATGGAAACTAGGTAAAAATGGTCTGGTGTTGGAAGCGAGCGTGCCATGGCTAGTTCTAGAGTAAAGCATAAAGAGAATGGTGCTTATTCATTATGCGTTAACATTTATCCATTGCTTGTAAAAAAAAATGAAAAATATCTCCGTTGAATCGCTATATGTTTGAGTAAAATATTTTATATTTAGGAACCATATCGAAGAGTTTATTTTTTGAAATAATTATAAATTGCGTGTATATATTAAGTTTATTAAGTTCTTATTTGATAAGAATTAATGTCTATTTTTCTATAAATTGGCAAGCATCCTTGTTACAGAGTGTATCATAACTCTATACAAATCCCCATTTGTTAAAACATCATGCCAAACATTTTTTATTTTGTAAACACTCTACCATTTTAACCTGCATGATGGATATGATAATTATCTATTTTATATAATTTAAATGTATAACAAATTCCGACACCGTTATACTAGCATATGTGAAAAAAATCAGCATGCTGCAACGTATATCCGCTGATAAAATCCATCAGGGATAATAAATAGATATTTAAATGGGTAAGACATGGGTATAATACTTCTACTTTGTACTTGCAGGTACATGTTATCAGCTAATAAAAAATTATTTAAATATTTTCTATAAAGATATATTTTGAAATTTGATTTTAATCAAATTTATAATTTAGAAAAAGTAATATTTATGTAATTTAAATAATTTTCTGTTTTAGGAATATAGAAAACACTATGCACTTATATTACAAAAAAAAAATCACATAAATCTGTAAATTTATGGAATTATAAGTATATTTTTAGAAAAAGTTGATAGAATAATTCAGAAAATGGTTAAAGTTATAATTTTTTAATCTATAAATTTATTATGATATTGATAATATCTATATGTTCTAAATTTGTAAATAATTTATTAATTATTTTTTAAATTTATCTATTTTATTTGTTAGAAAGAATATTCATGGATATCTGTAAACAATAAAAAATTCGCAAATAATTTTTAAACGTATACAAGTATATGTGGATTTTTATGAACCACAAGTTGATATCCACAATTACATTCAATCACACCATACACAAATAAGTGAGTACCAAACAAATCATACAAATAACAACTTTATTGCTTAACAATATGAAATCTTTATATAATACCTACATACGTATTAAAGTGGTATTTTTACGCATAGTCATACGTATGCAATTTAATATGCCTTTCAACATAACGTAATAACTTTTTGGTGACAAGTCAAGAATTGCATATACACAGTATTTTTTAATTAGAGTAGTTAGTGTCGGTCAAATAAAAACAATATCACGTTGTGTTGCTGTTGCACAAAACATTTATTTATTAATTAATGGAGAAAATAATTGACAGTACTTGCTTCTTTTTTAAAATAAAAAAATGTTGTAGAGGCTGTGTTCTGTGTGCTGAAGCTGCTGAATGAGTTATAGTAAGTGGTAAGTGGTAACACAAAAGTGGATATCACATATATCCATGTGGAAGAATCAATGACAAAGAAACTTGTTCCACCTCTCATTGGAAGAATCAAAGGTTGCTATTTATAACTTCAAGAACTTTGTCTCCTTCTCCCATTTGCTTTACTTAGCAATAAGGAAAATCCAACCACAGGTGAGGTGGTAACATTTTTATATTTTTTTCAATTAAATTTATCTCTATTTTATATTTTTAAACCATGGATAAAAATTAATTTAAATAATGGACACTTTAACCTATACCATACTTAGTTAAAAAGAAATAAGGGGAATTCCACACCATTACCAAATTGGGTATTATTTTTCTACTACCATTGACTAGTTTTGTCTAGAGTATAGGGGAAATATATAATTGTGTAGATTCTCTATGCACAACAAATTAAAAATGATGATGATCACACATTATTACTCATGTAAGATAGATATTTATGTTATTGAAATTAAAATAATGTATGAGATGAGTAACATTTTTTACATGAAGAATAGACAAAGCAAAAAGAGCAAATCAGTCCAACCAGGCTTATACTCACAATATTAATTGCATGTATGTCAGTGTCAGTGTTTGAACATGAATTTTCTAACCTATACCAAGCTTTTCTTGGATTTCTCAGCACTCCTTTGCTTCATGTTCACATTAATTATAGATGAAATTAAAAATATTTTTTTTTAAAATAACATTAGTGTAAAAAACTAATTTTAAAATGATGTTATTTTACCTTTTCAATGTAATATTAATTATCTTTTTTTTCTATTTATACTCTTGATATTACATAATTTCTGATAAAGAAAATGAATGTCTTTAAAATTATAAGGTTAATTTTATGAAACTATCATTCTCTCTTATTTATTTATTTATTAATTTTTTATTTATATAAAAATTCTAGAATGACAATTATAATAGGAAAGAAATATTTTTTCATGTTTGCATTTCTTTTTGTACAATAAAATTTATAGACACATTTTTTTAATTATTATTCAAATATTCTCTTGATTTAGGGAATACATGTTAAAGTGAGATATCTAAAATCAATAATATCTCCTAAACATTAATTTTACACTGATCATGAAATATCTCCTAAAATTTTCCATGATTACATAATACACTCTCTATCTTTTCATAATTACAAAAATCTTTTAATTATTCAAAGCATATTATAAATCATACATTAACCCATATGTCCAAAAAAAGTGAGAGTTTTTTATCTGACTATTAATTTATTAAATTCTAGAGTATAACATATAAGTGTAACACACTTCCTTGAGATAATATTATTTTTATACATGTATAAAATGATAAGGATAGAGAAAAGCAATAATACACATGGATAGGTTCTCTTGCTTCAAAGCAATTTAATTATACTCACTTTACTGCTATTGACATTTGCACATACAGCTAGCCACACACATGCAAAAGCTGTGTAGTCTCTCTCTCTATACATAATTTCTTGATCAAACTTTGTATGGAAGAAAGTTCCCAAAAGGGCCAAACAAAACAAACATATATGATGACGTGATCCAAAAAACACTTGAGAATTCAGATCAATCATAAACAACAACATCACACTATGACTCAATTCCTCTCTATCTCTTTCTATCATCACTGCCCAAAAATATATAATAAGTAATAATAATAAAATTAGTGGAACCATTTTAGACGTGTGGTGGGGGAATTGGTGGGTCCAATAGAGGTGGGAATCTTGCAACCTCCAAAGTGAAGTTTAGGTCATGTCATGACTCATGCCCATAAGAGTGTGAGACTTTGTTACTCACATGATTTGTGAAACTATCCACCTTACCCTTTTCAACCATTGCGACTCCTTTTTCCACCTCTTCTAAGTCACAATCTCATTCCTTTTTCAAAAGTAACCTCTTATATATTTTCTTTTTCTTTTACCCACTATTTTTTCATATATAAATTCAACATCCAACTCCTCCACATAATTATTATCCATATATTATATATGATAATCTCAATTAATCTTCTGTAAAAAAAAAAAATAGGTGGGCAAGGTTATAGGGTTTACTATCTATAAAGTGTGATATTGATCTAAATGACTAAAGAAAGAGATTTAAAAACAAAAAGTGAAAAGAGAAGGAATAATTACACATTTAAATTATCCCACCAACTAAAATTAGCTATTATTAAAAATTAATCTATAAAAGAACATATATATTATTTCTATTGTAATTTAATTATCTCATAATTATGATTATTATTTTATTACAAAATTTCCATTTAATTAAATGTTGGTAAAAATATATTTTTTCTTTCTTCTTGGACAACATATATTTATATTTCTCCTTAAAAATTAATAATACATAAATAAATATCTTATTAATTTGGAGCATCATCATTCTCAAACTATCTAACAATTTTTCAACATTTTATATATAGGTAAGAAATAAATAAATTATGATATCATCACAAATCTACCTCATGTATATGATTATTTTGTCCTTTACCATGTCTACCATGTGAGTGTATATATGAATATCATAATTGATATGTTGTAACCTGAATCCCTTTATTCATCATTTCACAACTCTCTCTAGCTACCCTCTAACATCTTGTTCATTCTCCTCATTTGAATGATAATTTTCCCTCACTCAACAACAACAACAAAACCAAATAACAACTCAACATATATGGCCTCAGAAACTCACCACCATGTCCATGGCCTAACACCTGAAGAATTCTCCCAACTCGAACCAATCATCAAAAAATACCACCTTTTTGAACACTCTTCCAACAAATGTTCTTCCATAATAACATACCGCATCGAAGCTCCGGCAAGCTCGGTATGGCCCTTTGTCCGGAGCTTCGACAACCCTCAGAAGTATAAACACTTCATTAAAGGTTGTAATATGAGAGGTGATGGCGGTGTTGGTAGTATAAGAGAAGTCACCGTCGTCTCGGGTCTCCCGGCGTCTACGAGCACCGAGAGGCTCGAGATATTAGACGATGACAAACATGTCATAAGTTTTAGGGTTGTTGGTGGCGAGCACCGACTCAAAAACTATCGTTCAGTCACTTCGGTGAACGAGTTTAACAAAGAAGGTAAGGTTTATACTATTGTATTGGAATCGTATGTGGTAGATATACCTGAAGGGAACACGGAAGAAGATACCAAGATGTTTGTTGACACTGTGGTTAAACTTAACCTTCAGAAACTTGGGGTTGTAGCTATGGCTTCATTAATGCATGGACAACAACAATGACGATAATTAATGGACAAGTTCTATGTTATCTTCGGAAATATTCAAAGGTTTTGGTACGAGAATTTCACTCTTCTTAAATCTTCTTCTTCTACTTTATCTTTTATCTTTTGATGTATCCAAATTCATTCAACAATCATGCTACGCGTACAATAATTCATTCAACAATTGTATAACAATATTGAATGATGTGCAAGAAAGAGATAATACAAAAAATGTTGTTATATTAAATGGTACTTGTATGCATGAATTGTTGTACAAATAGCTGTTTCTTTCAACAATTGATCAAAATCATTAGAATGGAAGTTTAGGAATTGGGGTAATTAAATTAACTTGTGTGTGTTTTATTTTCATGTTAGTATGAATTCTAATGTATACCAATTAAAACATTAAGAAATAAACGCACAGACGTGGATTCTATTTGTTGATTGATGATTAATAATATTGCATGGTACCTGGAATTTAATTTCATTGTTTCTTATTCCTTTTCAATATTCTTCTTTATGAAAATATGTAGTTTAATTAGTTTTATCTTTATTATTATAGTTTTGATTTGACAGTTGATTTTGATTTTGATTTATATATGTTGGTCTAATAATTAGTTCCATATATATGCACCGAAATAATGATGATAAGTTCGTATGGTTGCTTCAATGAGCTTCGTTGGCAAGGTTGCAAATTGCAATTTAAAATTGAATTGATTAGATATGTGGTGCCATGGTGGTTACGTTATACCCTTTATGTAAAGTTAGTCAACTAGATATGGAAATAGAAAAATGGTGCGAATCTAACATGGATTGCATTGGATTTCAAGCTTTCTAAATGTGGAATGGGTCTTAAAATATTTAGATTTGGCCTTCTTGTTAAGCAATTGACGAACAACAAGAAGAAAAATGCTAGTCATGAGTTCCCATGCACCTTTTTTATGTTCCAAAGTGAAAAATATTAATAGATAATTAGAATCCACATACAATTAGATAATTAATTATAAATTATAAAGAAAGATATTTACAAATTAACTTGATTGATTTTGCGTATTAAATACAAAATAAAATTGTTCAAATGTTATCGGATTAATAGAATAGAAGTTAATATTTGATTATAGTTTTAAACGTGACTTGTGATCTACTACTAGTGTTTGACTAGGCTTTCAACATAAATAAAAAGTTGAAGTTAAAAAAACTCAAATGGATCTACTTGTCTAAACTACAAAACATAAACATTTAATTATTAATTTCATTTAAACCTTTCGTAGCTAAATTGTTATTAGATTCCTCTCACAAATTACAATTCTAGTGATTGATTGTGTTAAGGTGGATGGTAGTTGAGTTATAAGATGCCTTTTTGCGTGGCTTATAATGTTCAAACTACAAATTCAACAAAAAGTGAGAAAATCTCGTGATCACTTGTGACCATATTTCAGAAACACGTGATCATGAAACATGTATTGTGTTTATTTTTTGCAAGAAAATTCTTATTGGATGGAACAAAGGTTGGCATTTATAACTTCAAGAAGTGTGTCTCCCTCAACCATTTACTTTACTTAGCAATAAGGGAATTCCTCCAATGCCAAATTGGGAACATTGAATTACCTTTTGCTACCATTGACTAGCTTTGTCTAGAGTATAGAGTATGGGAAATAATTGTATGTATAGATTCTCTGTTCTTTGTGCAAATCGAGTAAATTAAAAATATAAATCATCAACGCATTATTATCTAACAACATAGATATTTTTAGATCAAATCTAACCTAGATATTTATGTTCTTAAAAGTAAAATAATTTTTATTTGCATCCAACTAAAAGTAAAAATAATTTTTTTAGATATAATTTACTTGTAAAATATATATCTATTTTTCTTTTCTCATATTTTATAATTAATTATCTGATTATTTATATATTATAGTTATCTATCCAATATTTTTTGAAATTATCTATAAAATATTTTTATAGTAAAATATGCAAGTAATAGATTGAACATGATGAATAGACAAAGGCAAAAGCACATGTTTTACAAAGAGGGAGTCAGAAGTTGTGTTAGGCCTGAGGGGGCCAAGAAAAAACATAATTTGGTAAAAGGAACTTAACTTTACATGTTTAATATTGGTTTAGATGTATTTTCAATCCTTCAAATTTTAGATAGTGTTCCCTCAAATTTTAAAAAATGTGATTTTATTTTCTTATATTGATTTAAATAATACTTATAACTAGAATTTTATTTTTAAATGTTTGATGGGCTAAAAACCATTAATTTTGAATTTGAGGGTTAAAATAAAATTTAACACAAATTTAAGAGACTATAAAATATTTAAGTCATTAATATTTTTTATAAATGAAAAAAAATGTAACTATATTGAGTAAGAAACAATTCAATACCTTTTGTATTTTATATTAATTTAAAATAGATTCATTTCTTTTAAAAAAATTATGATATTATTAAAATTAATTAATTTAATTATTTTATTAAACTCAATAAATTAGTTATTAATTTATTTCTTATACATTAGACTGAAGTACTGTATAAAAAACTCAATTAATTAAAAGAATGAAATAGTTTGGACCTTATTAAAAGACTGAAGTACTGTATAAATGCAATGACCTTATATTACTACGTTTGATCTCTCTAAAAATTAAATATACACAGTTTATTTTAATAAAGTCTTCCTTAATTTATTTATAAAAATATGTCTCCTTGCTAAGGGTCTTTTATTCATGTCCATTTACTCCAAAGAACACTAGGTTCAACATCATAAGATTATAATAAGTACATACTATATGTATAAACTGTAGGGATAAATTTAAATAAAATTAAAAGATATAAACGTTAAACTTTTTAGAAAGTACATAAATCATGAATTAGATCAATCTATTAGTTAAATACAACAATTATCCGCATCATCAGCAAATCATTTGCCAATTCAACAAGGCTCATTATCATCATTCATTATTTCTCGAACATCAGAATCATAATCATGCATTATGAAGTTTAGGGATTATTCTTACTCCAACTCGCAAATAAGGTGAACCAACCAACTCACTCATAGAATATATCTCTTTCTTCATATTTTATATATATATATATATATATATATATATATATATATATATTTCTCTCTTTATAATTTATAACAGATTGTTGTGTATTATAATTGATAAAATGTGAAAAAAGAAAAATACGTATACATATAAAATATAAAGAGAAAAAAAATACAATATTTTAGAAATGAGTTGGCTTGTTAACTATATATTGCAGTTGTTAACGTAAGAAAATTGTTACATCAATGTTAGTATAAATTTTGTAACAACGATCGATGTCATCAGTTTTGTACAAGAAGACACTGCTTGTTCATGTGATTAACGTGAGGAGGATGGTGCAAACCAAGTGAAATACATTTAGTTTTGACTTACAAGGAATTTATTGACTGAGTTCCCACTATTCCCAGTTTGAAAACATGTTTATACAAAGTATGCAATATGAGCACCAACGTAATGACCACGCACTAACTAGTTTACATCTTATAAATAGATTCCTTCACTGTATCTTTGGGTCACAATTTTTTGGAGACAAATTTCATTCAAATATGCGTTGGTTTGAGATATACCTTCACAAACAACAAAATCTTATAAAAGAATTATAGATTTTAACTATGCCTATTTAATTTTATAAAATTTCTTAGAGTACAAACTTAGTGCACAAGGCACAATAAATTTAGGCATTTCCCGAAATTCAACCTATCTCAATTAAATCCATTCAAATAATAATAATAAAAAAAAACACAACAAGCATGACTTAAAGTTCATTGCATCCCATGAGCTAAAATCAAAGCGTATATTATTTTCAAAGTCACTGGCAAACCTGGGAGACACACATACAAGGCTCTTCTCACTCAACCATTACATCACAATGCTATTTTGGAGTTTTATAAAATTTTATTTAATTGTCCCAAACTTTAGGATCTCGGGGCTTAATACTCGTCATTTGATTGTCCCAAACCTTTAGTCAAAACGAAAACAAGGCAAGGAAGAAAAGTTTAATCATTTTGCATTTGGAGTCAAATGAGGTCACATGCAAACTAATACATAAATGGCCTGGGCAAAAAAAAATATCTTTTACAAATTTTGACCATACTAATGTCATCAATGTTCATTAAGGACCTTAATAACATGGTTAATTTTGACCTTAATAACATGGTTAACGAAAAGGCAACATGCATAATGTTGCGTTTTTACGACTTTTGCAAAAGGATGAATTTTTAACTAAACCCAATAAATAAAATGCTAGATTTGATGAAGAACAAAGGCTACCTAATAGCTAGGAAGTGGATGCGTCACGTGTTATTTGTTAATTTAAAATTTTACATCAGTAGAATTTAAAAAGAGGAAGGAGTTGAATAATTATATAAAAAAAAGTGATATGTATTTTATTTACTCGCGCACCACACTTTTATTTCTATATAATATTTGTATTTAGATTATATGTAGTGTGTGACACCACCAGTGTATTTTCACTGAGTATAACGTTTTTATGAATTCTTCGATAAAAGTCTTTTACTGTACTCTTTGACTCATAGTCGATATTTTTTTTTTCTGGATTAAATCCTGTAGTTTTTGTCTCTCTCATTAAGGTTTTACGTTGGTGTTATTTTTGCTCTCGTACCCTTTCTTTGTTCTCTTGAAATATTTTAAAATTTTATATTATATACACTTTTAGATTTTTTTATTTTTTTTTATGAAATCTTCACCTGCGTACATGTGTCTTTCACAACACCACATTGACTAAGGGTGTGTTTCTTCAAGTCATATCTTTCTATTCTCAAGAATTAGAAAACATGAATATTTATTTTCTTGCTTATTAGAAAGTATTTTATAAATATTCTCATATATATTTTATTCACCGGAGGAAATAGGAAGTGCCCGAATATAAGTGGAAATCATACACTCACTAGTCGTTCACTTTCCTAAGCAAGCAAACTTGTTACGGCCGTCCTTAATATTTTGATGGATAAATTTTGGCCCAATTGCTTTGGGCAAACTTCGCCAAAAAAAAACTGAAAATGACACTCAAACCACAAAAATAATAATAATATAGGATGCTTTTGTCTTAACTTTATATATTGGTTTCCATCTTTATTTCTTTTTGTTAGTTTCAGTAAAAAAGTTTACATGTCACATGCTAACAAAAAAAATCACTTGCTAAATAATTTTCTTTTCTACAATGAAACCATGAATGATGAATGAACTTTAACATCAAAACCAAAATTTGTATCAGTGAATTAATAGCCTTGCTTACATCAGCATGAATCTCTTCCTTTTCTCACGGTTTCTGTCTAGCTACCAGCATGAAAGTACACAGTACTCAGAGCTACACTACAAGCCTATATGTAATAATAAGTAAAACACTGTTTTCCATTTATCTTTCTCATTCACACGTCAAAACAAAGTGAGAATACAATTCCCTCGTGTGCCCTTTAGTTGTTACATTGTGTAGGGAAAGACTAGGCACTTGTTCACCCCATTTGAGTCATGTTTCTGTTCACCTTAGCATCTTGTTTAAAAATAGCTAAAAATCTAAAGGATTTTTCTCCAAAATGTACCTGCTGTGAACAGTGTATGAAGAATCAAGATATTTTGATTTTCCATTGCATTCCTGTGAAGCAGATGATGACAGTGACAGTAGTGACTTTTTGTTTAACTGTGTTAGAATTGAGTATATATTATTATAAATAATAACTTTTTTTTTTATTTGCAAACACATGAGACAGATATGATTGGTTTTGTTTTTTTTTGGAGAAATTATTATAGCCTAGTTCTTTACAACTGTGCTTTCTGCTCATGGTTATAAAGTATAATCTTTAAGGCCAAATTTGATGACCCTTTAACCTTCAGATCTTAGGCAATGCTTATTTTCATGTTCTTTTTTGTTTTTCGAGGTTCTTGGAGGGTAACTACTGCACATATTTTGAAGAAGTTTTCAACTGGTGACAGTGCTTTTTAACTTTGTTCTTCTCTTAAAATCATGTGTGCCATTTAGATGAAATATAAGTAGTTAAAAAGCCACTCATTCATTACTATTCATTTGACCTCAATAACCAAAGCCACATTATAAATGGAATTCCAGTACTTGCTGCAGAGCAAGGTGTACCTACAAGTGATGTTCATGTAGATGGTTGCTTCACAAACCCTGCTTGGATAGCTGATTCCAATTCATTTGTCACACCGCAAGGAATGACTATTATAGGAAATGTTTCAAATCCCATTAACAACAATGACATTCAAGAGCATTTTACAGGAGCAAAACCATTACCAATTGCTTCTCCTTCACTTGTTGATAGAATTGACCTTCAAGAAAGCCTAGAGAGTTCAACAGATTTTCCTCGTTCAATGTGTTCATTGGAGGCATTAGGGTAGCAATGAATCCAAATGCAAATTCCATGTTTGAACCACATGTAGAAGTATCACGATTGGAAAGACATGCAACTGAATCAAACAAATCCCAACTTCTCATGTTTCTACAGCTGGTAAAATGCTGACTCATACACTCATTTGTTACTAGTAGAATGGGATATGCAATGTACCTGGTTGAATTATATGTGCAAACATGATTACTCGGCACTTTTCATTTTGAGTTTAATTTCGAAGCCTAGCCGTGTAAAGAAATTTATATTATCAATCAACCAGAAATCGTCATTAGAATAAGTTTTAAAGCAATTATGGTAAACGTTAACAAACTTACCATGATCAAACATGATTACTTTGCACTTTTCATTTTGAGTTTTATTTCTAAGCACTATCAGTGTAAACAAATTTATATTAACAATCAATCAGAAATAGACATTAGTATAAGTTATAAAGTAGTTAAAGTAAACGTTAATAAACTTACCATGTACGATGATTTGTTAGATGATAGTGTAAAAATCATTTCCAGTGCCAATTCATTCTTTCATGTTTCCCAATTAAATGGCAAAATTTGCTAGTACTCGGGAAAATGGTTAGAAAAACATTGTGAGAATCTGAAAAGTAATGTATCAAAATTTTTGTCCTGACATTCTGATAGTCTTCTTTTTGACTAGGTGGATGATCGATATTGTCAGTGTTTGGATGAGATAGTTACTGTGGTATCTGCATTCCATGCTGCTACTGAGCTGTATCCACACATGCATGTGCGTTTTGCGCTTCAAACGATCTGTCACTTATACAAGGACTTGAGAGAGAGGATGGGCAGTTATATTCTTGCCATGGGACCAGACTTTAACAGCTTGTGCTCAGAGGATGAAAAAGAATGGTGTATTGAAAATTCATTCATACAAAAGCAATTGGCTCTCCAACAATTGAAAAAAAAAAAACATCAGTTATGGAGGCCTCAAAAGGGCTTGCCAGAAACATCTGTCTCAGTTCTACGTGCTTGGATGTTTCAGAATTTCCTCCGTCAGTGACTCTGTTGAAAGTCTCAAGTTGATTAGAAATTCGTTGCATGAATACAAGAAGGAAAACAAATCTCACCTTCTAAATTGATTTAATAGATATGATAGAATTAAGTTAAACTCGTAATCCTATTTTAATTTGATATCAGAATTTATTACAGAAATTTATAAATGTTAGATATTTATTATTGAGTCAATATTAAATCATCCATTTTAAATAGATTACAAGTTCATGAATTCCAGTTCTAGGATACGATGGAAGTCTAACCAATTTGAATAAGTTTCTCCACAAAATACTAATAGAAAAAGAAAATAAGAAGTTTAATTTGTTTTGCTTTCTTAGTTTCTTCTATTTTAAGTAGTTACTAGTCATGGAAAAGTTTATCTCAACAGAGCCAGAACCGTAGTTATAAGCTCTTGGACTATAATCATATTAGCACACATATTTAGTGAATTTAAAAGTTGTCATACCATCAAATTAATATATTTTTAATGATATGATCAAAAGGGTTAGTTACACGCATGAAAAGATTAGGGGGGGAAATAGCAATTCTCGCATCATTGATAATGATTTTGAGGTGTACATATGCTTGATTAACCAGGTATCCAATTGGTTTATAAATGCAGGTGGTAGGATGTGGAAGCCTGTGATCGAAGAAATGCATGTATGATGAAATGAATAGAAGAAAAGCTTGTATAAATGAGGAAGGAATAGACATCATTCACATGTTGAATATCAAATGAAGCTGAAGAAATAGTTACTTAACAATACGATGGAGCATTATATCCACAAATATTAGTTATTAATAATTATAATCTTTTGGTTAGTATGAATGTATTAACCCATAACCTGCTGTTGCATTTTTAAAGACCTCTTTTCTAACTATTTGATCAATCTTATTCTCCTGTTAGTAAAATAATAGTATAAAGGCTAAATGTCTCTTGTTATACAACAACTTTTAGTGCTTTTGCATTGTAGTATATTTATTATTATAATTTGATAAATTTCAAGGTGTCACAAATAGACATTGCATGTTAATACATAACTTGTATTGCTTTTTCTGCAACATTTAAACATGTGTTACTAAAGTTTTCACTTCAGTATATGTTTTTAAACTGTTTTGTTTAGGTTTGTGTTATGTTTTAAATTAATTTCATTTATATGTATTAACTTCACTAAAAAAATTACAATATTTACAGAAACTTAATTATAAACTATCAACTTAACACGTCAATATCAATTCAGTACTAAAACATAAAAATAAATCACCTCGTGAATCCTCTTCCCAAATCATATATTACAACCACTTTCATTGATAATACATAGATAAACTATTACTATTTTTTAAATAATTCTTATGTGCTAAAGGTAAATCCACCAACTTAACTATAATAATAATAATAATAATAATAATAATCTCTAACATCAAGACATATGTAATAACAATGATACTAGTTCTTCTCTAATTATTAATTAAGTTACTGTTCATGAACTAAAAATCATTTGTAGTAGTATTTATATTTAACTAAAATTAAATTTGATTTAAGTATTCGGCTTATTTAGTTTAAACTAATTATAATTTACTAAATAAATTGTTAATGAAATATACGAATATGAGATAACAGGTGATATCAGAAAGATAAATTTTTGGAAATGGTCAATAGAAAAGAGTTTGTGCCTAAAATTAACAAGATAAAAAATCAATGAAAATTGGAAATGAAACCCATTAAAAACCCCATAATAAGGACAGGAATAAAGATGCTCTACATACTCATACATGTCATATGCTAACAAAAAAAAATCACTTGCTGAATAACTTTCTTTTCTGCAGTAAATGCATGAAATGATGAAGGAGCTTTCACACCAAAACCAAAAATTTGTGATCATTAATTAATAGCCTTGCTTACATCAGCATGAATCTCTTCCTTTTCTCACTGTTTCTGTCTAGCTATCAGCAAGAAAGTACACAGTACACACAGCTACACTACAAGCCTATGTAATAATAAGGAAACACTGTTTTCCATTTCTCTCTCTCACATTCACAAGTCAAGACAAGAAACAATACAATTCCCTCGTGCCCTTTATTTGTTACATTGTGTAGGGAAAGACTAGGCACTTGTTCACCCCATTTGAGTCATGTTTATGTTCACGTTAGCATCTTGTTTAGAAATAGCTAAAAATCCAAAGGGTTTTCTCCAAAATGTTTCTGCTGTCAACAGCAGAGGAAAGTTCAGATATTTTGATTTTCAATTGCATTGCAGTGAAGCAGATGATGACAGTAACAGTAGTAACTTTTTTTAATTATGATATTAGGATTAAGGACATATTATTAAAAATAACAATTAATTTTATCCAAAAAATTTGAATATGCTGAATATAAGTATTTTTTTATTACAATCTATTATGTTAAAATTAATCAAATTTTAGTTCTTAAATCATTTAATTAAGAAACACAGATTATTATTACTAATTATGTTAACGTGTTGATAATAATAACAGGCTTATTGAAGTGAGGAGGACAAAAGAGATCAGAGAGGGACCCTTAAAAAGACTGCAACACAAATGAGTGGCACTGTACCAAAGGCTACTGCTACTGTCTACTGTGTCATCTCTCTCTCTTCTTTCTTGGTTTTAGTTTCACTCATTTCGTGGCTCTTCCACCTCCATATCTATATCTCAACTTTTTCTTTCGTATCCCACACTAGGTGCATACAGCTCATTTTGCTCTTTGTTTGCTGTTTGATGTATTTGAATTTTCCTGTTAAGCTTTTACACTGTCTTTCTTTCTATGCTTTTGGTTTTCTTTGAGGTGGTGTTCTATTCTTTTTATTTGCAAAAAGACCGCATGAGACAGATACGGTTGTTTTTGTTTTTTGGAGAAATTATTAGAGCCTAGTTCTTTACCATTGTGCTTTCTGCTTATGGTAAATCTTTAAGGCCAAATTTGATGACCCTTTGACCTTTAGAACTTAGAGTAGGCAATGCTAATTTTTCATGTTGTTTTTGTTTTTTCGAGGTTCTTGGAGAGTAACTACTACACATTCTTTGAAGAAGTTTTCAAATGGTGGCTCTGCTTGTTTTGGTGAGTAATGACTGTAGGTAATTTACTCCTTACTTCTGTGCTCAAGGGAAGGTTTTGCCAGTGACAAAGCTTTAAACTTAGTTCTTCTCTTGAAATCATTTGTGCCATATTTAGATGAAATGTAAGTAGTCAAAAAGCCATCTTTGTATTCATTTTGTCCTTTCATCTTTAATAAGTGGCTAGTTATAAATGATGATGATCAATCAAGTCACAGGTTTGACAGTGTTATACTATTTTTGATGCTGCGTGTTCCAATTTATTTTCTTTTCCTGTTTGTAGTATGAACCTATTTTCTTCAAGAGAGTAAGGTAATTCTTTCAAGATAAGGGATAACTACAATTCTTCAAAGGAGATAAGGAGATTCTGCTAGTTTAGATTATTACCATGAGTTTGAACAGTGACCATGCCATCCTTGAAGCAATGCTATTCTGAAAAAGACCATTGAAGAAGTATCAAGAACCTCTTGTTACATTTTCTAGATGGAGAACAATATGTACAATGCTCCATTGGACATGGCTGGCCGAAATTCTACTGTCAGAGAAGAAATTACACAGCATTTAGCACCAAAGCCACTCATTCATTGCTATTCATTTGACCTCAATAACCAAAGCCACATTATAAATGGAATTCCAGTACTTGCTGGAGAGCAATGTGAACCTACAAGTGATGTTAATGTAGATGGTTGCTTCATAAACCCTGCTAGTATTGCTGATTCCAATTCATTTGCCACACCACAAGGAAAGACTATTGCAGGAATTGCCTCAAATCCCATTAACAACAATGCCTTTCAAGAGCATTTAGCAGGAGCAAAACCATTACCACTTGCTTCTGCTTTACTTGCTGATAGAATAGATCTTCGAGAAAGCCTAGAAAATTCAGCTGACTATCCTCATTCAATGTGTTCATTGGAGGCATTAGGACCATATATCTTCAATAATTGGCAAGAAACATCAAACCCTTTGCCTTCAAATTTTTGTGATCATGCCTGCATTGAATTATCCAGTATCAGTAAGTGGAATGTGAACAAGATTCTGAAAGGTCCAGAGGCTGATGGGACCGAAATCATGGCTTATTCATCCATAGGAAACCTGATTCAAAATGGATGGACATCATCAAATGCTGCAAACTTGACCGATTTTGCCCACAATTCCTCTAATTGTAGTAATGACCTATCGCTAAGTCTTGCAAGATCTCCAACAGGTCAATGCTCAGAAATGAGCTGTTCGGACATGTCACGTAGCATGAACGGAACAAGGACAGGCTTGGAGCAACCCTCTTGCAGCAATAAGGAACTGTCTATGAGTTTGGGTTCTAACAAGCATGGCCAGTTTTCTCCAGAAATATTGGGGTCCAGATATCTTGCTGGAATTCAAGAGATACTTACTCAAATTGCAAC
Organism: Hylodesmum podocarpum; assembly: GCA_026586105.1. Taxonomy (NCBI): domain Eukaryota; kingdom Viridiplantae; phylum Streptophyta; class Magnoliopsida; order Fabales; family Fabaceae; genus Hylodesmum; species Hylodesmum podocarpum. Next base: position 3,028,184 of record JALJEV010001430.1, on the reverse strand, counting down.
ATATTCATTTGAAAATGTAGGACAAATAAATTACTCAGCTGCTGGTGTTAGAGAAGGGGGAAATAATTCAGCTTCAGCTTTAATCTCACCAAAGAAAAGGGTAGCAATGAATCAAAATGCAAATTCCATGTTTGAACCACATGTAGAAGAATCTTCATTGGAAAGACATGCGACTGAATCAAACAAATCCCAACTTCTCATGCTTCTACAGATGGTAAAATGCTAACTCATACACTCATTTGTTACTGCTACAATTGGATAAGTTATGTTCCTCGTTGAATTATATGTGCTAACATAATAACTTTGCGCTTTTTATCGAGTTTAATTTCTAAGCACTATCAATGTAAAAATTTTATATTATCAATCAATCAGAAATCTTTATTAGTATAAGTTTTTAAGTCGTCACGGTGAATGTTAACAAACTTACCACATATGACAGTTTGAAATTCGATGCTATTGTAAAGTTCATTTCCAATGTCAATTGATTCTTTCATGTTTCCAAATTAAATGGAAAATTTTACTGGTACACTGGATAATGGTTAGCAAAACATATTGTGAGAAGTTGAAAAGTAGTGTTGCAAAAGTTTTGTCCTGATATTCTGATAGTAATCTTCTTTTGATTAGGTGGATGATCGGTATAGTCTGTGTTTGGATGAGATTCATACTGTGGTGTCTGCATTCCATGCTGCTACTGAGCTGCATCCACACATGCATTCACGTTTTGTGCTTCAATCGATCTCTCACTTATACAAGGACCTGCGAGAGAGGATTAGCAATTATATTCTTTCCATGGGACCAGAGTTTAAAAGCTTGTGCTCAGAAGAGAAGGAATGGTGTGTTGAAACTTCATTCATACAAAAGCAATTGGCTCTCCAACAACTGAAAAGAAAACACCAGTTATGGAGGCCTCAAAGGGGCTTGCCAGAAAGATCTGTCTCAGTTCTACGCGCTTGGATGTTTCAGAATTTTCTCCATCCGTGAGTTTCTGTACTCATAGATGTAGACCCTGTTTGAATAAGTTTCTCCGTAAATACTGAGAAAAAGAAAATTAGAGGACAAAATGAATTAAACTTTACAAGTTAAAATCAACTTTTGTATCTCAGCTTTCAAAGAAGTTAGATAATAAGAGAACTTCTATCAAAATTGAAATGTGGATGTTGACTTTAACCTGTAAGAGAAGTTTAATTTGTCTTATTTTCTTATAAGTAGTTACTAGTTATGGAGAAGTTTATCTAGACATAGCCGTAATTATAATCTTTGGGACTATGATCATATTAGCATACATATTTAGTGCATTTAAAAGTTGTGCATAGATTACCCTCAAATGCATATATTTTCAACGATATGATCCTACGGATTTTCAGGTATCCTAAAGATGCAGAGAAGCATTTACTTGCAGTAAAAAGTGGGTTGTCACGAAGCCAGGTACTTGTTGCTCTTGTTAGTTACACACACACCCCTTTGATCCAGTTGCTATGAAAAAAATGTAAAGATCACAGAAAAAATAGTATACACCTTTATAACATTGATAATGATTTTCGGCTGTATATATGCTTGATTGACCAGGTATCCAATTGGTTTATAAATGCACGGGTTAGGCTGTGGAAGCCTATGATTGAAGAAATGTATGCTGAATTGAATAGAAGAAAAGCTTGTAGAAATGAAGAAGGAATAGAGAGCACTCATATAAGCAGGATAAGTATGAACAATCAAATGTTGAATATCAATTGAAGCTGAAGAAAGTCAATTAACAATATGATGGAGCATTATCGTTATTGTTAACTATTATTTTGGATCATGTAAGAAACACAGCACAATTGAAAAAGATGATGATTTCATATAATGGATGAAAATGATCTGAGTAAAATATAGCCTATTTTGTTTTAGTTTGATCGTAGATGCCTTGTGTTTATAGCAGTTTGAAATATTATGTGATAAAGGCTTTCACTTCATACTTTCAAATTTTCAATTCAGTAAACCCTATAATTATTGACAGTGCATAAGATACCGACAACATCAAAAACCTTTAGAGCAGGAGCCAGCACGGTAATGACTTCATGACCTCTACGTTTGTTTTACAATTGCAACCAGAACCTCCCTTTTCCCCCTAATACAAAAACAACAATTCCGACGCTTTACAAAACCATTCAGGTTTCAGACTAATGGACTAAAAAATCTATGATTACAAATGAAAGAATGACTATATTGTTTTCTACTAAACTTTTCCCATTTCCTTCCCCTTTGTTGATTTCTTATTTTCCTTATCTCCCTATCTACAACGATCTGGCATCCCCTCGTTCATGAACACGTTCCATAAACAGATCACAAGGGGAATCAACTTCCTAGCATTTATTCATCTACTTCTAGATTTACAGAGAAATCCGTGTCTTTATGGGTTTTAATTTCAAACCCATACTCTCTGGTGAATAAAGCTCGGGAGAAATGCAAGATGGACTCAAAGGACTTCTTGGGCTGACACTCAGCTTGGATGGCTTATACAATCCATATCCCATGAGAAAGTACTCCAATGGTATTAACATGGCATGAGGCTGCTCCTCTGTTACCATTGATCCACATGCTTGAACCTGTAGTTCCACTAACAGCCATTAAATCTAAACCTATTGCAATATATTACATAATCTTAAACAAATTAATAGGAAATAAAACAAAAATTTTCAATACCTCAACTAAGGCATTGAATCGTCTGTCTAACTTTGAAGCCATATGAAGAGCCTCTGAGTGAAATGGTGACATATCCCCAACAAAAATAAGTGAACGGCAATGTAATTTTCTCAACCCTTCACTTATGTTTGGTCTCCTGATAGATGACATGAACTTAGATGAAAATGAAATATATCCCTAAGCAACAAGTACATTAAATAATGGGTTTGGCATATCCATTTGTGCATCAACACAAGAAATCAACCACGAGTGCAATTATAATAACCACTTTCTGAGTGATGTTGTAACCCTTGAAATAATTAATATCTTCCAGCACAATTTACCACTTCTACATCCCCTGCCCTCAAAAAGAAATACGGGAATTGCTACTTTTGAAGTGTAATCATACCCGTTAATAGCTTCCAGGAACCGCCACACATTCATACTCTGCCTCTCATCCAACAACTGAGAAAATATTAAAACAGACTCAGGCAAGTAGTGTTCGGATTCAAACTACCAGCTACCAGTTATAACCCAGTTCCTACATGAAAATGAAAGAAATATATTGCCTAACCCTTCGACATGCTTTAACAATATCAGACTCCAGTAATTGAGGACCACCTCGAATTTCCTATCACCACAGATCAAATTCAATGTTTCAGCCTAACAAACTGGAAGTATAACAAGAAATGTTTTTTGTAGCATAACTATACCTTGCTAAAGTACCGCTTCAGCAATATTTCCTTTACCACCCCACACATACCATAATAGTATAGTAAATTTGACATGACCTGCAAATATTATAAAATCTTCAGAAAAGAATGAGATTAATTTTACAACAAAACACAATCTTTCTTGCATGGGAGCAGAACCTTGTTGTACAACCATTCAGTCCAAGATGGTTCTTTAAATAGAGGAGAAACAAGTATCAAACCAAGAACACGTTGCCTGTACTTCATCTGTTGTCAAGTGCAAGAAAGATAGTGAGTATCTTAAATTCATTTAAGAAGGAGGGGCAAACACACTGAAACTTACAGCAAATAAGGTAAGAATGTAAGCCCCAGCAGTTACTCCCATACACATGACTGCACTAAGACTGCAAAAGAAGAACAAGGAAAAGATAAATCAGTTTCTATGGTCAGCACCCATCCCTTTCAATCTGTCCATTCTGGGAGGAACTTGTAAAAATTGGATAGTACACCACAAAATAGGTGATATTGAAACACAAGTGGAAAATGCTCTAGATCAATCTTCTTCATGTCACTAAATCAAAACCAACTGCTGATTAAGCTAAATGCTCACCCAAAAAAGTTGAGAACCTCGGCTATTTGATCGGCTAAGTCATCAACAGAAAGAATTGGGTTATCTTGATCAATTGCAACAGCTCCTAACTGCAATAACTCTTGAAGAAAGCAAAAGATGATAAGTAACCAGGTAAACTATAAACATTCAACAATGTAGAAATTTACAATAGTAAGGAGATGAGAACAGAGCAACAAGATAGTACAGCTCAAGATACAAAGCTACTGACCTCGTGCCCAGGTGGACTAATATGATAAATGCAGAAATTGTGGAGCAGAAGGTAATAAGCCTCCGGACAAAATAATAACCCCTGAAAGCAGGAGACATCTGATGAAACCACGTGCATGAAAACAAAGGTTAGATTAACAGTGGTTAAAAAGAAAAAGAAAGATGTTGAGATTAATCAATGTTTAGCAAAAGTCACAGAACACCATATTTAGATCTGATTTGTCTGCATATGAGGAGTAAACCTTGACTTTTCAGAAAAGAAATACATATAGTGGGTAAAAAGAGCAGATGTATAAATTTTTTGATAAAAACCATGATACAATTTCATACCAGCGAGTACCAGTAAATGATGTACCTGGAAATAATTTATTTCAGTGTACTTGAAAGAATTTTCACCATAGAAATTAAAATAAAACAGCAAATGCTGTAATCTTAAGACAAATAAAGTGTAAAGCTCTAATGAAAAATTAAAGGAAAAGAGAACGGGACATACATAAAACCTAAAAATCATTTGACTTACAATTTAAAGCCAAATCAGGATATGTAATAAGAGCTGGCTTATCCTGATCTCCATATACAGCAACAGACACAGAACCATGACGGGTTCTGATGATATGTTCCTGCAAAAACATATCAGCAACTAAACATGAATGTAACAGAAACAGACAACAAATTGTTCATTATATACCATTGCCTTTGTGTTTTTATGATACCAGATAGGGATGGAATCAAGTAAGTGAACGAAAAACTTTTCAAGTTTATTGCTGACGATGAAGAGTAGTAGAATACCATGTTCGAAGCTCCTTTTAACTTTTAAGGAAAAGCAAGTTCCTTTTCTTTAACAAACAAGCTGTTAATCATGCATGAGTACTTAACATGTGCACCAAAAACGCGGAAATGCTAACGGCAGCAAAATGAAATCACAAAACGGAAGTGACATGCAAAGAACCAATCCGTAACAAGGCACAAACGCGGCAACAACGTAGATTGCATGCAAAGAGCCACATTTTTTAAGAAAACAATTATTTTACTCTGACCACAAAATTATTAAAAAAGAGTTCAATTTTCTTACACTATTACAAAACAATTAACTACGTCAATCAATAAGAAATTATAATGAATACGATTTTTAAATTATTCATCACAAAATCATCCGTTTCATCATACATACATAAGATAACAGTGAAAGATCATAATCTCTAACAAATTTTTTTATAATAAAAAATACAGAAAACTCTAAAACCAAAATCTAATTTCTATAATCCTTGTTTAATCCATACAACGCATGATAACACAAACAAACACGTATTTACCGATTTTGAAAAAATCTAAAAAGATAGAAAGATAAAAGAACTCTTCCTAAGTTAATTAATATCCAAACGTGAACCAGTAACTAACAATATTTACAGTAAAACCGTTTATCACAAGCTCAAGTTATCGTTAACATCAATTTCCACTTCCGAATATTACAAAACCAAAACGACATGGTAAATGCCGTTTCCTCTTAGAAGCTAAAAACAAAAAACGCAATCGACGCCATTCTTAGTTAACAGACACGAAAGCAACAACGAAAACGCAGAATTCCGAAACTAGAAAACGCGTTAAACGGCAACAGAAAATAGAAACACGAATCGAACCGAAACGTAAAGCGTTATCATAAATTCATAATAACAATAACAATAATAATAATGATAACAACAATAATAATAATCAGAAGAAGAAGAAGAAGATATTACCTGAGGTGAAGGAGAGAAGGAATCGATGTCGAGAGAGAGAGAATCGCTTGAAGTTGAATCAGCCATGGAATTGAGAATGAAATTGGAGTTTGAATATTGGAATCGCGTTTATATATTGTTGTTGTTATAGCAACACGAACACAAGAATAACGAGTGTTTTGTGTTTTGAGTGGATGAGTGAGTGAGTGAACGAGTGACGGTGGTAATTAATAAACTCGAGCGAGTCAAAACGAGTCACCGACGCTTCCGTTGCGTGGCACTTGTTTGGGACCTCTAAAGCGGTCTAAATCAAACAAACAAAACAATTCGAACCCAAACTCTGGTTAAGTTAAGTTAACCACACTTGGGTAAGCCGACAATTTTCTTTTTTCTTTTCTTTTTTCCCTTCTCGCTTTCTTTTTCTGTTTTTTCTTTTTCCTTGCATCATTTATCGAAAAATATTCTGTTTATGGTGAATGCATATTATTTAATATGTTTTGTAATTTTTATATAATAATTTATAAATTTAATTACACTAAAATAATTTATTTTCTTGTTGAATATTATTTTTCTTAAATTAATTAATATTTTCAATGTATTGTATGAATTTTTAAAATTAAAATAAGAGTTATAAATATAAGTTTAATAAATGTATAAAAAGAATGTTGTCATTATTAAATCATGGCCAAATTATATATTCTAACAAGGAATAAAATGGAGACCCAGGAAAACTAATTGGGAAAAGACAATTCACCTTTAAATTCATGAAAAAAGAATAATCTTGGTAAACATTTGAAGATATCTTATAAAGTATTTACAGAGCATAATTATTCAAGTGAGTTTCTTAACTTTTTTGGGTAGGTTCTACACAAGGCTGAATTTAAATAATTCTACATAAAATTCTATTTTGATGATGCTTTAATTATTTAAACGAGTTTCTTAATTAAATAAAATAATTTTTATTACTAATAAGTAGTCAAATGAGTTAAAACAAACTAATCAAGAGAGATTTTTGGATAAACAACTCATTTTAAAATATGCATTAACTTTAATGGCAAAATTATTAAGTTATGTTGCTTAACTTTAACCAACTTCATGTAAAAGATATTTTATCTTTAAGAAAACTTGGATACAATTTATTAAATATTATTAGTATTATTCTCCTATGAGAATTATAATTTTACCTCAATAATTTGTATAATCATAAGCATTTAACTTTGTCATCAATCTTTATCTTAGATATTTATTCTTTTACTAGCTTTCACTTTTGTTCAAATTCTTTTGTTGGCTTTATCTCTATCAAAACTCCTCTTGTTAACTTCTCTTTGAATTTAGGAGTTATTAATAATTTTGGTATGGTTTGGAAATATAAAATCTTGATATTTATATGAAGCTAGGTTTTAATTTTTACAAATCAAAATGTGCCTAACTAGATTTGGAAAACATATAAGTTATTATATATTGATCATAATTTTCTGATCTTTCTTATTTCTGAAATGAAGCCATTTTTTTTTTCCCATTTTTCATGGAAGAAATGACGACATGAATTCGTCACATTGTTGTGGGCAAAATCAGTAGATTGTTTTTGTTGGTATATAGGGTTGGAATAGAGATGTTTCACATGGATTTTATTATATATTATTGATGATTGAGTACTATACATGAAAGCTACACAAAGTCAGCACTCAACAACCATGCAATGCAATGGCTTGAGACGTGTTTGGTTTTACAAATCATACAAAATGGGCTCCACTACATTATGCACTGCAGAAATATCACTTTCAAAATCAACCAACAATAAAAGTTAGACTAACAAATTTTTTTTATTAGAAGGGTTAGTGTAATGTTTTTTAAAATAAAATAAGAGGAGTCAGTGTAATATAGAAGAGGATGTTATTGTAATGTTTTTAAATAATTAGGAGTTTTTATGTAACATAATAATATAATTTATTTTTAAAAATACATAATAATTATAAATGTAAGTTATGGGATTGATTTAATTCTTTAAAATTAATTTATGAAGTGAGAATTATTCTTCTTATGTATATGTTATTTTTTTTAAGTGATATAAAATTTTTTACGTATTATTATTCTTACATTAAGAATTAGACATCTCGAATATAAAAATTAAATAATAATAAATAATAATAAATAATATTATTTTTAATAATAATAAATAATCTTAAAATAAATTCTTATTTCACTTGTAAAATAAAAAATTATTCCTCGATTACACATACTTAACTCAGTGATGTGATATCTTTGACAAAACTGAACTGATGGCAGCTATTATGTTTCTCTTTTATTATTATTCTTTCAATTTCAAAACAGATAGAAATCTTACCACGAGAGAAATTATTTTATATTACATTGTCAATTGTGAATTTTAACCTTGTTTTCTTTTGTTAAAAAGTGCTATTGTAAAGGAATATAAAAATACTTATTAAAAATACCTCTTAAATAAAACGTATTAACTTATAAATAGTATTTTATTAGTACATCTTGATCTATTAAATTAAGATTATCTGCATCGTGCAGTGATTATTAACGTCATTTATTTTGCAAGTACTTGCTAAAGAACTATGATGAAACCATCCTGAATAAGCTTCCATCGAAAAAAATACAAAATATGAATGCGATGAATAAAAAATAATCAATGTGGAAGTTCTTTTTTCCACTGATCATGTTTGGAAAATATTATAACCCCAAATTTTATCTGCTTTTTAGTAAAATAAAATTGTTTACAAAATAATAAGTTATGTTACTTGAAATAATACAAAAAAAAAAAAATTCTCTTAAAAATAAGTTCATTTTGTATATCTACAGTTTTGACACTTATAATAATTTTTCAATAGTTTTTTTCTCTAGAAAAGCATTATTCTCAAATTATTCCTAATAACATCTGACCAACACTCACGAGACTAATTATGTTAAGGCACTAAAATAATTTAAGTAAGTTTTATTTTTTCTAACAATTTTTTTTCTTACACATAGCCATGCATAGATCTCCTCTGGAATTCATGTTAATATATTTGAGAGATTGAATTATCTACAATTTTTTTAAAACTATAGTATTAATTATGTTGATATTTTTCTTCATAACGTAATTTATTCTTTATTTCATATCAAACTTACCATGATTACTTGATTAAGAAGCGTAAACAATTATTAGTTATGCAAATATATATATGCATAAATTAATACGTTCATAATCAATGTGGTATATAACATTAAATTATCTAAATAAATTGATAGTTCATTTTTATATATTTGAAGTTTTAATTGAGATAATTCCTTATCATACTGTTTAAAAAACTGTAACTCTTCAATTTTTTATTACTTTCTATTTATTATGATATATCTATTTATATTTTTGAAATAATTGTTTATATTTGAGAGTCTAAGATTAGAGAAAAAGTGCCTCTAATAAATCTCATAAAGTTCAAGGCTACATATATAGAAGACTTTAAGACTTAGATGTTGTTGGTAGATTCAGAGTAAAATTATTAAAAGTTCTTTATTAGCATTTACTTTCTTCAACTATTCTTTCTTCAATTTCGAGTAAAGTTGGAATGGATTTCAACAAACGTAAGTTGTCCACTTGTGAATAATTTGAATGATTACTCAAGTGTTTATATTAAATTTTTATATCCCGTAGTAAGAAATCTAAAGAGATTTGTAAAAAAAAAAATGAAAAAAATATATATTGTCTCAATGAGACGAGAAAAGTTGTGAGCAATACTGTGTGAGATGTGTGTAATGTAACCCCCACACTATTAAGTGTTGTGTGATCTTCTTTTCTTTAATCTTACTATTTATTATTTATCTAACATCATCTAATATGGATAACTTGAAATTGTGATTTCGTTATCAACATTTTCAATTTAAGAGTTTTTATAAAAGAATTTAGGTGTTAAACCTTTATCAATAAGGAAAATAATTTTTACCAATAAACTCATTCTAATTCATATACACATCTAACTTATTGGCTACTGCCACTTTTAAGGGTTGGCCATTATTCTGGTGCATTTTCTATGCAAGCTTTGGTTACAATGTTGACGTAGAAAACCATGAAACTAGATCTAGAAATCATGTGCCCTTCACACCTTTATTGTTTAATGCTCATGAAAGACATGTAAGGGTATGAAGGTGTGCAACAGTATACCAAATCGTAAGAGCTGAAGTTGTACAACAACCTATTATAAGTTTGTAAATCTCATTTTTGCCAAAATCTTACTCCAATTTATCTCCTTTCTGTTTGAAACCAAACAAATAGTTGCATGGCCTACTAAAACTACTACTTTGAGAGTGCTAAAGATTTACGTGAATTAACGTTTGCATCCGTTGCTCATGAATTCTTTGTAAAGGTATATTTCTCATTCATTGTTCATCAGAAAAAAATTGAAAAGTCCCAACTTAGTGAATCAATCTATCAAAACAAAACTTCAAAGAGCAAGTCTTCAATGTAATGGTTCAAGTTCATGTAAAAGCCTGATCAATTTTTATTCTTGTTATCTTGCAGTATAGTTATATTTTATAAAGACTTGATGCATCTTATACTAACATTATGAATACAAAAAAATATTAAAACAATATTTATTAAACATTTTAAAAAATTATTAATTAGATATTATCAATAATTTTTTTCAACGGAATTTACAATAAGGTTGATAATAAAATTTATAGATAAGTTTTTCCTTACAACAAAATACATAAACAAGTTAAAATAGTATTGATTTGAAATTAGAACTAAGCAGACTTAGGCTTATTTAATTTAACATTATAAAATTGAAAACCTGGACTGAACGAATTTCCAAGTACTATACTTTAACCGATGGTCTATCTATATATGCCAGAAGGTATTGAGCCCAGTTTTATCAAATTCCTAGGACCTAAAATGACAAATATAGATGATCATAAAAAATGATTAGCCCAGTGTCCTAATACAGTTTCATCCACCATATATTATATTGCTCCATCACTTATGGAGCTAGGTTAAACTAAAATATCCAATAAACTAGTTTCATCTACCATATACCATATTGCTCCATTACTTTAGAAGCTTAGCTTAGTTAAACCAAATTATCCAATTCACCAGTTTCACCTACCATATATCATATTGCTCCATTTACTTTTGGAGCTTAGTTAGACCAAAATATCCAATCCATACTCCATGGTGCTCCCACCATCCACATCATCATTGATGCCTGAACACAAATGAGCTTTCTCTAACTGAATTCTCATGAAAGTGACATCTCATAAACTTCAGCTGTGTTTTAGTGTCATCCTCAATCCCTTCTTTGCGTTTTCTTGTCCCATCAATAACTGTGTTGAGAGTATCAGTAGCAGCTACACTTACAGTGTCCACAGTATCAAGCATCTCTGTGTCACCATCATGTTTATCTGCGCCAGGTTCTCCATTCTTAGAATTCAGAAAGAGATTCTTATCCATATTGTTAAAGAAATGTTTGATCACTGGAAGCAAACACTCGGTTCTTGACGTGAAAAAGTTAGCTTTGAGCATGAAGTTTATCTGCTTGGCAGTATCACCAGCAAATACTGCAAATCCTTGTTCCTCAACAACTAGAAGCCACTCTGAACATGAAATCACTAACCGTTAGATTAGATACAGAGGAAACTAAAAGTAAAGTGTCATAAACAAAACAAAGAGAATGCATAAATGGGTAGCTTGTTTCAGTTAACAACAATCTGAATTCAATCACCAATGACAGAATCACAGATAAAGTTTGAAATCAAATGCAGTCACATTCAGCTATACAGTTTGCTGAACTTGACAAAAATTTAACAGCCACTTCATAGGAGTGATAAGGTGGCTTGGTAGTTGGGAAGGGAGGGTACACGGGTGAAGGGGGGGGAGAGAAAGGTTGCAGGTTCGAACCTTATCACAACTAACATTTGCCAATAAAAAAAATGACAGCCCCTTCATGGTATAAAGAGAAGAAAAGACATTAAGAAACATGATAAAAAAATTTGCAGGAGGAAATTGAAGGAACTCGGAACTCACTTATAAGAGCTATCGGAGTGGAAACATTTGGTCTGCTAATCTTTCCACTTAGACAACTTTGATCAGTAACCCAGTTGATCAATTGAATGGGTATGCAGGATCTACAGAATGCATTTATGAACGACATAGCTTTCCCCTGATCACCTTTTTCCCTGTGACCAACCAGATTATGAGACTTGTCACGTGAAACATTCTACAAACACATTCATCCATCACAGCTACAATGGTCTTTTCTCATACCTAGCAGATTGTACAGCTAACTCGGCAACAAACAACCAAGTTATAGCAACATCTTTCAAGCTGTTTGCATAGAGCGAAAATTCTGCTTGAGGATTAATGAATGAATAATCTATCATCATCACAGAATTGTACAGGACTTCTTTTAAAAGAACTGCATTTTCAGAACCCTGTCGTAAAACAAGCAGTTAGCAGTTGAATGTAACAGTAAAAATTAGAAACAAGGACTGTATTATACACTTGCTGAAGGGAAAGGGAATAAAGTCATTCCATAGAACTAAGAGTTGAAATTAGTCAAATTACCAACAGAAGAAGGGTTCCCAGTATTCGATTCAATGACTGTGAGGATTATGGCAATGAATAACTAATGTAGCTAACCAAGCAGTAACCCTTTTCAAAGACAATATACTGAAAATCACAACTACGGAACCATTCAAGAATAATTGGTTAAGTGAACCATTTTACTGGAAAGGCTAACATAAGTTTTAAAAATCCAAATTATAAATCATAATTTTCCAACAACAATTTCAATACTTCAAGTCCTGGTGTTGCATCAATTATCATATAAAGAATAAAACTTGAGAACTAAAAAATATGTCTCGCATACCAATAAGAAGTACCCTTTGAATTGTATTGCACGCTAACCTGAGTAACCTCTATAGATGGCAGTGACGTCAAGACATGACTAGCTTCCATTAAACATATGCCATGAGGGCTATGGAGGTTAAGTGAGCAAGTAGTATTTAAACTTAATCTTTTTAGTTTTTAGATCCAACAGAGTTTTCCGGAGAAAAAGGTGCTTGTTTCCAAATTATGATTAAAGAAAAGTAAAGCAAAAATACATGTTACTGACCAGTACAGAAGTCACTGGCAAAACTGGCTCCAACATCATCCTGAAAAGGGTATCTGAATGGAAGGATTCGACCAATCAGCAATCACGAAGAACAAACATGAAAACTGTAATGAGGTCACCCCAGAAAGCACAAGGATTGGACCAATGTCAAGCTGAGAAATAAACAAATAAGGTAAAAGAGAGATCGAACAAAGAAAATTAACAAACACTGGTATCTAGTCATCTGTCTAGTTTGGTTTGGTTGGAAGAGAAAACTCTGAACAAACAGTTCATCAAACATCAAAAGCAACCCGAGTGTGTGAATGGTGAATGCCTATATAAATAAACAAACATAACTGCATTTTATCATCATCCAGCTTCCCAAAATGCTGTAGAACCAACACTCAAACCTCGAAGAAAAGAACATGATTGCATTAAAACATTTGCTAAGGTTTGAGAAAAAAATAAAAAATATTTTACACAAATAAAGGCCATTTCATTAATTTTTTTTTATTTTTATTAAATATTTCTTATTACTTAAACAAAAATATTAAGTGATTTTTCAGTATAAAATATAATGAAGGACAGATTAAAATTACACCTTTAAAGATTAACGAAATTAAACTGAATAGCTCTTCTTTTTTTTTTTTTACCTTACACAAATTTTCCTTAATATAAAGTGTAATTTGACTTATAATTAAACACTTTCATTTTTCATACATAAAATGTTCAAGAGTCTGGATGCACACCAAATGAAGTTATGAAACCCGCAGCTATTACATTTTTATTTTAAGGCTCAGATAAATTTTCAGACCCAATAAATACAGCTTTATTTGGTGATAAATGAAAGGTGTAAAATCATCAACTCAGTGTTCAAGATTAACTATCTCATAAATAAATATTTCACTTTTCATACTTAAAAGAGGAAACTGGCTGCACAAAAAGGAAACTTACATTCTATTCTTCCAATCACACCAATGATACTATAATAATATAACTAGCTATAGCAAAATACATGCCACATAACACTGCTTAGTGACGAGGATTACTTTAAAAAAAAAAATTAAATTTGCAAAGACAAAAAAAATTGATATTGATAAATGATTTTTTAGATGACTAAAATCAAATAAGATCATATATTTATGTAAATTAAAAGCATATTTTATCCTTATTTTAATAGACATGATGAGGAGTGACTAAAAAAATTAAGAAATCAAATAATAAAAAAAAATATTTTTAATACATAAATTTAAAAAGGTTTTATTTTTCATTTAACACTCTCCATTCATGAACTCTCCAACATGTATCACAAGATACCCCTTCAAATAATTAAAAAGATACCACAGCATATCTAAAATGTTCAGTTCCTTAAATAGTCAATCTCCAAAATAAAAGTTAAAAAAAATGAATAATATACTAAAACAATTTGCAGTCAATCTAATCTCAAGTTACAAAAACATCATGCTCGTCTTATAAATAACCGAACGTTGACTAGTTTAGTTCCTATTTCTACATTTTCAAAAATATTTAACTACTTGAGGGACTGATAATATTTTTAAGATATGTATTTAGAGCATAAAGAGTTTCTATACTATCCTGACTTTATATATAATAAGTTTATTGTCTTTTCCGATAATTACTTTAAAAGAAATACCAACAATAATTTCTTATCAACCAACAACATGCTAATAATGCATCATATTGTCTACAATATAGAGTGAACCATCAATTTGATCCCTTAAGTATTACTATCACTTATATAATACAAATAGTCTATAAAATATTAAAAATCACACTACATAGTCTCTTAAGTATGGAAAAATCCTTCAAATTAGTCCCTCAATGTTACAACAGAGACTGTATACTTCACTAATCCCACTGAGGTTCTAGTTGGCCACCTTTATTAGAATCTACCCTCTTAATTATATTTTCTTCATCCACATTTCATAAAAAAAAAACTCAAATCTAACTCCTTACTTAAAGGCAAGGGCGTGCAAAAACAATTTTTTTAAAAAGCTTCAGTTCTTTTTCGGTTTGAAAAACCATCATGTTAAAACCAATTTAATGCGGTGCGGTTCTTTGAAAAACCATTTAGTTAGCAGAACCATCAAATTTTTTTCACACCCCAGCTTAAAGGGATCCAAACTCAGTTCCACATCATGTTGATATAATGCATATAAATTAAACTCAAATTTTCATAATTCTAAAACAAAATTGAATGCAAAAACAGTCAAAATGAGAAACCAAATTCTGACTTACCCAAAAAGCGAAAACTCCTAAACCCTGTAATAGTCTGAACCGCTTTCACCATCAACTTGTTCTCTAGCTCCACTCTAGAAATCCCATTCTCAAACGCCAAACACAGCTTCAACAAAAGCGCTTCACACATAACAACACCAGCAAGAACCCCAACATCACAACCCTTCACAACACCCTCACTCGCAAAAGGAAAAAACCCTCTCACACCACCACCACCACCATCATCATCATCATAATCCACCATCCAAACCCTAATCAAATCCCCAAAAATCTCACCACTCTCAAAAACCGCCACGTCATCATCACCAGCACAAATCATGTTATCATCATTATGGCGACAAAAAATGCTGCAGTAACTAACAACACCTTCGACGAGTCCCTCAACCTCGCTGGTCATCGATTCGAGTTTGGCCAAGCGGTGTAAGACGAAAACCAAGGGCGCGAGTGCAGCGATGCGTTTGGTGGACGCGCAGGTAGAGGAACAGGAAACGAGTAACTGGAAAAGGTCCCTTGCTGAGGAGAATGTTGTAGAAGGTTGTGCGGAGTGGAATTCGAGGGCGGCGTAGAACCAGAGAAGAGGAATAGGTGGATCGGGTGCGGCGTGGAGCGTGCGGGAGAAGATTGAGGTGAAGTCGGAGAAGTCGGTTATGCCTCTGCGGCGTTCGGCGAAGAAACGGTTGATCGATTCTTTCAGCATGGGTTGGTAACTCTGGTGGTGGTGGTGGTGGTTCATTTTGGAAGAATCGTTAACAGTGACGGTGACGGTGACAGTGACGGCGACGGTGACGGGAAGCGACGGAATTTGAGGGTGAGAGTGACGGAGGAATAAACCCTAGGAATTGGGGATGAGAGAAATGGTGGTGGTGTGAAGAAAATGGTTGGGAGGGAATATGCACTTTGATAACGGGCAACTTTTTTGAATTTAATTTTCTCCAACCACGAGGATAATAATAATAATAATAACAATAATAATATCAATTATAATAAATGCAATATCTAGCTGTACATTTTTTTTTAATTAGATTCTTTTTTAGTTGAATGAATGCAATTCAATGTTATTATTATTTTTATTTTATTTTTAATTTTCATTTTCTAGAAATCATTAAAACAGAGTACAATATTTTTTTATTTTTATCGAATTTTAAAAATATTTTTTAAATAATCAATATTTTCACCTCTATATGTCCATCAAAATAAGATAAAATTTTAATCTTTATGTTTTCATTGCTTGAATTTGACTTACAAATACGAAATGGTATGATTTTAATCCATATGTGGAGTTTTCCATTCAATATTTAATGGATTTTGACAAGATATCATAATAGCTAGTTTAAAAATTTCATGAGTTTTTCGTTAAATATTTAAAGGATTTTCACATGATATCGTAATAGCTAGTTTAAAATAGAGTATAAATAGTACTGATGAAATCCTAAATTGATTCAAAGTGTAGTTTTTGTACACACAAAATAATCTAAAATTTCATCAACTAATTAAAAAAATTAAGAAAAATATTTAACAATAGTTTTCACATGACATAATGTAATACTCTTAATTTTACGTAAATAATTATGTACACTAAAAACATACATTAAAAATATAGTTGAAAGATTTACTAAAATCTTAATTTAATTATTTTTGTTTTTAAGTATTATATTTTAATTTTACTTTAAAAATATTCATTTTAATTATTCATGTTTATAACAAATATACGTAAAATTTAAATCACATCAATGTCGATTTAAATTTTTTTTAATAGAAAAATAATTTGAAAACTAAAATGTAATACTTTAAAGATACAAAGACAAATTCAACTTTAAAAAATAATAATAATAATAATAAAAAGGTTTAGTGTAGACTATATCGATGTTTTCACGTTTGAGCCTTTTGACTTGTATCATAAGTTTTTGATTTATTCAACACTAAACATAAATTTAGCAAAGATATTAACACACACATGTATGGTAATTTCATGCTTTTGAGATATTTAGTATAACTAACATTTCTAGACTCTCTCTTTTTCATTAAGCTAAAATTGTTACAACTTACGAGATCCTAAAATAGCTGAGTGTATTGAAAAAATGGCCAAGAAACAAGAAAACTAATGTGTTCGTTCATTCATTCCAGAAGGAACCAAACAAGTTTAGAAAAAAAACCTTAAAACGAAAGTACGTGCACTGTGTTTCTCTTATCAATGGCTCTTGTGACAAGAACAAGAACCTCATGGCACCTTCATCAGGGGCTAGTTATGGCATCTCTCCATAACACTTTTTCGAGCTTTGGAGTTTCCAATACTCACTACTGCGCTCCGCCGCCGACGGCGCCTTCTTCTCCCGCCGTCGGCATCTCGAAGCCGGCGGAGTTTGTGATCTCAAAGGTGGATGCTCTGATGAATTGGGCCCGTACCGGGTCCATCTGGCCCATGACATTTGGGCTTGCTTGTTGCGCCGTTGAGATGATGCACACTGGCGCGGCTCGTTACGATTTTGATCGCTTTGGGATCATTTTTAGGCCCAGCCCACGCCAATCTGATTGCATGATCGTTGCTGGCACCCTCACCAATAAGATGGCCCCTGCTCTTCGCAAGTTTGTTTTTCTTTTCTTTTCTTTCATGTTAGCCATATATTTTTGGGGTTAATTAAATTCTTTTTTGTCTGTCTTTTTTAAAAAAATATTCTTTAATTGGTTCTGCAGTTTTCATGGCTTGGAAAATTATTTTAACAGCTACAAAATGATTTCTATTTAATCACTTATCAAAAAAAGTTAACAAGACAAAAAAAAGTTGAAAAAATTTATAAAGATTAAAATATTTGAAGAATTAGAAAAAAAAAAATTCTAAATAAATTTGAGGGATCAATGATTTAATTAACTCTAACAGTTTTTTTTTTTTTTTATAAACTCAAGGTGATTCTTATAAAAAAGAAATATAAGTTATTAAACTAATTTAACTCTATAAAATCAGTTTATAATGTGAGAATTATCATCGATTTATATATCAATGATATGTCATGAATACTCACTAAATAATACATCATTTTATATTTTATATTTAACTTTACTCATATTTTACCTTTTAATTAGAATATAACAATATTAATATTTTAATATATATAACCGCTTTAATTGATCCTCGGTGCTTTTTTTATGAATTAGATATTTTATCCATATAATCAAATTAAATAATTCATAACTCAAATCATAATAGGAATGTATTATGTGATGCACTTCATGCATTTGTGATTATACATGAATCGTGTTCGAGGTTTATGTTTCAATGAGTATAGTTCTATGCATATATGGAAATATTTAAGAATTGATATGCAAGTGTTTTGGGTTTAGTCACACAAGACTATTGGTTTTATGTTAACGAATGAACTTTATGATATAGAATATAGAAAACAGTGTGGTATATATTTGTATTCTTAGGTACATATGTGATTACACATGAATCACTTAGGTAAATGAATATGTAACATTGTCACGTGATTCAACAGACACGTATACATGGAGATGCCTTAGAACTGATGAGCAAATATGTATGATTATAACCATGAAGTTGCATGCATAATTTATTTTGTCATAGAAACTAATGAGTTATTAATGAATAAAAACATAACTTACAAATAGTGTAATTTATAAAAGAAATGTCTGGAGGTAAAACCAATCAAACCCACCTCATAACTATTTCATAAAATGTAAAGAAAAAGAAAAAATAATAAAAAATACGTATACATATTAATTTTGTAAAATAGTTAACTATTTACTCGTATTATAATTGATCAACCTTTATTTCCCATTATTTTTTAGTTTTGAGTAGATATCTTTGAGATTAAAAAAGAAGAACTAATTGGTGTAGGGTTTATGATCAAATGCCTGAGCCAAGATGGGTGATTTCTATGGGAAGTTGTGCTAATGGAGGTGGATATTACCATTATTCTTATGCTGTTGTTAGAGGATGTGACAGGATTGTCCCTGTTGACATATATATTCCAGGTTGTCCTCCAACAGCTGAGGCTTTACTATATGGTCTCCTTCAGCTGCAAAAGAAGATCAATAGGCGCAAGGACTTTCTCTTATGGTGGACCAAGTGATGTCATCCAACATGCCAACTCAATATGAAATTTGTTTATTGGTTTTGTCACTAGAAAGTAAGCTATATATATTATAGTTGTGAGCATTTCATGTTAACTAATTGTTTTCAAATTCATTATTTGTTAAAAGCTTTTGAGATTTTGAGGTACTATATTCATATATTTATGGAAATAAATGAGACACCTCATGTTTAAATTGTAAATTAATTACTTTCATTTCAAGCAATTATTTACTTGCTTATGTTAGGGATATAAGAATATGGGATAGTGTTGTGATATTAGAATCAACCTTTTGAATCGAAATGTTTGACTCGTTTTTTTTTTCAAAAATTAAATACATGTACGTATAAAATATGAAGAGAGAAATATGTCTCTGAGTAAATTGACTAGTTAGCTGCGTATTATGATTAATAACGAACAAAATTATTTTTACTTATAATTGCTTTCATGAAATATAAATAATAAGGATAAATAATTTTTATTTTCATGATACTCTCATAAAATATGGACAATAAAGATAAATATTTTTATTTTCAAGATATAAAGTACATAATATGAGTTAAACTAAGTAATTTTATTGGATCTTCTAATAGTTTCAACAAATTATATGTGGTAACAATGTTATAGACTGAGATGTAAAATTTATATATCTATTAACTTCTTAAACTTCTATTCCAAATATGAAACCCAACACACCAATAGTAATGTTATTGATTTTGTTTAAAATTTTCATAAACATGTTAAGACATTCTCTTGAGGTAGTTTGAAAGTTTGTCCAAATATTGTATATACTTTGTTGGATAGGTGGATCATGTTTTCCCGTTTTTGAGAATTAAGCTAATTGTGATTTCAATTAATCTATTAAGGTTTCCTTGTTCTGTGTTAATTTTCTCTGGGTGACAATGAACTTTGTTAATTATGTTTATCTAAGACTTCCAAATAATAATATTAGTTGTCCCAAAGTATGAAATGTAGAATACAAAGGTTTTTCTTGCTTTCTCATGAGTTGATAAATACTTGATAATATTAATAATACATTAGATTTTACAATAAAATTTTGTAAACAATATTTAATAAAATGTGATCAACATTTTACATCTACGTATCTTTTTAAGGATTAACCATCACAATTAAATAATTAGACTTTGTAACATTATTGAGTTTGAAATTTGTTTGCCTTTTTTACAAAACTTAGTATTGGTTTTATTTTTTAATTATAATTAAAATTTTACCTTAATCATATATAGTTTTTTATTATTCCAATCAAAGTCTAACAGGAAAACAATCGAAACAAAACCTATGAACTCTAGTACAAAATTGTTGTTTACCTGTGACATCTATCAACACACTAGGTAAAGATTTATTAATAAAAGCCTCATGTTTTAGCTGAACACAATGATAAGACTATTTTATAGTGTTGTAATTGAGTACGAACATAGATAAAATACATCTTAGTTGAGTGTGATGAAAGATTATTCATATGTTTTACTTTTTAGTCTAATGTGAAAATTAAAAAAAAAATGGTATTATAATTATGTTTTTAGTGGTATGGAAAGTGATTAATTACTATTTTAATGACATATTATAATTATATGTTGAGTATTTATTATTATTATTATTATTATTTGTTTTGTGGTTGATAATTACTTTATCATTGACCTAGTATTTTAACACACAATTCAACTCAACGATCAATTTCTTATTTCTCATGTGATTTATTTTTACAATTCACCGGCACTTTTTATTGTTATCAAATTTGTATCTAATATCCATCAAATTTAAAATTATAAAAATAGGTTCAGCTCCTAAAATTTAATTAATTAATTTATTTATTTTAACATCTCTATTATTTATTAATTGAGTCATTAAATTTCCGGTACTCGCATTTTTTTAAATCTATTTTTAGTCCCTCGAATCATTTTTATTTAGTCTTTATAAATTACTTTTGTCATTTTTTTTTTCTTTTCGTTAACTCTTTCCATAAAAACTATGATACAGTGGCTAAATCAAATTTTTATATGATAAAAAGTCATAAAACAGTTCTTATTTAACTAGTTAAAATAAAATATTAAATATAATGAAAAAAAATTACAGAAGAAAAAAGAAAACTTAATTTTAATAAAATAATAATAATTTTATTTCACTAATAACTATAATACATAATCATAATAATCATAATATATAATTACTGTAATATTAATCAATTAACTCACTTATAAAATATATATTATTTTTTTTTATATTTTATATATATATAATTTTTTTAAAATAATAATAATTATCTACACGAACTATAATCATATTATATTTTATATATATGTAATTTTTTTTAAAATAATAATAATTATCTACACGAACTATAATCACATTATATAATAAAAATAAATAAAAAATCATACACTAGGAAGATATTGTGACAAGTTACACAAGACCAGTGGATTTCACAATTCCAATCTCAACCTTGTTTCTACTCTCTCACTCTCTCACTCTCTCCTGTTAGGGTTTCTTCCTCAACCCTAATTCCCATGGCCGACGAATCTCAATATTCCGATTCCACCCCTACCCCGCCTTCATTGAAGCGCAAGTACAACGATGACCGTCCCACCGGCTTCTCCGACGGTCCTCCGCCCGCCGCGCCTCCTCCTCCGTCCTACAACAGCGTCCCTCCCCCTGCCTCCGCCGCCTCTGACTTCGAGCTTGCCAAACAGCGCGCACAAGAAGTTGCCGCTCGCCTCCTTGGTTCCACTCCCGCCGCCGTCGACCCCAAACGCCCCAAACACGATAACGGTTCCTCCTTCGATTCCATCGGTTAGTTCATTCTTTCGCAGTGGTAATTTTGAATTATCGATCGATTTTGTTGATGAATGATACTGTTGCTAGAGAATCTTACTGATTCAGCTTTACCTGTAAAACCATTAAAAAAATACTTTTGCCAACAGATCAAGACCTTTTGCGTTGAAATCTGTATGTAACATTTTCAACTGTGTTCCGAATATGTACTATTTTCAATGGAAAATCTGACTGATTATTTTCAGTGGGATCTTTCTTCTGGACAATGAGGTGTTTTCTATTTACAACACTTTAAACCAAAGGTTTTACTTTAGTTTTAAGGGTTCCGAGTTGGGTTCCACTAAGACCAATCACTAGTTGGGGTTTAGGCTTTGTTTGTATTACAGTTGATTAGACTAGCTAGTACTCAGAGTAGTAGGTTATGTTTGTATCACAGTTGAGTCGTGCTGAAAGGGAAAGTTTTGTGAGGTAGCTTTTTCTGTACAAAGGAGCTTTTGAATGAATGGTGAAAATGAACACACACATGTACTGCTTAATAACCACTTATGTCCACGAGCTTTTGAAAAACAATTAATCAATTGGTTAGGGTTTTATTGCTTAATATAATAACTTATTTAGTTATTTCCGTGGGGTTTTGAAAAATAACAAGGGCTTTATCTGTTGTGTGTATTTTTCTTAAAAATCATCTGTCTAGTTATTTCCATGGGTTTTTGAAAAGAATGAGTACTTAACTTGTTGTGTTTTTTCTTTTGTGGTTGCAGACGTGAAGGGACCCTACTCGGTGCCGTCAATTTCGCCGTCGGCAGTGATGTACTCTCACCAGGGCAGTGGTGCGAGCAAGAAGATTGATATTCCTAATGGGAGGGTTGGTGTGATTATTGGAAAGGGTGGTGAGACCATCAAGTACCTTCAGTTGCAGTCTGGTGCCAAAATTCAAGTTACTCGTGATATGGATGCAGATCCGAATTCGTCTACTAGGACGGTGGAGCTCATGGGTTCTCCTGATGCTATTGCCTCTGCTGAGAAACTTATCAATGAAGTCCTCGCTGAGGTAAAATGGCGTTATTGTTGTTTGTTCTGTTAGCTTGGTAAGCTGTGTTTGAGAAGGATGAAGTATGTAATCTTGGTTTTTATGTTGTAACATGTGATCATGAAATGTTGATGGTTGATTTTCTCATATGAACAACTTAGTTTACTTTTTTCACTCCCTAAAGTGAGTTGATGACTTTAGAGGAGTAAGATCTAATCCCATTTAATCTCATGTCTTTTATTTTTGTCAGTTAGAGCTCTGGTGAATTATTTTGGCTCTAATTTAGAGTGGCCTGTGTATGTTTTTGCGTGTTTGTGAATGATTGGAAGTTATAATAATACAGGGGTTTTGTATTGTGTTGGAAGTGTTAATACAGCTTATTGAATGCTTTAAATTACTTAAAAATACTAAGCATCGAAAGGATTTTGTGATTTCTATGTAATAAATAGTTTTTTTTCACAGAAAAGTAAAACTTTCTTTGTTGACTTGTTATTTTTTTGCTCATTGCATGCACAAGAAAAGCCATTGTAATATCAAGTGGATTTAAATAAAAAAGTTGCTCTAACATGGTGTTTCTGATAGGCTGAATCTGGAGGTTCTGGCATTATTGGTCGAAGACTGACTGGGCAACCTGGGTCTGATGAGTATGTGACAAAGATCCCAAATAACAAGGTGTGCGAAGTTGTTATGTAAAAACATATTACCTATGTGATGTATTAAGTGTTCTAATTCTCTTTGGTTTGCATTGGCTGGGATGGTTTGCCGTGCTCTTCTGCAGGTTGGTCTTATAATTGGTAAAGGTGGAGAAACAATAAAGAACATGCAAGCTTCAACTGGAGCAAGAATTCAGGTTTACCCTCCTCTTAAATTTTTATGTTCATTTCAGCATGCCTTTGATAATGGATGCTAAATTATTCTTATCATTTGACATTATCATGACATTGTGATGACTACTTACGATTTTGACTTCTCTTTTATTATTGTTGTTCACAATGTACTTGTATGTTTTTTCAGGTGATCCCGCTTCATCTTCCACCAGGTGACACATCTACTGAAAGAACATTAAAAATTGAAGGGACCCCTGAACAAATTGAATCTGCAAAACAATTGGTTAATCAAGTCGTTAGCGGTGAGGTATGTTCAGTGCCCTTCTCATGTTGTTGGATTTTGGCTTTGGTGTAGCTTGTTTTGCCTGCCATATGCCAAGTCTAGTTCGGTGTATTAGTTGTAGATTTTGAGCTGCGCCATGTTGTTTATTGCATGTATAGTAGTCACGTAAAATGGTTGAGTTTTATTAAACTAGATGAATTTATGCCTGGATTAATGTATTTACTTACTGATTGGTAGATTGGTAATTATTAATTTATTGCTGTTTCAAAACTCAGAACTATACCTTATGATGCCTGTAATCATGATACATAAGATTGGGTTTACTTTTTTTTCCTGTGATATTTGCTGGTGTTCATTTGCAAGGGCAATGAAATTTCATAATTTTTCTTATGGTAACGTGCCAGATGATTTTGACATATTTTGCCCATGCAATTTTGTTGCCTTTACTCATTAGTTCTTATGCATGGTATTGTTTCTTATCATGCTTGTTATTGAAAACTTGTGTTCTGCTTGCATTAGGTTTAGCTGCAAGTATAGGTGTAAGGAAATGGCAACTTCTTCATGGCTAAGATAATGTTGTCTCACAAGTTATATCTATTTTGAGCTTCTGTTATTATATTCCTATAAGATGCTGAAGCGTACATAGTTTCACATCCTTTTTAGTTCTGGATCCATTTTTTTTTCAAGTCCTGGAAGCTTTCAAGTTTCAACTGTTTTATAAATATATGCATATATAATTAGATGATCCACTAAATTTATAATCTTCAACAAGTTTTACTGCTAATATCTACAGCATGTTGCATTCTCTTAAGTTAAATCTGATTAGAGGAATGAGCCACTGTAGTACTTACTATTATGGGTTTTACATTACAATTTTTGATGCATCTCGCTTTAATTGTGACACGGATACTGTAGTAGAATGCCTTGAACTTCCAATAACTTTCTAGTTTGTAGTTGCTAACACTTGTGTGTGCAGTGTGTGTGTAGTATTCTATGATGTACTTAATACCTAAATACATCTTTTCTCACTACACACTAAGTATATATATTCATTAAATTGATGAGAAGGACGGTTGACATTTTTATTTTAGAAATGGACAGCTCAATTTTATAGTCCTGTATACCATTCTATTGCACAGACTGTTTTTAACTGTACTTAAGTTTCGATCCTAGCCTTGTACTGTACTTGAGGTTCTTGGGGACATCAAGATCTCCTTAATGCCATGTGTCAAAGTGGATACTCATTGGGATTATAGCCTGTTCAACCATGGTCTCTATGTATTGACTGTTGTATCCTATATGACTGATCTTGTTATTGAGACTTGTGTAGGGTTAGTTTGTATTGGACCATTAGTGACACCAACATGGAATCCCTTTGTTGGTGTTCTCTCAGCATGCAATGGTATGGTTCTAAATCTCAGTTTTTGATATTTTATAAGAGGGAATCATAATTAGATTGGATATGAATCATATTGACATCCTTTTCTCGGTTCATTTTTTTAAAAGTAATATTTGTCGTTTTGTCTTATGCTGGACTTACATTGGGATAATAGCCTGAAACTTGTCCATTGTAAAGGTCCTACATTTTTTCTTTTTACATAATTATTCCTGTCCATTTTGTAATCTTCTTGTTGTTTCAACTAACAATTATCATATTCACTTATTGACATCTTCATAGACAATGCTATTTGTGCCTTTCAATTCATTGTTTGAAAGAACAGTTATATATCCAAAAAATCATTTAATTGTTGTGTCTAATAATGCTGGCTTACTTTTGGGATAACAATCTGACACTTGTCCATTGTAAAGCTCCAACAGTTTTTCCTTTTACATTATTATTCCTGTCCATTTTGTAGTCTTCCAGTTGTTTCAACTATAACAATTATCATATTCACTTGTTGACATCCTTCTATATGTTGCTATTTGTGTCCCTTTCATATCATTGTTTGAAAGAACTGGCGTATATCTAAAATAGTTTTTATCATTGTGTCTAATGCTGAACTTATGTTTGCCTGGATATCCTAAGCTTCTTATTCTGAGGCTATTAATGAATTTTACGTATCCTGTTATTTCTGTCTTTAACATCCTTGTAGACATTGCCGTTTGTCCCTTTCAATTAATTGCTTGAAAGAACTGTTATATATTTGAAATATTGTTTTATCAGTGTCCTATACCAGCCTTACATGAGACATGATAACCTAAAGCCTTCCATTCCAAGGCTCTAAACTTTTCTACTTATCCCGTTATTTGTCCATTTCAGTCTTCTAGTTCAACTATTATTATGTATTGTAATTTTTTTGTTAAATGTTTGTCAGCAGTTTCTTCTTCTTATTATTTTTTATGTTTTTGTTGTACTGTATGTTTTACATTTCATGAGTAACATTATCGTTTTGCTCTTGAATGTGTCCCCTTCCTTCTCATTGTCAGTTCATCAGTGGTATGATTTCTTTTTTCTAGCTTAAAATTTGTCCATCAGTCTCTGTCTCCATATTCATTGAAGTTCTCAAATCTGCAGTTAGCAAATTTGTCTCTTGTCTTGCTCCTTGGATTCTCTTTCAGTTGAAATAGTCGTTGGGTATTTGTGCTTTCTTATTGATGGTTCTTTTAAGGTTGATCCCTATGATTGGGTGGAGGGAAGGTTGAGAGTACAATATTCTATATACCTGAAACGAAGAGAAATTGTCTTTGGCGGTTTGTATATTTTGGATTTATGGTTGCTCCTACTTATGCAGTTATTGTGTTAGTTCATAAACTTGGCTTGGCGAATCACAGTGAATGGCTTATGATTTAAAATGTAGCAATTGGAACACTAGTAGCTTTTGATATTTTGATATACTATATAGTGGATTCTTGAGGCAATGAAGATCATATGCTTGTTGCTTCTATTGTTTGTGCTTTTCTTTTTGTACCCATTCATTTCGAATAGGGAGGGTGTGCTTCTGCTGGAGTAACTCGGTTATACCTCGAACGAGTACGGTATGTAGGCCTTTATACCCCTTTCTGATGCTGCATGGAATATGTAAATGTAACATACCCTTCATCTCGAGTTATTCACATGCTCGTCTTGTGTTATTTATATGTTGACTTTTAGTGATGTATGTTTAACTTGTCTATTTGTTTGTGTTTCTGTTTCTCTGTATGTACTGTCATATCATGGGTGAGTCCACTTGTTTTATTTGTGGTTACAATTTTTCTTTTTGCAGAATCGTCATAGAAATCCAGCAATGACAGGTGGTTATTCTCAGCAAGGCTACCAAGCTCGGCCACCCACTAGTTGGGGTGGTCCCCCTGCTGCTCCTATGCAACAACCTGGTTATGGCTATGTGCAGCCAGGAGCATACTCTGGTCCATCACCCCAGTATAACATGCCTCAGCAACCATATGCTGGCTATCCTCCCCAATCATCTAGTGGGTATTCCTCCAATTGGGATCAGTCCACTGCCCCTCCTCAGCAGCCTACTCATGCTGGGTATGATTACTACAGTCAACATCAGCAAAATCCTGGTGGTCCTGCACCTCCGGCTGATGGGTCTGCTTACAGTTACAGTCAGCCACCTTCTTCTGGTTATAGCCAACCTGGACAAGGTTATGCACAAGAGGGCTATGGTGGGTATCATGTGCCACCACAATCAGGGTATGGTCAGCCACCATCATATGATCAGCAACAAGGCTATGGCTCAGCCCCCAGCTATGGTGTGGGGAGCAACCCTGGTCAAGAAGGCCACACTCCCAACTATGGAGATTCAACCCAAGCTCCACCTTCCCAACCTTCGTCCCAAGGTTATGGTACTGGCCAACAGCCGAGCCCAAATGCTGCCAGTTATCCACCACAAGGAGCTGTTCAACCAGGCTATGGGGTGCCCCCGACCTCGCAATCAGCTTATGGAACTCAACCTCCAGCTCAATCTGGTTATGGATCTGGTTATGGTCCCCCACAGACCCAAAAGCCCAGTGGCACACCGCCCGCATATGGACAATCGCAATCGCCTAATGCAGCTGGAGGCTATGGCCAATCAGGATACCCCCCTTCCCAGGCCCCACCGGGAGGGTATGCTCAACCAGAAACAGGTTCTCAAAAAGCACCGCCCTCTGGTTATGGTAGTGCAGCACAGCTGGGGTATGGTCCCCCATCATATGGTGGTGCTCCAGCTGGTGGTCAACCTGGTTATGGCCAGGGTCCACCATCATATGGAAACAGTGGTTATGGTGCTGGTTATCCTCAGCCCCCAGCATATTCTGGTGACGCTGCTGCTGGTGGGGCTACTCGTGGAACCTATGAAGGAGCACCTGCACAGGCTGCTGGTGGTGGTAGTGTTGCTAAATCATCACCTCAGAGTTGATATAGTGTAGTTTAGTTTGTCAAGTTTGGATTTCTGAATTGACTATTCTATTGTAATAGTGACATTTACATAGCTTTGCAGTGTTGAGATGGATGCATCATACACTACATTATGTCTTAGAATTTTGAATTCCTAAGTTTTGCGTGTACTTGATTTCAGACGGAAGTAAAGCAGCTACAAATTCTGAAATGGAAAACCATGTAAGCCATTCAATAGAATATGCTTATGCTCATAAATAACTGAAGCAACCATCAAGATAAGCTATCCGATTGCTTGTTTGGGTGACTGGTTGTAAAAAGATTTTTAATAAAGTAAATTTGACAATTAATTTTGATTAAAATGATTTATGAAAGTAATTTATGTTTGTATGTTTTATTTTGAAAACAAGTTTGCTGTAAATTTAGTTAACGTGCTTCTTTTATCAACTTAAAATTAATTTTGATTTAATATTCTCAGTGATAATATGAGAATTATAACAAAAAAGTAGAATTTTTCCCCGCAGAGAAGGGAGAATAAGTTGCAATTTATCTAGAAAAGGGAGTGCACATAGCAATTATAAATATCTGTGATTGTAGAAGGCCGAAATCCAAACTGGCAGGCCCAAACTCATTAGAGCAAC
Organism: Hylodesmum podocarpum; assembly: GCA_026586105.1. Classification (NCBI taxonomy): domain Eukaryota; kingdom Viridiplantae; phylum Streptophyta; class Magnoliopsida; order Fabales; family Fabaceae; genus Hylodesmum; species Hylodesmum podocarpum. The sequence continues at coordinate 2,998,948 of JALJEV010001430.1, read as the reverse complement.
GAAACAACATTATTAGGGTTTCAGTGTTTACACATAGTAATTTATCTAGAAAAGGGAGTACACATAGCAATTCATAAATATCTGTGATGGTGGAAGGCCTAAATCCAAATTAGCAGGCCCAAATTCATTGGAGCAGTGAAACAACATTAGGGTTTCACTGTTTCAGAAGTATTATATAAAGGAGCTGTGGCCACACTTTTTAGTCATTAACATTGTACTTTTGTGTGTTTCTGCTTCTCTCTTTTAAGATTGATGTTAGATTAGATTAGAGGTGAGTTACTCAGGTTTAATTTGTTGATGTTGATGATAATAAGGCTCTATATCAAGAGTCAACAGCAGGGGTTTATTCAATGGCTACCTGACTGCCGCTTAGAGCCAAGATGAAATAACCAGCTGAAGATCCTTGAAATCAAATCCCTTTTGTTTCAAGACACAATTTCTGGTTAAATTCTTTTTTTTTTTTTTTTTTTTTTTTTTCCATTGGCACTTAAGTCAGACACGGGTGTTTGTTGCTTATTCCTAAAACAAACAACCTTTTGCATGGTGCCTACATGTAATTCAGCTATTGATTCACGATTGGATGAACCTTCTTTTCATGGTTCCTTCAAATTTCAAGTAGCTATATCTCATCCCCTTTATATTTTAACTTTAATAGAAAAAAAATGTTGTAATCTTTGTCTATACATATCTTAATTTATATTTAGGTCTCAGCTAGATTCAGAATATCAAGTGAATTGTCATGGGAATTGCTCCTAGTCTATATAATCTAGAAGACGGGAACTGCAAAGCTTTGAGATATTTGGAATAATGAATGCACCCAATGAATGAAATAGAACATGTTTTATGCCCGAGGACTGGTTCTGTTTGGGAATTTCCAATCATTTGAAATTAATGAAAAAAGAGGAACATGAAAAACTTGAATATTCTATTTCATTTTTAATGGTTTATGGCCATTAAATTGGATCTTAAAATATTATGATTTATCATCACAGTGAAATCAAATGGCAGAGAACACAAAAACACCACCAAGAAAGCCGAAAGTATATTTTAATCATACACTTATTTGATCAAATTGGTAGGAAATAATGTACACATTCCTCTAGACATTAGAGATTTTCTTATTTCCTAATTATAAGTAATCATATATTTATTAACATATACCAATACACTTAAATCAATATATTTTAATAATACACTTATTTCTAAAATCCATATAGAATATATTTTAATTATTCACCTATTTCTAAAGGGTGAACTTGAATCTCTAGAAAGATCAATATGAAGTCTTAAGTATAAGTTAACTTTGCACGTCTTAGGATATAAACAAGTTCCCCCATAAATTTACCATTCATCTTTATTTCTAAAAAAAAATTAAAACTAACTTTACCATCCATCTCTATTTTTACAAAAAAGAAAAATTTAAACAACTTTGTATCAAATAAATATACTTACACAACATACTTGTAAAAGACTTAGTGTCAAATTGAAGTAATTTAATGATATGAGCAACATAATCAACAAACATTCATTTTAATTTGTATTTTATTTATTTTTCATTTTATATCTCTAAAATTCGTTATTTTTATGTTTACTTCTTGTAATTTGATATTTTTTATATTTAATCTGTTGGAATTAATCACCTTTAGAATTTTTGATGGCTTAACATCCCAACCCATTGCGCTTAAAGGCGCAGCCCAGGGGTTAAAGTGAGAAAATGATAATTTATAGGATTAAATATAGAAAAAAATTAATTTACAGAAGTGAAAAATGAAAATAAAATATATATAAAATTTTACAAAAGATTTGAGAGAAAATGATTTTAAATATATAAATATTTTGATTTTGTCTTTTTTTTCTCCATACTTTGATTAGACTAAATGTGAATCTTTAGTTAAATTGAAAAAACTATACTAAAACTTATGATAAACTTATTTTGAAAAATTAAAATCTAAAAATTGATGTAAAAAATAATCTTCAACCAAAATCAATTTTATAAAATCAATTTCTCTCAAGATCAATTTTAGAAATAATACACACTCAACCCATGATTGACTATGCTATATAAATATACAACACTAACTGATTGTTACGTAATTATATATAATAGTAATATATCATGAATTAAAATACTAACTTTAGTATCATAATAAAATAACATGTTCTAAAATAGAAAGTCATTTACCCCTTTGAGGATTTGTTTAGAATAATACAGTCTAAAAATGGCCCTTAGAGGAAGTATTAGGACAGTAATAAACTAACCTTTAAGGAAAAGCTAAACAATTGTTTTGACTCTGGGAATATAAAATTACTTTCTCAAAATAAAAAAAAATTTAAAAATATTCTTAAAAATATAATTAATTTTTTTTATTTTAATCTCTAAAAATATTTATTATTATTTTAATTCTTAATAATAGTTACTTAATATTATTTTAATTTTTAAGGATGACTACTTAATATATTTTAATCCTTGAAAGTTCTTATTTATCATCCCTCATCTTAGACTTAAGTTAATCACACATTTAAAAAATAAATTAATAGTATATTAAATATTAAAATAATATTAAATAGTTATTTCTAAAGATTAAAATGAAAATAAATATTTTTGAAAGTTAAAATGAAAAATTAATTACTAATTTTAAATTTTGTTACTCAAATCACAATAATTTATATATTTTGAGCAAGTTGGGGGAGTTTAAGATTAAAAAAACAAAGTCAATCATTGTATTTAAGTATACTTCAACTTTCAGGTTGGATCCACTGGAACCACAATTTGCATCTTTATCTTTTAGATACTGTGTGCCACTTTATATATTTTATAATCAAAACCGATTTGTTATATAATTGGGTTCTGAAAGTCATAAGAAGTTGACATATTTCATTCTAATGATAAAATTGCAGAACAAGTGGAATGGGTATGTGCATATCTGCTGCATCTTCAGAGATTGATGATGATGATGCTATAATATTTGAAGCAAGGAAGGTCTTGAATGGAACTCACAGACTTTGTTCTGTTTACTCTAAACAGGGTACCAAAGGACACAACCAAGATTCTGCTTCTCTTCAAGAGGTTTGTTTTTCCCAGTTTTATTGTTAGTACATCAAATAATTCACATGATATGATTTTCTTTTTAAAATAATTATGATATTGATAAGAAGTATTAATCCAGAGCTAATAATTAATTTTCTGCTAAGTTATATTTTATATATAATTGGTACACTAGATTTACTCATTTCTTCCTTATAAACAATATTACCACGAGTTCTGAACAATTAAATTAAATCATGTATAACTGTGAATAGAGTTTTATTTGATGATGAATTCTAATATGGACAACTTAATTAACTATATATTTATGTTGTATTCTTCTTGATGTAGTGGTATATTTTTTTAATAATTGTTGTATATTTTTAGAAGGCTATTTAGATACTTTTATATATCATAGTTTTTGAATTTGAAAAAATATCTTTAAAAAAGAAATACACAACTCACATATATATAAATACATAATTAGGTAGGTGGTTAGATATTAAGGTTAATCACGAAACAAAATGTGTAATATTAGTTTTATCATTTTTAAATTTATAGGTTAAAAAGTATTGAATGAAATAAAATGAGATAACTTATGTTATCCTCATCTTTTGTGTGAAAATATATATTGATATAATTTAAGATTAGATGCACTCACATGTATCGAAATCATTAAAAAGTATTGATTGAAATCAAATGAGATAACTTCTATCTTTTGTGATTAGATGCACTCACAAGTATTCTGATTAGATTCTTGTATTAGACATTCTTCTATAACTATTAAGATCTGTGAAACAAACAAAATTATTCAGATATTTTTTTTTTTAATTTTTTCTTTACTTTTCTGCAAAAGGGTTATGGGATGGAAGATGGAGCATTTTGTGGGGTTTATGATGGGCATGGAAAGAATGGACACAAAGTGAGCAAAATAGTAAACAATCGTTTATCTTCCATCATACTGGATCAAAAGAATGCTTTTGAAAGGATTGATGCCATGGAAAATGTTAATGACAACACTCCAAAAAACCATGATGACACAATGAAAGAGCAATTGGGTGCAAAAAATTTAAAGAAATGGAAAGAAGCAATTGTTAGTGCTTTCAAGGTCATGGACAAAGAATTGAAGCTTCAGCAGAATTTGGACTTCTGTAACAGTGGAACCACTGCTGTGGTTGTCATAAAACAGGTAAATAAACTCTCATAAAATTTCCCACTAGTTTTCATGTTTATTACTAAAAGTTTATCATTTATGCACTGATTGTTTGAAATAAATTTTATATTATTAACTAATAATAATAATTATTAAATTTTAAAAATTTAGAATAATAATTGTGATTGAATATTAATTAATACTGTCTGTAATTTTTTCAATTGTGAAAGGAACAAAATAGTATAATTGTTTAACATTAATAAACAGGGTGAAGGTATTGTGACAGCTAATTTGGGTGATTCAAGGGCTGTGTTGGGAACAATCTATGATGGGAAAAATCTCATAGCCATTCCATTGACCACAGATTTGAAGCCTTCATTACCTCGTAAGACTCTTCTTATTAACTAACATCTACTTTCTTTTTTCAGTGAGTCAAGGATGTGTCTATTCTAGATGTAAAATATCAATTTAGTTGTAAAACTAACATCACTAGGTAATTAATTAACATGATCCTTAATATTATAAAAGAGGATTTAATCATTAAATTTGGCTTATGTGTGGTCCTAGTCTCTTAACAATCTATGTACAATTTCTACCCATCTCTGTAATATATACTTAAATATTTTAATTTACAAAAATGAGAAAATAATAAATTTGATTACCATGATGTGCAGAATAATTCAAAATTGAAGTTCTTAACTTATTTCATCAAGTATCAATTTATCTCTTTAAGTCACACAATAATTTGTGTCCTGTCATCACGAATCATTTGTTGTTGTTGTTAAATTTATTATGCCTCATTGTTAGATGGATATTGAACCATCTATTTGTTTAGTCAAGAGGGTGTATTGGAGACATCATTTAGAGATATAATCTTTTGCATGTATATAAATGAAGAACAATACTCGTCTTACAAATCGATTTTATAGGATTGAGTTATGCTCATAATAGACATTTGTAACCACCTTATTCAAAATAGATTTGAAATATACCAACATACTGTTCCAATAGTTACAACTCATGTTAGGACATGTGAAGCAAATTAACATAGTACACAAGTCCAAAATACTAAAATCAAGTGTTACGATTGCTAGAAATCCAATACTGGATGAGTATGAAATCTCACATCACTTAAAAGATGATATCTGTTGCATGTATACAAGTGAGGTAAATCTCACCTCACACAGACTAATTTTGTGGAGTTAAGTTAGGTCGACCCACAATTTTTAGAACAAGAAACATTAATGTGTAACTAAATTGAAAAACAGGTGAAGCAGAAAGAATAAGGAGGTGCAATGGTAGCGTGTATGCGTCAAAGGAAGAAGTACATGTCCAGAGAGTGTGGATTCCCAACGATGACAACTCTCCTGGCTTAGCCATGTCTCGAGCTTTTGGAGATTTTATGCTCAAAGATTATGGAATCATTGCCATCCCAGAAATTTCTTACCACTCCCTAACATCCAGTGACCAGTTTATTGTTCTTGCAACTGATGGGGTACTTCTTATCTCCATACATACATACCAAAGTATTATTTTTTCTTTGTCAACATTCAAAAGATAAGATACAAGTGTTTGATAAATACTATGTAGCATAAAGAAAAAAAAAAAAAGAGAAAGAAAGAAATAATAAAAGAAATATATGTATATATACATTTTGTAAAGTAGTTATCTGATTAATTTGTATTGTAGTTGACCACTAAATATTTCTTATAAATATTACCAATACATTATTTTAATAACTCTTTTTAGTTAATGATATAAATTTAGAGATTTTTTTTCTGAGATTAATAAAATTAACGAGTAAATTATACTAACTATTCTTATGTTTTTGTGAAATTTCATTTAGTACCCTTCTATTTTTTAACATTAGTAGATAGTGTAATGTATAAAACAAGAAATAACAATGCAAGGGTTGGTATAATATTTTTCAAACAAATAAAGAGTTCTGTGTATGATAAAAGAAGCATGAATGTTTGTGAAATTTTGCAAAAATACAATGGATGCCAACACAGTGTACTCAAATTAAATGATGTGAACTAACTTTTATAATTAGCATAAAATTAGTTATTTTTTTTATATTTAAATATGGGAGAGTAGCATTGATTGAAAACTAATTGTAAAATAAGTAAAGAGGGTACAAAAACAAGCAGTAATGATAAAAATAAGTGATAAGACCAACAGATTATGTGATTTCTGATAAATTTGAAGCAACAGTGAAGAGTATGTTCAAATATTTCCCAAGAAAAGAAGTTGGTTCCCATTATTTTGAGTGAAATTAATTAATGGAGTATAATTCTTTGCTGAAGCATCCTGTGCTATTTTTTTTTTCCTTTTTGTGCTTATAGGTGTGGGATGTACTAAGCAACAAAGAGGTTGCATCAATTGTGTGGAATGTAGACAGTGAAGAGGCAGCAGCAAGGGCAGTAGTGGAAGCAGCCAATACTGCATGGAGACAGAGGCATCCTTCCTATATGGTAGATGACTGCACTGTTGTTTGTCTCTTCCTACAGAAGAAATCACAACTTCAGGCATATTACAAATGAATACAATGTTACATTGTTAAATTACCATGTTAATTGAAAACTTAATCCTGTTATACATATCAGATAACAGGTGGAGGCAAGAAATAGAATAGTGTTTGCAAAATTAATTTTGAACTAAGTTGATTTTTCAAAATTGATTTGGAAGTAAAATAAATGCAAATTAATTGTAAACTTTAGTATAAATATGTTAACACAAATTAAATAAAATTTACCTAATTTAACTTACAAAGTCAGTCTTATAAAGATGACTAAAACCCTTAATCCATAATTTAATTTGAGATGATCTCAAAGTCTATCTTAGACTTATTGTACCATTAATTATGAGCATTATCGGACTACCTATTGTTTAATTTTTCACGTGTGAGATGTTTAGTCTTTGATATGAGAGAAATATGTCAAGATAGTAAATCGTCTAGAGATATGATCTCTTTAATGTATATAAATGAATGACTTCACCTTATAAACTGATTTTACAAGAGTGACTAAATCTCATAGTCGTTAATTTATAAGATAGTCTTACGATATATTCTAAAATTATTCTTGGATGTTTAGTGTTTATTGGATATTTAGAGTATATAAATAAAGGACATTTCTAGTATTACATTAAATCATTTCTAAATCTAGAATCAAGTCATCGATAATCAAATATGTATAAAATTATATAAAATCATGTTAATTAGTATTTTAACATAAATGATTCAACACTAATCTAAACATGTATCTAATATTAATCACGTTAGTTGCAAGAAAACAAAAATTATCATACAAGTCTATAAAATATGCATTTCATCGGTCAAATTAATTCATAACACTGTTAACTGAAGGATTAATTTGACAGTAAAGTGCATATTTCAAGGACATAAATGATGTTTTATCTCTCAGAAGCTTATGTACTCCGTTCAAAAGTATTGGGTATGATGAGAGATTCCCATATTGCCTCTTTTGGTTTTTAATGAATTAATGCAAGGTTTCATAAGATAATACCTAACCAGACACTTTGAACCAACAATGTATCTTTCATTAGAATGTTTCTTATTGTCATTTGAAGTGTATCAAAATGCCTATGCTACAGTACATATCCTCACCTTTCAGCGAAGAAGAAAAAATATTTAGTAGACAACTATAATATGTAGATAATTAGTTATAAAATGTGAAAAGAGAAAAATACGTGTATATATATGTATATATTCTGTAGGTGAGTTACTGCGTATTACAGTTGAACTGCGAAATAAAGTTCAAAGACAAAATCCATCCCTACAAATTCCAAACAGAAAATACTGCCCCTTCTGTGAACTTGTTTGGACAAAAAACTAAGGGGGGAAAGCAAAGATTGAGAGCAGAAGAAAGAAGGTTGTAATGTAAAAGAGGGAGGATGAGAAAGAGTTGCATCAATAGACTGACATTAATCATGAAAAGAAAAAAAAAAAACTGTCAGAAGATGTAGGTCTGTTTTCATCCAAGCTTGTGTTGTTTTTCTTCAGAACCAGATGGTTCATGTTGATCTTGCATTTGCAATGCAGACAAAGAAACATTGCCCTGATGCCCCCTAGAAAATGTAGAGGCCTACCCTTGAGAAGAATCCTCTTTCTTTTGCACAGGTGGTTGCTTAACACTTGCCTGCTTGAATTGCTTCTGCATTATTATAAAGATGAACAGTGAGAAGAGATGCTAATTATTACAAAGAAAATAATGATCTTAATAATCTGAATAATCTTGGTTACTTATTAATTAATGACACTATTCATAACACTTATTTAAGAGCAAAAATAACAGAATAAACTTAGCAGTTCTCATTGAATACAAGGAACTTAAACATAGAAAGAGAAAGTGTTTAAGCACAAAAAACAGAAAGGTCAATCACACACCTCAAACTCCTTTACTTTTTCCATTATCTCATTGTAAGCATTTGGTTCAAGTTTATGACTTGTGCATTAAATTGGACAAATCGGAAAGGAACACCAAAAGCAATTAAAAAAAAAATCTATTGATACGAGATTCAAGTCAGCAAATCAGCAATATCTGATTTATAAATAATATATAAATAATGTACATTATCCACTGTGATTCATGAAGATTTTAAGTAACACATGATCCCAAATTCATTACATCAAAATGAAAATAGTAGAGACAAAGAATTAATACGTTCATAGGCCAAATTTTCCCTTAACTTTAGCTCTTCAGTTAAATAATAGAAACTAAACAACGTATGCTACAACAATGTTATGAAACAAAGATCCTGCAATATGAAATTTAGAAAGATCCAATTTTGGCCCTGACTTTGTTGGCAGTTCCATTTAGGAGACCAAGATGAAGAGAAGAAATAGATATCAACCTTCAAAATAATTAATTAATTGAAGCAGTTCAGTAGCTAGGAAAATCAAAGCATAGGCAGAGGATTGAAATGATCTCTAATAAAAATCTGGAATGTTAAATGCAACCTTGTACACATAACACTGATGAAAATCTTCAATGTTACATCAACATTGCTGTATTTACCATGCATGACTTTTTCTCTTTCAGATGCTGACATCAGTGACATGTATGTTTCACTAACCTGAAAAGGGAACTAAATTTAATAGAAATTACAAAATTCACTAGTGTATTTTTGAGGATAAGGATTGATGAAGAAATCATGAAAACACACCCATACTTGCAAGTTGCAACTTGCAAGGTTCCACACATCTATCACTCTCATACCCCATTAGGTGGGGAGCCTCAAGCCTAGCCACTCATTATTTTCAAGGATGAGGAAAGAGCAAAGATCTATGCTTCAATTCAAGATGTACATGATCCACTTTAGCCACAACTGTACCACATGGACACATGGTTAGGAGAAGAAACATATAATATCTTGGTGAGAACCATTTGTTGGGTGGTGTTACCTCAACCACCTTGGATGTTTAGTCATTTATGAAATAAACATATATTATTTATATTATATAAACAATTTTATTTCGCATACAACTCTAATACACATTCAATTAATCATACAAAATATTTTTCTCTTTTTTTTCTTTCTTTATCTTCTGATTATCTAAATATTACATTGTTTATCAGATATTTTTCTTTTATAAAACATAAAGATTAAGTAAGAATTTTTTAAAAATAATGTAATTTTTTGTAAAGTTAACAAAATTTTATATTTATGAGATATTCTCATCGAATGATCCAAACCAATTCATCAACAGCCCACGTATCTTTCTCCATCCTCACTGTAGGTACAAGTGCTAGAGACAAACTAGGAAGGTGTGGTTCCATCTTAGAATCACATAAGCCATGAGAAAATGGTTAGTACACTTTGTGTTTGGTTAATTTCTTGTATGTCCAGTTTGAACTTTAGCAATGTTGATGTCTAAACTCTAAAGAATATGTTAAAAAAATTGATTAGTGTTTAGAAATGAAATTTAATTAAAGGTGACTTTAGAATATTTGGCTTCGTTTGAAAATAAAATAGAACTATCTTTCAAGTGTAAGCATAAGTATCTTTTATAAAATTGTGTGGCTAGTATATCTAGCATAAATTTTACTTTCTCAAAAGCATAAAAGTTTTGTCTTGTTTATAAATTGATTATGCTCAATTTTATCCATGGCATAATTGATCTTGAGAATCATAATGATTTGCGATTCACGATCAATGATTCCGTGCAGCCAGGGAATTTTAGCAAAAAAACAATAAAAGGGTTTATCATCAATGCTATCAAAATCATTTTCTAAGTGTTAATGTCGTATTCAGTCTTCATATACGATGAATAATAAAAATACTTTGAAATGATGAAGAAGATTAAATTAAAAGCTGTTAATGTCAACCTAAATATAAATTGGTTTAGAGTGTTAGGTTCTTATAGCCAAGCTGTGAAGGCCAATGGATTAGGGTTGGTAATGGGTTTGATTGGGCTTGATTTAGATGTAAATGTCACACATGAATGGAATTTTATTTGATATTTTTATTGGTTTGATTTGAATTTTTCAAAATTTTTACTCAAACTTGTCTAATTCAAAGAATAATGAATGAGTGTATTTCATTTCAATTAAATTTATTGAATTTTTAAAATATAAATCTCTTATCTGTACCAGATTTAGTTGATTTAATTTAAAATTAACTCGAACGAATAAAAAATTCAATCTAATTTAATTAATTTGATTTGGATTATAAAATTTAATAAAAAAAAATATTTGATAAACAGTAATATATAAATATTTAGATAATTATTTATAAAATATAAAAATATATATATTACACTCTAAGTTGTTGAATATAGCCTACTTACAAACAGAAGGGTGTTCTGTAAAATTGACTTCTTTCAATTATTGAAATTTATGAACAGATATTTATATTATAGAGCAATATATGTACAGCTATTGTTGCAATTGATATTTAAATGTTTCCTGTTACGTGGGAGAATTGGTTATGATTTGAATTGACTTGATCCTTATCCTTATAACACTTGTCTTCAACTATATATTCCAATTGCGTGTCAATAATCTTATGTTACCTCAACAATTACAATTTATAACAATTGGAATAAACTCATTTGATAATTTTTTGGTTCTTGGTTATCATGAGATTTTGTGTGTTGGGGATTGCAGAGGTGGTTAAGTGATTCTCCACTTTGATCTTTTGTTGTCATTAGTTTACAAGACACAATCAATGACTTTAGACACTGAGTAGCAACTTTACTACTCTCTATGGAACTTTTCTTCTTGGAAGGAATCTATAATGTATTTTAATTTCAATATTTTATTTTTCTTTTATTTTAAAAATTAAAAATAGATATGTTTTTGAGATACAATAACCATCAATTAACCCATATTCTAATTCGTATTTTAGTTGTTTACGTCTTGACTAGTTATTATTTATTATTATTTTTATTGATGATTCAAAATTAGTTCTCCTAAAATTTTGAATAGATGATCGTAGAGATTTGTTATTGAAAATTTGATTAAAAAATAATTGGAATGGAGAGCCGGATAATATGTAAAATATTAATTTTTTTTAAAGGTAGTATGTAAAATATTACTCATATATATAAATATTTAAAAAGTTATATAATTCATTTTTAATAACTTTTAAAAATTAATAATGAATTGATAGAAAATAATATGGCAAGTGTATCTATGTACATGAGAAGATCATTCTTTATTATAATTCTTAATTTTCAAAATAATATTTGTAATATGGTTATGTTTTTATTTATTCCTTGACATTAGTTTATTTTTCACTAAGTGATAACATGACTTATAAGTGATTACACCAACATATTGGGTAGAATGATAGTTTCATTTATTATTATTATTTTTTTTTATATAGGAGAAAGTTTAGATGAAATTAGATTTTATGACTCACCTGAATTAAGATAAACTTTAAGACTTAAATATAGTTTACATAGAAGAATCAAACTCATGTCCCTACATAGAGGAATCAAACCATGTATTTAATTTAGAATATGAATTCACTCCTGCACTAATAAATAAAAAGTAACCACTTTTAAATTTTCCTTGGATAGTTGGATCCCTCTTATATATAATTAAATTATTGATTTCCAAAAGTAATAATAACCAATGTTACTATTAAGGGGTTACCTAAAGAGTATCTTGGTGAAAGAAAATTCATCAATAGCTAATCCATGACGTTATAGCAACTTGTCTATGATGAATTATTAATAATATTTACATTATTAGGTTTTATGTTCCTAGATTATAAAAATATCTAGCCAATCAATGGTTGCAACTTGAGGACAGAAAGTCTAAGTTCTTTAAGACACAAATTAAAGGTCCCATCAAAAATAGACTATGAAAATGAATGTTGGTATCTAACAGATTCCAAAAAATCATCGTAAGAAAAAAAGATTCCTCTAAATATCCATTGAAACACCAATAATGTAGAAGGCAACAGAGAAGCACTCCAATTATTGTTGAATCTTTTGTTCGATTGGTGAGTAAATAAAATGGTATTCATCATCCTGTTGAGTTTGTTTGTGTATATGATTTATCAAAACAAATAAGTCTTTTTGATTTTATTTTTTTTGTACTTTGATTTCTAGTTTTTGATCCAAAAAATATTTTATTCACCAGATAAAAAATTAACGGATGGTTTCTGGTTTGAGTTATAAGATGGTATTTGATTCAAGTGTTTTTTTTATTTTTATTTCTATTAAGAATAGAAAATAGAAATAAAAACGTGTATGGTTAATTTTTTTTTTTTGAAATTATCTTCATAAAAATATTATTGAAATCGGGTGAAAACTACAGTGATAAAATCATATATAAAAAATTTCCAAGAATTAAAACTACACCAAACTTTCAAAGGGACCTAAAATTGTATATAAAAAAAATCTGAACCATATACATAAAGTCATAAGATACAAAGATGAGAAAAGAGAGAGAGAGTATATAGGCACAATCGATAACGTCACAGAAAAGCCAAGTGTGAGTCCCACCATGAAACTTCCTCAATGAATCTTACCGAAATGAGGAAAGTATCCAATTCCTGCACCATACGTTACTTCAACTACCACTCAACTCTCACACCTAATTATTATTATTATTAATTCTTTTTTCTTTATTTAAACGCCTCTTCCTCTCTTTTATTTTTTCACTACCACACTTTCCACTTCCACAACATGGCCACTCTTCTTTCAACTCTCTTCTTTCTCATCATTGCCGCCGCAACTCTCGTCTCCGGCCGCCGTGGCTTCGCCGAAGACTTTCTCCGATTGCCCTCGGAATCTGATAACGATGACAACGTTTCCGGCACCAGGTGGGCCATCCTCCTTGCCGGTTCCAATGGATACTGGAATTACAGACATCAGGTAATCATGTTATATACTCCTTTCATACCTAACTTTTCAGACATTTTCAATAGTAATGTTCTTGTGCTTGGATTTAATATAATAGTTTCTAGAGCCTAAAATTTGAAAAATTGTTGGAATTCATGTTACATGTATATATAATAAGAAATAATTTGCTTTTGTATTTTAGGGGTTAAGTTAAATTCATAATTTATTATATTTTTAATAAAATTTAACTGATTAAATAATAATTTAAAATTATCATTTTAGTTCTTAAAAGTTTTATGTTAGAATAATTTAATCTTTTAAATATAGAAAATAATGAAATGAAAAGCATTTATTATTTTAATTTTTAAAGGCTTTTTTCTATTATTTTGAACTTAAAAACTATAAAAAGTTATATTTAAGACTTAAAATAATAATAAATGATAAAATTTTAAAATTAAAATAATTACAAATATTTTTAAGAATTATTTTATTATATTTTAACAACTAGATTGAATTTTATCTTAGGATTCATATTTGAGTATATTCTTTGACGTGAGTAACTCTCAATAAAGACTTTTGAAAGCATTGGTTACAAAAGACAACAATTTTGGATTATATGACAATTTGGTTATCATAATTATTCAAATTATATATATACATATATATATATATGTATATATAAATTCTTATTATTTCAAGAATTTTCTTTTTTATTACTATGATGTACATCTCGTGATTTCAAGTAGCTTCTTTCACTCGGTTCTTCATGGGAAAAAAAAAATTTAACTGAATTGAGTTTCGGATTTATCAAAATTAAGACAAACTTTGAAGGCAAGATTCAATGAACACTATTATGATATTGTTTACATGAAACCCACCAATCAAATAACCTCATCCTTGTGGTGACGTTGTATGAAAATATGATGAAAGGAGGTGAGACATGCATAATTCAGCTTGGTTAAAAACTTATCAATTAAAAGAAAAAGAAAAAACAGTACCAACCTGTTGACTTTTAATTTAAGGTTAAAATATGAGGAAAATTACACTAGTGGGCTTCTTCTTCGTCACAAAAATTGCACCTATCTACCTTACTTTATTTATTATTCTTATCTTATACACGTGGCCGACCAGACATCTATTGTTTTCGAAAAATTACTTATACCTAACTTATTTTATGTAAGGACCAGGACGGATTCACATCTTAATTAAAAAGGAGCTGTTTTTTTTTCAATTATTTAAATTTTTAATGTACAGTTATTTTATAAAAATATTTATCAATTTTATATGTAAGATCATAGATAAAATTTTTCACCTAAAATAAAAAATAAATATCATTTTAATATCTTTTTTATTTTAATATATGTAAAGAATCTTAAAGGCAAAAGTCTCTGGTAAGAATTATCCACTTTGTTAAGTGGGTGGGAATATGAGACGATTTGAACAAATAAAAATCATTTAGTATTCCATCACAATATTCTTTTATTATAAACGTCATAAAAAAATTATATTTATATTTATATTTAATAAATCTTAAAATTAAATATTATTAAAAACTTTTATAAATAAATTTAAAAAACAAGTCAATTTATCATTTTACAGCCCGTATATTTTTTTTAATGAATTAAAACAAATCAAAAAATAAAATTTATTAGTCAAACTCAAACCTAAAACTCCCAAAAAGAAAGAATCTAACCTATTCCGCAACTTGCAAGAGACTTAACTAATTATGTATAACTCTAAGGTACTCTTTCACTCTCGCACTCACACCAGTTATGTCATATCAAGATTTCTATCAACGAACTACTAGCTAGGAATGTGAACCCACCAATGAGAACTACCTATTCAGTAGGTTCCACCTGAATTTCATCCAATAAAGAAAAGAAAAAATTATTGTAGGAGGATATTTATTATTGTAACCAACGTAACTAAAAATATTTTAAAGATAATAAAAAAATAGTTATAAAATATGAAGATCAAGAAATACGTGTATACGTATAAAATGTAAAGAAAAAAATATGTAAATATTCTGTCAGTGAATTAGCTAATTAGCTGCGTGTTGCAATTGTTAACCCAATAAAGTTGCAACGTACCTATAGCAACAATTGTAAAATCTAAATTTAGTTGATTCTTTTTCAGGACCATATTGTGTATGAGTATCACATATACGTAGGGACCAAAATACATCATAATCTCATTAATTTATTTACCATTGTCTCTATGTATTTAATTGTTTATTTTAAATATTGAGCCTTGGTTGTTTTATCAGGCTGATATTTGCCATGCCTATCAAATACTGAGGAAAGGTGGCCTGAAAGAAGAAAACATTATTGTTTTTATGTATGATGACATTGCTTTCGATGTGGAAAACCCAAGGCCTGGAGTCATCATTAATAAACCAGATGGAGATGATGTTTATGAAGGAGTTCCAAAGGTAAGTGATATTAGTTGTCTTTAGTATCCGTTGGAAGTTTCAAGTTACCTAGAAATATGACTGATTCGCAGGAATATAAGTGGAGAATAATTTTTACTCTACAGATCAATTTTGTAAGTTTGAATTAGTCTCATAATCATAATTTCTAACCTGATATTATATAAACCTTCCATCACTTTTTCATATACTACCAGAGCCTATCGATATTGAGCCGTCCATTGTCAGACCATCCCGTATAAAACGGTATCATCCCATACATACTTACTTGAGATGGTAGAAACTTTCTATCAATATTTAAAACTCTACTGTCAAGTTGAGTTTAATTGTCAATCATTGTCGTTATACAACATTTTATGCGGTCAATTAATCGAAAAATCATCATTGATAAACATACTATTCATGGAGATTAGGGATCAAGTTTTTTATATTATCAATACATATTCTATTTTATCTTTCAAGTTATATAGATTCTAATATGGATTGTTTTGTGGCAGGATTATACTGGTGAAGATGTTACTGCTGAAAACTTTTATGCCGTTTTACTTGGAAATAAGTCAGCACTTACTGGTGGCAGTGGCAAAGTTGTGGACAGTGGCCCTGATGATCATATATTTATATTCTATTCTGACCATGGAGGTCCAGGGGTGCTTGGTTAGTAATTCTGAATTCTTTCACAATTTTTTTCTAGAGAAAGTTATGGATTGTGTAGGATATTTCCAGGGTTAAATAACTTTTTCATCCTTCAATTATTTTATAAACTTTTAGTCCCTAAGTTATTTTCAGTCAACAATTGTAGTCTCTAATATTAAATTAGAACAATTAAATGTTGATATAACACTTTCATATGCAGACATGTGAGCATTCAATAGTTTTAATTTAATGTCAGGATATAAAAATGTTGATTGAAAATAAATGAAAGACTACAATGTTTGAGGGAAGGAAAACTTAACTTATTTAACATTGTTTATACATGCTTCAGCATTTACAGGCTTTGATTAAGATTCTGCTCTTTTCTATTTCTTACTTGTTCTGGTTTTTGGACACTTGGAAATGGATTTTAGGGATGCCTGCTGGTCCTTACTTATATGCATCTGATCTGAATGAAGTGTTGAAGAAAAAACATGCTTCTGGAACGTATAAAAGACTAGTAAGTTACATAGATTTATCATTTTCTTAATTTTGGTATCTGTCAATCCCTGTTGAGTGTTGAGGGTATAATAAGCTGTTTTGAGCACTAAATAAGCTAATTTGAGCACACACACTGAATCTTTGGATTTATATAATGTTGGTGCAGGTATTTTATCTTGAGGCATGTGAATCTGGGAGTATCTTTGAAGGTCTCCTTCCTGAGGATATCAATGTTTATGCAACAACAGCTTCCAATGCAGAAGAAAGTAGTTGGGGAACATATTGCCCTGGGGAGTATCCTAGTCCTCCCCCAGAATATTCAACTTGCTTGGGTGATCTTTACAGTATTGCTTGGATGGAAGACAGGTATGTGCATAATAAGATTAATGATCTCATAATTAGATCATAAATGAAATTAATGTAATGTAAAATTTATAGGATAAGACTTAGGTACACTTGTATAGGCATATTTGGTGTTGTTTTACAATCGAAATTGGAATTTTACTTTGATGATCCATGTTAACCTTTAATACAGAATGTTATAAGTACATAAGGAACTGCATCCAAGTTTTTATATATATTAGTAATGTTGCAATCTTCCTAGGGATTAATTTCAATTTTCTTTACTTGTGAGCAGTGACATTCACAATTTGCGAACAGAAACTTTGCACCAACAATATAAATTGGTAAGTTCTTGTTGCTAACTTGATTTTATTTTACTTAAACTGATATAAATTGAAGATTATAATTCAATAACTTGATTGCTCAATTACAAGTGAGATTAAATTCTTGGTCTAACATTTGTAGATGTGTTAATTAAGTTGTTTGGCTGATGCCTTATTTTCTCCTGTGCTTACAGGTTAAAGAGAGAACCATATCTGGAAGTTCATTCTATGGATCTCACGTGATGCAGTATGGTAATGTAGGGCTTAGCAGTGATGTTCTCTTCCTGTATTTGGGTACAAATCCTGCTAATGACAATATCACTTTCGTGGATGAAAACTCTTTGTGGTCACCTTCAAAACCAGTTAACCAACGTGATGCTGATCTCATCCATTTTTGGGATAAGGTATCAAGTTTGTGCAATATATTATCATTTTATAAGTCAGTTTGTAACATGACTAAGATAATATCAAAGTTTATTTTACCTATTATTGTTCTTATGCCATTCAAGTATGTTTGGTTCGTAAACTTCATGTTCGAGATGTTCAATCCTTAAAGAAGTGTATCCAAGATCACATGTCAACTTAGATATTACCATATCAGTATATAATATAGAATCTCCAACACTTAACTAGTCAGATACCACATGTGTTAGAATGTTATGTAAATCTCATGCCTTGTTATTGAAACATGGCAGAGTAATCCTTTTCCACTTGAATGTTTGGGACAAAATTCTAAAACTACAAAAAAATAAATAAATAAAGGTTGTAATCTGATGCCACATTTTATTATATGGGGCACTAAATTTTGTTTATTATATGGTGCATCTTCTTGACTTCATTTTCTCTGTTTATTGTCAGTTCCGCAAAGCTCCTGAGGGTTCTCATAGAAAAAATGCAGCTCAGAAACAAGTTGTGGAAGTAATGTCTCACAGAACGCATGTAGACAACAGTGTGGAACTTATTGGCAAGCTTTTATTTGGCATTGAAAAGGGTCAAGAAGTACTCAAGTATGTTAGACCAGCTGGATCAGCAGTTGTTGATGACTGGGACTGCCTCAAAACCATGGTATTATTTCTTCAGAATGACAGATAAGCTTTTTCATATAAAAGAAGAGTTTAATTGTTATACCTATCAGTTAAAAACCTTTTTCTTATGTCAACAAATTATATAAAAAAGAGTTTAATTGTTTTCTTGCTTGTCACTAATTCTCTACTCTACATATTTACATTATGAGATCTTAGCAAGCTCAAACATTGTTGAACATGAACACAAGAATATGCACTTTTTTCTTTACCACACATAGCATTTTCTTGTTCACTTTGATTTATGAGAAAACATTTCACACCCCTTGATCAATTTTTAATGCAGGTGAGGACTTTTGAGACACATTGTGGATCCTTGTCTCAGTATGGGATGAAACACATGAGGTCCTTTGCAAACATTTGCAATGCAGGAATAAGGAATGAGCAAATGGCTGAGGCCACAGCACAAGCTTGTGTCAGTATTCCTTCCAATCCCTGGAGTTCTCTTGTAAGGGGTTTCAGTGCATAATTCCTCTAATGTCAATGTGCACTAGTAAAGACCAAAGTATGAAGATTGTTACATTATGTTGTAAGGTTGTATATAAATTTATCCATATCTTGTCCCACTTTTGTAAATACAATTGGGACACTACTACTAGGATTCTGAAGGGTCCTTTAGTCTAGTTTCTCATATATATAAATATTGCAACTACAAAAATAGTTGATAGACAACAACAATGCTCAGACAATCAGATGCAAGTGGGTTAACTAATTGGCTCTGAAGTAAAGTTGTTGCAACTATATATTACCTTTGTATAAATCCATTTATGAAGTTGTGTCATTGCAAGAAAAAACAATTACAAGAGAAGTGGCATATACGGCATAAAGAGGGATAAAGGGTGAATTGCTTTGGAATTTCCGCTCATGACAAGGCAAGGTTGTGTTTGAATCATGTTTGCCAACGCATAGTTATAATGTGTGTTGGGTTTTCCTTTGTCAATTTGCAAACAACATTGAAAACCCTTTTGTATAAATATTTTAGAAGGATCAATTATTTCAAAGTTATTGTTTAATATTGATGTTGGACATTGTATTTATTTTTGTAAAATATTGGGAATATATAGTTCGGTACCCTGTACAACATATTAATCATTATGGAGTATGACTATTTTATTAGTTGTGATTATTTTGTTCATGCTTTTGTTTATCTAGTGTGTGCATAGTTGTTGTTTGAAGGACAGTTTAAAACCATTTTATTATATTTACACAGAGAATAAGTATCATACATTGACAAGGTAAAATGTTTTATATAATAAATTAATTATAATATATATATATATATATGATAAATTTATTAATTTTTATAACAAAATTTTTACAAATAATATAAAATCTGATTTTAATGAGACAACCATATAAAATTATTTTATGTTATTATTTATATTTAGTATTGTCATCATAAGGTGCCACTGGATAGAAAGAAATTATTAGCATCAGTTGAAAATCTCACGTTTTATACAGAGCATGTTGTATATATATATATATAAGAAATAATTTTTACTTTATAAATTAAACTAATTTAATAAAATTGAATTAGTTTCATAACCCGTTTCTAATAACATTCGTAAATAATAAATTATATTATAAATTAAACTGCCAAATAAAAATAAAAATAAGTGTGACACTGATGAAAACAATATCCCGAAACAGACATGTATTCAAATTTGGTTGAAGATTTGAAGTCATTATCATGTGAAGGGTTTCTCTTAACTGCAGCATAACATAAATCAATAGGATCTCATTTTCAACGTGTTAGATGTCAAATGTTAAAAGAGTGTGTGCATTTCAATGACTACCCCAAAAGTAAATCACAATCCATCAACAGAAATATTATATATTTTTACAAATCTTGATATATTATAAAAAAAATTAAATGAAAATAAATGTATTCCTTGTCTTTAAAATATCAAATAAATAATATTTTTAAATTTAATGGGTGGAAGAATTAGTTGAGAATATTGTATGAGGACTTACAATGATTTTTGTCAAAAAAATAAAAAGGATTTATAATGATTGGTTTACATGTTTCTATGTACATACCACAACAATCACGATGTATCTAAAATTGGAAAATTATTCTTTACATGTGGTAAGGAAAGGGAAATAATTGGGAAGACTTTCTCATTCTCTAAAATTTGAAAAGAAAAATTAATTGTTAATAAAATGGAAAAGTAAAAAAAAAAAAAAGTAAAAATGATTGGTGCTTTTTGCAAGTTTTAGTTTGGAAATGTACTTTTGATTAGAAGGTCCAATTTAAAATATTATTTTTTTAAAAAAAATTAAATATTTCTTATATAATTATTTTTTAAATAATTAGTTGATATTATTTCTATCAGTTCAACAAATTTAGATTGGGTGTAGGGAAAGAGGTTAACCTCCCACAATATAATGAATCAAGATTTGAATTTTCGCCTGAAAAACTAGCCCTTATTAATATTCTACCATGTTTCTAAAGAGATTTCCTTGTGAAAAAAATGATAAAAAAGCATTTGGTATTGCTTGTCTTTTTCTTAAAGCATTTATTTTTTTCATTATACTACTGTAAAGATTTGAATTTCGATTTAAAAGGTAAAGAGGTAGGATGGGAAAAGTTCTATTTTTTCTAATATTTTATTTATTATATTTTTATTAATTATCTTGAAATTGTATATGATCAAAGTTCTAAGAGGATTACTAAAACAAATAGAAGATTATTCAAAATTATTCTTTTTAAAATTTAATAATTAATCAATTACTGTTAGTATTATTTTGTTTTGCTATTATTATCTTTAATGGTCTGGGTAGATTTCTAAAGGGTGATAACGTAATAATTAATTTGAATGAACTTTTCCAAGGATTTTTAAGAAAAAAATTTAGAACAAATTATTTCTTTTAAATTTTCTATTAACTAATTTTTTTAAAAAAATTGACTAGTTTAAAATATTTGTAATTTTTTATAAATTAATTTAAAAGCTTATTTTTTACATTTTAACTGGAAAAATTGATTTTTGACATATTTCTTAAAAAATAAATAAATAAAATAAGACGAGAGACACTAGAATGAGTTCTCGTAGCAAAAATAAGTTACGAGACACTACTAAAATGAGTAATGAGTATTTTCAATGAAGTTGGTGATAATAGTAATTTTTATTTTTATTTTTTAAATTACTTGTATCATTTAATGTATGATCTGAAATTGAAAGTAAACCATTATAATGTTCTTTGGTTTAACTCACAAAGTTGTTGCCAAATATATTTTTATATGGATTCAACATTGGTTCATTATAATGTTTGCACTTATTTTATAATTGAATAACTATCTTATACCATTTATTTTGTGTAATACTCACCATTCAAGGAGATGTAATTACACTAATTCTTCCTATAGTGTCAAGAGAAGAATCTATCTCTCATTTTGTTATATATCTAACATTTGTATCCACCAATTGTGTAACAATAAACTCTCCGGATAGATTCCATATTCTTCTATTTTATATTTTTTAGTTCAACTTACAAAAGAAAAGCAAGATGGTGCCATGATAAAATTTGCACATACTACAAATATTTTAATTATTATCCCCTAATGTTAAACAAGAATTTCTTAGATATATAAATTGAATTTACATTATGCATTTATTCTGTTTACATAAATAAATTCTATATGTTTGTTACTAGTTAAATGAGAGCTCAATTTCAATTATATAGTTAAGCTTTATATCTATAGATTGGCCATATTCAGTTGATTTGTTTTTTTACTATTAATTTCATATAACATGATTAAGTTTATCATTTTTAATGAAAATTTTTTATTATGATATATGTTGTACTTATCAATACTAACAATTAACAAGTCTTTTGTTTTTGAGTTGTTATTTAAAAATTGTCTTACATTTTCAAGTAGCATAATATTTGGAGTGATTTTCAAAATATATTTATTCATGAGGATATTTTAAGGAGCTTTGAGTAATATTTAATTTTTCTTTTACGTATATATTGAACACATTAAATTGATTTTTTTTTTATGGTTAAATTCAACATAGTTGAACTTTTCATTTCTAAAGTATTAATGAAAGAAATTTCATTATAAAATATGTTATATTTGACAATATTTTAATATGTCATTTGTTTCTAACTTATTATCCGAGAATTGTCCAATCTTTTGAAATAGTATAATGTTCAGGGTATCCATTCCAATTGTATTACTATAGTCCAAACGTTTATCTCGATATTTTATGTAACAATAAACTTTTCAAATACATTTTTATTTTCAACTTATTGGGAAAGTAAGATGATGCAAAACAAGAGTTGTATACACTCCACACTTTTCAATTTTCATTATGCATTATGTATTTGAAACTGTAGTGTCATTTATAAAAGCTTAATGAAAAATTCAACTTTTCAATTTTCATTATGCATTATACATTTGAAATTATAGTGTCATTTATAAAAGCTTAATGAAAAAATTCAACTCTAAAATATGTCATATTTGTCAACATTTGGTAGGACTTTTATTTATAAGTTGTTATTTCAGAATTGTCATCTTTTCTTCGATAACATAACATTTGAAGTCATTTTCAAAATATATTCATTTTTTTAGTTTTTAACCGATTTATTACGCATTATATCTATAAATTGACAACATTCAAAAAAATTTCTTCATTGACCATTAACTTCAAGCAATATGGTTGAACTTACATTTTCTAAATGTTCAATACAATAAGTTCTATTATAATATATGTTGTTGGAGAAGTACCTATCTCAATCATACAATTGTACATCTAACATTTGTGTTCACCTATTGTTTAGAAATAAACTTTACAAATACATTTCACATTCCTTTAAATTCATATTTTTGTTTTCAACATACTAAGAAAGAAAGATGATACAATGATAAGAGTCGTACAAACTTCACATTTTTTTAATCACAAACTCCTAATACTAAGCAAGAATTCTTTAAATGTATAAATTGAATTTGCATTATGCATTTTTTTTCTTGCATGAATAAGCTCTCTCTATTTGTGATTGTACATATCTATTTGTTACTAGTCAATTGAGAGCTTAGATAGAGCTCTTTAGATAGAGCTCTGAACTATATTATCAAGCTTCATGTCTATAGAATGATCACATTGTATGATTTGTTTCTTTGACTATTAACTTCATAAAATATGGTTGAATTTAAATGCTGAGTAAAAGATGTTTTGTTACAATATATGTTTTCCTTAGTAACATTTGATTGATTTTTTTGTTTCTGAGTTACTTTTTTAGAAAATACCTTTCTACTCAAGCAATGTTATGTTTTAGGTCATTTTTTAAATACTTTCATTAATAAAACATGTCTCTAAGGAACTTTGAGTAATATTAATTTTTTCTAAGTTTTCTTCTAGTTTGTTAAGCATTATGTGTATAGATTGACCAAATGTAGTTAATTTGCTTTTTTAACTAATAACTTCATGAGTCATGGTTAAATTTTCCATTTCTAAAATATCAAGAAAGAAGTTTTATCATGGTAAATATTGTAATTGGCAACATATGACAGGTCTTCAATTTAAAGGTTATTATTTGAAAGTTGTTCAATCTTTTCAAACACCATAATATTGTAAATCATTTTTAAATTATGTTTATTGTCAATGGGGAAGGTTGACTTTTCCTTTCCGTGAAGCCACTTTCGGCTAGAGCAAGATCGATTGAGTACCAGTACTGCCTTGCCCGCACCGACGATGCTTCTGAGAAGCTTTGAGTAATATTTAAGTTTTTGAATTTTTCTACCAATTTGTTAGGCATGAAATTAAAATTGATCACATTCAATTGATATGCTTCTTTGATTGTTAACTTCATACAAAATGGTTGAAGTTATCATTTCTAAAAGCTCAATGAAAGAAGTTTTGTTATAATATATATTATACTTGATAATATCGGATAAGTCTTATATTTTTAAGTTGTTCTCTTGAACTTATTCTCTCTTTTTAAAAAACATAATGATTTAGGTTATTTTTAAATTATATTATTGATTAGGCATGTCTTTAAGGAGTTTTGAGTAACATTAAATTTTTTTAAGTTTGCTGCTAGTTTGTTAGGCCTCATGTATATAAATTTGACCACATTTAGTTAATTTACATTTTTAATTGTTAATTTCATGAATATGGTTAAACTTATCATTTCTAAAGGATAAAAGTTTTGTGATGATATGTTATACTTGACAACATTGACCAAGTCTTGTGTTCCTGAGTTGTTATCTTAGAACAATATTATTTTTTCAAATAACATAATATTTTAGGTATTTTTATAGTACCTATTGGTTATTTTTCCATTTTGCTTCTTTCATTGTCAACTTCATATAACATGATCGAACTTGTTATTTATAAAAGCTTAATACAAAAAATTATGATATAATATATATTTATCTCATAGCATTAAACATGTCTTTTTATTTTAAGTTGTTGTGTGAAAATTATCTATCTTCTTAAACTGCATAATATTTTAGATTATTTTTAAAATATATTCGTTTGTAAAAGATTACTCTAAACAAACTTTAAGTGACATTTCACTTCTCTACATTTTTATTAATTCCTAACACTTCATATTATACTAACTATATTTAATTAATTTATTTCTTTAACTATTAACTTTGTACAACATAATCTATTTTATCCTTCACTTCTTCATATTATATATATATATATATATATATATATATTAAATTTGGTAAAATTTGACAAATCTTTTATTTTATAATAATAATTATAAATATAATAATAAAAAAAATTATAAATTCAAACATTATTATAGATAAAATTTGAAAATTTATAAACAATTAATATAAATTTATTTTTTAAATAACCCTTTTATTTACCACAAAAAACTCATAATTTAATAAAATAAATTGCAGTTTAATCAAATAAGTTAGTTAAAATAATTTGCAAAACATATTTAGTCTATATTATAATCATTAATTATTGGATGGGAGTACACCTTCCATAAAATATCTTTTTCATTGATTATATTTTATATAAAGTTTATTAAAAATAAAGTTACATTTTGATAAAATTTGCATAAAATCTGATTACTGTAAATACACAAATCACGTCAACAACATTTGCTGTTATTATTTTAGGTTTAATGAACTTTTTTCTCATATAATTTTAACTCTAAATGTTACTTGTAAAAAAAGATTTAAGACCTGTTATCACATTCAGAAGACACATTAGTACATTACTAATAAAATAAAATAAGCATAAGACCCGACATTTGATCAGTGAATGCAGTAATGATATGAAGACCAAAGAGACACAATGTTCTTGTTTTTTAATAATAATAATAATAATAATAATAATAATAATAATAATAATAATAATAATAATAATAATAAATAAATAAATAAATAAATAAATAAATAAATAAAAAAACTAACCAACATCAGGTTAACTAACCCTAGTTAACATCCTACACATTATTTCTGGGCGCGAGAATGAACCATCAGGAATGTAAAAATAAAAAAAAAAAAAACATTTTAAACAAAAAAGTAGTATTAAATAATCGGGGATCTGACGGCTTTGCAGATTCCGTTAATTGTGGCTAACGTCGTTAGAAAACAAAACGGCAAGATGGCTTGCATAAACGACGTGACGAGTTTCTATGTACGGTTCAAGCGAGGGTCACACGAGAGCCGTCAGATCATGATCTACGGTTAGAAATTACCGGAGCGTGGCAGAAGCTGTATATAAACAGAGTATTTCGCTCGCTAAAGAAGAAGAAGAAGAAACTCTCTTCTCTCTGTTAATTTATTTTCTCCGAAGACTTTTTATTTTTTGTTTGTTTTAATTTCTTAATTTCAATCATTTTCTGTAAACCAAAACTGCGACGCGAATTCTGATTAGTGAACGGTGAATGTTGAGGATCTGTTACTTTCTGAACATTGAATAAGGTTACTATAAATTTCTTCAATTCTGTTTCTTCTTTTCGATTTTTTCTTTCTGGATGTTTTGTAGAATCGAAATCGCTAATCTCGACTCTGCTCTTCGGTTTAATCTTTCTATTTTCAGGTGTGTGTTAGAGAAAGATTTGATAGAATTTGTGGAAATCACATTGTTAATTTTGTGCAGAAGATTTCATTCGTTCATTTCCGATATTTAAAGGTGCTCGACAATTTCTTGTTCTGGATGCTTAAAATTGAGTCAGAGGAAGAGTTTTTTCTCCGTTTTCTTCTGCGCTTCCTCTATTTCGTGTTTTTTACTCTGTGCTAATTGTTTTTTGTGTGTTTTTTCTTCTTCTTTTTCATATGCAGATACATTTCTCTGGAAAAATCGACGAATTTTGAAACTCTGGACTCTCTGCTAGACTGTGCCTAAGTTTGTAGTTGTAGCTATGGTCGCAGATCGAAGCTCTGAAATGTTGTTATTAGTTGGATTTTAGGAATAGATTTGCATTTTTCGAAGCTTCAGAACTGAAACCGGCGAGCCTTTGTTCTGCGTGTTAGGGCTTGGGTTTTGACGGATTCAGATTAGTTTAGGTGAGAAATTACGATAAACTATAACGAAATCGCAACACAGAAGTTGAATTTCATCGTAATTTTGTAAATCCAATTTCGTTGTTAGTTTTCGATGCCTTGATTTTCTTTCCTCTTCATCTTCATTTCGTTTGGAAAATCCAAAATAACTGACTCGTTTCTTTCAAAAACGTGCTAGTCTCGGTAATGCGTTGATTTTCATTGTTCCTTACAGTTTTAATTTCATGCTTTTGGATCTCTTTCCCTTACAAATATTTCTGATTTTTTTGTCAAGTCCTCTGTTTCTGTGTTTTTGTTATAACTCTTTCTCCATTTGTGTTGCAAGTTCTTCCTCAAATCTTCTTTTCCCCTTTTTTTCCGCTGTTTGTGAATCGAAATATTACTCAATTGTCTTAAAGACCAAAATTCTGAACTGCATATCTTACTCAAACGTTGAAATCAGGTAAACTGATTGAATGATTAATCAGAAAAGAAAAACGACTTCTAAGTGTGACCCTTCCAAGTTCTCATGTATCCATCGACTTTCTTTCCTTTCATTTTTCCGCACACACATATTATGTCCTCTCAAATATGTGTAAGAAGATTGAATCCAATCCAATTATATAAATTCAGCAAAAGATTTTCATAATCTAAAACCCAAAATTTTCATCACTCATTCTTATCTCCACCTTGAAGAAGATGCTCCGACCGCTTGATTCCCATAGTTTTCCATTTCTCTTTCTCCTCTCGAAAACCGTGGACCCTCCGACGCACTTTCTTTACTCAACTAAAATACATCTCCTAGATGCATGATGCAATAAGAAATAATAATAATAATAACACTAAGGATAATAATAATAGTAAAATACAGTTACCGTGTTGATACGGTAGTGGCGGATAATGCAAATACAACACTAATTTCATTTTTGTTTTTGTTTTTGTATTGTATCTTATAATTATTATATTTTGATTCCACTAATAATAACTTTACTTTATTAATGATGATGATGACAGGTAGAGGAGGACGATGGATAAAGAGTCACATAACAACAACAACCATGGGAATGGTAATAGCAACAACATTGTAAGAGACAAAAGTGGAGGAGGGGAAAGTGGGCCCGGGTCGTCGTTGTTGCTTAGAGGTAGCTCCGATGGTGTGAGGCATTCAACGACGTCGGATTTGGGACTGCAGTGGGGTAACAGGAAGAGATTAAGGTGCATGAAAGTGCAGGTCAAACACGACTCTTCTTCTTCAAACCCGGTTCAGAGAACATCAACAACAACGGTTCGAGTGGATAGGAGAGTAGTTAGAACCGAAAAAGATTCTTCAAATAATAATAATAATAGAGCCTTACCCACTTCCGTCACTAATAATAACAACAATAATAGTCACAATAGTAATTATAATAATAATCAGAGTAATGGGTATGTGAATCTCCGTCAACGCCCACCTTCCCCGCAGCAACTTCCTCCACGCATTCTCAGGTACTTGCTTCTATCTTCCCTCCTCTGTCTTTATTACATGTATTTGATTATATATTCTGGGACCTTTAAAAATATAAATAATCGTCGGGAAATTAAATGAATATATATATACACACACAAGATGATAACTAGAGCAAAAAATCCTTTTTTTATAACTTTCAAGAGAAGCAGGAGGGTGTCACTTATGATATATAATTTAGATCCAATTCCCCCACCCCATGAGTGTTAGGAATTTATAAAACTTCCTTGACAAATTTTATTCAAATTTAGATCCAAGGTAAATCATTTTTTTTATTCTATTGAAGATATTATTTTAATTTTTTGATGAACAAATAAAATTCCATTAACTAAAATAAGAATAATCTCTTAATTACTAAGTTTTTTTAGTGATTAAGTATTCATTTAAGGAATGATATTTAGTAAATAAAAAATCAAATATAGATAATTAAAAAAGTGAAATGATAATTTGATTTGAGTTATAATTCACAGGAGTAATTTTAAAATTTTCTTAAAAATACAAAAATATGTATATAATAGGATTAGGATTTATTTGAAGATAAAATTAAAAATTAGAATATATCTGAGATTTAATGAGAATATAGAATTGAAATGAATAAAAATTGTAGTATTTTTTATTATTATTAGCAGTTTGTTCAATCATCAGTTATTGATTTTAAATCAGTCTTAAAATTTAAATCAATTTTGCTTGGATCTTGAACATTCACAGAAGAATTTTCTTTGTTTTTATCGAAACTTCGTTATCAAAATTTTAGTTTTTTGATTTTATTCCAATCCAATGCGTGGGTAATGGCTTCAGATCTAGTCAAATATCCGATAAGCTTGTAGAAGATAAATTATTCATTGGATTTTTGTGGAAGTGGTGGATTCATGTCTGCCACGGAATTTTGTGCGGGGGCTAACTATATGCGATGAAGGCAACATGTAAGTCTCTTATGTCAGTCACAGAATCTTCAGCTTCAAATGTTACTGTGAATATTAAAAAGAATTTTAAAAATCGGGCAGTGATGATGATGATCCTGTCATTTTTAAGTAGCATTGAAGATATTTGCTGCATTTGAGCTGAATATTTATCATGACTCATACATGAATGAGACTTATATTTTGTCCACTCTCCAATTGGTCAGGTCCTCGCGGATGTCTCATCCAAATTAAAGAGGAGCTCACGGCAAGTGCGTGAGGTTTCTTCTTTTTCTTCTCTCAAAATTTGTTTGGAAATATTATTATCATGACCAATTTATGAAGCTAGCATATTAATGTGTAATGAATAATGATAATGATTTCCTAACCCACGCCTTTACATTTGTTATTGACTTTTGACCAAGTCTAGAAGCATTAAGGCTAATACTTAGAAGCAAATAAAACCAGGCAAATGCTTGTGCTAGTTCTGCGTTTGTGGTTGGGCAGTGATTAGTTTTTAGTGGAAGGATTCAAATTCATGATCCTCTTAACTACTTGATCAACCTTATTCGAGTTCAAGATCTAAAAGCTTGCCTTTTACAACAAAATTTGAAACTTTGTTTTAATAATTTTGCAACAGAAATTTGATATTCATGATATATGACATCTTATGGGGCTGTGTTTTCTGTTTGCAAATTGACTACTCTTTACTGAACCCTTTTAATCTTTATCTTGTATTTTATGATGAGGAATTAGTTGGTTTTATCCTGGGGATTTTGCCTAATATTGTTACTATATGGCGTTGAGTTTGATTTGATGTTTTTTCTGACTGTTTGTGATTGGTATTCATGTGAAAACACATGCAAGTATAAATACCAAACAATAGAGTATGATGTCTAAAGATCATGGGTGTCTAATGACATTGGAAAAGTACCAGATCATGTATATATATTCTAACCGCATTGCACTTTGTAGATCTAGGTCTACAGCACTATACCGAAACCCCTCATTATCATGAGGATAATTACACCTATAGTCTTTGTCGGGAACCTGGAATGGAGGGTCTCCTTCCACGTGTTCATCTAAAGTCATCATTTTCTATTAAGCAGAAGCCCTTTGTGGCCGTTCGATGAGGTACCAAGTGTTGGATCTGGTACGTCCCATTCTATATTCCAACACGTAGTAAAGGAAACTCTCATCGTCTCTTCAAGAGCCAATAATCACTTTAGATCCAACGGCTCCAAACTCCCCGTGGAACCAGCTGTGCCCGTTATAAGGAATCAAATGCACAAATCTTGCAAATATCCTATCTAAATCTTTTCATCCTAGGAAGTATAACAAATTAAAAGGCACACACAAAAACACACTCGTCCCTTGTTTCTCAAAGCACGAAACAAATACACCCCAAGAAACCAAAAATCAGCCCCATATTTTACGCAAAATCTGTTCATATCCCAACCTCTTCAACTTCGACCCTGCGATCTAGATCGACCAATAAGGTCAATTTCGTAAACTCACTACTCCTATAACCTAAAGTTTCTTTTTTGTTAGGGTATAATTATTTGTTTAATCCAATTAACATAATATTATATATACTTCTCAATGCATATATTTGTTTTCCACTTTTCCCTTTTTATCACGTCGTGTTTTGCGTTCTTACAGTTAAGAAACATATTGGGATAATTATTAATCATATGTGGGTTGTGTTTTTTTTTTTTTTTTAATTCATTTTATTTAGGAATTCGGAGAGTTCAAGTGCTATGAGAGGAGGGCAAAGCAACGGGACTGTTAGGGGAATTGCCTCACCGGACAGGGGTGCGCACGATAAGAGGGGGACCCACAACAACCACCTTAATGACAATAACACTAACAAGTCTGTATCGGACACGGCGCACGATAGCAAGAAGGGTGGTGGCGGGTCACCGTCCGGGAGTGGCGATGCGGCGGCTCCTCCGGTGTGGCCACCGAAGTTCGTGATTGCCTTGACCAACAAGGAGAAGGAAGAAGATTTTCTGCTCTTGAAGGGTTCAAAGCTTCCTCAGAGACCCAAGAAGAGAGCCAAATTCATACAACGAACCCTCAATGTAAGGCTCCATTACCCTCCTCATTTGTTTGATTTACATTAATTAATTCTTTTCACTTTAATTTGTTTAATTTAGTTATTATATCTTCTGGATTAATTTTTTTAAAAATACACTATCTCTCAAATCTTAGATTGGAGAAATTGATGCATTAGAAATATTTAAATCGTAATTGATTATAAAAATAAATAAGTAAGAGTTTTAATAACGTAACGTCAATATACATGAAACGCTCTGTAAGAGTTGTTATGAGTTATGATGATAATCAACAAGGAGGATGGGATAATCTCCAGTGAAAAATATTGCAATCTCAAGGCTACTTAGTGTTTAGTAACCTTATGTGAAGAGTTTTGTTTTGTTTTAAATGTTTATAAAATTGAATTTTAATTTTAATATGATTCATCTATTTAATTGTAATAATAGTCACGTTAAAATTGAACTTCAGAAAGTTCTTCTAGATTTATTTAATTTTTACAAGTAAAATTAAGTTAGAATTATGATAGATCTTCCTTCATTCCGAATAAAACTTAAGCAGAAGTTTAATTTAATTATGATCAAGTTTTATTAGAAAATATATATTAGAATTTTTAGTTTTGATTTAATTTAATTTATATCATTTAAAATGATGTAAATTAAAATTAAATATGAAAACTGGTAAATAGTTATAAAAATTAAATTAGTAATTATCTGTGTACGAAGTGCGCGTCCTATCTTTCCTTTTACTTTTACTTTTTGTATCTCTGTATAGACAGAGGTTTTGCAGCTGTGGTTACACGCGTCAGCAGAAGCTTGGTTCATACCGAATGATGTGGGTCCAAAAGTTCTGTTAGAGAACTCAAAAGTCCAAACTGTAGTATTTCAACAAAATAATAATAGTTCTCTTGTAAAAAGAAAAGTTCTGCCTAATAAAACACTGGTTAAAAAATTAATGATAATATCTATTAATGAGAACCGCAAAAATAATATTTTAAATTTACAATAAAATAAAATATTAATCACGAAGAAGCATTGTTGGGATGGAGTGAAATCTTTTATAAAAAATTGAAATATGTGTTGATTTTTGTGACCTACAAATATTTTGATCAAAAGGAAACAAAAGATGCACTTAATTTAGGTGCCACGTCCACCTCAAAATTAGCGTAATCGATATGTGGTGTGGACTAGGCTTCTTTCTATTTATCTTACTCATTTAAAACTTTGTCGCACACTAGATTAGGTGGCCAAATTTTATGAGATTCTAACACTAACATAATTACAGAAATAGAAGGGTCCAAAAGAACCAAACAATTCTGTTGAATTTACACAAGCTTAATAATTTCTCAGTTTGTTGCAGATGAAAAATGTTTTATTACTTCTATTCATATGTTATTTTTCCTCGACCCAAACTATATCTTTATTAATAAAACATTTGTATCTGACATCATTTTCCTAAATAAGGAAAGTGATCATTTCCCTCCTAAGGTGTCATCCATGGCGGAAAAAAGAGAGATACGAAGAGATTAGAAGCAAATTAGTTGCTGTAATAAGAAAGCAAGAAGAGTGATAGAGAAAGATAAAATAAGATATATAGTGTGTATAAATGAATGTATTTTCGATGTTTAATAGACTTTTCATAAAACCAAAGTTGAAAAAAGTGGCAAGCATGAATAAAAGGATTTATATCTTAACCTTGGGGTTTGGTTGCTTATGTTGGAGAGCAGAATTGGTCATACCTGAATACCTGTGAGCTGAGATAGAATTGAGTAAATAACATTAAGAGAAATACATTCGTTATTTTAACATATAAGAGAAATTAAATAATTAGTAGGAGGATGTTGTTGGAAGATTTAGAATTAATCTAAAATTATTTTCTTTAGTATTTTGTTTGGACTCGTTTACTGCACTTCTTTTTCTGTTTTCATTTTTTTTCACTTTTTAATTACAAAACTGTTATCTTGTTTTTATTTTGTTTCCTCTTTTTAAATTTTTTTTTGGAGAAAACAATTTTTTTCCTTGTTTCATGCACAAATCTCCTATGTTCATTTTCTTGTTCATGTTCCCCTACTAGATTAAAATCTCCAAGTAACTTTTTGCTTACATTGGACTGTGTTGCAGCTCGTAAGTCCAGGAACATGGCTATGCGATCTTACTCTGGAACGCTATGAAGTTAGGGAGAAGAAGATAACAAAAAAGGTAAATAAAAAATTCAAGCTTTACCTGCTTCTGTTCCGTGTATCATATCATATCTTAATACATAAAATTATGATTAGCTTGTGTGTTTGTTCGTTTTACACGTAATTAAAGTACCTAATTTGGAACTTTTATGCAGAGACCAAGAGGGTTAAAAGCAATGGGCAACATGGACTCCGACTCTGAATAGAAGCAAGGCATATAAGTAAAGTTTTCTTTTCTTCTGTAGTTTAAGGGTGTGAGAAATGTTTGAGATATTGTAAAGCATGGCATCCATCGCAGCGTGCCAAGAAATCGAAATCAAATATAAATTACTTTTGCTATGACCATGATTTTCTCACCTTTGCTTTTTGGTCTAAATTGATTTTCCCACCTTTGAAATTTTGGGTCTTAGGTTTTTTCATCTATGTTAATTTTGGTTTGAGAAGCGTTTCATCCCTAATCGGAATTACGACAGGGGACCCATTTTTCAGCTCAAGCGTGACTTGAAGAGTTTAAGCTATTGGCGTCGTACACCTTATCTTGGACCCAAGAACACAAACTAAAATAAATTCCACTATATAGAGAAAAAAATTAAGAATAAAGAAATAAAAATATTCGTGGTCCATTGTTTGATTTAATGTCACAACATTTGAACATGGTGATGACTTTTAAGTTATTGGCATTTTAGAATAGAACTCGATTATTAATTAAAAGATTTTGTATAATTGAACTATTCATTGTTAGTTTTTATTGTTAGTAGTTGGTGTGGAAATGACATTTGTTCTCATCTATGTTCCGTGTTGAAAAATGGAGGAAGGTTGAATATTTTCTACGTGGAGAAAGGAAATTTTGTATTTTATTTTATTTTATTTTAAGTTTAGCTTGTGTATATGACACCAAGTGGTTTAAGTGAAACTTCGGAGTTACTGGTTTTATTTTTGAGTTTAAACTTAACGTGAGGGATCCTTTAACTGAACAACTATTTATTTTTTCATGTAATAAATAGGAAGGATACTTTAGATTTTAATTTTTGCACGTGTTCAGTAAAATTAATCAATGTTAAGAGCCCATTGCCGAGTTTTCTAAAGAGATACTTCAGTGAATTTTAATGAGTTCAATATGTAACCATTATAAATAAGAACTTTACTATTATTTTGTTCTATCAGTTTAAATCCTAAACTCTAATTTCTTGTTAATTTTAAATAACAATTTTTATTAAGGATTGACTATATTTTTCCCCCTAAATTTTAGTGATTTTTTGAGTTTAGTTCATAAATTATTTTTCGTTTAGTTTTAATCCCTGTATTTTGAGCCATTATCTTTAAAATATATTATATATTTATTAAGTTATATATTATATTCAAGTGCTTTTATCTAAATTTTAAAACTTAAAAAAATTACTAAATAAAAAATTTAAATAAATTAGTTAATAAAACAAATTATTGAATATGCTATACATTTTAAATTTTAATTTTTTTTTTCAAATTTAAAAAAAAAACACTTAAAATGTAATCTATGAGACAAATTTAAATGTTTTTTATTAAATTTTAAAACTAAAAATTTTAACTTATAGATTAAGCAATTTATTTTAATCTTTAGTATATTTAATAGTTTTTAAAAAAATTATGCTATGCATTTTATATTTAAAAAAAAAATTAGTTTGCAAATTTAATTTAAGTGCTTTTTATTAAATTAGAAAACTAAAAATTTTAACTTATTGATTAAGTGTTTTTTATTCAATAATTTGTTTTACTATGTAACTTATTTAAATTTTTTATTAAATAGAATTTTTTTAAGTTTTTAAATTTAATAAAAACACATATATAATTTAAAAAATATATAATATATTTTAAAGATATTAACATATATTACTTTCTATACTAAATTTAATATATACAATATATTGTGCTTAATGTTTCAGATTCACTAGCACTGGTAAAAGATTTACCCGCTTCACCGCTTGCGTGGAGCGTCCTTTCGATCGGTGCGGTTTTAAAATTTTTGAAGCCTCCATTGAACTTAACTGAAAAAATCATTAAAGTTTAGGAAAAAAACATAGTTAACCTAATAAATAATATCACTCTGATTTCTTTGTTTTTCTCATATATTTAAACATATTCTCGTTATAGTTTTATATATATTTTATGGAAATATGAAATTTAAATTTAAAGCTTAATCATTAATAAAAGATACATGGTATACAAAGATAGTTGATAGTTGAGAAGAACATGTGATCACATGTGAAGAAGAACAAATTTTAGTAGAATCAGATGTAACGCTTCAACTACAAGTTATATATTCTATATAAATGTCAATAGCGTATGTTCAATATTTAATTTTGTAATATAAATTATGAATTTCATATAAAAAAATCTTATATAAAAGATATAAAAAAAATCATATTACAACTTTAAAGAAAAAAAAAAGAGACAACATTAACTATATGCTTTTTAAAAATTCTTTATCGCTGTTCTAACGACAATGAAATGGAGGAACGTTAATATTATACAATTAATATAAATGAAAATATAAATATATTTAATGTTTTAAAAATATTTTTAAAAAAGTTAATGCTTACGGTATAAAATTAATAAGAGAATTCTGTAAAAAAAAAAAAAAACAGTACTGTGAGAGAATTTCAAATTATTTAATTAAATGTTGTTGGCCAAAATAATATGGTGAACAAGATATATGTAACAGGCTGTTGCTGGTAGAGACAATGGGACATGTAAAGGTTGTCTTGCTCATGTCAATCTTTAAAGATTTTGTCATATTTCTTAGAATTTAATAACATTTTTGAGAATGTAAAAGTTAGAATATTTATTTTTTTAAGTAAATTATTATTTTGATCTTGGAAAATATTAGTATCTTGTAATTTAGTCTTAGAAAATTTTTTACTGTTATTTTGATTTCCGAAAACTAGAGACTAAAGTGATAGGAAATGATAAATTTAATGATAAAAAATAATAGTAATGATTAAATTCAGGATAAAAATGATAATAAATATTTTTTAAAAGTTTTTTTTATTTTTTTATTTTTATTTTTTACATGGGATAGTATGTAGTAAAGGGGTTAATTTTTCATAATATAACGTGGTTAATTAAAGTTAATTTTTTTTAAAGGGTATTTACATATTTAATAGATTGTAATTTAAACAAAATTGTTTACGAAGACAGAATTTTTTTTTAAAAAAAAAAAGTAAATAAAACGGAAAGGATTCATTCATACTCCATAGATTACATATTTTTAACCACAATATTTATATGAAATGTAAATTAAGAGTCATAAGGTGGACCCATTTTAGAGAGAAATTTAAGGAAGACAGGTTTTAAATCCTGAATTATTATAGTTTTTTCTTCATCCAAACATATATATGAATAGACAAATTAGGCAAAAATGACTTCGTAGGAGATGGGGCAGATTGAAATTGACTTGTAACTTAATTGTCACGTTTAAAGACTTAAGGAATGAACTGTTATGAGGTCTCCTAAAGAACATGGTCCACATATTTGAATGGCTAAAGATTGTTGAGTGATTGCACTCTTCAAAATTCAAAAAGAAGTAATGGAGTTATTCTTAATAATAAAGAAACTGCTTTTGCAAAAGTGAAAGAATCATATGAAATGTATGTACTTTTAAAATGTTCTAATAATCACTTTTGTTTCTTTTTTAGACAAAGTGATCTCCTTTTTAAAGAACGGTTGCACACATGATTGTTTGCTTAGGGAGGATGCCGTTATTCCCTTCTTTTGATTAATATAAAGACAGCAAAGCGTGGAATAATTTCAGGCATAGATTCGTTGTTCTTATGCTTTTTCTCATTGGTTTAAACACCAAACGTTTTAATTCAGTGAAACAAACCTTGTCACTGATTAATGTTATATATATATATATTTTTTTTTACATTTTCTTGGTTTCGTATTCATGCATTATGTATCGTATTAAACATAATTAATGTATTATTTAATATTGTATTAATTATTCTATGACAGTTAAGTATAA
Organism: Hylodesmum podocarpum; assembly: GCA_026586105.1. Taxonomy (NCBI): domain Eukaryota; kingdom Viridiplantae; phylum Streptophyta; class Magnoliopsida; order Fabales; family Fabaceae; genus Hylodesmum; species Hylodesmum podocarpum. The sequence continues at coordinate 2,961,047 of JALJEV010001430.1, read as the reverse complement.
TATATAAATTTATACAAATGAGGTACAGTTTGATTATTAAAACTGAAATTGGTTATAATTTGTTCTCAATATTAAAATAACTAGTTTGGAGAATCCAATGATATATTGAAATAACTAGCTAATTAGCATTTGAGTTTGGAAAATTAAAGATACATTGAGGTAACTAGCGTTTCTCTAAATGAGTTTGGAGAATATAAGGATACGCTGAGATTAGTTACCTCTCATGAGATATTATTATAATTAAAGAGATATTCTTCTATTCTAAATAATTATCTATATGTAGATATATAATAGAACCCCAATTTTATCGTAGACCATTGTGTTCATGATAATAACACATTTTCTATTCTAGATAATTATCCATATAATCACCTAGGTGAGACACTAATTTAAGCATTCTAGTGCCTTTTATAGTATATAGTAGAACCCTAATTTTATCGCAGACAATTGTGTTTACGATAATAACATATACATATAATGTTTTAAAAATATTTTATTTATATAACAAATAAATTAATAGAAATATTATCACAAATTTTAGAATTATCCTTATAAGTTCACCCACTTAGCAACTTGGCAATGAAGCCTGGGTTCACCTATAGAGTATGTGTATTAAATATTGATTAAAGCCTTTCTCATTGAAATAATCGAAGCTAAATTGGGAAAATTTTGTTTTTGTTAGCGTTGCTTTCAGACACGAAAGACTTTCATGGGAAATAACGCCTCATACGAATGCATTCCTCAATGCTAAATTTGTTTACCAACCTTTCGCAATTTAACTATAAAACATAACTATGCGGTTTAAGTTAACAATGCACTACGTCTCATTCCTGTAATAAAATATCGGTTATTGACTCTTCACTGTATTAAATATTTAAATAATAATGAAAATATATATATTTGACACATATTTTTCTTTTTATCTGTTCAAAATCCCCTTTAAAAATATTGCATTAAAATTATTTTTTTCTTAATTTTAAAAAATATTATACTCAAACTTCTTACAAGAATAAAAAAATAATATCAACAATAAAAAAATAAAATATAATCTCATAAAAATACTCAGTATAATTTACTCTATGATATTTTATATTATAATGAAAATATTACATTAATAAAACAATTAAACATATCTAATTTCTTTGAAAATATAAACCGATTTACACTTTCCGTCACCTTAAATATTTATACACTCTAAAATAATTTTAGATAATTCGATCGAATATCGATATAAAATTATTATTAAATTCATAAAATAAATAGAAAAATTGTAAAAAGACAAAAAAAAAAAAAAGTTGTACGAGAATTTCAAATTATTATTGGTGTAATTGACAAGGTTCATTAAGGAAAGGGCACGCACGCACGCAATTTACCAAAAGAAAAGATAGAAAGGTGTAATCTCACCTAAAATTAAAGAAACCTGTTGAAAAAAGTGGCCACTATCTCATTCTATTCTTTTTCAGAAGACGTAATTCCGAAGTTTTCATTTCAACACTGCCAAGTGCCAAAGTAATTAATAAAGAATACTCATTAGTGCAAAAACGTGTGGGTGCTTCCTAGGTTCACTATGTTACTTACGAAAAATAAATAAAGCTAGAAAAATTTAATTTGGTAATTTATATATAAATGTAAAATAAGAATATCATTAACCATTTAAATGCCTGTAATAAAAAAATCAACTTAATTGCTCAAATTATAATCAACAACGAAAGTGATACTCAAAATTTAATCCTTGAGTCCAAAATAATATAATGACATAGTTATTTAATTTGAGAGATATAAACAATTTATTCGCAAATATGATAAAATCCATCTTTGGTTTCAATTTTCAATTGACATTTTCATTATTTTTTAAGAAAAAATTTGACATGTGATATAATCAAAACTAAAAAATTTCAATTATCTTCACCGTTGTACTATAGAAATTGCTCTCAAATGATTCTTTTATTACCACCGCACTGAAAACTACGGCGTATAACATGTTCGTTAATCCGAATTATGCACAAAAAAATCGTAGCGCGACTTTCATTACACAGATCTAACTCTAACGGTTTGATTTCATTTCAACGAAATTTGAATTGAATTGAACCGAAAACTTTGACTAAGAAAGCAAAGTTTCCAGGGAAATTTCAGTTCCACGTTACGTCAAAACCAAATCCACATCTACTTTCACGTTTTCAACAAGTAATTCAAATTAAATTCAACGAAAATTCTTCTCAGAAAATTAAAACAAAAGCAAAACACAAATCTGAATATATAAGAAATAATTATGTACCAAAAGAAACAATGATGATAATAAGAACAACACTACTACTCAAATCATAAAATCAATATAGATCCAGAAATCAACATATGTAATAATAATCTCTACATAACAATATCAATAGAGAGAGAAAGAGAAAGAGAGAGAATTATATACTACTAATAATGCTACTCAAATCTCAACCTCAACTAAAAATCCACACAACCAAATCGAAAAATCCATAAGCTATGTTCAGATCCGGAGAGCAGATCCGAAAGCGAGAGCAGCAACGGCGGCGAAAACAGCTCCGACGAAAGATGGCGAAACAGCGGCGGCGGGAGACGTAGGACTCGGCGCCGGAGCCTCAGCGGCGGCGACGACGGCGACGAGCACCGACATTACGGCGAGAAAAGTTGCCTTAGAGAAAGCCATTGAAGAATTTGTGTTTTCTTTTTAGGTTGTGAAACTCTTCTTTGGTTTTCTTAGGGTTTGGGTTTCGTCGCTGAGAATTCGAATTGAGAGAGTGGTGAAAGTGAGAGTTTATATAGAAGGAGAGAAGAGACGTTGCGGGCAGTTCGGGTAGCTGCCCGAAGTACAGACTGGAGATAGGTCCGTTGGTGCCAGCTGGATCTGCTTTCTGTTTTGTGTTATTCAGATTTCACATGACGATGCCAACGACGCCGTTTTTGGTGAACTTGCTTGTCTTGTCCCACTCTCTCTTTCACACGCGCTTCTTCTCTTTCTTGCATTCACCGCTACAGTATCATCCATCAAATCATTAGGAGTGGATTTCTAAAGTAATCTCTTGGTTTCAACGTTTTTAATGGAACAAATTTATGACTAGAAAGAGAAATTTTACGTTAAAAATTAGTCAGAATATTTAATAAATTTAATGCTCAATAAAAATATTAATAAAAAATCCAAACATAAATTAAAATCACAATTAGATTTAATGTGGTCAAGAATAGAGATTCCATTCAAGGAGATTAATGAAGGTTAAGTATCAAAAAAATTAGTAAATATTTTATTCCAGTAGTATATTAACAAAAAAACATAAATCTATTAATTTTTATAATAATTATCTTAGATGTTACATGGAGAATGATTTTTTTATTGATTTATATTAAAAATTTATATTGAATAGTAAATAAAAGACATATTTTCATCTTTTTTTCTTAAAAATTTTAATTACTAAATAAAAAATATTAAATATTAGATATATTCAATTTTTATTTTATTTTATATTATCTTCAAATATGTAAGAGAATTTATAAGTAATAATACTCATTTGATTATAAATAGTGAATTTAAAATATTTCTGTCTTCACGTAATTATTACACAGTGTGCGCAACGTGAATAGAGCGGCGCGTGAAACACGGGGACAGATTAAGGAAATGGAAATTTCGGGTGAGATTAATATTTTAATGGTTGAGTAAAAAAATACATATATATTAATTGTAAGGTAAGATTCCTTCTAAAGTAAGCAAAAAAATAATATTTATTCTTTATTTAGTTTATATCAAAAATTAAATTTTACTAAATAAATATTTAGTATTTCACCAGTTTAGCTATATAATGATAAAGTAAAATTCTTCGCCGGAATTGGAGTAATATGTATCAGGTTTTATGTTGGATTTTTTAATGTTATTGTTATGAGCTACTAAATAAATAAATAAAATATTTATTTTTAACTAAATTGATATAAAAAAGAAAAAACACAGTTGTGGCATTGTGGGTACTTTGTATGTTGAAGAGAACAATGATGCAAATTGAAAGTTGGAGTTGCAGTGGGGTCTGTGGGGACCACATAGTGGGAAAACGAATAGTTTAGTAACGCGTGGGACTATGATGTTTACATGTTTCGACTTTCCAGAACCTTCTCTGATTCCTTAATATTATTGCTACTCTGAAACTTGTTTAGTTGTCTAAATAATAATTAAGGAAATTACTTAGTCAAGCGATCCAGCGTACTTGTCAAAGTTTATGGTTGGTGTTATCTGCGTGTGTGTCATGTAAATAAAACTCGACGCGTATTCATTATTGAGTTTAATTGTTCTTAATCACTATTGTTATGACAAGTAATGAGAAAGTATGACATATATAGACTTTTGGCTAAATCTGACTCTTAATTTCTCATGTTTCATTTTAAAAAGTGTATTTCATATAGTGGAATGTTAAAATTTTGATAGTTATATGATGTATTTACTAAAAATTTTAAAATATTTTATTTTAATATTAAGTTTTTAAACGATTTTGTTTCGGATTATTAAATTTATGAGAATATATATAGTAGTAATGGGAATTTTCAAAATTTACAATTATTCTACCACATGAGAAAATTAATTCGTTACATACCAAATAATATTTTTTAAAATTACTACACGCGGAATTGAATTTTGTCAAGAGATTGCGTAAACTACCTGATAAATTGCAAATTCAGTCAAATCGCCCTTTATTATGATAACATATTAAATCATTTTTATTTATTGGGTTCGATTGTGACAACAAATTTTTATAAAGATGAAATATTTGTTATCTGTTAAGTTACACGTAATTCGTAATTTCGTAGCTTTGAAATAATACCAGTTTATTATATAATAAATTGATTTGTTAAAATGGTAAATCAATGTAAGATGTGAAGATTTACAATATTATTAGTATTTTTTATAAATTTAATTGGTCAAAATAATTTAAAGGTGGATGTGTTAATGTTAATAATTATAATGATAAAAGTGAAGATAATAATAATAATAATAGCGAGGATTAATGTTGAAAATATGATAGGAATAATTAGTGATAATAATTATAATAGTAAAAGGATAATATTAATAATAATATTATAATATTGATTATAAATAGGGTGAATTGATGAAGCTAAAGAGAGTTGTAATGAAATTGTGATAATAATGATAATATTAATTGTGATTGTGATAATGATAATGTTAATGATGATAATAATAATAAAGATAATCATAAGATAGTAGTGACAATAAGATAATAGTGACAATAGTGATGACAAAGACAGGGAATTGATAAATGGTATGGTAATATTAATTATGATTGTGATAATAAAAATAGTGATGATAACAGTGGTGATAATTACTGTGTGGCAATAATAACGGTGATAACAATAACCACAACAAAGTAAGTAATAGTAACAACAACATTGATAATAATTGTAATGATGACAATGAACATAGTAGGGGAAGAGAAGTACTATCTATCATGTTACTTTCTTACATAATTCTTTGGATAAAAAATACACATATTAATAGGATGGAATAAAAAATGAAATAAATAAATTATATCTTGTTAATATACTAAACACTACACTAAAATAAAATATGATGTGATAATAACAACAACAATAATATTAACAATGGTAACGACGATAAATATAGTGAAATAAGGATAATAATATACAATAGGAACAATAACGAGTATTAACAATAAGAGTAATAATAATAAACACAACAATAATAATAAAACATCAGTGACAAAAATAATAATAAAGATAGTAAAATAATGACAGTATAAATAACAATAACCATAAATAGTAATAATTATTTAAAATAAAAAGTTATACGATAAGCCAATATTTTATTATTTAAAATATAAATTTTCTCTAATATTTTTAACCGTGGTCTCTTATCAATGAATTATCAATGAAAAGTTTTAGTTTTATGCATAAAATTAATAAATATTTTTATGTAAAATAACATTTATCAAATAGTTACTTATTAGAAATTAAATTTTAAATATCATAAAGGAAGAGAAAAATACTGACATTTTTTTTTCATAGATTTTTTAGGTCTATTCCTAGCCACAGTTATAATTTGGAAGAAAAAGTTCAATTAACAAACACTTTATTCAAAGTCTAGTTTTTAAAAATGTTCCACGTAATTTTTTATTCCAAATTGTTATCACTAATAAAATACATTTAGCCCGTCTTTTATTTTTTCTAAAAAATGGTTTGCATAGAACACTAGTACTGGAACATAGTAGGATGGTATATTCACATTGTTTAAGCGTCAAAATCGTAGGTCTTATGTCTACCACAAATAACCAAGCCTACACTACTTTTTCATTGCATCACGAGAATGACATTTAATTTTTTACAAAGAAAAGAACAAAGCTAGAGTTAAAAAATAACCTACACCATACTTTTAAACCACTAGTCTCAATCAATTAATATTAAAAAGAGTCAAAAAATTCCAACAATACTAAGGACAAAAGCCATGGTTACTCCGCTTCATAATTTTGTCATAATTCACGCATTGTAAACCTAAAAACAGGTTAAAAAGCGATTAAAGCAAAGATGCAAGCAATTAATTAATATTAAACAAAAGTGTGATCAAATACGTCTCTTTTTGTACACTAAAAAATTACTCAACAATGTTATATGAAATAGAGTCACACAAACACCTAAGCACTCTCCAATCAATAACTAATATTCATTTGATATGCCATATATTAATCTCTAGGCATTTTTTTTGACTTACAAGAGAAAAAAAAAATTACTTTTAAAAAAATTAAAATTAATTTTTTCAATAATTTGTAGAAAATTCTATATTATTTACAGAAGTTAAAAGAGAAAATTTCTACAAATTAATTAATAAAAAACTAATTTTAACTTTTGAAGAAGTAAATTTCATATTTTTCTTCTTTTCCTAGTCTTTGGAGAGAAACTCACTCAAAATGATGCATAATGAATTTAACTAGTATCTAAGGACTTTATTTCACATGTCCATATTTTCCCATAGTTGCAATGGAAAATGAAGATATTTGTCAAAAGTCCAATACCTTTGAATCCACCATATGTAAAGATGCAAGCAATTAATTAATATCAAACAAAAGTGTGATCAAATACGTCTCTTTTTGTACACTAAAAAATTACTCAACAATGTTACATGAAATAGGGTCACTCAAGTACCAAAGCACTCTCCAATCAAAAACTAATCTTCATTTCATGATATGCCACATATTGATCTCTAGGCATTTTTTTTTTCTCTTTTGAAGGACTTATGAGAGAAAAAAATAAAATTTACTTTTTAAAAAGTTAAAATTAATTTTTCAATAATTTGTTGAAAATTCTAGAAAAGTTGAAAGAGAAATTTTTTACAAATTAATTAGTAAAAAAACTAATTTTAACTTTTGAAGAGTAAATTTCATATTTTTTTCTTCTACAAGTCTTTCAAGAGAAACTCACTCAAGATGATAATAATGAATTTAACTAGTATCTAAGGACTTTATTTTACATGTCTATATTTTCTCATAGTTGCAATGGAAAATGAAGATATTTGTCAAAAGTCCAATACCTTTGAATCCACCATATGTAACAAAGGTTCCAAAGAACTAGGTGCAAATTTTCTGGCAAAAAGAACACAAACTGAAGAGTTTCTATTGTTGTATAAGCATGTGTGACCTCCACGAACTCTATTGAAAAATTCTTCACTGATATCATTTTTTCCAAATGTAGCAGGGTGAGCTCCACCCCTTGACCAATCCACCCAAGTTATGCTCCTATTTGCCAAAAGATTTGCTGCTTGAATGGTCAGCATGGTGGGGAAGTAGTGCTCGTCAACATAACAAGCTGGCCTACAATATTGTTCAAACTTTGGATAAAATGTGGTGTCTTCAACTATGTTGACAGCAAGCTTGCGATTTACTTCGAACCATTGAGAGCCCTTGCGCCACTTGGTGATGTTCACTAGAGGGGCCATCTTCTCGTTGTAGCGCCCTCTTCCATATGGACCATGATCATCGAATGCACCGATGAAGCTGTGTTTGGACTTCATTAAGTAGTGGTAGACAAAACTGAACTTATAGAGGGGAATGCATGATTCAGATAGCAGAATGAACCACTCGTTGGAGATGTCAAGCAATGCATTAGCAAGGAGTCTTCTTTCGGCATCACACATGCTCATCCTTCCCCACTCAGAAATCTGGACAAGAAACACCAAAAGATCATCATATAGGCGTGAATGATTCAGATGAATGTTCACAAGAAAGTTAACATAATATAATATGGAAACTGGTATAAGCTTTCATGTATGTTGAATGTTTGGATGGAAAACTCAATGATAAGAAAATTGTAAAAGGTTAAGCAAAAATAAGTGACACAAGAATAAGTTCTGAACTCCAAATTGCAGCAAATTCATTGTGTAAAAGCTCATAATACATTCCTGAAATCTAAGGTTCAAGATAAACAATTATGACATGCCTGAGCAAATATAATAATATGGACAAATGAATCTACTATACATAACCCATGTTAACACTAGTAGAAGCAATGGATGCAACCACTAGAGATCTGCACATGGCACATGTAAACATTGCTTCAAAGTTCATACTCATTTGAAACTGAACCATCTGGCATAAATTGACATTCTCCTTAAAGACACATCCACATGCAAACATTGCTTCATACTCATTTGAAACAAAGACTATTAATGACTCAAAGCAATAGAAAACAAAGGAAAAAAATTACTGGCTATGTTACCCTACTCACTCTCTAGGCTCAAAGTTGCTGCTACCCAACTCAGTGTGTTCCCCAAATCTTATGTCAATTGACAAAGGTTAAGTGGAAGCTTAGATTCAGGGAGTCACTGTAACAAGAAAATCAGATAATAAGGCTGTGAATCCATAATATGAACCACCCACTAGATAAGGATCACAGTATAACATGACACCATTGGGCTCAGTTGAAGACCAAATACTTAAAGATATTCACCATAAGCTCTCTTTAAAAAATTTCCTCCAGAATCTTTCTTGATCTCCCTCTCCCCTTTTCAAAAAACTAAAACCCATGTTTCTATGAAAACCAGCAACCCATGCACATAGAGATATAAACTTAATCTTGTTCCTTAATCTAACAATATAAACTTTTAGTAAGGTTTTTCCTTTTTTTTTTTTTGAAAGACAAATGTTAGTCATTAGTAATTGTTAGTGGGAAGCTTCAAACTCGCGATCTTCTCCTCCCCCTTCTCCCTTCTCCCAACCTTATAACTCTCATTTTTATTAGCTGGAGGATTTGAACACACTACCTTCCCCTCCCCCCTTCCTTAAATCCCTTTCTAGAACCACTAGACCAACCTTATGACTCCGTGACCAAGGGATTTGGAGTCAGATCCTTTCCACCAGTATTATGCGTTGGTTGAATTTCATCACAAAATAGTGTGTTTGAGTATTGTTTACACCTTAAGGACAAATTGTCCTAGAAACATCCTTGTGCCTTAACCTAATAGCTTAAACTTTTTAAAAAGCAGTACACCCTTGGGTTAGACAAATCCTAATTAAAGTTATACATGATGAAAATATACTAAACTTTTTCCATCTTCCTGTAAAATTCTAAATCAGGGAAGACCATCCAATAGGACAATATCTTAACCCAGCTACAGACTTCTCTTAAGAATTACCAAAGCAAACCATGAATAGATAATTGTCAATTTCAAGCTTAACCCATAATCATCTATCTCCAGAACCTATATAAATGTCTTCCATATAGAACTTCACAAAAGATTTGGAGACACTGATGTTTCATGAGCAGACAATTTTGAACTTGTAATGAGGTGTAGATAATTAGGTAGTATACTTAATAGTTTCTATGTTCGCTTTCATCTTCAAGGTTAATATATACATATCAATACCATGATCATCACCATGTATACACACATTCTAAAGCCATCTTTATATTTTCAGTAAATTTTCAAATTCTTCTAATTGCCCTGCCATTGAGGTATTACTAAACTTCTTGATTCAAGCCTATTAGAAACCTAAACTCACCACATGGTAAACCTGCATCTTTTCCATGCCTTCATCAGCCTCTTCCTAAGTTCCCTACCTAAATATAGATACCTAATGCACTAACCAAGTCAAAATCAACATTACAACCACCGGAAAGAATTCAGAAAGTAAGATCCAACAAAAATCAAACGCACACATGCCACACGCAGTAATAACTAAATTTTCATCAAAACATTTAAAGAACCACAAACAAAGCCTAAACGAAGACAAAATTTGTGAACATCACCCTGTATTAGATGAAGGGACAAAATTCCGAAACTGGCAACATTTAAGCATCAGCAGCATCAGATCAAGGGACAAAATGAGCAAATGCAGTTTCATCAATAGCAGCATAACACGGATATGACCATACCTGGCTAGGGATTTGCCTGTTGTAGAAGACAGATGAAGTAGGAAACTGAGGTTGATATGAAGGCAGTGAATGAATATATATGGAAAAGAGATTCTCATGGCCCTTGAGAAACCTCTCCCAAAGCGGTGCTAGAGGCAATGGTCCCTTAGTCAAGAACATGAATGCAATCTTAGGAACTCTAGGAAAAGGGTAACCCTTAATCCTTGGAACAAAGGAAGCTTTCCACAGAAGCTCTTTGTCACTCATATTGTGGATCGGATTCAAAGGTGGCCTAATCCACTTCTCCAAACCACCTGGTTCATCATAACATGGCTGAAAACTAGAACTCATCGTGGTAACCACACTCACTATTCCAAAATGCTTAACAGTGTATATGCTAATAACAGAAAACACAAAACATAGAACAATAAACAACACAAGTAGCCGCAGTGGTCTCATAGGCAAACCCTTGGATTGGTTTACTTTTTCCTTTCCCTCTTCAAGGACCACACCCCTTGATTGCATCTTGCTCACAAATCAAAACCAATAGAACAAAATAACATAAAATTGAAAATTCTTCTACTGCAACCACCCTCTTGGCTTTTTCTTCTTTTTTCTATGTAAGATCCAATTTTGAGAAAATGAAGTCACAGCTGAATACAAAGGAGTGAAATTCATCACATGGTCATCAAAATTTGAGAAAATCTCATGCCACGACATAAATCACCCTGAGATCTAACATGGGTGCCAAATCAACTTCTGAACTTGTGATGTCGACAATAACAAGGAAACAGCACATGAGTATTAACAAAACAGTGATTTTTTCATGAACACAAGCAAAAGATGGAATTTTTGTTCTCTTTATCACTGATCTTACCAAACCAAACATGAAAGGTGAAGTGAAGGGTTAGTGGGCTGAATAGTCAGAAGAAGAAAAAAGTATATTATTGGCACATGGTATTTTTGACTAGTAAGTGTTAGACTTTGGAGATAATTGAATGAATGAAAGCATTGATGAGTGAATCTGAATTTGTTGCTATGCACACGAGTTGCGGCTAAGTGTGTTTGTGTTTGCGTGTGTGTTCGTTCCACTTCTCAAATTCAGAGTTTCAACTTGGTGGTGTTTGAAGAATAATAAGGATACTAGTACCGAATCTTGAAGCGGGATCTCAAATATTTCATGCTTTGATTTAATGCTATTTATTTTGTATACATTCATTTAATGTGTATTTACAGTTTTTTGTATCAAAGTTTAATGTATCAGTCCTCTCCTTTTCTTTCTTTCTTTTCTCTTTTTATCTTTTCCTCTGTTTTAAGATAGGAATAGTTTAGTGTAATGAGAGAAATTTAAGGTGTAAAATGGTCAACCATCACACCCCAAAGAGTAAAATTATTTTATCTTGCAAGTGTTAGTCTTTGAACACAAAAAAAAAATAAAAAAATTAGGGAATAAATTTTGAAGAATTTTGCTTACAATTTTTTTTTTAAGTATTCATGGACTGATAATATAAAAGTTATTATATATGATAAGTTTATTAGTTTTAATAACGAAATTTCTATAAGTAATATTTTAGTTTATGATTGAATTAATATGTAAAATATTTTACCTTGGGTGTATGATGTTTAAATTTTTTCTTAGTTGAAAATTGAAAGTTTAATGTATTTTTAGTCTATTTTATTGGTTTTTTATTTTCACAAGGATGTTAAAATTGAAAAAAAAAATCATTTTAATACATCAATTTTTTTTTTTACTTTAATCTATTAAGTTTACAAAATTCAGTCACAATATAATATAATTTCAAAAGTATAATTATCTTTCTCTTGATTGATAATCATTTTTTAATAAATCATTTATTATATTACTAATTATATTTTAACTCAAAAACTAAATATTAAAAATAAAACTAGATTATGGTTAAGTTTATAATTTTAATTTTTAATTATTATTATAGTTTAAATTATTTAATTTTTAAAATAAATAATTTATGATTTTAAAATAGGAAGAAAAACCACATAGATGGTATAGAGTGTAATATTTAAATTAAATTTAAAATTTAGAAACATTTAGATAAACCTTAGTGAAATATAACTTACTCAAAATAAATAAATAAATTAAACCCTTTCAGTTTTTTTAGGTTGAAAAGAATCCTTTAGTAATCCATTTTACCCTTTTTAAATAAATTTTAATTTACTTATATTATTTTAAAATAAATCATACATTAGATTATAAAATACATTTTAATTCAAATAATATATTAAAAATAAGAATTAAATTAAATTTTAGTTAAATGTATAGTTTTAACTTTGGTTTTCAATTTTTGTCGTAATTTCAATTAAATAATTATTAAAATAATTAATTTATATTTCTAAACAAATGTAAAAATAAAACAAGTGGAGTAAAATGTTTTAGACAAACTTGGAGTTCAACGTAATTTAAACATTTTTAGTCTTTTTATTTTAAATTTTAATTTCTATAAACATTTTCAGTTGTTAACACTAAATTAAATCATTAAATTTAACGTGAAAACGTGATATAACATTTTTTTTTTTTTATGTTCGTGCTAGTATATAATCATTTTAATTTAAAAATGATGATTAAGAATATTGATAAAAAAATAAACAAGAGACTAAGAATGAAAAGAACTTGTAGTGAGATTAAAATTTAAAATCTGAAATACTTAAAAAGACAAAAAAATAAAAAATAAACTAATTAACCTACTTTTGTTTATGTTGGATTCTTCTGTTTTGAAGAAGAGAATGTTCTTCATTTTAACTCTACATCTACTTTATTTTGTTAACACATAGTCTTGTTAACCAAAATCAATATTTCATATTTGTAACTCTCAAGGCCTAAGAGTTTCATTTTATCATTTGGAGCAAGTATTTTTTATATCTCACGTCAGAAAACAAACGAGTATTTTGTTTATTTGGTTTTGCTCACTATGTTAGTTTCGACTTGTGTCATTTTGTACAAACTATGTTAGAGATTTGTCTCGCTTATATACTTAACTTCGTTACTTATTTTATTATACGTGGAACTTTGATTACTTTCTAACATATAGAATATCATATTATCTATATAAGCCTAACAAAAAATGAAATATGATTTTTAATGAAATAAAGTGAAATTGTTTTGAAAGAATTTTATAAGATACTCCAAAAATTAAAAAGGAGAAATAGTCATTATTTTTATATTAAAAACATTCCACATTTTAAAATAAAAAATATTCTTGTTTGCTTAAAAAATACTTGTATTTAGGCTAAAGTATGCTAAAGAATATTTGTCTTAGGTTAAAGTAAGTTAAAAGAATATTTCCGTTAAACTAAAATAAGCTAATACGAGTTATTAACCATCTAAAATGATTATTTTTCATAAATGCATATTTAATTTTTCTTTAAAACTCCTAAAATTTCACTTGAACTTTTATGAGAGAGATCCCCTAGAATTTAAAGTTAAATCTTTAAATAAGCAATTGTTATTAGATAAAATTATTTATAATTTAAACTTTTATGATAATTCTCTAAATAAATCTCTATTTGTAATTATAAGGATGTCTTTAAGGGAAATTACTTTATTATAATTTGTAAGTTTTAACAAAAATAATATTTTTTTAATGTGTCAAATGACTTTCTTAAAATTAGAGAGAATTGTTTATATAAAAATCTTTTTTTTTAGTTGCTTAGCATGCCATGTACATGTAATAGAGAGAATGTAAAATATTAAAGAAAGACAGTGAATATCAATTTTTTCTTAGAGATGGAGTGAAAATAAATTGAATTACTTAAATTTGAAGATACTCTAACATGCAATTAGTAAGTGTCACACCACTCTATCACTTTTTTACATAAAATTGAAATCCATTTTTTTTACACAAAAACAAAAAACACTGATATACGCAACCTAACTATGTGCACAAAGCACCTAAATGGTTAAACTAGGATTTTCCCCCACCAAATATTTCATTCGGTTTCTTATTTTTCTCGCTACTAAAAGACTACTATTAGGTGCACATGAATGAATTTGGACTTTCGTGCTATTATAGCAACTTCACCAAAAGGATCCATTGTGGGTTCTATCAGGTCTCAACTAATCAGATTATTTGAAATTCATTCCAATATGCAATTACAATTTGAGATAAATTCTGGAAACAACAAATTTGTATAAACCCTCGTGAATGCTATTGGGTAATACTAGTAAAATAGTCAACCAATTATAAAATTTTGACAATTTTAGTCTTTTTAACACTTTTCTATTTACTCTTTTAAATTTGAAAAATTCTGCTTCAATCATTTAATTATATTTTTGAAATGTATAATTTTAATATTTTTAAATATTTATTTGAAAAAATAAAGTTCAAATCAATATTATTGTTAATTTTGATTTAAAATAATAATAAATTTTTAAAAGTTATTGTTTGTAATTGACTAATAGAAGAATTTTATACACCTATAATTTCCTTTTCATAATATTCATAATTCAAAATAGTAATTAAAAGTCATCACAATTTTAAATTTGTGATTTTAATTCAAATCATAATAATTACAATGTCTACAAAATATTTTTTTAATAAAAAAAATATGTATTTCTAAAAAATGGGTCACTGTGAATTTATAAAAAAATTACATATAAATCCAAACTGAAAGACATTGTGAATCCAAAAAGAATTCACTTAAAATATCAAACCAAGGAATATTGTGAATATAAAACGAATTCACTTGTATTTTTGAATAATTAATTACTATAAATTTATAAAAAATTTACTTATAATTTCAAATACAGGAACATTGTGAATCTAAAATAAAAAGAATTCATTAATAATTTCAAACCGACGGACATTGTGAATTTGGAAAGAATTCACTTATATTTCTAAATAAGGAATCATTTTGGATTTATAAAGAATTTACTTGTAATTCCAAACTGAGAGACATTGTGAATTCATAAAGAATTCACTTATATTTCTGAATAATGGACCATTGTGAATTTATAAAAAAAATTACTCAAACTGATAAACATTATGAAATCCAAAAAGAGTTCACTTGTAATTCTAAGACGAGAGTTATTGAGATTTCAAAAAGAATTCACGTATATTTCCGAATAATGGGTGATTGTGAATTTATAAAAAAAAAATCACTCATAATTCCAAAGGGACATTGTGAATTCAAAAAGAATCCACTTATAATTCTAAATTGAGGAACATTAAGAATTCAAAAAGAATGCACTTATAATTACATTCCGAGGGACATTTGAATTCTAAAAGAATTCACTTATATTTCTAAATATTTGGTCATTGTGAATTTATAAAAAAATTCACTCGTAATTCCAAACCGAGAGATATTGTAAATCCAAAATAGATTTACTTTTAATTCCATACCGATGAACATTGTGAATTCAAAAAGAATCCACTAGTATTTCTATTTTGAGGGACATTGTGAATTCTAATAGAATTCACTTATATTTCCGAATATTGGGTCATTGTGAATTTATAAAAAGATTCACTCGTCATTGCAAACCGAGGGTCACTGTGAATCTAAAAAGAATTCACTTGTAATTTTATTCTGAAGGACATTATGAATTCAAAAAGATTCCAATCTGAGGGACATTGTGAATTCTTTTAGAATTCACATATATATTTGAATATTGGGACATTGTGAATTCTAAAAGAATTCACTTGTGATTCCAAACCGAGTGACATTATGAATTAAAAAAGAATTCACTTTGTAACTTGAATCCGAGGGACATTGTGAATCTAAAAAGGATTCACTTGTAATTTCAAACCAAGAAATATTGTGACCGAGAAACATTGTGAATTTAAAAAGAATCTATTTGTAATTCTATTTCGAGGGACATTGTGAATTTTAAAAGAAATCACTTATATTTCATAATATTGGGTCATTGTGAATTTATAAAAAAATTCACTTATAATTCCAAACCGATGGACATTGTGAATTAAATTCACTTATCATTCCAAACTGAGGGACATTATAAATTCAAAAAGAATTCACTTGTAATTCCAATCCCAGGGACATTGTACATATATTTCAAAATATTGGGTTATTGTGAATTTATAAATAAATTCACTTGTAATTCCAAACCGATGGACGTAGTGAATTCAAAAAGATTTCACTTGAATTCTAAACCGAGGGACATTGTGAATTCAAAAGGAATCCACTTGTAATTCCATTCTGAGGGACATTGTGAATTTTAAAATAATTCACTTATATTTTTTAATAATGAGTTGTTGTGAATTTATTAAAAAGTCACTTGTAATTTAAATCCGAGGGACATTGTGAATTTTAAAAGAATTCATTTATATTTTTGAATATTAAGTGATTGTGAATTTATAAAAAAATTCAATCGTAATTCCAAACCGCGGGACATTGTGAATCCAAAAAGAATTTACTTATAATTCCAAATCGTGAGACATTATGAATTTAAAGAGAAATCACTTGTAATTTCAATCTGAGGGACATTGTGAATTAAAAAAGAATTCACTTATATTTTCGAATATCGGGTCAATGTTAATTTATAAACAAATTCACTCGTAATTCTAAACCGAGGGACATTGTGAATCTAAAAAGAATTCACTTTTAATTCCAAACTGAGGGTCATTGTGAATTAAAAAAGAATCCACTTGTAATTCCATTTCGAAGGACATTGTGAAATCTAAAAGAATTCACTTGTAATTCCAAACCGAGGGACATTATCAAATAAAAAGGAATTCACTTGTAATTCTAATCTGAGGGACATTATGAATTCTAAAAGAATTCATTTATAATTCCGAATATTGGGTCATTGTGAATTTATAAAAAAAAATTACTCATAATTCCAAACCGAGGGACATTGTGAATTCAAAAAGAATTCACTTGTAATTCCAAATCAAGAGACATTGTGAATTCAAAAAGAATCTACTTATAATTACATTCCGAGGAATATTGTGAATTCTAAAAGAATTCAATTGTAATTCCAAACCGAGAGACATTATGAATTTTAAAAGAATTCACTTGTAATTCCAAACCGAGAGATATTATGAATTCAAACAAAAAATCACTTGTAATTCCAAACCGAAGGACGACATTGTGAATCCAAAAAGAATTCACTTATAATTCCAAACTAAGGGACATTGTGAATTCAAAAAGAATTCACTTGTAATTTCATTGCTTAAGGACGTTGTGAATTCTAAAAGAATTCATTTTTGTTTCCGAATATTGGGTTATTATGAATTTTAAAAAAATTCACTCTTAATTCCAAACCGGGAGATATTGTGAATCCAAAAAGAATTCACTTTTAATATCAAACCGAGGGACATTGTGAATTCAAAAAGAATCCACTTGTAATTCTATTCTGAGAGACATTGTTAATTAAAAAGGAATTCACTTATATTTCCGAATATCGGGTAATGTGAATTTATAAAATAATTCACTCGTATTTCTAAACCGAGGGACATTGAAAAGAATTCACTTTTAATTCCAAACCGAGGATCATTGGGAATTAAAAAAGAATCCACTTGTAATTTCATTCTGAAGGACATTGTGAAATCTAAAAAAATTCACTTGTAATTCCAAATTGAGGGACATTATGAAATCAAAGAGAATTCACTTGTAATTCCAATCCGATGGACATTGTGAATTCAAAAAGAATCCTCTTGTAATTCCATTCCGAGGGACATTGTGAATTCTAAAAGAATTCAATTGTAATTCCAAACCGAGGGACATTATGAACTCTAAAAGAATTTACTTGTAATTCCAAACTGTGAGACATTATTAATTAAAAAAAAATTCACTTGTAATTTCAAACCGATGGACATTGTGAATCCTAAAAGAATTCACTTGTAATTCCAGACCGAGGGACGTTGAGAATTCAAAAAGAATCCACTTGTAATTTCATTCCGAGGGATATTGTGAATTCTAAAAGAACTCACTTATATTTCCGAATATTGGGTCATTGTGAATTTCTATAAACATTAACTCTTAATTCCAAACCGGGAGATATTTTGAATCCAAAAAGAATTCACTTTTCATTCCAAACCGAAAGACATTGTGAATTCAAAAAGAATCCACTTGTAATTCTATTCTGAGGGACATTGTGAATTCTGAAAGAATTCACTTATATTTCCAAATATTGGGTCGTTGTGAATTTATAAAAAAATTCACTCGTCATTTCAAACCGAGGGTCATTGTGAATCTAAAAAGAATTCACTTGTCATTTCATTCTGAGCGACAATGTGTTGTAATTCCAAACCGAGGCACATTATGAATTCAAAAAGAATTCACTTGTAATTCCAATCCAAAGGACATTGTGAATTCTAAAAGAATTCACTTGTAGTTCCAAACCGAGGGACATTGTGAATTCAAAAAGAATTCACTTGTAATTCCAAACCAAGGGACATTGTGAATTCAGTAAGAATTTACTTGTAATTCCAAACCAAGGGACATTGTGAATTCAAAAAGAATTCACTTATAATTCCAATCCGAGGGACATTGTGAATTCTAAAAGAATTCACTTATATTTTCGAATATTGGGTCATTGTGAATTTATAAAAAAATTCACTCATAATTCTAAACCGAGGTACATTGTGAATCCAAAAAGAATTCACTTGTGATTCCAAACCGAGGGACATTGTGAATTCAAAAAGAATTAACTTGTAATTCCATTCCGAGGGACATTTTGAATTTTAAAAGAATTCACTTATATTTCTGAATATCGGGTCATTGTGAATTTATAAAAAAATTCACTTGTAATTCAAAATCGAGGGACATTGTGAATCTAAAAAGAATTCACTTGTAATTCCAAACTGAAGGACTTTGTGAATTAAAAAAGAACCCACATGTAATTCCATTTCGAGGAACATTGTGAATTCTACAAGAATTTACTTGTGATTCCAAACTGAGGGACATTGTGAATTAAAAAAAAAAATCAACTTGTAATTCCATTTTAAGGGACATGTGAATTTTAAAAGAAATCACTTATATTTCCAAATATTGGGTCATTGTGAATTTATAAAAAAATTCACTCACAATTTCAAACCAAAGATATTGTGAACTAAATTCACTTGTAATTCCAAACCGAGTGACATTATGAATTATTTCCTCCAATCCAAGGGACATTATGAATTCTAAAAGAATTCACATATATTTTCGAATATTGGGTCATTGTGAATTTGTAAAAAAATTCACTTGTAATTCTAAACCGATGGACATTATGAATTCAAAAAGAATTCATTTGAAATTCCAAACCGAGGGACATTATGCATTCAAAAAGAATTCCCTTGTAATTTCAATCTGAGGGACATTATGAATTCTAAAAGAATTCACTTATATTTTCCGAATATTGGGTCATTGTGAATTTATAAAAAAAACTACTGTGGGACATTGTAAATCCTAAAAGAATTCACTTGTAAAACATTATGAATTCAAAAAGAATGCACTTCTAACTCCATTTCGAGGGACATTAGAATTCACTTATATTTTTGAATCGTAATTCCAAACCGAGGGAAATCTAAAAGGAATTCACTTTTAATTTCCAAACTGAGAGACATTGTAAATTCAAAAATAATCCACTTTTTATTCTACTCCAAGGGACATTGTGAATTTTAAAAGAATTCACTTATAATTCCAAACCAAGGGACATTATGAATTCAAAAAGAATTCACTTGTAATTCCAATACGAGGGACATTGTGAATTCTAAATGAATTCACATATATTTCCGAATATTGGGACTTTGTGAATTATAAAAGAATTCACTTGTAATTCCAAATCGAGGGACATTGTGAATTCAAAAAGAATATACTTGTAATTCCATTCCGAAGGACATTGTGAATTCTAAAAGAATTCAACTGTAATTCCAAACCGAGGGATATTGTAAATTCTAAAAGAATTTGTTTATAATTACAAACCGAGAGACATTATAAATTCAAAAAGAATTTACTTGTAATTCCAATCCAAAAGACATTGTGAATTCTAAAAGAATTCACGTATATTTCCGAATATTGGAATATTGTGAATTCTAAAAGACATTATAAATCCAAAAAAATTTCATTTTTAATTTTAAATAGAGGAACACGGTAAATTCACTTGTAATTATAAAATTAATTACAAAATCAAGAGACATTATGAATGTCAAAAGAATTCACTTATAAAAAATTAATTTGTAATTCCAAACAAGGGTCGTTGTAAATTCTAAAAGTGGGGCATGGGCTATTTATAAATCAAATCAAATGAAACCATGAATATTTGCTTCAACGGAGAAAAGTGGGGGTATGGGCTATTTATAGTACCCGGCTTATATAACAGCAACACTGAAGAATCAAGAGATAAAAAGCTATTTACAGTGCTCACTAAGCTTATATGAGCAAAATTGAACAATCAAAGAAATCAGAGATAAGATATGATGCCAAAAACAATGGAAACATTGCACAAAAATAAAAAGGAAAACTCACTGACTCAACTTTCCATCCATCACCAAATATAAAATCTACTGGCTCATATCCCCTGCAGTCAAACAACATCAATGGGGAAAACTTCCCTGATTCACTGATTTCCGAGGTGAGTAGTTTACCTTTGCCTTCAATCATTGTCACAGTGCCATCCCTGCCACAAAATTTACACTGCATACCAAATAAAGGATAATAAGAAACCATTGTCCACCAGCTGCAGGAACATAAAGTTCATAGAATATCGTGATATTAGGAAAACAGAAGTTATTGTTTAAACTTTAAAGTAACCAAAATCTTTCCACCTATGTCAGAGACAAAAAAACAACTACACAAAGAATTCTGCTCAGTTGTAACACGTAAGTTAGCTTAGAAAGTTACAAGTCAACTTAGTTAAACCTAAATTCAGTTATAAAACCACAAGAAAATAAAGAACTTCATTTCCTTTTTGTTTCTTGTAACGCACTTATTTCACCTAGTTGAGAAAAAATTCAATGAAACAGTAACAGTCAAGATTGCAGATACATTGGATAATTTTTTGCTTTTCTATGCAGAGAAACTATGCAGATTCTGGAGTAAAAATATAGTATAATTGCAGCAAAAGCTTGCAAGAGGCATACCAGGTGTGAATGTCTCCTTTCACACTAGCAATTAGTTTATAAAGATCATCGGTGGGAATCAACCAAGAAATCTTGTGGTAATCAGCATCTCCCTCTATTTATAAAGAAACATTAACAAGAACAAGAAAACTAGTGTTTAATGTCAAAAGTCAGCAAAGTAACCACATGGGTTTCATTTAAAAAGATGTAATTAACAAGAAACAAGACCCAACAATGATAAAAGGAACAAAAACAGAAAATTGATTATACATCAAATAAAGCCCAAGATCCTGACAAGTTGTAAATAGAGTCAATATCAAAGCCCACTAGTCACTGATATCTACATGAAGTTAGTGAAAATCATCAAAAGCCAGGACATGAAAAAATCAAGAAACAGAGGATAATTGTGTAATGCAAGAATGGGTGAAGAACGAAAGAATGAATGAGTGAATGAATGAATGGATGCATGACAATGGATGAATGAAATGTTATACCAAAAACAGAGAGAACGAGAAAGAGGGTCGAAGGTTGAAGGAAACCCACAAAGGAATGAGGGTGAAACTCTGCATGAAGAGATTAATTTTGGAGTTCCGAATTATTGGAAACTTCACCGTTTTAATATTAAAACTTGTACCTACCTGTATTAATAAAAACTACATAATTAACAAAAATTACATTAAACAAAATAGTTTTTACATAATGAAATTTTATGTAAAAAGATGATATATAAAAAAATGATGATTAAAAATATAATAAAAAAAATACATAGTATTAAAAAAATGAGTTATGGGTGTATATTTAATTTAAAATAAAAATGATAAAAATAATACATTTAATAATTTTAACTTATAAATAAATTAAAAGATTTGTGAAGGATTGACATTTAAATTATGAGGAATAAAATGTTTCATAAAAATTAACATAAAATTAAATAATTTTCAACTTTTATTAAATGTAATGTTAAATGAATTAATAATATAAAAATGTAATAAATAATTTCTTAAATTTAAAAGGTTAGAATTATTAAATAAAAATTAAAAGAAATTAAGTAAGAAGAATTTCCTTTGTTAAGAGCCGTTGTCATAGGAAAATTATATATAATATTAATAATAATATATTATATATAATTCATACAGCTTGAAAACTTTCTTATGAACAGAAATGCTAATATCATAAAGAAAAAATATTCATCTGTTGAAGTTTTGTCTAAGGAGACCATGTTTTTTTAAAATAATGATGTCACTTAACATTCTTTTGTTAAGACCCGTTGTCATATGAAAAAAGTGAATATACAATAACATAAAAATAGTAATTATGAATTTAAATATTTTGTGTTAAGTGCTCACATTTCATTTCAATTTAATTATTCTATCTGTGCTTGTGTCATGTCCAATGTTCATATCATAATCCAGTTAGAGGAAGGTGAAATGAAAACTGAACTTGATCAATAACATGGAACATGGAAGACAACAGGGTTAACATGTAATGTTAGAAGATCATACAAGTTTCTTGTATGTTGTGATGCAACCCAGAGGCTCAAAAAGCTTATATAGAAGAGAACAGTCAATTTTATACATCAAGAAAATATCAAACACAGAAAACCAGTTCTCTCTACTTCATCACTTCAAAAGTAGCTCGAAGATTGGATATCATAACTGGGCACTCTCCCTTCTCATCATATTCGGCAAATTCTCCACTTGACAAGTCAACATTATCAAACTTGGTTCCTTCCAGCTACAAAAGTACAAGTGCATTAATTAGAAATACCACAAACATGCAGAAAATTTATGATGATATCACCAAATGTCTAGCACATGTATGGCAATCGAGTGAGGAAATTCTAGAATCGGCGGATGAGTGTTACAACCATTAAATACAAAATACCATAGACAAAAAGAACGAGGAAGAAATGTAGGGAAAAGTATCACAGAAATTACAAGGAAAAGAGGAAAGTCAATACCAAAAGCTAGGTGAAAGACAGATTCAACATAAGGAAATTTTATTCAAGACGGGTGAGAGGGGCTGAATATCTTGTAAATCTCACCATAATTTGGAGTGTGGAAATATTTTGAACAAGCTCAACTTATCATATAAATGATAATTATTGGATTTTGTAGACTGTGGAGTGTGGTGTAGAAGATTTTGAAATTAATCACATCAAATTTATCCAAGTCTTAAGTTAAGAGATAAACCTTTTAGACACGGTTTCCAGTATTGATAACAGGTAGAAAATAAATATAATCATCAACAGTAAACATCAAACCAAATCAAATCAAACCCATGATTATTTGTTTCATTAGAGAAAATTGAGGGGTATGAGCTATTCATAGTACCCGGCTTATATATCAGCAACATTGAAGAATCAAAAGAGATAAGAAGCTATTTACAGTGCTCACTAAACTTATATGAACAACATTGAACAA
This sequence comes from Hylodesmum podocarpum, assembly GCA_026586105.1. NCBI lineage: Eukaryota > Viridiplantae > Streptophyta > Magnoliopsida > Fabales > Fabaceae > Hylodesmum > Hylodesmum podocarpum. The sequence continues at coordinate 2,937,214 of JALJEV010001430.1, read as the reverse complement.
TCAAAAGAAATCAGAGATATGATGCCAAAAACAATGGAAACATTGCACAAAAATAAAAAGGTAACTCACCGACTCAACTTTCCATCCATCACCAAATATAAAATCTACTGGCTCATATCCCCTGCAGTCAAACAACATCAATGGGGAAAACTTCCCTGATTCACTGATTTCCGAGGTGAGTGGTTTACCTTTGCCTTCAATCATTGTCACAGTGCCATCCCTGCCACAAAATTTACACTGCATACCAAATAAAGGATAATAAGAAACCACTGTCCACCAGCTGCAGGAACAAAAAGTTCAAAGATTCTCGTGATATTAGGAAAACAGAAGTTATTGTTTAAACTTTAAAGTAACCAAAAATCTTTCCATTTATGTCAGAGACATCTTTCCACCTATGTCAGAGACAGAAAACCAACTACAGAAAAAGAATTCTGCTCAGTTGTAACACGCTAAGTTAGGTAACAAAGTTACAAGTCAAATTAGTTAAACCTAAATTCAGTTATAAAACCACATGAAAATAAAGAACCTCATTTCCTTTGTGTTTCTTGTAACGCACTTATTTCCCCTAGTTGAGAAAGAATTCAATGAAACAATAGCAGTCAAGATTGCAGATACATTGGATAATTTTTTGCTTTTCTGGTCTTACAACCACTCAACATGAAACAATTCTGCTCAAGTCAGGTATGACTACTGTAGGCAACAAAGCTCTCAGTATTTAAAGCACCAGCAAACCTAGAATTCAAACTCAAGACTATTTAAATCAGTGCCCTCGAGCCCAAGTATGCAGTTGTGTTAAATAATCAGAAGAGCTTTATTACTCATAAGGGTATTAACTGGTTCATGCAAGATTTTTATGAGATTGAACTTGGTACCCTTTTGCTTTTTAACATTACTTTTACACCCCTTATAAGGGATCTCTGAGTAATGTTTTCTAAAATTAGTAATACATAAAGGGGGTGTTAGTATAATATTTTTTAAACAAGTAAGGGGATTTTGTGTAGGAATGAAAGAAGTAAAGGGTGTTTGTTGTGAAATTTCGCCAAAACACAATGGGGTAAGTACGATTTCCTCTAAAAGAAATGACAAAAGGGAAAGAGAATGAACTATCAATTTTGACCGTGTACCATGACCCTTTCTCCTAAACAGTTCTTAAACCAATGAAATTATATTAACAGTCATCCCTTAAGTATTTTAAAAAATACATCAATATAATCCATTTGAGGGACTAATTTCAATAATTTTTCTATTGTTTAGGGACTATGTAGCATAAATTTTAATACTTTAGGAACTACTTGTATAATTTTTAATACATTAATACTCGAAGGACTATCTAATATTTGAGGTAATTAAGTAATTTTTGATTGTCAATACTTGAACATTTTGTTAGTAACTAGAGTTGTGATGCAATTACCATATTTCAGAGACAATTACGATTCATTAAGAAAAATGTGTTTGATGAAACGCAAAGGAGAAATTAGGTTGACCTTTTGAATGAGATGAGTAGTGCCCTTGCCAACGGGGAGAGGAACGGTGTCGTTTAGGACAACGCAGGTTTCCTTTTGGCTCAGTTCTCCGCATCTTCCACACTTCACCTATGATAAGAGAATTGAAGAAAAATAAATAAATAATTGAAAGGAAATTGAATTAAAAAGATGTTGAATTTGATGAAGGAAATTATGAACCTTGAAGAGGTAAGAGAAGTTAGGGTCGTCGCAGCCACCTTGAGGTTCGAGATTGGTGAGATTCTCTAGATCCGCAGTGATCTTCAGTATGAAGTTCACCATTTTTTCTTTTGCGTCGAACCTCTGCAACACTCTCAACACTTTTGCTTTGATTCAAATCAATGGATGGTTCTAGATGATATGTTGAACTTCACTAAATATATGGTTTTTAATATTAAAATTGTTGAAAAATTCACCTTATGCTCTTGAGTATTTCTAATAGGTTGGTTTACCACAATTTTAGCTTATTTTATGATATTAAAGTTTATTTTAAATATTTTTAAAATAAATATTTATTAAATAATAATTAAATCAATTTTACACGACTGAGTTATATTATATTTTTAATAAAAAATTAATATAAAATGAGTTTAAAATAATATAAAATGAGTTTTTTTATTGGTGGTTTTTTAATAGCGTTCATTTTGTACAATTTTATAAATTTTGTAATTTTTATTATTTAATTTTAAAATTTTTACAAATTTTAGTGAGAGAAAAGTTCTTAGACTGTATTGTGCAAACTGCTTTACAGTGCATAATCTCTAAAATATGATTTTATTTGTGAAATGTTAAAAATTAAATAACAAAATTTCTACGTATTTGAAAGTTTAATGATAAAAATTACAAATCAAAACTAAATGATGAAATATATAAATACAATAATTTAGTCTCATGATTTGCATAGATGTTAAATTTGATCGATAAAAAGTGTAATTAAACTTTTCCTAAACACTAATAATTGCATAGTGATATTATTATAGATTAATTTTCTCTTAGAGGATCTAGTATACATGTTGGTAGTTAATAATAGATGGTCCGTTATGATTTTGTGAAAAAGTAATCGACAAATTTATTAATCTGGTAAATAAATAGAAAATTTTCACATGTAACTTAGTAACGAAGAATAATGAGGCCATTACTAGTTATTTATGATTTGTCTACTATGATTTACACTTTCCTGTTATCAAATTTTACTCTCTTGTAAAATTTGGATTGAAATATAAAAATGCTAAATTCCCTTCTCTTTGTTTTTTTTGTTTTTATATAGAACACACATTTTAATTTGAGATTACAAATTAAAATATAACATTTATATTAACTTATTCACATATTTAATAATTATTTTATATTTATTTAATTTAAATATTATTCTAATTTTAACAGGCTAATGCTCAGCTTTCTTTTACTCTTGATTCAAATCCCAAAATAGATGATTTGTAATTATAATGTAATGGTATCTAAATTTATTATAAAATTATCCTATTTATTACGTCACCAGCTATCAGGTCATTATTAGATTAATCTTTATATTTGAGATGTTTGGTTTTTAGTGTGAAGGATATGTGTTGGAGATCTTATATCACCTAAAAATATGAGTGTGTATAAGTGAAAACAATTCTTAATTTAAGAGTCGATTTTGTAAGATTAAGTTAAGTCTTTGACCCACATTTCTAAAATCCTAATAGGTACTATAATATAAAAATTAAAATACAATAATTTTGAATTATATAAATCAATCTTCTTAATTTTTAAGATCAATTTAAAAATTATTTAAACCAAGTAAATTCAAAAATTAAGTTTCTATTTTAACATTGGATCTAGTTAATCAATATCCATGGACCACTTATTAAGAAATTAAAGAAGAAATTATTTAATATGTAAATTACATGTGAATCCAAAAAATTTGGATAACACAATTTCATGCATTCCAATAAATATATTTCTTCTTTTAATTATTTGATTAAAGTCTCGAGCACATTAATTAGTATTTCTCTTTAGAAAAATATTGAAATTTATTTTCTTTGATATATAAATGAGATTCTCTTTTTCAAATTGAGGTGGCTGATAAATGCAGCATGCATTTGCATGTCAATTATCAAGTGATGGTGTAAACAGAAGTTGAATGACTAAAGAAGGTAACTCATGCAGACATCACTACCTAACTTTTAGTTGAGCAATGTCTTATGTCTATATAGTTCATGACTTCATGTCAACAATAAATATTACATGTCTTCAACATCTCAGTGTATCTTTGTCTTCCATTTCGGTTCTGTGACACACTTGTTCTGTGTCAAAGTAATCCAAATAATAGATTATTGTTATTAAATTTGAATATAAAAGAGGTTGCACTTTCCAGCCATGGGATCCACAATCTTCATTCTCTTGGGGTTGGCAATCACAGTTTACGGATTTGTAGATCATGATAACTCGTTGTCAAGACACAAGATTTTCGAAGTTGAGAGAAAATTGAAACATCTTAGAAAACATTCCTTAAAAAGTATCCAGGTAACTGACCAGGGATTTGATCAATGAAAAATAATTTGAAGTTAGATACACTATAGAATATAAGTGTTTTGAGTGATATTATTTTCTAATTTGTTACATTAGGGGCATCTTTGTGGTGGTCCCTATAGCTTAATCAATTAATTTTATGTGATTAATTAACAGATTTTTTTCTTCGTGCTTTTAGAGTGAAGATGGGGATGTCATTGATTGCATTGACATTTATAAGCAACCGGCCTTTGATCATCCTGCATTGAAAGGTCACAAAATTCAAGTAAGTCAAAGAAAATTGTTAAGTAGATAACATATTTAACTCATGATCTCAACCAATCTTTATTTGCTATGTATAAAAGTTTTCAATTTATGAAAAAAGAATTAAAACCACTTAAATACATGCCATTGGTAGAAAACATGGACTTCGTCCCAGATGATCATACCACCTAACAAATTCTCTGGACAAAAATTTAAAATATTTTGATTAATTATTTAATAAATGAGTCTAGTTACAAATTATTTATAAAAATAATCTAATCGATCACTTGTCATTTTCTACATTAATTATAAAATAACTGATGTAGAAAATGAAACAAACTTATTTTCATAAATAATTTATATTCATATCTAAATAATTAACTAAAATGATGTGAACTTTTACCTAATTCTCTAGGTATTTGATTCTATGTTTTATATCCATGATTTTTGGGTCATAGCTTAAGACTGATTACAACTGCTATGTGAATCTGCATGTACATAATAAGATGGCTCCCACTCATAATTCAGCTAAGGAGGACAGAACAGTGGGGACCAAAACTACTAGAACTATAAATAATGTAAAGAGAGGCAAAATGACGAAGCAAAGTGCTGAAGGGTCATCATACTTGAATGTTACTTCACAAGTGTGGCAGAAAAGTGGAAGATGTCCAGAGGGAACAATACCAATTCGAAGGATACAAAAAAGAGACCTGCTTAAGGCTCATTCAATTGAAGACTATGGAAGGAAGAAGCCAAGCTTCTCTCACCATCATCATGTTGATCAACTGAATAAGAATCTGGAGTCCTACGTAACACTTAAAAACCACTCTGTAAGTTTTTGTTTTAGTACAGCTTTTGAGTCAACAACTTCATAAACTAGTCATTTAACATACGTGTATCAATGGAGAGTTTGGCAAACTTTATGAAGCTGAAAAGGTGAGAAAAAAAATTCCTGTTGATAAAACCTCATAATGGTACTTAGAATAGATAGAAGTGATGTCGGGCTATTTACCGGAATTAGCATGAAATAATGCCTAAAAATACTTAAACTTTTGTGATATGTACACATCTAGGTACCTTGGCTAAGTTTTTTAAGCATAGTTTTGTTGAAGAAGTAACACATTTGCTTTATTGATTTGATATCTATGTGAAACAGAAGGCAATGGCGTTTGCAGTTGGGTACCGCTACTTGGGTGCCAAAGGAGACATTAGAGTGTACAACCCTTATGTTGAAAAGGACGATGAGTATAGCACTTCTCAAGTAGCTCTCTTAACAGGACCATACAATGACTTTGAGTGCGTTGAAGCTGGTTGGACAGTAAGAAGCAACTTCCTCTTATTTATTTTTTTCAGCAAAATATAATTTGTGTTAACATCAAAAGATTTAGATTCCTGAGTATTAGAAATATAGATTACGGGTTCAATTTAATTGTTTAATTTTGTAAGATAAACATTACCTTACTTGGATACATCTTATAATTTTAGGTGACATGAATCTCTAATGATAAGTATTCTAGTTTAACTAGTAATCTTTCATTCTAACATTACCTGTCTAGCTACATTAAATATTCAAATAAAAAAATTTACTACTTTCTTAAATAAAAATTCATTTTTAGATTTATTTTATTTATTCAAGAAAAAAAATAGAACATTTTGCAGAAATATATATTAAAAAAAATTCGTATACCTTATTATGATCCTTTCATCCATTAAAAAAATTTATTACTTTTTTGAAAAAAAATTCATTTTTAAATTTATTTTATTTATTCAATGGAAAAAATAGAAATATCTATTCTCGTTTTAAAGAATAGGCCCCTTTTATAAATAAAAGGAAATGACCCAAAATTAGTTAACAATGGTTAGTTAATTTGTTGGTAATTTATAACAATTCAAATTAATATGAACATAGGAAAAAAATGATAGAATATCCAATTGTTTGTTTGTTCTTTTTAATTTAACGTGAAGGAATTAGAACACTTTTGCATGAAAAATGCCCTCCAACTTAAAGTATCATTTTCTGAATGCTCGATAGCTGCCTCATCCTTGAATCTAAAGTTACATATCTTTGCACATGTTTAAGTGTTTGAACCTTTTTCAGCTCTTAACAATTCATCGTCTCTTTGTACAATAAACTTGTCCCAGGTCAATCCCAGTGTTTATGGAGATAGGCAAACTCGGTTATTTGTATACTGGACGGTAAGTTAAGTTGCAATTGCATCAACCTTAAAATTTAATTTTATTATGATTCATATAGTCTTGTAATTCATGTACCCGATTTCACACAGTGGAATAATACTTTGGTGCAGGTATTAATCCTTTTGTTTGGGACATAAAGAAGAGGGAACCATTATTAATCCTTAATTTAATTAAATTAATGTGCATGTGTATGCTACATGATATTTTTATATTTGTTACCAATTTTTTTCATTATTTTGATCAAATTTTTGTGGCCTAGTAATTTTGGAACACCAATTTTTGCAGGCTGATGCTTCAAAGAAAACGGGTTGCTTTGATCTTACTTGTCCTGGGTTTGTTCAAACTAGCAATGAAATTGCCTTGGGTGGTGCAATTTATCCAATATCAAATCCTAATGGGCTTCCATACATAATAACTTTGTACATTTACAAGGTGAATGCCTGACTCTTGCATGTTTGGTAACATTTATTTTAGGGGAAATAATAGAACACTTTTCAAAAAATTTCTGGAAAAATTGAAAAAATTAAGAGATTATTTTTCTTAAATAAGCTGAAACTAACTTACATAAGATACCCATGTGGAACATAATTCATTTAGATTTTCTTTTTAAAAAAATTTAATTAAAATGCACTAACAATGTAAAAATTTTACTATCATTTAAGTGATTATATGAAAAAAAAAATTTGTTAAACTTTATACTTTATGTCAAACCTACATCATTTCTGATTGGTTGATCATCTAGAAATCTTTAGAATGATATAATGTATAAAAAGTAAAGTTTTTTAATATTTTTTCTTTATAATTTTCCTTTGCATTAGGATCCATTTACCAATAATTGGTGGGTGCAATATGGTGAGAAGACCAACATAGGTTATTGGCCACCTGAGTTATTTGAATCAATATGTTATAATGCGGAATCAGTGGAGTGGGGTGGTGAAGTTTATAGCTCAACTATTGGACACACTCCTCACACTGCAACACAAATGGGTAATGGACGATTTGCTTCAGTTTTTGGTCAATCGTCTTCAATAACAAGAATGAGAATTCATGACAATTCAGAAGCCTTGAAGACTCCAGAATTGGTTGCTGAATTCTCAGATGAATATAACTGCTATGATGCTTGGTATTTGACGGATTATGTTGAAGATCCTGAGTTATATTATGGGGGACCTGGTCGAAATCCAAAGTGTCCTTAATTAAGTGATTAGTTAACTACTAGTTACTCATTCATGATGTGAAAAGGAAAACATTACCGTTTGAATATTTGAAAGTGCAACTCCAAGGGACAAAACAATTGAGAGAAAAGCATGGTCCTTGAGTTGATCTCCGTCATAAGGACTTGTCAAACACTCGAATTTCAATCTAATGTGTCAACTCAATTTCAATTGGCAAAATGAAACTGATACTATGCACAGACAACATCCACTGATATTACGTTTGATCAATTTTGACATACAACATCATTATAACAATATCTACATACCAATATGCTGTGACAAGGACAAAACCATAAGTAAAATAAAATAGTAAGATACAGATTGTCAAACAACAACAAAGTACAGGAGACGCACTGTACAACCTCATCTCAAAGCCTGTTTGGTTCTGCGTTTAGATATTGCAGCACGTCTCATTTTCATGCCCAACATAGAAACTAGTATTCATAACTTCTGATTTTCACGTCTATGAGGCAGAACCAAACTCGGCCTCGATAGTTCCACATCCATAAAGTAGACTAAACTAAGTCATGCTGCTTTCTCTCTTCTTGAATGGATTGAAAAATTCTAGCTGCTGATTCAGTTGCTGATTTCCGGTTATGTGGTACAACTTTTATGACTTGTGTTTTCTGTCTAGCTTCAACAATGTGAAGAGAAAGAGAATGTGCATCATTACCTTCACCAACTTTCTCTGTTCTGGTTCCCTGTGACATTTGATTGGGACTACTTCCTGTGCTCCCTTGTAACTGTAATTGTCTCTCCTTAAATGCCTGAAGTTTCTTGGCATGTAATGTAGCTCCATGCCTCTGAACTGGCAAGTTAGATGAGCTCTGATTATGATGAGTGTTAAAACTGGCTCCTTCTACAGATGAATGACCATTTTGATCATGAGAACCTTGTGCAGCAGCAAAATGGTTCACCTGTTCAATGGCTGACCCTGATGCTGCTTGATTCATTGTTGGCATGCCAAAGGGAGGGAAGTAGGGATGACTGACCGAAGGAACAAATGGTGAAACCCCTGAAGCTGGGAATTGATAAGCAGGATTCAAGAAAGTAGCACCAAGAGGTACTTGTCCAAATGGCCCGCCACATCCTCCATTCATTGCTCCCATAAAGCCGGCCCCAGGATACGGCTTGTAGACAAGCCCTTCAGAAGACATAACAGGAATTAACCACTGGTGTCCAGGTGACTGATTGAAACACCAGGGACTCATTTTATTATCAGGAGCTACATTTGGCTGGTGAGGAGTTCCTGAAAAAGGGGTGTGATTTGTAACGTGGCTACCATTTTTCAGGGATGAAAAGGATGCTTTTTTGGCAACTGCATTCTCGGCAGAACATTCTGTTTTATTGTTTAGATTTTCAGAATCTTTTTTCCGCTTGTGATTTTGTTCTTGAGGTTCAACAACCACTTCCAGTGAGAGATTTTTACAAGTAGATCTCGTCAGAGGAAGTTTCCCCATGAAAGCAGCATCTTCAAGCAAAACATCTGGTGATTCAGCAATCAGCTGCTGGACCTGTTTAAACTAAAAGAATTAATGTGTGATTGTGAATGAACAGACTTGAAGGATGAACCTCCAAGTCCATGTACATGTGCGTGCTAGAAAAGTTAACATGCTTCCCATTTTGGACCAGCAAAGGAGATCTTTTGTACCTTAAGCAGTCTGTGCAATTCAAAGACTTGGACAGCAAACACTCTCTGCTGACTGTAGAGAGGAATGGGAGTTCAATCAAGAAAATTGCACAATACTCATCCAAAAGGTTAAAGCTCCTCTAAAGTAAGAAGTATTTTCACACACTTTCTTACTTCAAAGGAGCCAAGTAAAAGCTTATACAGAGGCAAATAAGATAGCAGAAAAACAAGTTACATAATTCATATAATATGTGTGCAATTTTGTCATTTCTAGTTCAAATTAATAAATACTAGACTTGATCAGGAAACATACAGCATAAAATCAAACATGGACTTGGTCTTCTTCTTTTCTGGGCATGTAGACATCAAATCGTATAAAAGATATCAATGTATATGAACTATTAGATGGCACATTACCTAAGTTAACTACCATTACAATGTGTACTATTATAAACAAAAAACACAATCACAATCTCTAATATCTTGGAACACAGAATATTAAGACAGTAGAAAATGGGGGAAGAAGAAAAGAGAGAGAATCCCCTCTGCTGTAAGCCATAACATCTATTAACAATTCATCAAGTCATCATATACTACTCTCCAAGTATCCCTTATTGGTGGGATCATCCAGCATTACTTAGTCCCCTTCTTAGTCCTTCACATGGAGTAAGGGTAAGCAGTATAGCAAGGAAACTCACCCCAGTGGTCACATGGAGAACCAAGTAAAGGAAACCAATAGAGGAATATATCCAAATAGTGAAATGATCTGCTGTCACAAAGGTACCCCTTCAACACAGTACAATATTTAAAGACTGCTCACCACCCTGTTGTAAGACGATCCAGTATCCACCATTAAAAAACTATTAAGGACTTTGATCATACAAAAAACTAAATTAGAAGGGACCCCAAGATGATCAGATTTTCTTTCTTCACAGCCACATTTACCTAGTATAGTTACAATGCATAAAAGAAACCACTGCAACTCTACATTTTTAGAAATAGGAGAAAGGAAAAATACAAGTAGTAAGAGGCAATAGGGAAAAACACTGACGTATTTTACAAACCACACCTCAAATCCAAATCATATATGCATACAACAATATGAAAGGGATCAAAATAAGGATAACCAAATCGCTGGACAAACCAAACTTAAGGTTTTTATTCTGAAATTCCACATATACACATAGGAAACAAGTATGACTTTTTCATGAAATATCATTAATTTATAATATGCACAAAAACTTAAAAATTACAAAATATAATCCAGGTGAAACATGTAAGAGAAACCAGTTATCATAAATCAGTATGGGGTTTTAAAGGGAAATAATCAAATTTGAGATCACCACTAATGACAAATGACAATCAACAAGACTTACTTGGCAATTTGCCGTCGTGCTTTCCAGAAATGTTTTTGACCTAATATCCCTACAACATCATCGGGAGAAGCTATCAGACTTGCTAAATTTGTAATAGTGGAGATCTTGGAAATGTCACCACTGTCATAAAAATTTCCCTTCTGTATTGGGTCTCCAGTCCCAGTATCATGATATTCAGCATCATTGGTAGCCTCAAGTGGACGAGTTTGGTTCAATGCAGAATCAATACAGCCCCTTGGTACAAGAGCATTTCCACTATCCATATCCCTTGTAGAGTTAAGGAGTTCATTTCCATGTTCAACATCATTGGATTTGGACCCAGCCACAGACTCCTGCCGTACGCAAGCATCATCCTGATGTAACCTGCTTATATTTGGCACAGAATAATCTTGATCCTCTTGGTTTGGAACAACCTTGGCTTGCATAACTAGACTGTCAATAATTTCTCCACGTGATCTGTGTTTGCCAGACATTTTTGGTTGCTGTCTACTTGAGCTTACTTGTGGATGTGCCTCATTCCCATTCCTCACATCTTTTCTCGTATCAACAGGAAGGGAGCCAAACTGTGTTGGACTCTTGTCACCATCATTTTGCACCACAACTGAACGACAAAATTTCTTATTGCCCAAAGGAGTGAATTTTTTCCCATCAAAACTCTCAAGTGTTCTACCATTAGATTGACCAGTAGTCCCGGAGCTAATGTATGCATGAATATCATCTTTATCTACTTTTTTTCTCCTTTCAAGTTGCAACAACGAAGTGTTCGAGCTTGTTCCATCAGATTGGCGAGAAGTATAACTTTCAGATCGATGAGCAGGTGTTTGTGAAGGCAAACGGACAGGGTAGACATAATTTCTCTGATGCCCATTCCCCTGCAAATATATTAATTAATCTTAGAAATATACAAAAAACCATTCATGAACCTTCACCCAACACCTAAAATGTTCAGCACAGTTACTCATTAACATGGGAACTCAGTCCTCACGATGAATCAGTGACCACTTCAATTATCACCACACCATGACCATTCTGGTAAATAAAAGTCGGATTAAGAAAACAACAAGAACTAACATACAATTTAGTTCCTAAAATTGGCAACTTAGGTTTCCTTAAACCCTGTTTGAATAAACTTCTCCATAAATACTTATAGGAGAAGAAAATAAGAAGATAAAACGAATTCAGCTTCTCTCATAACCTAAAATCAACTTATGCACTTCATCTTTTGGAAAAGTCAAATGAGAACTCTTCTACAAAAGTTAAGTCCAAAAGTTGATTTTAGCTAATTGAAGAAACCCAATTCATTATTCTCATTTTCTTCTCCTACAGGTGCTTACAGAGAGATTCTATCCCTAAAAGTTTCCACCTTTACAAATTATCCTCAGAGAGTAAATTATTCACAATTAAACAACTTGGAAGGCTAAACCAGTAGACAAATTGACCCTTATGATGAACAATTTGCTTCAAGAACCAAAACAACACATGTTGTCCCAAATTTTAATAAACTAACTCAAACAACAAAAATGGTTAATTAAGAAACCCCTAAATTGCAAAATCCCTTATCTAAAGCTAAGAGCAACTAAACAAACATTTATCCAAGTAAAAAACTAAAATTGAACTTAGAATAAATAAAAAAACAAAAAAAAAAAAAAGAATTCTGACCTGGGATGAGGAAGTAGAAGGATTGAACCTTTGAGAAGGAATACTAAAGTGTTCATAAAGAGCCATCTTATTCCTTGGTGGAGCTCTTGGTCCTCCTTTCTCTGCATCATTTACATGTAACCTAGGGAACATGGGCCCCACCACCTTCTCATCTTCTTCGTTGTTCCCTCTCTTCATTTTTTTTCTTATGTTAATTTGCAAAGGGAGGAAGAACACAAAATAAAATCTGAATCGAATCTATTGAAAAAGTGGAAAGAAGTGGCTAGAAGATCGAAGAAAGAGTTGACGTGAAGAAAAAGATTGTAGAGAGAGAGAGAAGACTGAGTTAGGGATTCATTTGTGAGACAAGTGAAGGTTGGAGGTAAGGGTAAGAGAAACACAAGGAGGAAAAAGTGCGCTCTTGTGGACCCCACTACAACATATCTCTACACTTGTTTAGATTTTCTTACCAGATAAGAAAGATACTTGTTTTTCCTGTGTAATTAATTATCCTCTTTTTCGTTTATATTAAGGATTTAATTACTCTATCTTAAATATTTTTTAAAAAAAATCTCACGTTTTAGAAAAATGTTGATTGTTATTTCAAATTTTAATTAACCATTTTATCTTTATATGTTATACTTTCGCAAATTTTAAAAGTAGTTTTTTCATTTAATTTATATTCTCATTTCCTTTTACTCTAAATTGCCTAATGTATATTATTGGGTATTTTTTTTATAGTAGGATAAGGATTGTGATTAGTTGATTATATAAAATTTATATTATTAATGTATTATAATTAAAGTTTTTTATGAAAAATAATAATTAAGTTCTTATAATATAAATTTCACGTGATCACATAAATGTTTTTTAAGAAAAAATACACTAATACATTGTAATTTCAAATCATTGAAGAGGAATAGTATAATATATTAAAATTTTAAACATATTTTTATTGCTTCAAATTTAATTTTGATTCATTGAATTTAAAATAAACATTTTTAATCCTTTAAGTGTTAATGAAATGTGATTTTAATGTCTCAAAATTTTAAAAAAATTGATTTTAGTTTCTCAAATTAAATTAATTTGACAAAGAAAATTCATATTTTTTTAAAATTTAAGGAATTAATAACATGTTTTTCAAATTTTGAGAGACAAATTTTTTTAATTTACCTTCTGCTTATTAGTTTTCAATTTTCAAACTCTTATTACCACCCAGCTGTAATTGCCATACCTTTCTCTTCAAACTTCAAACATTCATACATTTTTAATTTACTTTCTGCTTATCACTTATTAATTTATATATATGTGGTTTGTGATCATTGTGCTTTGTGAACAAGTATGGTCAAATTATCTTTATCCTCTTCATCATATAATTATTTGAAACAAGAAACTATTTTTTTCAACCACAGCTATTTTCCACATGAAGTAATTTTGTTATGGGTATGAATGAAAAAACTCACCTTCTAGATGTGTTTGAAAATAGATAAATGAGATATTCAATTTTAAACGTTTGTTTAAATTAATACATTATTTAAAAAATAGTTTTATTAATAATCCTAAAAGATTTTTTTAATATTATTTCTCTGAAAATACTTATATGCATTAGCATCTTATGAACCCACTATTTTTTAACATTTATTCTAAGAATGATTAGAAGCTATTATAATTTATAAAATAAAAAACCATTAAATAATAAGAGAGACTCAAAAAATATTATAATTTTTCATCAACTGTGTTTAAAGAACAGATAAAATGTATTGCTAATATTTTTCGGTTCAATTATAGAATAAATCTGAAATTTGATCCATAAAAGATTCATTGTGTATAAGTTTAGTCCTTGAATATTGATTTTATATTATTTAATGTTTGAGTGTTTAAATATTTGTCTACTTCATTAATAACATTTGTCGGTATTTTTCATATAATAATTAAGGTAGTTTGACGGGATATTAAAAAATTTTAAAATATAAAAAATTATATATTATTATTTATTAGTGATTAATAAATTCATGTGATAACAAACCGGTATAGTCTATTTAAAGATAACATCATAAAATTTATTTATAATCAATTATTTAAATATATTATTAAATAATATTTTAGATATATAAAAATTATTATAAATTTGGATAATCATAATTTCTCAGTTTCAACCCTGGAACTATCATCAAAATGGATCTTCATAATTTGGTTAGTCAAAGAACGAGGTAAAATATGTATAATTATAATTATGCTATTTTGTTTAATTTTTTAATTATTCTTAACATTTTAAATATTTTTTGTCTTAACTTTTTAATCAATATCTTACAAAGCTTAACTGTAAACAATCCTGTTTCTTAATAATACGAACATTAAATAATTTAGTTCATAGAAAATAAAAATAATAAAATAAGATTTAAAAGTGTAAAATAATTATTATTTTAATCCCTTGAAAATTTTATTCTCATTTTAACCTGAAAATTAAGGATTAAAATAAAATAATAATAAATTTTAAATATTAAAATAACAAAAAATAATTAAATTCAAGACCCAAAATAATTATAATTATTTTAATTTTTTAAAAATAATTAAATTATTCAATTCTCACATTTTGAAAGATTAAAATTTACTCAATCCCTATACATCATTATATTTACATGATAATCAAGTATTTTGAATAAGTATTGATACTTAATTTGTTTTGAAAATAAATACATTTTCAACTTATTACACATATTAAACAGAAAATTGCATGATCTAGAATCCATTTCAAAAACTCTCACCCTCTATTTGGATGAGGTAATTGATTGGAGCAATTCAATTATTCTGAGGAATTGAATTACTGTCAATTCACACATTTTGAAGAATTTAAAATGATGTCATTTTTGAGAAGGAATTTCAAATGAGTAAATTTGGAAAATTTCAAATTTTTTTGTAAAAGTGAGACATTTCAATTCCTTTTGAGTCATTTCACGATTCTCTCTCTTAACTCTTCGGTTCATCACACATTTTCTAATAATTTAAAATTATTTCACATTATTAAGTTATGTAATTATTTATTTCTAATAATTTTTAAAATTATTGCGAGACTACGCAATTCAAAATTTTTAATTAAGTTACATTTAATTATTTATTATGTTTTTAATTATTCAATATTAAAAAATTAATTATTAAATATTTTGAAACATTAAAATTCATCATGTAACATTAAAATTATTTTGAATATTTAAGTATTTAAAAATGATTAATATTTATTTTTATTCAGTATTAAAATTTAATTTTTAAATAAATATTTAAAAATGAAAATTTGAATTTCTTGAAAATTAAATTATTTTATCCAAACAAAGAAATTAAAATATAAGAAATTGAATTGATTCATCCAAACAAGATGAATACAAAATGAAAGAAATTTAAATCAAAACAATTGAAATGCTGAGTATTTAAATTTTTTGAAGATTTTGAAATTTCCCATCTAAACAAAATGAATATAAAATAAAAGAAATTTAAATCAAGACAATTGAAATATTGGGTATTTAAATTTCTTGAAGATTTTAAAATTCCCCATCCAAACACGGCCTTTAGTTAAAATAAAATTAAATATTAAAGGTTTAAAATTAAGTAACATATGTGATATATTAAGACACACGTAACCAAGAATATTGTTACAAATAAAAAATGTTTTAGATGTATAAAAATAAATTGACGTTTAATTTAATGAAAGAACGAACTTAAAATAATCATTGATCGAATGAATTTACTCATCCATTTGCACTGTGCAGTGATGGTTGCGTTGCGTGTCGTTGATTTTCATTGAAGCTTTGTGTGGTTCCAAGGAGTGGCATGAGCACTAAATAAAGCAAGATTTTATACGATCCTCACTCGTCATTCTCATCACATCACCATGGGACTGTGTAACAAAATTACTGCATATTTGGATATTCTTTTAACTTTTTGAAAAATTATAATATTTAATATTATATTAAATAAAATATTATTTTAATTTTGTTAAATATTATAAATCTAATTTTAATGTAATGATTTTATGTTTCTAGTCTCATGCTCGGACACTAATGGACTGTCTTCAACTTTGAGTTTCGGCTAAGTTGAAAGGTTTTGAGTATGGTCTTCAATAGAGGGAGGTTGAGTTTTGGTTAAGTTGAGAGGTTTAAAGTGTGATTTTTGGAACTCAACTTGAATATGTATAAAGAAACAATACATAGAAAAATTATAAACATGATCTTCATAAAAATTATAAATCCTCTTGAACATAAATTTTATATAAAATTTTGTATAAATACATTACAAACTTTCTTAAATATATTTAACACACTATTTAAAATATAATGTACTCATTTATAAAATCTAAAAAATGTTTTTGTTAAAGAAGAAAACATATTACTCTATTCATCAATTAACATATAACACACAATAATAAACACCCTTTAATATTTCAGTTGAATGTTTTGGTATGCAGATAGAATAAATGTGTGAAAGTAAATTAAGAAGATACTTTTTTATGAATGATTCATAAGGACACAAATAGAAGTAGGTCCTTCTATATCATCAGATAGTCATACGTAAAGAGGAAATTAGACAGATTTAACGACTGAGCCACAAAATAATAAAAGAACAAATAAATTTATGAAAAAACATTAATCTCATTTATATAAATCAAGTTATTTATTATTTAAAATAAATCTCTTAATTTCAAATTACATGTTATTCAATAAAGACCTAAAATTACTACTAATAAACCATTAGTTACAAATGTTTTTTCACAAACATTTGCAGCTATAAGACGTGTGAAGTATCTAAGGAGTCTTAAAAGTAAATATTGAATTCTCAATTGGAAATAAAAAATATGAAACACTGAAAAAAAAATTAACCATATATATTTTTAATTTTTTAAAATTTGCAGTGGAATCAAACCAAATATACCACATTAACTTGTAAAAAGATATTAAAATATATTTAAAGGCTTTTTTAAACTATTAATATTTAGAAAGTACATGAATTAAATCCTGAACTAACTTATATTAAAAACTAGAATTTAAGATCTCTTGTAAGGGAAAAAAAAGAAAAAGGAAAAAGAGGCTATAATTAATATTCAATTATAAATGACAATTTATCGTAAACACGCTATTTTTTCCTTTTCCCTTGGACGGGAAAAACAAAAAAAAAAAAAGTTGCTATTTATATTCTGTTCTCACTTCATTTGTTGAATAGAAAAAACAGAGCGAGCAGAAGTGTAAGGAAACTTGGATCAGAGTGTGTGTGATGTGGTTGGACACTGAGTCCGAATCACATGGCTTCTTCTTCTCCCTCTTATCTCACACACCTTCCTCTTCACCAACCTTCTTCTCACCAAGGTCACACTCTAAATTAGGGCTTCATTTTCTTCATTTTCAATTTCAATTTCCAACTATTTTTTACTCTTCCGTCGTTTATTTTATGCCGCAATAACTCTTTCGTTTGAGTTCGTATCGTGCTTTTGTAATCGGTTTTCGGTGGAAAGAAAATTGAATTGACGAGTTGAATTTGCGATTAGGTGAGAAGCGCGTTGTGGAGGATGATAAATCGCGCGTTCCAATTCATATCGTTACCACTGCGTCTCAACTTCCTGTTGATTTTCTCGAACCTTCTCCTCAATCTGAACTCGTCATTGGCTTTGACTGCGAGGGCGTTGACTTGTGTCGCGTCGGCACTCTTTGCATAATGCAGGTCGATTTTCTCTCGTCGTTTTAGGTTTCGGATTTCGTAAAGAGATGATTTATATGTATATATTATATGCTGTTGGAATGTTATATGTTAATGTGAGAGACTCTTTGATATAAATCGGAATTAACATAGTTGTAGTTAGGAATAAGTATCAACTTATTACCGTGCTGTTGTGTTTATAATTTAATCTTGTTTTGTGATCTTTGGATGGTGATTGTGTTGTTTTAGTTTTTTTTTTTTTATTATAATTTTTTTGTGATGATTACTTGTATTGCATTCGTGATGAAGAATTTTAATTGTGTGTGTTTTCTGATGCTGTATACTTGGGCGAAGTGATGATTACTTGTATTGCTTTAGTGATGAAGAATTTCAATTATGTTTAGTGTTTTTGTGTTTTCTGATGCTGTATACTTGGGCGAAGTGATGATTACTTGTATTGCTTTAGTGATAAAGAATTTCAATTGTGTTTAGTGTTTTTGTGTTTTCTGATGCTGTATACTTGGGCGAAGTGATGATTACTTGTATTGCTTTTGTGATGAAGAATTTCAATTGTGTTTAGTGTTTTTGTGTTTTCTGATGCTGTATACTTGGGCGAAGTGATGATTATTTGTATTGCTTTCGTGATGAAGAATTTCAATTGTGTTTAGTGTTTTTGTGTTTTCTGATGCTGTATACTTGGGCGAAGTGATGATTACTTGTATTGCTTTCGTGATGAAGAATTTCAATTGAGTTTAGTGTTTTTGTGTTTTCTGATGCTGTATACTTGGCGAAGCAATGAGATTTTGTAATGTTGTATGCTGAAGTTGGAATATTATTTGTTAATTTCAGAGCCTCTTTGGTATAACTAGTACATGAGACTTGAATAAGAATTGACATGTATGTAGATAGCAGTAAGTAGTAACCTATTACTGTTTTGTGGTGTTTGTAAATTTATTGTTTGTTATGATTTTGTGCTGGTGGTTGTGTTGTTTAGGTTTTTATTTTATTTTATTTTTTTAATGTTTTTGTGAGATGAGTGTTTGGTGATTTACTTGTATTGCATTCTTGGCATAGGATTTCAATTGATTTTTGGGTTTCTGCAGCTTGCATTTCCTGATGCTGTGTACTTGGTTGATGCTATTGAAGGGGGAGAGGAGCTTATCAAAGCGTGTAAGCCAGCACTTGAGTCTAATTACATCAAAAAAGTGATTCACGATTGCAAACGGGACAGTGAGGTCTCTGATTTATTTGATTGCTTGATTCCTTCCTTTCCCTGGCCACTATTTTGTATATGTTGGAAATTGAAATTTGCGGAACCTTTAATCAAAGGGAAAAAAATGTGTGAGATGCTTGACTTAGCATTTATCTATCTTGTCTGGCTATTTGAAGCTTAAAAACTCATTGTTGTTTACCAGGCATTGTACTTTCAGTTTGGCATCAAGTTGAACAACGTGGTTGATACCCAGGTGAGCTTTCTTGTTACTAGGACACAACTTTCCCCATTTTTCTTTCCCATTCTTATAGGTCTTGTTATATTGGCAGAATGAATTATTTCTACTTCCATTCACTTGTTTATCCTCATAAATCTAAATTTAAGTACTTAGCCCCTATTTGTATTTGATGATTTTGACAATGATACTATTATTATCTTTCTGAAGTGTATGAGATTTTTTCCTCAGGTTTATTGTCTATCTTCAATATATAGGATGTACCCATCAACTTAATAATTTTGTTGCAAATTTACTCATTTATTTAGTACATGGTTAAATACTCTCCTTCTGTGTTGCATCAAGCATGCATTTTTTCATTAGTATAATCAGCATCCAGGGTTAGAATTTTAGTATTTAGTCAACTGTATTTATTTGATTACTGCAAATTAACTAGTAAATTACTCCTTGATTTGTAGTACTTATCTCCTCAATTTATTGTATCCATAGTAAAGACAAGAGATTGTTGTACTATGTGCAAGTATATACATATTGTTCTTACAAACACTTTTTCAAGTTGGTATTCAGAGTGTGGAAATGTCTTGGTCTGAAAAGCATTTCGTGTTTTTCCCCTTATAAACTATTTGTCCCCATATGAAAATGAAGTTCAGAGCAAAATCTGCGCATTAGTGATATTGTTTGGATAGGATTTGTTATTTTGCTGATTTAGTTGAACAAATGCAATGGACAAGTTTGTTCGTTCATATTATCAAAATCCTTGAAAATAGCAGGAATAGATGAGAGAAGGTTCTACCAGATATTCAATGCTAAGATTTTTAGATGCTTCTGGTCTAATTATGTGTCCTGAGTCCCGATTACCCCACCAATATAAACCATGGCTGATGAAATCAGTAGCTTGCCTGATGCAGTCATCTATTTCTATTTACAATACATTTGATAATAATTATAATAAAATGAAATTTAAATATTTATAAGTTTGTTCATTTATGAAGATATAAATACATTTTATTTTGAAAATTTATTTGTAAGTTTAAAAACATTTTATGAACTTCCATTGTAAATTGTTAAAATAAACATATTTGCAATATTTTTCATTTTTGGAAAATAGAAAACAAGAATTCAGATCATACATATTTTCTAAATTGAGAATTTTGAAAGTAAAAATAGAGAATGTTTTCTCAAACCAAACAGGCCATTGGATATTTAGGGAAACTAGCTTAAGTGTGTGATGTCTCACTTAGCTCAATACCTTATATTGAAAGACAGTATGAGTTACAAAAGGTAGGTTCAGACACCTGTGACATGTGCTTGCAACTCTTACAACCTACACACACATATTAACATATATCTAACAGTTCTAGAAGGTTACTCATCTTTAACCAATAGATTAAGAGAAAATGAGAGGTCAATATAAATCAATGAATTACATGAAGTGGAACATGGTGGAAGAGAAATGTCAAGAGATTGTCTGAATTCTTGATTGGGATTTCTGGTACTTGGTTTGAATGCCAATCATAGATTTTAGGGCATTTTTTAACTTTAAATTTGTCGTGTGCACATAATGTGTCATTCTTTCGATGGGAATTAACAGTTGTTGTAGTAGAGGTTCTGTTTAGCACCATTTATAAACATTAGGGACTGATAAGCATTTTTAAACTTTGAGGACATTTTTGTGTATCACCAAAACATTAGCAGGTGATGTATATTTTTCCCTCTTAAAAAGAGTTATTCTTGAAGTTGGACTTCTTTGCTTGTCTCTCACATTGCAATAAAGAAATGTCAAAAGTTAGAAAGGGGTGGAAATTGTAATACAAATAAGTTCCCTTACCAATATTTGCACTTCTATTTTTCTTTCTTAGTATTACTAAATACTGATGATTCCACAGATTTCTTAACTTGTATATTAAATGTTTATATGTCTTAATCTTCATGTTCTGTTGATTGGTTAATCATATTCATTGTTTGGTTCAGATTGCTTATTCACTTATAGAAGAGCAAGAAGGGCGAAAGAAATCGTCAGACACCATTTCATTTGTTGGCCTCCTTGCAGATCCACGTTATTGTGGTAGTGTGGTACTATGTGTCGTGGTATTCATTGAAATGTTTTTGATGGTCATGATTTTTGCAACACCCATATTATTCTAGACATAGTGATTAATAACTGCTAATAAGTTCCTTTTGAGTCATTTTGCTCATCCCTTCTCATTCACTTTGAGGATTTGCATGCAGGCATAGCATATGCGGAGAAGGAAGAAGTTCGTGTACTCCTTCGACAGGTTGGTTCTAGAATAATCTTGATTGAAAAGAATAATCTACTTTATTTTCGTTCTGAAAGTTAAAATTTTTTATCCTGCATGCATGTTTAATTTCATGTAGTGATATTATGTTCAAGGTTTGATTGATACCTAACAGTACAAAGTGTGTTATTGAAAAGAGTTTCTATTTGAAAGAAACAACAAAACACCGTTAATGTTTCTGCCATATCATTTTCATTTTTACATATCATAATTTATGAATTTATTTGTCCTCTTGTAGATATTGATTTGCATGTTCAGGTCAAGGTCAATAAGAAGAGTTTCATGGGCTAACAAAGAAGGAATACAAAATATTTATATAATCTACATCATCCAAATAGTCTCTATCTTGTAGTTATGTTATTTGTAAATGTTTTGTCAGGACCCCAAATTTTGGACATACAGACCATTATCTGAACAAATGGTCCGTGCTGCCACTGATGATGTTCGATTTCTTCTCTACATCTATCACCAAATGATGGAGAAATTAAATGAGCGGTCTTTATGGTATCTTGGAGTTCGTGGTGCCTTGTATTGCCGATGTTTTTGTGTGAACAGTAACAACTATGCTGATTGGCCATCTCTACCTCCGATCCCAGGTCTACAAAATTTTAATAAGAATCTCACATATAAAAACATTTTCCTTATTTATCTGTTATGAAACTAGATGGATACATTATATTGCCAGTTACCTTTAGATTTTCCCCATGCTTTCTGCTAGCAGAGTTTGATTTAAAATTGAAATAGTATGATCTTTGATGTCATTTGGAATGTTTAACTTAAAGGATATGACTTAATTTGGCAGTTAAAATTACCCTAAAAAACTAAACATATGCTAGGTAGGAACATAACGAGAGAAATTCCAGGTGGAAGTCAGGGAATCTTCCCTGTTTTAATGTCGTTACTCCTCTTGCAGGTTCATGCAAAATAAATTATCATAAACTTTGGTTATTGGATTACCTTAGCATTGACATTTCATTTTTTAGTTTTCATGTATGTACTATTATTTGTGCCAGGAATGCTTGTTTATTGATTTATGCTTCTGACTGTTTAAAGCATATGCTTCTTTCTTGTAGATAACCTGAAAGCTGACGGAAATGGTCCTGTGGAAGAAATTCTCTCAGTTCTTGATGTTCCTCCAGGAAAGATGGGACTGGTTATTGGGAAAAGAGGGGCGACAATTTTGTCAATTAAGGAGTCTTGCAAGTAATAATTTCTCTCTCTCCTTCCCATTTCCTTGGTTTAGTAAATACATGCATTTTTTTTAATATTCTTTTGGTATATTAGTGAATAATTCGATCCCTTGTTCCTCTGTCTGTTTTAATTTTCAAATGCATTTATTGGTTCAGTGCTGAAATTCTCATCGGAGGTTCCAAGGGCCCACCTGACAAGGTTGGTATATCAGCATCATGTGCAATGTCATTCATAAGCTCTAACTTCTTAGCAATTTGAGATTTTCTTAATCTTCCGGTTGGTAGTTTGATATTTGATTTATTAATATACCCACGTGTATTTATATTCTCTTTTCCTCCCACACCGGTACTGTGAATAAATTTCAGAAAGTGGTTCGTATTATGTTCAATTCTTATTGCTGTACGCCTATTGTTGTCAATTTTGTGTCTTTGACTTTCAACCGATCTAGTTATAATGGATTTGATTGAGGATCAAAATAAATCTTCTGGAAACATTTTATACTTGGTTGATCTGAAGTGGTATTCTATTATCTTTTCTTTTAATCTGTTTACCATTTTTTTTTCGTTTTAAATTTCAAACTTGTTTTGCACATGAGAATACTGTTATTTAACTGAAAGTTTTTCATGTTTTTTGTAGGTCTTCATCATGGGACCAGTAAGGGAGGTGAGGAAAGCCGAGGCCATGTTACGGGGTAGATTCTTGGATATGTAGTAAGAAAATGCGTTACTTCTCTTTGAACCAAACTTGTGCAATAAATCGTTTTTCCGATCCTATTGTTAACTGGCCTATTGCCTCTGATAATTGGACTGAGTTACTGGTGGGCAAGGGTGTGTTCAATACTTGACATTCCTCTTGGAAAAGTGAAAACCGATAAAAAAATGAATCAAGATTTTAATCAACGAAAGTAACAAACAAAAAATGGACGATTTCAACTCTCGCTTAGCCGCTTAGGCGTCTCCAATATTTGAACTGGGAATGGTGCTAGCATTTTTTATTTTTTTTTCAATTATTATTATTATTATTGGACGTAGAGAATATATATAGACTTGCTCAAATAGATTGCTGCGAAATCAATCTGTTTGGAGGTCTGATGTAAATGATAAATCAGATAATGAAAATGAGGATACGCATAAATTAGACTGGAAAATTACCTTAAAGGAAAAAAAGTAGGACTTGGAAGAATAAATGGTGAAACATTTAGTTGAAACGATTGATTTTAGAAATTTGATTCCGGGCAACACGATCTACATGTTCTTTTAAAATCTTGAGTGTAGGAATAGATATGCTTTTAAGTTGAATGATCTGGTAACGCAGTCAAAATGTGGAATGATTGAATGAATGAAAGGTGAAGTTCACAATAACATTCGAAACCTAGAGTGTACAGATAATGGGTTGGGGCAAATCCTCTATAAGCAACTACTTTAGACCAGTAACTATGCACATTTTTTAATACACTTAAAATACATTCTGTGATATTCATTCTGAAATGTATTAAAAGATTATGAAATAATACAGTTCGAAATGTTTATTATTGAATGAAGAAATCCCGATGATTTGTGCCCGCAGCACCCAACCCACACTATTGCACTTAAGCTCTAATATCCAAATCAAAATTTGATCCAACGAAAGTTATCAAATAGTTTATTATCCAATATGTAATAATATTTCCACAAATTCGTTTAATTTTGCAGTTTAAACCCCCCCTTGTTCACTAATGCAATGCTCAAGGAAAAACTTCTGTCAAACCTTCGAATTAAATGAGTAGAGTTTGTTAGAGAATTTTAGATGGCAGCATCGACTTAAGTACTGCTTAGGCAATGTGCAAAAGTTTGAACAATTGACAAAGACCAGCATTAAGAAACAAGACAGGACAGGTTATGTAAAGTTAGGCACAATAGAACAAACACGGAAAAAAATAGGCAGGTTTGACAGGTTGATCTCTATGGGATGACTAACACGTCAACAACAACCTCATAGTTGACAGGGATATTTTACAACTCAAACTAGTGCCATCATATAATTCGGGCACTGTAATCTGCAGGATGTAGCAAACAATCGATCGAACGGACGTAAACGGCGTTTTAGACACAATAGTAACTTAACATTTAAAATAATATAATCACAGCTCGGGAATGCGAACACACAAAGAATGAGCGAAAATTTGATGATGGATTGAGAATAAAATCTGAGAATTTTACTTTTGGAACCCACCAAATTGATATTGTTGGCTGCCGAGGCTTGAGAAAAAGTCGTCTCCACCAGTTGTTGACTGTGGCGGCGTGAATCCAGACATACCCAGACCAGATCCTGAACCCATGGCTCTCCCCATGTTAAATGAAGGCGGAGCAGGGCCTTTACCACTTTCATCGAATCCATCGCTCAATCCCATAATCCCAACATCCACAAGGGATACTTTTTTAGCTACAAAAAACAATACAAGAAAATTAATAAAGCTACTCAAAACAATTGGCATAGTGGACTCTGCTTTACATTTATTTTATGAGCAGATTCATGATAGTGCGTGTGCAAAGTGCATCATGGGGGGAAGTGGATGAACACACTCAGTTTACTAAAATCATTGAATCCAGTTCATGTAAGTATCTTTAGCAAAAAAGTTGTGCATCTTTATGATATCATACACAAGAGTGCAACGCATTAATCACTGTTGGAGGCACCATAAGGTATCCCAGAACTGCTTGAAATATTCTTGGAGATAAAAGGACCATAAAACAACAGATTATTTATGACATGCAGATACAGGAAATAAAAGAGTAAGTTATCATATAAAGATTATGCTGAGGAAAGCTGACAAAGCAGTCAATATAGTTAACTTACGAGCAGTTATGTTGAGATCAATCAGTCCACGGCTTAGTGAATCAGCCCAGATGCCAGACTTCACCTCAAAACCACCCTTTTTAGTAGATGAAACTTTAGAGTCTGCTAAAGATTTACCATTCATATTATCATGCTTGACATCACTGACATTACTGGAGGGCTGTGAAGACACAGAATCAGTTTGAGAAGTAAAATCACCAAAAATATCAGATCCATCAAAAGTATTAAGAGGAACAGCAGCAAAGGGATCAAAAGTGCTGTTATTTGTAGGACCAGAGTTCTCTGACTTGCTGCTGTTTTGCTGCACTACTGGTTCAGGAATAGAAAACAAGTCAACTGTTGGTGTAACTGAAGGAATTGCTGGTTCTGAAGAAAATAGATCCACCTCAGCCTACACACACAATGAACAAGACACAGATGGGATTAATACATGCCAACTTGATTCCCCTCGCCCTCCATCTTGATTCCCCTCCATAACCATTTAAGCTTGCCAACTTTTATTACAGTTTACCAGAAATATAATCTCAAAAACATGATTTTGGAAATGAAACTGATTATAATTCAACATAAAGAATAGACTAGTATATTTGCTTCAATGAAGTACAGTGAAGTCAAATGATCATATTAGAGCAATATTGGCAATACTCATTTTTTGGGGCACCAATGATCACGGAAGTACAGTGAACTCAGGATGTGATTAATAGTAGAGATTCACTACATCAAACAAGTAGGTGACTGGAAGCTGATTTAAAAAAAAAGAAAAAAGTGTAACACTAAGCATGGATACGTTGAGATCTAACCTGTGGTTGAGAACTGGCTCCTTTGTCCACATGAGGTGCTGCTGATACAAATGTTGCATCTGCAAAAAGATCAACCTCTGGCACATTACTAGTTGCTGGCTTTTCTACAGGAACAGATGTTGGAGCATCCATGAGGTCACCAATTAAATCTTGCCCAAAGAGATCAACCTGATTAGAATTTCCAGCTGGAGCTTCTGTTAAAAAGAAAAACTGATTCAATATCATTTGAGATAAAACAATCCTGCTACTGACAAGTGCATGCTACATAAGAGAAAAAAGGTATGCTTTAAAGTGTGTCAATATTAGAATTTATAGAAATTTAATGCATTAAACTATTAATACTTTTTGTTTTAGTTATCTTTGATAATTGTTTGTGATTTTTTTTTTTTAATTTGAATCATGAGTATCCGTATCCATATTGCTATTCACTTTTCCGTCATTTGAAGGGGTACTTAGTGGTTGGAGTTGAAAAGAAGGTTTTAGGAACACATGGCTTGAACATTAGCATACTGAAAGCAAGTTACATGAGAATAACTATGTTATCAGCTGCGGATTACCAGACTAGAAGAAGTGTTTTGGCACGCTCAAGCCCATTAGATTACAGTTATTTTGACTATTGCATGTTGATTAGATTTCCCTGAACTTGTAACTTTTGACTTCAAAACTCAATCTCTTCCGTTGAACTCCTGTCTTTTGACATTATGACTGGGAACATCAAGTTTGGGGAATCAACTTACAAGATTATCAAATTCTAATGGTGTTTATTCTCCTCTCTCCTCTATTCTCTCTTCTCAATCCACTGTAACTAAACTTTTATGCTAAGGAAAGATGAATTTTGTTCCACTTCTTGGGTGATTTGATTCTCTTTCCATTTCAATTCAAGTTTGTTCCTTTTAATGAAGTGGTTTCTTCCATGCTCAACACTTCTCTTACATTGGTCACCTAGGAGTTGAATTTAGATTCAATTTCACTTATGGAGGATTCAATTTTGACTTGAAATTTGAAGTGAATCACCGTGATTGCTAAGGATTCTAGGATTAAAACTAGGCAATTAAGAGATCCCATAAGTTCCCTAGCTTATGGCGTGTATGGTTTAGGATTACCTACGTAGTTAGGGTTCTTGAATGGAACAAAGGAGCTAAATGTCAAGGAATTGAATCCAGCCTAATTCAGTGAATTTGATATTCAATTCAGATGAGATTTATATCTTGAATTGAGAGTGGAACTAGGTCACATAAGGAGAGTGGCGACAGCAGCTATGGCAGTGATGATCATGATGACAACAATAGAGGTATATGTAACAACAGCATTGATAAAGGTAATGGTAGAAGTAATAGTGGTGGTGGTAGTAATAACTAATAACAATGATACCAATAACGCTGGCAGTAACAATAATAATGATGGTAATTGGTCAAAAAAATATCACAAAATAGTAGTGGTAATAAAATATATTAGTTTAAAAACAAAATAAAAGATATTTGGGGAAGAAGATATAATGAAAGGATTCTATCCTAACATTTGTTAACCATTGTTTTCCAATTATGAGAATATTTCTTGAATTCTTTGCATATATTGTTCTGTAGAATATAGATTACCTATTTATGTCAAAATATGAAATTCTTTCATTTGTTTTTTATGTTTAGTTCAAATAATGCCCACTTAATGAATTTGGTAATTGAAAAACAATTCATGAGTGAAGGATACTTCATCCATCTTTTATATAGTGAAATACTCAATTTAGTTTTTCTTCTTATATAGTAAAGCATAGCGAACTTGTTTGTGGGTTGTTTTAGGAGCAAATGGCCTTAGTTTGTTGGCATGAGAATAAACAAAGTAGGTCACAATCAAAGGAAATGGCATAACCTAGTTTGCAGGCAACTTAATGGTACAACTAACAAGTCTACAAAGATTATGACAGGGATGAGGTGCCTGAGTCACACGTCGAGTAATAATGCTCGTTGGAATACTAAAGTGGCTTGACTCTTCCCCTCTAATAGTTAGATTTTAAGGGAGGGTTCCCCAAGTGCTTAGGTGCTTGTCATTGGTATCAAGGTTGGTCACTAGTGTCTTGGAAAGGCTACCTTCAAAGGGGGTGACTAGAAAAACTAAGTTTAGCATTGTAGAGTTCATCAAGACATTGATTCTTAAGTGCGGTGCTATAATAGGGACTTATTAATGGATATGCCTAAGTCCCACATTGAGTAGTATGGCATACTCGGAGTTGGTGGAGTACTGAAGTGACTTGCTTCTCTCCCCTGAACAACTAACTTTTATTAGGGGGTTCTCCAATTGCTTGGATGCTTAATCAGATAATCAAACAATATGTTGAACTTTGAAGACTTGTATGAGCATGTGCAAGAAAATACAAAGCATGTCAATTATAGTTTGTAGTCAATTTGATGATGATAAATTTGAGTAACTAAGTCTACATAGATAATTGATTCTACCCCCAATATGTTGAACTTGGAAGGTTTGTAACTCAAAAGAACAAGTTGCAGATGCATCACATGAGAACCATAATTAATATTCCACTTGAAGGAATAAATAATTTTCTTTAAATGAATAGAATATAGATCAATAGACCTCAGCAACTGCTACTTGCAGACTGTCTTTTCAGAATACTTACTGGTAGAAGTTCCTCGTGGATCAAAATCATCCATGTCATCCTCGGTATTGTTTGCAGTTAAACTTGAACTTTGAGATGCATGAGTCGATGGCTTTGATACTCTAGATGATTTGTCCTCCTTACTTTTGCTGCAAGAAAAACATTCTGGAATAAGAATTGGAGCAATATGACCATTGTAGTAAGGAGAGGAAAAATGTGACTATTAATTGTGCATAAAAACCAAAGCCAGTTCAAGTAAAAGGTCGAAATGGAAATAAGCATCTACATAAACCATCAGCCAAGCTCCCCTTATCAAAACTCAAATGTCAAAACAAGCTTTTTGAACTAGCAAGGAAGAGTCCAGATCAAAGGCCTAAATCTGAACATGTGTCCTGCAACGAGTGCATGTCTTTAACTTTTACACAGAATATTTAACTTCCTTTCTGCTTTTATAAAATCTCTATTTATATTTTATGTAACTTCCCAATTATTTTAATAGATCCTTAACTTCAAATTTCTTCTGAAGCAAACAAATTTAGAAAACCAAAACGTAAAAATAGGCAAGTTACAATCAGTGGCAAGCTTATGACATCAACATTCAAAGAGGCACTTTTCTAAATATTATTCATTTGCATCTAATATTTTGCAATTTATGAAGAACAAGTAATAGTGTTAGAGGTTTCATTTTGCACCAAGGCTGTCTCAGACTCCCAAGGTAAAGGAAGATAAAAATTAAACTAATTCTTTTAATATATAAATATTATTCTTCAATTTGATATGCCTTGAGAGTAAAATTTGAAATGTGCATACAAGAGATTGCATGCTGGTACGCTTATTAGCCATTCTGAATGACCTCTGTTTTGAGTCTCTATTCTTCTATGATCCATGAGTCTCTGATTTGCCCACTCTGACCTTATGCTATGCTAATGATATTATTCCTTAAGTTTGTGAGTTGTGATACACTAAAACTGGTGATAAATTTTATATCTAACAATATGCTTCTACTTCATTTTTCCTGATATATGTTATTATTTTTTATCATTATAATCTTCAAAATATTTCATGTTTTTTGTAATTTTATTTTATCATAGCTGCATTGCTTAAGACATAGTCGGCAACACCATCTGCCACTAATCAAGTTGGCAGTACACCATTAATAACTAAATTTATGAGCTAAGTTCTAAAATAGTCGCCAGTAGCTCTCAAATACACCTAAGGTTATGCCATTACAGCAACATACTCCAATTATAGTATGGAACAGTCATAAAAATATATTTACCATTATTTGCAACCCATAATAGCAGTTAGATATGTCCTACCTGACAGAGCGTGCAGAAACCTTCTTGTAGGAGTTCTCTTGATTGTCACTTGTATGGTCTGATTTTCCATAGTAATCTTTTTCTTTTTCTTCATAGGAACCCTTGTCTCTATAGCTATCACCATACCTGTCACCATCATTAGAGCCAAAGCCTCCATATTTACCACTGCTCTGATAGCTGCTGCCACTACTATAAGAGGCTGACCCAGACTTGTATGTGATTCCACTAGAAGACACTCCAACGTATCTGAAATGAGCACCCAAAAGAAAAACAAAAAAATTACTTTCTGACTACACAATAAACAGTAGCTTTATCAACCTGATAAAGCTGGTATAAAATATTGAGAAATTTGACCAACTTGTCACGGTTTACAGCAGCTTTATTTCTGACTTCTTGTATCTTTTCTCTATTGTTCAAAAGGGCCACAATGTTTTCTGCCTTCTTCCTTACATTGAGTCCCACATCCTTCCCACTTGGCTCAACATATTCAAAACTAGTAAGTGCCTGAACCAACCAAAGTAAAAGATGATTATATAAGAAATAACTCTTTTATTCTACTTGCCAGCTCCGCTGTTAATTGCAAGTATAAATTGGCTACATACAAGAGAATGGCCATTACCGAGATCTGAAATGTATGTTCTATAATTTCATCAACTGCACGTTCAGATCCATGTGCTACTAAGTATTCAATAACAGCTAATGCCTGACATAAAAGTAATTCAAGACTTCAAGTTATTGAAAGAAAAGTTAGTTGTATGTCTCAACATAGAAAATACCAGAAAAAAGCCTTCTCGTTGTATCTTCAAATCTTAGGAAATACCAAGGTCATTTGGAAAGCATTACCTTGTATACATAACGCCAATCTTTTCCAGTTTCAGCCAGTCTTGTCCAAAGCACATTCATGACCATTTGACATTCAGTACTGAAAGTGTAGCAAAAGCAATCAACTTACTAGGGTAAAAAATATCAGAAATGTTCTTTAAATATGAAAACCAATGTACATAAATAATAAGTAATCTAACTGGAAAAGAGATAAAGATAGCTATTTACAATTTTTTGGTGGCGGTGGCAATCTCTGCCAGCACAGTACCATGAGGACCCCAAGGTTCATTATCAGTTGCATCCAGCACCTAAAATGCGAAAATGGTAAAAACACTCTATAAAATAATACCAGCGGCCAATCCTAGTAGCTTTGAAGTTTGCCAATATAGGAAATCTAGCAGTTATCCAACACCATGTTGCATGAACGAAAAATCCAAAAATTACATGATAATAGGTAGAGAGCGAAGGATAAATATTCCAAGCTTTCAGTTTTCCACGCATTCACACATTCAACAACTCAAAACACCATTGGATGAAGATCAAATCACTCCTTACTTATTTTGATAAGTCAGACATACAACATGCATTCATAATCTGCTTGTCCAATCTTCACCCGAAGGATAAAGATTTCATGCATTCAGTTGTCCATGTATTCACACATTCAACAACACAGAACATCATTCGATGAAGATCAAATGACTCCTTACTTATTTCAATAAGTCAGACTTAAAACACGCATTCATAATCCGAGTTGTCCAATCTTCAATCGACGTTTACAATTGCAATAACTGAGTGAATGCATGAAAAAACTTACTAAACTGAAATCTAATTTCAGAGAGAGCTAAGTACTACAACGCAAATCACAATCAATTCTCAGACGCATTAAATTAAAATCAATTAATTCTAGAGAAACGCAGAAATCCTTATCCAGTAAAACATGTCGATGATTAATGAAATTCTCGCACTCTAAACAAAAAAATTCAAATCGCAAAGAAACAATAAAAAACTAAGCAGGAATTGTAGTAATTTCAATGAAATCTACAGAAATAACATCAAAATTGGCAACAATCAAAGTATTAGAGTTACCTTCTGTTCGATTTCAGGAACCTTGAGCACCTTCAGATTCACCTCTCTCTTTCTGTTTCGCAGAAGCAAAATCACAAGAACAAGGCGAATTATTATTCGAATAGAAAATACAATCGATTTTGATTTTGATTGAAAAACGAAAAACGAAAATCACAATGCAAATCAACGAAGAAAGTTCGCTCACATTTCTCGAACGGTTTGATCAAAGACCTTCATGAAATCCATGGCGGTGGATCTTCGAAACGAGACGCTATGGATCTGAGCGAAACGAATCTGATCTAAAGAGAAAGAGTTGTAATAATATTATAATATTAATATTAATAGAAGCAACGATTTGATATTTGTGATCTAATACATTCCAATATAAATTTTTTGTTGTTTCTTCTTCTCTGTCAATTATGCTTCTTTTTTAGCCTTAGAATAAATATGTTTTTTTCGTTCATGTGAGTACTCATTGATTTTATTTTAATTTTTTTTAAAAAAATATTAATTTTAATCTTCGTAAATTTTAAAATAATAATAATTATTATTATTTTGTGTACAGAGAGAATAGATTTTAATATATAAAATAATTTTTATTTTAATATACTGTTAGGGATTCAATTTTTATCATATTATGGAGAAAAAATTATTGGCAAACAAAAAACTTATTTCGATCATTTTTAATTTTATGTTTTAAAAAATATAAGTATGTTATGCATACCATAAGTTATACATTAATTTGAACAACAGTGATTAAAGTGAATTAACTGTGTTTATTTCTTTTTATCATTATATCATGTAATAAATGACGCATAAGAGATAGGTAGACTTAAAAAAAATTATCAAATAAATTATTGTACAGTTTATTATATAAATATTATTTCTCTAAAAAAGTATTAGTCTTTAATTATTAATGGGAGAATATCTTTGCCAAAAGAGAGACTAGACATAGTATTTGTAATTTTTTTATTCATTTGATAAATCTTGATAAAAATACCTTAAACACAATATTGTCAGATTTTAAATTTTAAATCACTTGATTAAAGAACTCAGGTCTTTACCACTTAGCTAAAAAATCTTATTAATTAAAAATTAGTGAAAAAGTTCAAGTTGTGATAGAATAAACTAGATAACTCAACCGAAAAAATTGATAAATAAACTCACGTAAGATAAAATTGTTCTTTTAAAAAATTAGTGTAAAAACCCATAAATTAATTAAAAGTTAATAAAATTGGTAAAGAATCAGGTTGACCAAGTGTTTCTCAAATAAAAAAAATTAAATGGATATGTCATATATCGTTCTTAAAATTTACATGCTTCTGCTTAAAAATATTAAAATTAATTTATTTAAAACTTAAAGATACCAAAATGAAACTTTAAAATATTATTATATAATAAATGAAAAACATAATGTACCGAAAATAATATATTAAGCTCTATTCAAATCCAAAACCTTACTTAGAAAATGGATATCACTTAAATTAATGCTTAATGACTCAGTATTTCTTACTCGATACTTTTAAACTCTAAGCAAGTATGCGAATAATGTGGAGGCTTTTTATTCCCCTGTTTAACAAAAGATGTATTTATTTTTTCATAATTAAATAATTATTTTCATCTTAGTATTTGAAAAAAAAACATTTCAACACATTATTAAATTGAAATTTTAATAGTCATGTTAATTTTGTATGAATATCTCTAATACATAATGTATATATCTGACTTATAGTGAAATCACACTATAATTTGAAAAAACAAGACCAAATTCAAAAAAATGATATTTTTTTAATTTTTTTAAGATTATAGGATTAAACAAAAATAAAAATGCTAATACTATAACCCACTCATAAATTGTTAAAGCTTCAAAAAAGTCCGACTAAGCTTATTTATATTTTTAATTTGATCTTGTTTAATAAAAATCGGACGCATTCATATATAACTTTGATTGATTTAAAAATATAAAATAAAAAAATAAATCAATATATAATTATACACATAAAATAACAATTACATACCATATTGCTTACATTTATATAATTATATAACAAACATACTAAAGGATTAAAGTGATAAGCAAAATTTTAATATTAATTTTCTTAAAACTTTTTTATTTTAAGGTTGCAATCGACTACCAAAATAAGTATTTACCTGAAAAAAGAAGCATCTAAAAAAATATTAAATAATTATAAACTGCTATCAATTAAAGGATTATTAATAAATATAGCTCCGACCATATCTTTTGTGTAAAGTATACAATAAGAATGCATTGTTTCATAGAAAAATAGAATCACTGGTCTGATATGTGCAAACATGCTCTTTAATAATGTTTTTCTCAGCTATATATTTATTTGCTTTAATTACAATTATGCAACTATCAATAGTTAATTTGTTAATTATGTTATTTGTTGATTGATTATATTAATACTCCAGGACGGTAGATTATATAATCAAATGGTCAACTGGAATTCATTAAAAAAAAGTCAATTGGATATTGTTTTTACAGTGAGAAAGAATAAGACAACTATTCAGTGAAATATTTTGGAATTAAGTTGAATTGGTAGGTACGTATGAATCTACTGAATGAATTTTGTCATGATGAACATCATTTGTTCTTATACTAGATGAGTGTCACTTTAATAGGAAATTAATTGGGATTTTGAAATAATTGATGCATTATATATACAAATAGAAAAATACTAATAACACGTTCTTTTATTAATTAATAACACAACATATTGTCTAATTAATTTTATAAATACACTCTATTATTTAAAATTTTTAAAAATTATAAAATTGTGTAGGTCTTATTTTTATCAATTATTTATAATTTAAAAACATTTTTAATTAAGAAATTTTTTCAATAATGCTCTCTCAAATTCCCTATCTGTGGTTTCAAATAAATTTAAGTTCACAGTAGAAAGTGTTAGAAGAAGAATATTTGAGAAAAACATTTCTAGCATTTCTTTTTTTATAATACAAACCCTTTAAAAATGTATCAGAAATGATGTTGCTCATCATGCACCAAATCCAGTTAATATCAATAACTTGTATGTGCGCATAGTAAATTATAAGAATCATAAAAAGATAAAAAAAAAAAAAAAGGTTAGAAAAATCAAAATTAACCATTTCAAAAAATTTCGTGAATGATAAGACATTTTTTATTAATTATTACTTCAATCAACAATGATATAATTACACGTTAGATTTTCTCCATGCAATTGTTTAAAGGAGAAACCGATGAGGGTTATTTTATATTTGGGAGGTCGTTGAAGTTGTGAATCATGAAGGGATACAAAATGGATAAAATAATTTGGTCATTGAAGGTTGTTTCATTCTTTATGTATGAATTTTTTTTTAAC
Source organism: Hylodesmum podocarpum (assembly GCA_026586105.1). NCBI lineage: Eukaryota > Viridiplantae > Streptophyta > Magnoliopsida > Fabales > Fabaceae > Hylodesmum > Hylodesmum podocarpum. The sequence continues at coordinate 2,901,478 of JALJEV010001430.1, read as the reverse complement.
TTTTACTTTGTTCAACTTTAACACAGCTAATAAGTTGATTGTAATATATAATTAACTAATCAATTCATAATATATATATATATATATATATAAATATTTTTTTTCTTTATATTTTATAATTAATTATCTATGTATTATTATTGTCTATAAAATATTTTTTCAAAAAATATACACAAACATATTTTATACCGAGACCAAAAGTAAAAGTGAACCACATTTAGAAAAAGAATATTGGGTGTTGGTTTTTAGTGTTTATGATAATATTTGTCTTTTTTTATAATAAAGCTACTTGCAAGGAATATTCATCCATATACATAATGCCATGAGGAAGCAGTTGTATGACATTATACGACCAAATTCTAAAATTGTTATATGCAAACATGAGAACAAACAAGGTCTGTCTGTCCAGATTTCCAGTTTTGTATGAGAATTTTACTTTTTGTGTTTTTTTTTTTTTTTTTGAATAATGTCTTACTTAAAATTCTATAAAGTGGGTAAGAGTTAATTGAGCAATATCAATAGTTGATGAAAAATTAATGGTTGATATATAACAACACTTGTTTTTACGTAACATCAACACTTTATTTTTTTAATCTAACAATTGAGATTGATTATTCACTTTATTCTCTAAATTGAGTTGCTCATTTGGAAGAGTTGATTCTATGTTTTTAGTGGTGCAACTCTCTCTTAAAATTTCAAATTTGAATAGTACTTATTTTTAATTTCAAAATTTTAATTTAGACATGATTTTATTTTCTGGAATTAAATTTTTAGACGTGATTTTTAAATAATTTGAAAAGAAAAATCATTTTAGAAGAGAGTTTAATGCATTTTCCAATTTGAAATTTTCAAAAAATGATTTTCATATTGTTATTTGAATCAAATTTTGAAAAAAAAAACAAACTTAAAAAAAGTTAATTCTGAAATGTGGTTCACTTTTTATAAGTATGTAGGACAAGAAAATAAGAATTAAGGTAAAATAAATTGGAATTCTTGTAGAAGCTCAAATCAACCTTTATATTCATTATAATTTTTATTTAATTGCTTCAAAAGCTAAGATGGATAAGTAATTTTTATTTATGTAGAAATTCAATATATTCTTCTTTTTCGTTTTTCTTGAAAAATGTTTCTATAAAAAGTTATTTAAATATATTTTTTTTTATCCATAAAAATCAAACATAAGTATGAGTTTATAATATTTTATGCATTCGGTTTGATGATTAAGCTACGATTAAATCTACAACCCATATTTAATTCTAAAATTTTGAAAATAATAATAATAAAAAAAAGAAGGTGATGAATCGTGTCATATCTATACCTATATATAATATTAAAAAAAGTGGTACGAAACAAGATCCTTTTTCGTATAAGGACAATAGTTCAGCCCATAATAATTTAAAAAATGCCCGTTTAATTTCACATACAGCTTTTGCTTTTTCTAGTTCTGAAAAAGGCCATTAATGTGGTCAATATAGAGTGTAATCAAAGCAATGAGCAAAATAGTCTAGTAAACTTTGGCTACCTATATTGGCACTAGTTGTGTTTTTTCAAGATGCCTGAACTTGTAGTTATTAATGGAGTGATCAAAGTCATAACACTGTGGTCCTACTCATAAAACATGTACAACAACTAGAATGTGAGACAATTTAGCAGACATTGACTCAATTATACAAATGTTAAAAATTTGCAAGCTGCATGAGTTATGAGAATTATTTAAAGGGAAGAAGAGATTGAAACATGATTTTTTTTTTCATATGGGAATATAAAACTTAAAGTTATCTTGAAAATTGAGTCATAAGTATATTTATTGATTTAAGATAAGGTATTAATATATATATTTACCAGCAATATTAACTTATACTAGAATTGAATCCTGTCTAGCCTTGAATATGGAATAGAGTATCTTAGAGATGAAATATCCATGTTGTATATGTTAATTGATGAGGAGAATTTTCTTGGGATGGATAATTGATTAGAAGGAATTATGTGAAGTGTGTTATTACGAAATGTAGTAATTACACGTGGACAGTTGGATTGAGTTGTTGAAGTTGTTGGAGAGGGTGTAGATATGACTGGAATGAGATTTTGGAGATGGGGAGTAATATTTTTTTCATTTTAATTTTATTTATTTATTTATTTTAATTTTATTTTTCTTTTTTTGGTAAGGAATGGCTAGATTCAAGGCTATTCACCACCGTGTAATAATTATTTTTTTGGGTTGAGGATTTAAAAAATTTGAGAGGGTGTAAAATTTATTTTAAAATCAATAAAATAAATAATAATAATAAAAAAGAAATACTACCTAGAGTGAGGAAATACTCTCTAAATATTTATAGCTTAAAATTAACATCTTAATTTTGTCTAAGTGTAGTAAATTTTAACTGAATAAGTAATATTTTGTGTCCAAAAATAAAAATTATCATTGACAATGTGATAAAATATTAAATCGAACCTGATTAACACTGAAACACATTAGTTTAACATTTGAAGGTATTTGATAGACACATATTATATCCAAGTTATATCCAAGTTGATATGTGATATCATGTGACAAGTTCACCGTAAAAGGGACTAAAATAATTAATTAAGAAAATGAGTTAATTAATTAATTAAAGTTAAATTTAATTAATCCATAAAAATTAGATAATATATTATCAAAGTTCTTTTTTTTCTGCTTTCGAGTAAAAATCAATAAAGTGAAGCTAAGAATTTTTAAAATTTTTTGTTATTTATTCCTAATAAAAATAAACTGCCTTTTACCATTTATCTTCCATTTCATCTTAATACGGTAATCTTTAGATGTGTGTTAACACGCACACAATAAAATCTTTATACACACGCATACAGTGACATCTTAGTTCGAGCTCTTATTATTTCTATCCTTTTGGAATATTTTGCAATGAATTAGTAAGGTTATTATATTCCTACATTAATTTTTACCTAGTTTTTCTTTTTATTTATCATCCTAATAAAAAAAATTGTTATAAGGAAACAATTGATGAAACAATCTATTAAGGTATGGTTGATTATATTTATTATATTTTTTATTGTACTAATTATTTTAATTAAATTATTTAACCCTATTTTCATCTTAGATAAAATAGACAACATTTTTTTTTTAAAACAAATGACATCCCTCACAACTAAAAACTAATTCCTTTTCAAATACAGAAATTATAGAAATGTGACTCAATAAAGTCTTTAATTTCAGGATGTAATTTTATTTATAATAATCATATCCATAAAAAAACTATTAAATTTTCTCTTTCATTATTACTTTTCTTTCTATATATCTCTTTTTCATCATACAGTGCCGCGTGGATTCAACTTTTTCCGAATGAATATCTCAGAGTTAATTTAATACCATGACTGTTACTTGAAAAGTGCATCACGAGAGGTGCGAGGAGAGAGAGGAAAAACATAGAGAATCTTTTATGGTTAATGAATAATTTGAATGACACATTATTCAATTCTAAGGTTTGAATTGGTCACTCTTCCATGCAACTTTCGTGACCACTGAACAAACAAGAACCTAGCAAACATGCTCACATCAATACATAATTTAAATCCATATCTTAAAAAAGAGAACAAACAAAACAAACCACCAAGTTTACTTGGTCCCACAACCAAATTGTCCAAACCATGCATGAACCTTAATTAAAAATTATGACCCAAAAGCATCTTATCAATAATAATCTTTAATATTTTTTATTTGCTTAATACAAGTTTTGACTTAAACAAGTGGTTCATATCTATGACTATATATGAACACAAAAAGACAAATACTATTAATTAATATACTAGATGAACAAACTAGAAAAATGTCAGCTAATTAAGTCTTTGCCGTCACATGTTTCTAGCTAGCTAGTAAGTCCTTAATTAATCTCCATCCAAATATTTTTACATTTTTCCCATATGGTTGGCTATACATTTATTGTATAACTAATTATGTGGCTTAATGTCAGCATAGTTAAGATCAACCCACTCTGGATAGAAACTTGGAGCAAATTGATCACCAAATCTCTCATGATTGCAATTGAAACCATTCACAAGATCATGAGGAAATTCAAAGCCAAAATCCATCAACATATCCATGGATTCATCAGCAGCATGTTGTTGTTCTGGCTGTGACACACAATTGTTGTTCAATGCAATTGAAGATGAATCCGAAATATTGCTTGAACCTTCTTGAGACAATGACACCATGGGATTGGGATTGAGATTGGGATTAATATTGTTGTTGATGTTGTTAATTGAACTAGAGCCAATTTTTGAGACAACATCATCATCCATGACTTGTGGACTATACAACCCATGATTATTAGTTTGGTCAAAACAAATGTTTTTTTCATTAACATTGAATTGGCCAAAACTAGAAACATCTAAGATTGGTTGTACCAAGGGCAGAGAATTTTGATTTTGTGAAGAAGGGAAAGGTGAATTTTGATGGGTCTTAACAACATTTTGGTGGGTTAGTACTAATGGGGTTGAAGTTGAAGTTGAAGTTGAAGTTGAAGTTGAAGGAAGAGTGTCATTTTCAGTCAATGGTTTGAGGGTAACTTTTCCTGCCATGATCTTCTTCTTCAGTTTCGTGTTCCAGTAGTTTTTCACATCATTGTCGGTTCTGCCAGCAAGTTGAGATGCTATGGCAGACCATCTGCACTAGCAATCAAACAAATTTGATTCATGACAATACTTTAGTCTAAAACTTTTAATAAAATTTGTTCATAACTAAGCCTAATATTAGGCCGTATCAACTAAAAATTGTACCCATGACACTTACTAAAGTCCAAAGAGATAAAAGTTAAAAAATAAAATATATATTTTACAGAAATTAAATTATATGATGTAGTACAAAGAAAAAGATAAAGAAAAAAAATATAAGTTATACTAAAGTAAATGGATGGGTAAGATGTTTAAAAATCATTATACTATAAAATATAAATAGAAATACTTATTTTTTCTTTTCTTGTCCTATCTTTTTCATATATATCGTTTTTTTTCTATTTAATTATTTTATTTTTTGTTACCTTCCACTTTAATGTATCTTAAATGAAAGAAATTATTACATAATTTGGAACCGAGTGATTCTGGTCAATCTTCACCGACAACACCGCCTTTTTTTAATTTATAAAGAAGATTTTTTATATATAATAATGATATGGATATTTAAACGTAAAATTTTCTATATATTATTAAAATCATTCACTATCAACAAAAATAAAGTTTAATAAAATATTACATAAAATTTGGTCGGAAGCACGTGTTTTTCAAACCATACAATAATTATTATAAAAATGTGTTTTTTTTTTCAATATAAAGTTAAATATACACATACGGTTGATTATAATCAATAACTTGACGCATACACATTATAGTGAATAAAACATATAATCACACAAGTCGGTTAAATTATAATTGAAAAAAGCACATAATCTCATATCATATATAATAAATTCATTAATTGTGATTATAACTATCTTAAAAATCATATTAAACTTAATCCATAATCAATTAATAATATATAAAAAATTATAGTGATAATTGAAATAATTTGAAAAAAATTAAAAAACTTGCCTGCTTCCCATTTGAGCATAGAGGGTGCAAATGATGTTGTCTTCTTCTTCAGTGAAGCCTCCATGTTTAATGTCTGGCCTGAGATAATTCAGCCACCGTAGACGGCAACTCTTACCACACCGTCTAAGGCCTGCATAATATAAAATACCATCATATGATATTTTTATATAAAAAAATAAATAGAAAGAAAAAATCAATGCAATTTTACATTTGTTAAATACCAACTTTTTGGGTCAGTCAAAATGGTAAATTAAAATATAGAACTAGTTAAATAGTAAAGAAATAGTGTAAGAGAAAAGGGTTGATTCTTCTTGTAAAACATTTTATGTAATTTATAATACATTTTATAGGGTGACTAATCATATAAAATTTAATTTATAATTAAATAATTGTCTTTATGATCTTAGAGTAATATGTATAATATTTTCATATAGGTTAAGTAGTGGAGAATTGGAGTAATATGCAAGACATCTTTGATCAAGTGTCATTGATCTTGAACAAGTGCAAACAAAATCAAAATGAGAAATTGAGATATAGTATTAATTAAGAGATTAGAACAGGGAAAATTGAAACTTTAACTCCTGGTTTCATGCCGAAAGGTTCGCAAGGTATTTATGATTTTTGAACCCTTATTCAAAAGAACATGACATAAGGATATGCAGAAAATCATAAAGTTTGTACTAGTGGGATTGGAAATTGTGCGTAAATGGTGGAAACGGAAATAGATAAAACAGAAGTATTTGTCTTTGTGTGTTACCTCAAATTAAGTAACAACTGAAAATGAGTAAATCACCACTGAAATTCATGTAAAAATGTAAAATGCATGTATCAATTCATCATAAAAAATAAAAAAAAAAGTGTATGCATCAATAACACAAAATTTCAAGTCCTCTTCATTTTGAATAAAAGAAAGTAAATAAATAGTCATGCTTTCTGGAAAAGGGTAGCCAGGAAAAGAAAAACCTTTGAATCAATGTTTTAAAAAATGATATATACAAAGATCAATAACATTTAGTTTTTTTTTTTTTTTTTCATATACAAAGATCAAATCACGATTATAATTTAAAACCTTGTTTAGAACAATCTAGGCTAATGGGAAGACTTAAAGAAAAAAAAAAAGAATTTTTTCATTTTCATGGGGTGTTTTTGGTTACCCTTCAAAAAATTCATGAACAAAGATTAACAAACATTCATAAATGAAAAAGGGTGTCCAAGAAAGTGTTAAAACAATGTGTAGTAATGGGAAGAGAAAAAGAAAAAGACCAGCTTTTTTTGGCAATGCAATCCAATTTCCACCAGTGCCATGAGTCTCAACATAACTTTTGAGTGTTGCATCTTCTTCAGGAGACCATGGTCCTCTCTTAACATTGGCTTTGTCACAACAAGGAGCTCTTCCCATGGTCACTCTCTCACAGAAACAAAACAATATTGAGACTCTGAGGATTTTCTTGATGAAAGATGTTATAAAGTTGGTGTCATATCTGAAGTAGAGGGACCCAGTCAACTACTAGACAAAACTATGTATTTATTTAACTTTATAAAATAGTAATATTTAATAAAAGAAGATAAGCCATTGGGACTTTACAAGTTAGTACAAGCCAATTTGGGTTCAAATTCTAGGGCTTTTTGTTGATTGTATAGAAATTTTTTGTATCTTTAAATGGGTGTTTGGTCCACCTTCATGACTTATTTGTTCTTCTCTACAAATTTTTCTAAAAATTTCTGGCTGACAGAATTTTCTTTTTTGGAAGTAAAAGTTTTAAGATTTGACTGAACCATTAATCACAGTAAAATTTTGTAGAGGATTTGGTGATATAGCTTCAAGGTTATACAAGGAGCATCTGTAATTTAATTTCTAAAACCTTTCTAATCACCTATATTTCACTATGTGTAATGTAAATAGCATGTGTTTATTTTATATAATTAAAAAATATAATAAATAAATATTTTTTAATTTAATTACAGTGTAATAAAGTTTTACTTAAGCTTGACAAGATATTTTAGATAGTATTTAGTTTTTTTTTTCTTTATGAAGTCTAAGAAACTTATTTGATGATTTGGTAAATAAATTTTGAATAACTTTTTGTTAGTCACTAAATCTCACTTGTTTTCTATATTTAGAAAATCTTTATTTTATCCTTACCTCGGGTGGGTTCAATCTCAGTACATTTAAGTCTCAAGGTTCAATATATATATATATATATATATATATATATATATATATATATATATATATATAACACAAATATATATCATGAATGTTTTAAACAAATTGTAAAATAGCTTAGTAGTAAATTGATTAGTCTTTATCCCGATGAACAGAAAAAGAACAAGAAGTAAGAATAAATACACTTATATTGAATTGGACAATCAACTTGTAAAATGAAAAAAGAAAAGGTAAAATCTAAATGTGTTTTTATAGAAAATAGAAGATAAAAAAAATATAATAGTTTTCAACTAAGTAGATAGTTTTTCTTATTTTTTGATATGGTAATAAATATTTATTAAATGTTGGTTAGATATTAAAGCTATCAAAATGGGTTACAATTTCTATGTTAGCCTAGCGTAACGCAAGATTAGACTAATTTGGACAAAAATTACATTTTATAATAGGTATAAAAAAATTTAACAATTCCATTTTCACTTAGCTCATATAGATTGAATCTGATTGATCGAATTGATCCACGACTTACTTAAAAAAAAAAATCATAATTTAATAATCTATACCACTTATCAATTTCCTAACCCAGCATAAGTTTATTATAAGCTATTAAGGTTATATTTAGTTTTAAATGAACTTTTTTTTTCATGTGATAAGTGTATACAAAGTTTATTGACATTAAAATCAGTAATAAAGAAAATTATATGGATTAATTACGCTTTATTTTTTAATTAATCTTTGTAAGTTATATATTCACAAAGGTGAGTTAGGATGAATAGACCTACCCATTAAATGAGTCATGGTGAACTAGACTAAATTGGATAGGATTATTCCTTTTCACGATTTTATTTGAAGCAACTTGTTGACAATGTAAATTAGAGTGATTTGAATGAACACAAAATAAATAACATTAATAAAAAACCTGTCTCAACAATTTTACATGAAAAAAATATACAAAGAAGTATTGGAGATCTCAACTATAAACACGACCTCTTACACACATAACTTATAAATATAAGTGGGGAGTACTTACATTGCATTTTATACAAGAAGATGAATATGATGCAACAAGGTTTAAAAGCTCTTAATGCATCTTATAAATGTAACCTTTTGCAAAGAAAATGAACAGAGCGAATCCTATCACACCAAGCACAGCAAGTAGCCAATAAAAGTAATCGATATGGGCCTTGTTAAGATTATTAGCAAACCAGCTATCTTGTCCAATTTTTCTTGTCACTAGTTCAATCATTGAAATTAGAAAACTGCTTAGGAAACTCCCAGCCCCTATGATACTCAAGTATAGAGCAAGACCCATGCTTCTTAATTCATTTGGGACTTGATCATAGAAAAATTCTTGGAGACCAACAATAGTGAAAACAGCTGAAATTCCAAACATGAAATTTTGGGGAACCAACCACCACACACTCATGGGAATAGTTGCATTTGGGTCATCAACAAGACCATAATTTTGTGCAATTTTTAATCTTCTGGTCTCAACAAATGCTGCAAATATGAAGGTTATTATTGATATAAAAATTCCTGTTCCTATCCTTTGTAGCATTGTGATGCCTGAGGGTTTTCCCGTGATGGATCTTGCCAATGGAACAATTATGCGATCATAGATGGGACTAAAGAGAACAATGGCTAGAAAATCAAGTGTTTGAAGAGAAGCAGGAGGTATATCAAACCCGGGAAATATTGTTCTGTCCAAGTTAACTCCTTGTTTGGTAAAAAATGTAGGAATTTGAGCATATAACATAGCATAAACTAGACATGTAGCCCAAATAGGAACCAACCTTAGTATTGCTTTTGCTTCTTCCACTTCACTTAGGCTACAACTTGCCTCTTCCACACAATCATCTTTTCCCAATAATGCTCTATCAAGAAAACTGCATACAAAGGTAGAAGAATATTAGCTGAAAAGGGAAATGAGTTTGGAAATTTCAAAATAATTACGTGGTTAGTTTCACATTCTAAGTGTTGTTTTTCACATATCATATGTGAAAACAAGAAGTTAGGTGGCTAAGTGCACATGTAATGTGTTAGAAATGCGAGTTTTGAATCTAACTCAACCTCCAAAACTGGCTTATAAGGTGGCTAAGTGCACCTTATAAGCTGAGAAGGGAAATATGAGTTTGGAAATTTCAAAATAATCACGTGTGGTTAGTTTCACATTCTAGGTGTAATGTGTTAGAAATGCGAGTTTTGAGTGTAACTCAATCCCACAAAACTGGCTTATAAAGTGAAGACTGCTCCTCACTTATGTACGTGCCTTATGTGAGATCTCTAACACACCCTTTCAAGCCAAGCGTGGAGACAGTGTTCCAATATCCCAACAACGGGGTACAAAGGGTTCTAAGATAGACTCTCTTACCATGTTAGAAATGTAAATTTTGAGCCTAACTCAACCCTACAAAACCGACTTATAAGATGAGAATTGCTGCTCACTTGTTTACATACAGTCAGTCTTGTCTCTGGACAATACGAGATTTCTAACAATTTTATTGCAGAGTTAATTCATGCCCACGATAACAGATACTTATACTTATGATTTCCATGTTGTAAAATTGTTTTGATGTGAATTTTGCTCTCAAAAAGCACATCTTAGATGCGATACCAAACATTATATCTCCTATGTTAATAGTTATAGGCTTATATATCTCCTATGTGCCAAACTTTATTTTCTTTACTTCTTAACAAATTTTTAATCAAGCTAATAATTATCATTGTTCTTTCTTACTTGAATTGTTCAGAAGATGGACTTTGGTGTGGAATTCTTCCACAACTTCCCTCGGTGCATGATAGGTTGTTAGATCTATTTCTCATAGCTGCAATGAATACATGACCAATTCTGAGAAAAGGGCTCTTAGCACCATGTCCCTTTATGTTAAACCTGTAAGTGCTTGTTCCAAGCAAGAAAATAAGCAATGCAATGATCATAGCAACACAAGGGATTCCAAATCCTAGAACCCAACTAACATTGTCTTGTATGTAGTTCAAGATCCAAAGAGATCCCATGCAACCTGCACACATGGTAAAATACCACCAATTAAAGAATGAGCTTCTATCTTTGTACTCTTGTGGATGTTGTTCATCAAATTGGTCTGCTCCAAAAGCCTGAACACAAGGCTTATGTCCACCTTGCCCTATTGCCACCAAATAAAGTGAAACAAAGAACAAGATTACTTGTAGTTGCATGTCAGGGGATTCAGATGGAAGCATAGCTGAGATTGTCAACAAGCCTAGTCCCTGTCATACAACAAGAACTATCTTCTCAGCCTGGGAATTGGTTCTTTACAATAATTTATATAACATTTTTTAAATATCTCTTACAATGAAGATGAATATATATATATATATATATATATATATATAGAAATGAATCCAAAGGGGATAAAGAGGGTTTGACCCTCCCTCTTCCAAGATTCTTCATGTATATGTGATTGATGAAAAAACAAAAAAATTTAAATTGATAAAAAATATCATAATAATATTTATTTAATTTTCTTTAGGTGATAAATTTTATCTTTAGTTTTACTCATAAAAATGATTTAATGTATTAAATTAGTAAATATTCTTTTATAGAATTATTATTTACTAGGTTAGTAAAATAATTCAGTAATTATTGCTATAGACTTAAGAAAAATTTAGACTATAGCTAGAACAATAAACCATCAATTACCTACTAAAATAAGATTAAATTATTTAGTCTCTCAAGTATGTTCTAATCCAGTGTTCTTTGAAATAATAAAATTATATAAATAATTTCAAAAATATTAAATATTCATCAACTTTGTCTCTAAATTGATGTTTCACTAATATACAGGACCAACTAAAATAAATAAATAAATTCAGTACTTGGAAATGATTGAACATGATTTCTAATATGGGAAATTACTTATATAATTCTTTTACTGTGAAGATTATTTAGAGAAAAAATAATACTTTTAACAGTGAAATTGATGGTTTATTGATCATCAACACAAAATTAATTCTGTACATCAAACTTGAAAAGATTTACTTTTTGTTTTGTTGGTTTAAGTTGAAAGATGAGGAATTATGAAAAGAGAAACATAAGATAAGAGTGAGTGAGGAGACCAAAATATAGATGGAGGAAGCAATAATTATGGTGCGGTAACGACCAAGGTAAGAATCAGCAAGAAATGCTCCTAACAGTGGAAGCAGTGTGGCTGTTCCAGACCAAACATTGACGTTTTGGGCTGCAACAGCTGTATTTTGCTGCAGTGGCCCTGTTAAGTATGTAATCAGGTTCCACTGAATCCCATAATATGCACATCTCTCTGCTACTTCCACACCTGATTCATTGGATTAATTTACAACCAAACCAATTAAATTAATTTGAGGCAATGCCATAAATCAATATATTCAATGTCTAAGAAAAATATCACCTTTTGAATTTAACTATAGGTTTTCAACCAATATCTATGTTTTAACATCATCTAACTTTATGATAAAAAATTAATCCAAGACTTATAAAAATAAAATATTTATAAGTGAAGGTATAAATACCAATGATAAACCATGCGGATCTCCATGACCCAGATTTGGATCTGATTGCAGCTTGACCACTGTAGTCAACACAGTTGTGCACAAGAGGTGCTTCTAAGCAGTTCTCTTCCTCGTTCATCGCAAACCAATGCTATATGCTTGAAAATTTTAAACAAATTGTTAACCTTAAGATGACAGCGTATGATTAATTTAATTTAGTTTTGAATCACGTTTCAGAATTTTTTACTCAGTTGCTTCTTTTCACTATACCTTCTTGTACTGTATTTTTTGTCTGTGACAAGTGTCCATTTGTTGACCTCACTTTTTCTATGGCAAATCACACATCACGTGTTCAAGTGGGATATTTTTTTTTTTCAATCTCACGTGCACGTGCCTGTTTTATAATAGGTAAAAAAAAATTAACAATTCCATTTTCACTTAGCTCATATAGATTGAATCATAATTGACCCACGAGTTATTTACTTAGAAAAAAATCATAATTTAATAATTTATACCACTTGTCAATTTCCTAACTCACCCTAAGTTTATTATAAACTATTAAGATTATATTTAGTTTTAAATGAATTTTTTTGATGTGATAAGTGTATAAAGAATTTATTGAAATTAAAATAAATAATTAAGGTTAATTAATAAAGAAAACTATATAGATTAATTAAGCTTTATTTTTTAATTAATCTTTGTAAGTTACATATTCACAAAGGTGAGTTAGAACTAGACTAAATTGGATAAGATTATTCCTTTTCACAATTTTATTTGAAGCAACTTGTTGACAACGTAAATTAGAGTGATTTGAATGAACACGAAATAAATAACATTAATAAAAAACCTATCTCAATAATTTTATATGAAAAATTATACAAAGAAGTATTGGAGATTTCAACTAGAAATATGACCTCTTACACACACTTATAAATATAAGTGGGGAGGAATTATATTACATTTTATACAAGAAGATGAATATAATGCAACAAGGTTTAAAAGCTCTTAATGCATCTTATAAATGTAACCTTTTGCAAAGAAAATGAACAGAGCCAATCCTATCACACCAAGCACAGCAAGTAGCCAATAAAAGTAATCGATGTGGGCCTTGTTAAGATTATTAGCAAACCAGCTATCTTGTCCAATTGTTCTTGTCACTAGTTCAATCATTGAAATTAGAAAACTGCTTAGGAAACTCCCAGCCCCTATGATACTCAAGTATAGAGCAAGACCCATGCTTCTTAATTCATTTGGGACTTGATCATAGAAAAATTCTTGGAGACCAACCATAGTGAAAACAGCCGAAATTCCAAACATGAAATTTTGGGGAACCAACCACCACACACTCATGGGAATAGTTGCATTTGGATCATCAACAAGACCATAATTTTGTGCAATTTTTAATCTTCTGGTCTCAACAAATGCTGCAAATATGAAGGTTATTATTGATATAAAAATTCCTGTTCCTATCCTTTGTAGCATTGTGATGCCTGAGGGTTTTCCTGTGATGGATCTTGCCAATGGAACAATTACGCGATCATAGATGGGACTAAAGAGAACAATGGCTAAAAAAGCAAGTGTTTGAACAGAAGCAGGAGGTATATCAAACCCGGGAAATATTGTTCTGTCCAAGTTAACTCCTTGCTTGGTAAAAAATGTTGGAATTTGAGCAAATGCTATGGCATAAACTAGACATGTAGCCCAAATAGGAAACAACCTTAGTATTGCTTTTGCTTCTTCCACTTCACTTAGGCTACAACTTGCCTCTTCCACACAATCATCTTTTCTCAATAATGCTCTGTCAAGGAAACTGCGTACAAGAGTAGAAGAATATTAGCTGAAAAGGGAAATATAAGTTTGGAAATTTCAATATAATCACGTGGTTAGTTTCACATTCTAGATGTTGTTTTTCGCATCTCATATGAAAACAAGATGTTAGGTTGTAAGTGCACATGTAATGTGTTTATAGTCTAACTTAAACTTACAAAATTCGAAGGTGAAGATTACTCCTCACTTATGTACATATAACATGTCTTGTCGGCGATGTGAGATCCTTAACAATTTTATTACGTAGTTAATCCATGTTCTCGAAGTTAATCCGGGACAAGTGTATGAATCTATTATGACATAACAGTGAGGTGCTCAACGGACCTTTTTGAATCTTCTAAGACATTTTGTGGACGTTGAATAAAAGTTAAATAATTTGTTGTGCATCAGCATAATCGAATGTATTCATATTTTTACTCAAAAGTTCCTAGATGAAACTTATTTGACTTTTTATTTTTATACACAGAAAGTGTTATTATACATATGTACTCCATCTTTTTCAAATCCCGTGAGCAGGTCTACAAAATCAGATACTTCCTTATGGTTTCCATGTTGTAAAATTGTTTTGACGTGAATTTTGCCCTCAAAAAGCACATCTTAGATCCGATACCAAACTTTATATCTCCTGTGTTAATAGTTATAGGCTCATGTATCTCTATGGCCCAAACTTTATTTTCTTTACTTCTTAACGAATTTCTAAACAAGCTAATAATTATCATTGTTCTTTCTTACTTGAATTGTTCAGAAGATGGACTTTGGTGTGGAATTCTTCCGCAACTTCCCTCGGTGCATGATAGGTTATTAGATCTATTTCTCAAAGCTGCAATAAATACATGACCAATTCTGAGAAAAGGGCTCTTATGACCATGTCCTTTTATGTTAAACCTGTAAGTGCTTGTTCCAAGCAAGAAAATAAGCAATGCAATGATCATAGCAACACAAGGGATTCCAAATCCTAGAACCCAACTAACGTTGTCTTGTATGTAGTTCAAGATCCAAAGAGATCCCATGCAACCTGCACACATGGTAAAATACCACCAATTAAAGAATGAGCTTCTATCTTTGTACTCTTGTGGATGTTGTTCATCAAATTGGTCTGCTCCAAAAGCCTGAACACAAGGCTTATGTCCACCTTGCCCTATTGCCACCAAATAAAGTGAAACAAAGAACAAGATTACTTGCAGTTGCAAGTCAGGAGATTCAGATGGAAGCATAGCTGAGATTGTCAACAAGCCTAATCCCTGTCATACAACAAACAAGAACTATCTTCTCATGAGAATTGCTTCTTTGCAATAATTTATATAACATTTTTTAAATATCTCTTGAAATGAGTGTGTGTATATAATATTTATTTAATTTTCTTTAGGTGATAAATTTTATCTTTAATTTTACTCATGAAAATGATTTAATGTATTAAATTAGTAAATATTCTTTTATAAAATTATTATTCACTAAGTTAGTAGAATAACTCAGTAATTATTGCTATAAACTTAAGAAAAATTTAGACTATTGCTAGAACAATAAACCATCAATTACCTACTAAAAGAAGATTAAATTATTTAGTCTCTCAAGTATTTCCTATTTTAATATTTTTTGAATTAATAAAATTATAAAAATAATTTCAAAAATATTAAATATTCATCAATTTTGTCTCTAAATTGATGTTTCACTAATACACAGGACCAACTAAAATAAATAAATAAATTCAGTACTTGGAAATCATTGAACATGATTTCTAATTTGGGAAATTACTTATATAATTCTTTTACTTTGTAGATTATTTCGAGAAAAAATAACACTTTAACAGTGAAATTGATGGCTTATTGATTTTGGATACAATTTTTTGTTTTGTTTGTTTAAGTTGAAAGATGAGGAATTATGAAAAGAGAAACATAAGATAAGAGTGAGTGAGGAGACCAAAATATAGATGGAGGAAGCAATAATTATGGTGCGGTAACGACCAAGGTAAGAATCAGCAAGAAATGCTCCTAACAGTGGAAGCAGTGTGGCTGTTCCAGACCAAACATTGACGTTTTGGGCTGCAACAGCTGTATTTTGCTGCAGTGGCCCTGTTAAGTATGTAATCAGGTTCCACTGAATCCCATAATATGCACATCTCTCTGCTACTTCCACACCTGATTCATTGGATTAATTTACAACCAAACCAATTAAATTAATTTGAGGCAATGCCATAAATCAATATATTTAATGTCTAAGAAAAATACCACCTTTTGAATTTAACTATAGTTTCAACCAACATCTATGTTTTAACATCCATTAACTTTATGATAAAAAATTAATCCAAAACTTATAAAAATAATATATTTATATTTATAAGTGAAGGTATAAATACCAATGATAAACCATGCGGATCTCCATGACCCAGATTTGGATCTGATTGCAGCTTGACCACTATAGTCAACGCTGTTGTGCACAAGAGGACCTTCTAAGCAGTTCTCCTCCTCGTTCATCGCAAACCAATGCTGTATGTGGCTAATGCTTCAAAATTTTAAACAAATTGTTAACCTTAAGATGACAGTGTATGATTAATTTAATTTTGTTGTGAATCACGTTTCAGAATTTTTTACTCCGATGATACTCTATTTCTCTTTCACAAGTTTCCATTTGTTGACCTCACTTTTTCTATTGCAAATCACACGTCACGTCCAAGTGGGATATATATATATATATATATATTTTTTTTTTCAATCTCATGTGCACGTGCCTGTTTTAATATGTTTACATTATTTTGTTTATTTATTTTAAATTTTCGTTTGTTGTAAATAGTAAAAATGGTTAAGTGTATGTTTATTTTCATCGATTAAGAAAATATGTTAAGAAAATTAACCTAACACATTTAAGAAAATCACACAAATTAACCTAACACAGTATAGACAGCCGGTCACCGCTTCAGGGGAGGGAACAGTATAGACAGCCGGTCACCGGTCACCGGTCCAGGGGAGGGAATATTATAGACGGCCGGTCACCGGTCACCGGTCCAGGGGAGGATTATTTGTTTGGCGGATGAGTACTGTGTATATAGGTTGCTTCAACCTTCCCATTGTTGTTTTGACTTTACTATCTTTTATTTATTGATATTGAAATTAGTTTTGTTTGTTATCACATTTTTACTTATGCTTTTCATATCATAATCATCGCGAGACTCCATGAAGACACAAAAAGGAAGGTATCTGAACTTAAAAGCATTAAATGGTGCTGCTAATGATTATTAAAATGAATGTAAATGGAGATTTATGTATCAGTTCTAGTAAGAATGTTGTAGTGTGGGATGGGCTAGAGCTAGTTCATTTAAAAGTGGAATAGTTTTAAGTGGGTGTATTTATTTAAGATTTCATTGAATTTGAACAGATTTTTTTTTATGTAAATAAGTTCTTTGGTTTTCAATCAGGATTTTATGTCACTTTAAAACAATATTCATAAGTGGATTGTGGCTAGTGTGCTTGGGCTATGACTGAGAGGTGGCAGCTCTAGCTATGAAATCCTTTGTGTTTTCCTCAATTTTTTTTTTCTGGCTCAAGAACTTTTGCCCTTTTTGTCCAATTGTAGCTGTGAAAGTTATTTTTGTTGAAACATTTTCTATCTTGAATAAGGAAATAAAAACCCATTTGTTTCTTGTAATGAACAAGGGTTTTTCTTTGTTTTCTACAGATGTTGAATCATGTGAGCAATAATAGTAGCTGCTCACGGCTATTGTTTGTAGTGAGGCACTACTCTAGAATTCGACCCCCAAGGCCTGTTTCTGTTGAACCAGTAATTCGAGTATCTAACAATATTGCCCGTCTTGATGCTCCCAAAGAAGGTCCAAAACCCAGACAGCTACTGTCATTGCCACCATTTCCTGCAAAGAGCTCAATTAGAAGTCATGGGCGGCGTGATCGTTTTACTGCTATCAATTGGATTAAGTATTACTTCAAGGGCACATGGGGTTCTGTCATTGAATCTCATTTCAGGGAGGGTCTTGTAAGTATCTACTATTTTGCATCTTTTTTTCTGTTGCCTAATCTATTATATACTTGTTGACATTGCCTTAAAGTTAGTTGTACAATTTTAACTCAAACTCTTTCTAGAAGAATTGCTAAGATTTTGAATAATCTCCATGCCCTTGAGGAACATAGAAGTTAGAACACATGGTAAGAATAAATATTAAGAGCCAAGTCTCTAAGATTAGCATGTTATAATAATATCGTAGGTTCAACCCTTTACAAGGCCACCTACTCACCCCTAACTCGACCAACCTACCTTGGTGCTTACACCTCCAATAAAAGCAGGAAAAAAAAGGAGGAACAAATAATTGAAAACAAAGTTTGTCTCCTACGAATGTTGTGCTTGAACTTGGCCTGTGTATCTAATTACGTAAATTTGCTTAAACTTTTGGTGCTTCAAAAATTACTTTTCATATTCTAGTTATACTTTAATTTTAACCTTAAGCATAAGGGCTTGGTTTGTTTCCAAATTCCAGTTATTGTAATTCCTTTACATTATCATGCAAGAAGGTCATAAAGTTCAACTGGGTAGTCCTGGGCTGAAGAACTGATTTAGCTAGGAAGTGCATCCTGTTGTGTAGATGATGTTTTTGAATATTGTTTTGGCATACCACACTCCAAGGGAGATGGTCATTAGATTCTAATTACTCTGCAAGTTGGAACAACTAACAAGATAACAGGATCTACTTTTTCTGTGTCGGATAGTGTTTATTTCACGTTTAATAAGCACAAACACACACACACACACATTTATATTTATATATGCGGAGGGATTCACTTACTCTAAGAGTAACTTTAAAGGAGTTACTCTCCATCCTCAACTTTTATTTTCTCTTAATCTATTGGTCGTAATGGGAGCTCATTTTTCACCATTAGATTAAGAAAAATGAAGGTGTCAAGATGAAGATCAAGTCTCTTATACTTATTCTTTGAGTAAGTGGATCGCTCTTCTCTCTCTCTCTATGTATATGTGTGTGTGTGTGTGTGTGAGAGAGAGAGAGAGAGATAATTGATAAGTGAAAAGTGTACTTACAGGCTTTGTTTATAATTTCCTATGCTAGGTGCAAATGGAGGACCTATGTGCTGATGATTCTTCCACTCAGAAAGAAGAACGGATGAAACCTATGAGAAAGGTATTCAGTTGCTATCTTGTTAATTCACCATTTTATATATTAAATAAAACCTTGACTCTGGGTATTCCTCTTTGTCGTTGTCTCTGTCTGTTTTCCAATGGTAATTTTTAGTCAGTTGCTTACTATCTGTTTTTGGTTTAACATTAATACAACTATACAACTTAACTGCAGATTAGACCAAATGAAGTGATGAGATGTGGTGCCAGAGTTCATGTTCCTGTATCAATTGCTGAGACTAGGATTTCCAAAAGATATGCTGCTATTCCAAGTGGAACACTATATCCAAATGCTGATGAAATTAAGTATATCCAAAGGCTTATGATTTACAAGGCATGCTTTTTATCTAATGTCAAATGTATTTTATTTTCAAGTTTTCTGTTGCTATGCTTATTTTCAATTTCATGAAAATATTTATTATTTATTGCATATTGTACTCGATTGTATTGCTTTCAGGACTCAGCTATTATTGTGCTAAATAAACCTCCAAAATTGCCGGTTAAGGTTTGAATGTCTATTCTTTCACATTTACAGGAATACACTTGCTTTGAGTTTATTATGAAATTTTAATTACTTCCTAATGACCTTGTTAGGGGAATTTGCCAGTTCATAATAGCATGGATGCATTGGCAGCTGCAGCACTGTCCTATGATTATGATGAGGGTCCTAAATTGGTAAACTACACTTGTACATTTTACAGTGGAGCAATTTGGTCTATGCTTTACAGTAAATGGCTAACCATGTGACAAATGGATATCTATATATATTAGATACACCAGCACTCTCATTTTACAAAAATATTTAAAGATTAAAATCTATGGTCGCTCTGAAAGTTTTAGTCAATTTCATGGCTCTTAGTCCTGATTTCTTATTAGAGGAAAGACCTTTGCGCCAAATATTTACAGGAACATGTTGTCCAATCACTGAAACCAAGACAGTGAAGATACCCTACACTTCCAAATAAGAGATATAAATCAGTGTAGTTCTTATTGCTTTGACTCTTGAATTCCCAACTAGATACGAAATGGGACCCATGTGATACAAATCGTTCAGTGATTGGCCTATGCCTCAAATGAATCTGCTCCTGTTAGTAGTACTCTTTCTGTTAACTGAATGCTTAATTTAAATGTTGGATTGTTTTAATTTAGCTTTTGAATGATGAACTTTGGTTTTAGTTTTGGAGTTATAGGAATTTAATGACCACTGTTTTGATAGGGTAGTTTGATTGAATCCTGAAATGATATAAAAATACATAGATATTGTTGGTATTAAATTTAATTATTTCATTCACTAGTGAAAGGCTTTTAAAATTTGAATTCGTCTGCTTAATGTTTTTTAATTCTTACATAACCTGAATACCTGATTATTTTTCTTCATATTACGTCAAATGGTATGGTTAATTCTTCATATCTTCTAAATTGATTTCGACTCTGAAGCTGTTTTCTAGAATTGGTTGATAACTTGAAACATATTGAAAGTACAAAAGAACTTAATCATTTTATTGGCCTTTTCAGGTTCACCGTCTTGACAGAGAGAGCAGTGGCATCCTTTTATTGGGGAGAACTAAAGATAGTGTATCTCATCTCCAATGGTTGTTCAGTAACATTAACAATGCAAAATCTTCTTGTAAGGTGCCTTACGTACATGTAACAATGAACTGCTCTTTTCTGTACAGTGTTCAATTAGTGAATCTTTGAGAACACTCCGAACAACAGCTTAATATTTCCTTTTGAATTTTAACTTTAATTGACCATTTTAGGCTTGGAATGATGCATGTGAAGCTACATACCAGAGGTATTGGGCATTAGTCATAGGGACTCCCATGGAGAAGGAAGGCATTATTCACGCTCCTCTTTCCAAGGTTTATGAACGCTCATTTTTACTTTCTTCTCTATAGGTATACATTCATTAATAACATGTTTAATGTGATTGCTATATTCCAGTGTGTTGATTGTATGCCTTCTTATTTTAGGTGCTTTTAAATGATGGGAAGACTGAGAGGGTAATACTAGCTCACCATTCAAGTGTGGAACCTCGCCAAGAGGCTGTCACTGAGTATCGGGTGCTTGGTCCAAAGATAAATGGATGCTCATGGGTTGAGTTGCGTCCACTTACTTACCGGAAGCATCAGGTATCTTGGAAGCAGTTTTGTATTCTCTATTCAACTGAATTGTGCATGTAAAGAGAGACTAAACACAATTTCCATCTGTTGGAATATATTTAGGATATCTTTAGCTCGGATTATATCTAGAATATGTTTTGGAATCACCAACAGGGGTGGTTCACTGGGTTGACCTCTGATCCTGCAAAGCCAGGACTTCGGTCTGATTACAAGGCAACCCACTGGAAGGTGATATGTAGTTCCACTGTATGTTCTTGTTGAGGTTTGTGGTCTTCTCTGGCCATACATCGAGGCTTGGTTTCATCTAATCTAAACTTCAGTCCAGCTTAAAAGAAAAAGAACATGTGTTATCATTTAGTTAATCTAAGGAAGTTCATAATTTCTTAAGTGCTGTAAAAATTCACATGGCACTGGGGATACTTAAGATTGAAAATATTTGGCAGGATTAAGCCTTTTTCCATTATTTTATTTTTCTCATTTATCTGTGCATGATGAATTCTTTACTTTGTAAAAAATAATCTGAACTTGTGGTAAGTTCAAATGAACTTTGAAATTATAAGTTCTTTTTTTTTTTGTATTTTTGTTAAATAGTTCCCTGATTTAATATATTTGTGACTTTGCTAATTAACTTCTTTTTGGTGTGATTTCTTCTCCCCCTTTTCCAGTTGCGTGTCCATTGTGCTGAAGCACTTGGCACACCAATAGTGGGTGACTATAAGTATGGCTGGTTTGTGCACAGCCGATGGAAACAAATGCCGCGAGTTGATATTGAGCCGACAACTGGAAAACCTTACAAGATGCGGAGACCAGAGGGCTTAGATGTTCAGAAGGGAAGTGTTTTATCAAAGGTTCCATTATTGCATCTTCACTGCAGAGAACTTGCACTCCCCAACATTGCCAAGTTTCTAAATGTTTTGAACAATAGTTCAGAAGAACCACACACTTCACTTATAGAGCAGCCTGACGTTCTTCGCTTTGTGGCAACAATGCCTTCACATATGAGAATTAGTTGGAATCTTATGTCATCTTATTTAGTCTGAAAGAAGTGCCCTATGCAATTTGTTAATTTGCTAAAGGGAAAACAGTGTCAAGTATTTATTAGTTCAGGTAAAGATATGTTTTGCCATTCAAAATTTCTAATGTTACTGTATCATAGTTCAACATATCATTGTAACTTCTCTGATATTTTAGAATTCACTTTTTGACATGAGTTGAAGATCTCTGATTTAGAACTTTACCATGTACTCATTAGTCATGACTCAGTTATTTATTTGCTAAATGGGCAAGTACTGTTGTAAAACATTCTTTAGTTGCTGCTCTCTTATTACTTTCATCTGCACAATGTGTCTTTTTTTTTGTCACCATCTACATAATGTATTGTACATTCCGAATTTTACCTTCAATCTGATCTCTTCTGCAAAAACTCACCAATTTCCTTAATTGTTAACTAATAATACCTTGAGGACAACTGGGCTTGCTGAAGAACACAATGGCCAATGTAGTTTTACAAAACCAGAAACTTCACTTATTTCCCCTTTCAATTCAGGTAAATTGTTACTTGTACCTCTAATGGCGTAAGGTATTACAAACTATTTTTTCCATTAAGAAAAATAATTACGGGAAGCTTAGCTAACAATTTGTTGTATAATTGAAACACTGTTTTATTTATTTTATTTTTATCATTATATACGCAAAAGAACATAGATGGAAATATCATATATCGATTTAATGTAGATAAGAAAAAAAGGTGGAATTTTAACTTTTAACTTTTTTTCTCAAGTACCAAATATGAACTTTCTTTGTTGATCTCAACTCATTTGGACTAGTTGGAAAGTTTTCTCAATAAACACATGTTGGTATAAAAGGATTTTTTCAGATAAAGATTGTTAAATAAACTAAAAATTTAGTCTAAACGTAATTTATGGATAAAATAATCTGAAATCTAAATGCTGACAGGACACTAAATTAAAATATTTATACTGAATCAATACACAGTTTTTCGAGAAAATATTTTGCAGCAGAATTTTTTTCCTCAAATTATGCAATATATAAGACTCAAAGTGAGCCATCTGAGTTAAATTCATCAAATATATGTAATTAAATATTTTAAAGTACTCTTATTTATAATACTAACTGAATTTAGAAGAGATAAATTTCACTCTTTTAATCACTACATCTCCAATTAGTTACTAATTGTCACCATGTATCATCTATAAAAGAAATTAAAAAAAAATCCAAAAAATAATATTAATAGTCAATTGACAATTACAAATAATTTATTTTTTAAAAATAAAAATTAATAAAATAGTTTCTAATATAAAATGTATATCGTTTTAGTCTTTGAAAAATACATAATTATACTAGTTTCTAATTTAATTAAAATAAAAATAAATAATATAATTTAGGATCAAAATAATATTATTTTATTATTTTTATTTTTTAAAAATTAAATAATCTTATTAAACTCGGAGAAGGTTTGGGCCTATTAGCCTATTGTTATTATATCTTCCATTCTGCTCCTCCAAAATCAGAATCTCCTGAGAACCATTCAACGCCGTTTTTTTTTTCACTCAATGGACCAATGTCATAGTTACAGTACGATGATGTTTCTTTCACAACCGCACCACCTCGTAATCGCACGAACCGCTGCTATTTTTGTTGAACCAGACCCAACAAAGATAAACAAGTAGTTGACTTTGATTTAGGTAACAGCATTCACCTACTCTATCATAATTCCACCATTTATTCTTTTATTTATTTATTTTATCATCATCATCATCTGCATAATTCGAAATATCTAAAAATGTTCGAGCTATGGTTTATGATTTTTGTTTCATTCAAATATTGGAGTGTTCTCTAGAGATTGTGTTATAGTGGTTTTACCTTCAGGGTTGTTATGTCTTGGATATTTGCTATTCAATTCAAGCTAGCATGTTATGTATACGTAAAAAATTGGAACTGTTGTGTTATACTTTGAGATAGAAAAGGCATTTTCACCTAACACTGCAAAATCTTGCAATCTAAGTCACATACAAGTGGATCAGATATTTGATATATTAAATCAAGGAAGAAAAGTATCCATCCTTAACCTTTGATCCTTACTTAGGCTTCCATTCCAATTCAAGCATTACTAATCTCCAAGATAAAGCAAAAGTGCTGGAGAAGGAAAAATAAAAGGAAATTTAGATTTTTATTTTAAATTTTTTGTTTTTATTTTTATTTTTTTGGGTATTGGGTTTATTTGAAATGGTGTGTTAATTGATTATAAAACCCATTTGATCCCAAAGTTTGGATGATAATAATATTATATCCAAATGAAGGATGAAGTGAAAGGAACTTTTCTGGTTGGCCACTGTGTAATCCTTAGCCTTCACTCACAAATTTACTGAGCAAGAGGGTATATAATGAAGAGGTTCTCTACCTGTTGTTTCACAAGCAGAATCTCTAAGTTCCACTCTCACAGGAAAAATAACCAATCACAGACTCAGTCTCACGGGAAAAATAATCAACCACAGTCTCAGTCTCAGGTACCAGAAAATCTAATTTACACATTGTGTTTGCTTAATGATTCATATATTTCTTTAGTGATGAAATTGGTCATGCCTTTGGCATTTTGCTTTATTGCCCCTTGATTAGCTCTTTCCTTTTGTTAATGAAGATCATGCTGCATTAATCACATTGCCTAGTTAATAGTTTGGTGGCCTCACAATGGATAGAGTCTGAGATCAAGTCTCTCAAATGTCTATTTCAAGCTTCATTGCTTAATTTAGTTTTTGCTCGCAGTGTTGTCCAGTTTTCTTGTGTTAGATTTAATAAATGTGTAAATTAGATAATAAAATTTGTTAGATGCTTGCAAGTTGCAAGCTGATAAGGACTAGTGCTGCAACCTAAACCAATTAAATTAGACCTTAGTTTTAGGAAGTAAAAGTTAAATGAGACAGTGCATGTTAGAAAAACAGGACAGAGGATAATATTTAACAGAAAACGATGAGAGAAAATGGAGCACAGACTGATTTGATATATTTCGCTTATGAACTCAGTTTTGGACACTGTAAGCTATTATAACAAGTTGTTTAAATAGAAAAAACTAAAAAGCCCTAATTGGGTAGAGCAAACAGCAAATTATGACTAAGTTAAACGTAGCTCACACCTGATATTACTTTTTTTCTGAACATAAGCAACATTTAACCAAACTTACAAGCAAAATAGAAAACTATAGAGTTACAAAAATATTTAATTATATCAGCAGAAAAATCTCCCTGCCAACAATGTTAATAATCAATGAGGGATTCTCAAGTGATTCTGAAGGCAAAACGAAATGAATAAACTTAGCCAGCAAGTAGATAAAACCTGATACGCACTAAATTGTGGGATTGTTGAATTTCTTGCCTTCTCCTCTTCCTCTTGCACTATTTATGGAAGGTTGCAAGAGACTTTTGAGAGTTCTTGTCAATTGTTAAACTCATAAAAAGCTGTATCAACCATGCAAAGAGTTCCTTCTACGGATTTAGTTCCAATTGTTTTCTGATATTTTTTTGTTTGACAGATCATGGCAGGAAACATCTCTGGTCCAAGTGGTGACAAGGCTGCTAATATTTTACTCAATCATGACTTCTCTAGCGGGCTTAACTCTTGGCATCTCAACTGCTGCACTGGCTATGTAATTTCAGCTGGAACAGGCACTCAAGGAGGAATTTCAACAGTGTCAGATGGTAATTATGCTGTTATAACCGACCGAAAGGAATGCTGGCAAGGCCTTGAGCAAGACATCACAGGAAGAATTTCCATCGGTTCCACTTATACAGTTTTGGCTTGTGTGGGAATATCCGGCCTTTCTCAGGGCTCTAGTGATGTTAAAGCTACTCTGAAACTAGAATATCGTGATTCAGCTACTAGTTACTCGTTCATTGGAAGGTATAAAATTTTGTAATTTCATGGCACCTTCTTCCTTGTATTAAAGAAATCGAGGAAAATACCCTTACATGTTCATGACTTACCACTATTTCTACAGAACTTCTGTTAATAAGGATAGCTGGGAAAAGTTAGAAGGGACATTCTCATTATCGACTATGCCTGATCGTGTTACATTTTATTTGGAAGGACCTGCTCCTGGAGTTGACCTGCTTATAAGATCAGTAGAGATCAACTGTTCCACTCCAAATAGTAATGTATGTCACTATCTCATGAAGTTGTGTATTTTAAGTAGTTATTTCTTTGTGCAATGCTACAAATTGGCATTGTTTAATACTGTTGCAAAAACATCAAACTCATGCCTGTTGATTCCCTATTATTACTTCTTCTATGGTTATATTGAAATTTCAATAAATCTGTGTTAGTATCACTGCTTAGTTGTCTTGTGAAATCTGTATGTTTTCAACTAAATAACTTGTGTACCTTTTTCTTCTTATTTTAAAAGACCACAAGCACAGGGTGTGTTTCAGCTGGAGATGACAACATCATAATTAACCCCCAATTTGATGATGGCTTGAATAATTGGTCTGGAAGAGGCTGCAAGATTATGTTGCATGATTCCGTGAATGATGGGAAAATTGTTCCGAAATCTGGAAAATTCTTTGCATCTGCAACAGAACGCACACAGAACTGGAATGGAATTCAGCAGGAGATAACAGGACGTGTGCAGCGCAAACTGGCGTATGAGGTCACTGCTTTAGTTAGAATATTTGGAAACAATGTTTCTACTGCTGATGTGCGCGCTACTTTGTGGGTCCAAACTCCAGATCTTCGAGAGCAGTATATAGGCATCGCAAAGTTAGTTTCTGTCTTACTTATCTATCACTGTATTTCACATAGACTTTGAGGCATATAGTTTCTGTTTATTATTATTGAATCTTGATAAACAAAACAAAAAGTGAGTTTTTTAGTATGATATAGTGATATAATGATATGAGCATGCTCCTTTAACATTTCTTCCAATTGCTGAACAATACTGGTGTGTTCTGAAGTGTGCAGGCAACAGATAAAGATTGGGTTACAATGCAAGGAAAATTCCTTCTTAATGGTTCTTCATCCAAAGTGGTCCTTTATTTAGAGGGTCCCCCTCCAGGCACTGACATTCTTCTCAATACTTTGGTCTTAAAGCATGCAGCTAAAACACCTCCTTCAACTCCACCAGATGTAAAGGTTAAACTTTTGAAACAATTTTGCTTTGAAAAAATTTACTTTAATAATATGAATGCTATAGTGTTTCTTGAAAAAAAAATTTACACAAGCATTGTTTAAGAACTTAGGTGTTTCCTTAATGTACTTTGGTTCTGATGCCAATTTATGTTTCAAGCTCCTAACAAATGATCTTCTTTCGCAGAATGTTGCTTTTGGGGTTAATATTATTGAGAACAGCAATCTGGCTGATGACACCAAAGGGTGGTTTCCCCTTGGGAATTGCACTTTAAGTGTTAAAACAGGTTCTCCACTTATTATTCCACCAATGGCAAGAGATTCTCTTGGTCCTCATGAACTCTTAAGCGGCCGCTACATCCTTGTAACGAATCGAACGCAGACATGGATGGGTCCTGCTCAGGTCATCACAGAAAAAGTGAAACTCTTTGTGACTTATCAAGTGTCTGCTTGGGTCCGGCTTGGCTCAGGATCATCAGGGCCACAGAATGTGAATGTTGCCCTGGGTGTTGACAATCAGTGGGTCAATGGAGGACAAACTGAAGTTTCTGATGACATGTGGCATGAAATTGGAGGGTCCTTTAGAATTGAAAAGCAGCCATCGAAGGTTATGGTTTATGTCCAAGGTCCTGCTTCTGGTGTGGACTTAATGGTTGCTGGACTTCAACTTTTTCCAGTGGATAGACATGCAAGATTTAGAACTTTAAAGATCCAAACAGATAAGGTGCATAAAGTTTTCCTCTATATCTCATATTATTAGTCTCTAGAGAATAACTTCAGAAACATGGAATAATGGAATGTTCCCACATTGCCTTGCACTGGCATTGGTTTGGATGAGGAGCATTTGGTTAACAACCTTTGGCCATCCCCCAGCATAAAAGCAAAAAGAGAAAAATAAATATAGAACAAGTCATGTGCAGATAATACTCGAAAAATTTGATGGTGCCAGTATATAGATTAAAATAATTTACCATTAACCTATCCAAAGGATTGATTGATGTATGATACTGAGACATGTCTACCACTCTACCTCCATCCTGTTTTATGTGTTCTATATGATCTTCTACCTCACATATTTCAAGAATTGCTCTATCTCTATAATCTGCTTAAGATTACTAAAAGCATAAATTCTCTTATGAATAAAATGAAAATTTCCTTCCGAAATAAATGTTAGATGAAGCTAAGTATATTTCAGACTGTAGTGCCTTTTCTTCATATTAATGATCTATTCTTGATTGTTAGGAAATGTGACGCTTTGCATTATTTTGATATATAGTTTAATTTATGTTGACTTGCTATCTGCAGATTCGTAAACGTGATGTTATCCTGAAATTTTCTGAGCTGGATTCTAGCAGCTACGCTAACACCTCGGTGCAAGTTAGACAAACACAGAATGATTTTCCAATTGGATCATGCATCAGTAGAACAAACATTGACAATGAGGACTTTGTTAATTTCATGGTGAAGCATTTTAACTGGGCTGTGTTTGGAAACGAGTTGAAGTGGTATTGGACCGAGCCACAGCAAGGAAATTTCAATTACAAGGATGCTGATGATCTGGTAAGCTTGTGTCAGAAGCACAATATACAAATTCGTGGTCATTGTATCTTCTGGGAAGTGGATGGAACTGTTCAGCAATGGATCAAGTCACTGAACAAAAACGATTTGATGGTGGCAGTCCAAAACCGCCTCAATGGCCTGCTGACACGCTACAAGGGCAAGTTCAATCACTATGATGTGAACAATGAAATGCTCCATGGTTCATTTTACCAAGATAGGCTGGGCAAGGATATAAGGGCAAACATGTTCAAAACTGCAAACCAATTAGACCCTTCTGCTACACTTTTTGTGAATGATTATCATGTTGAAGATGGATGTGACACCAAATCATGTCCTGATAAGTACATTCACCATATTCTTGATTTGCAAGAGCAAGGTGCCCCAGTTGGGGGAATTGGAATTCAAGGCCACATAGATAGTCCAATAGGGCCAGTTATTTCTTCTTCCTTTGACAAGTTGGGTATTCTTGGCCTGCCAATATGGTTCACTGAGCTTGATGTGTCTTCCATCAATGAATATGTTAGAGCCGATGATCTTGAAGTTATGCTACGCGAAGCCATGGCTCATCCTGCAGTAGAAGGCATAATGCTGTGGGGATTCTGGGAGTTGTTTATGAGCAGAGACAATGCACACTTGGTGAATGCAGAAGGTGACATCAATGAAGCTGGGAAAAGGTTCTTGGCTTTAAAGCAAGAGTGGTTGTCTCATAGCCACGGCAATGTTGATGTGCAAGGCCAATACAACTTCAGAGGCTTTCATGGAACATACAATGTGCAAGTTGTGACCCCATCAAAGAAAATTTCCAAGACATTTGTGCTTGATAAAGGTGACCTGCCACTTGTGGTTAACATTGATTTATAGTATGGTGTCTTTTTTATATCCTTGGTTTGGATGAAACACTATGTTGGTGGTGTAATGTTATCTAAAACAGTTGGGATTTGAGTTGTCTGAACAACTGCACAAAATCCCAACACTTAAAATTGTCTCACTTTATTATAAATGTACTTGTGTAAAGCGAAAAATAAATGAAAAGTGATACATGTTTGAACTAATAGACTGCATGCAGTTCTATTACTGTCCCAACTTTACTTCATAACAATTGCAATACGCAATTAACCAGTCAACTCATTCACAAAACATATATGTGTACATATTCGTATTTTTCTCTCTTCACATTTTATAACTGGTTATCTACGCATTACAATTATTTATCAAATATTTTTCTTACTATACTGGTTGCTATTAGTTTCAAACATTCTACTCTTAGAATAGAAAATATGAAAGGGCGTTTCACAAAAAATCTCTCTATATTGCACATTTGCACTTTTATAAAACAACTCTTTAAGTTTTTGATTTCCTCGTTTACCTTCAATTAAGGGGTATATTTTATTAAGAGTTCTAACCTTTTCTTTTTATCTCACTTCCATTATATTCCTCCTAAAAATTCATCCTAACATCTTAATGTGTGTTGGTTTGGATTATTGTAAGATATATGCCAAACAAATGTTTTTTCCCATCTAAATTTCATTTTAATGATAATACCATTTATAAAGAAAGAAGCATATTCAATGAATTAAGTCCAACATAGTTATGTCTCTCGTGTAAAGAAAAAGGCTTTGGTTGAAACTTGAGTGATAAAGTTCAATTCAATTACTTCCTTATCCAAAAGAATTAATATTTAATGTCTACAGAGACATACCATTGATTAAAAAAAGAAAGAAAAGAAAAAGGAATACATTCAAATTTTGATTTTTATTGCTTTTTAAAGAATGGGCATATTTAAATATTTATCCTTCAGAAGGACTTATACAAGAAAAAAAATACGAAGAAAGAATAAAATTTACTTATCTATAAGTTAAAATTATCTTTTTATTAATTAATCTATAAAAAATTTCACATTTTTAAGAAAAGTTAAAACAAAAAGCTTCTGCAAATTGGATAATGAATCTAAATTTAACTTTTAAAAAAATGCATTTGGTTCTTTTTAATTTTTTTTTCTCTTGGAAGTAAAAAAGTTTACAAGTCCAATATTAAAATTTGCTACTTTTGATTTTATGTGTATACACACGATTGAACCAAAGATTTTATCGAATTTCTACTGTAAATGTCAATGATCGAACAGTTTGCAATGCGTAGAAACTGCATAAAACATGATCTAATATACATTTTCAGTATCATGTATTTTAATAAAATCATTGTTATGATTATGGAAAGTGTGTAAACCGGACAATTCAGTCTCTCAAAGATAGAACATATCAAAATATTTCTTAAAGTATAATATATTTATCATGTTAGTTTTTTTTAAAGATGTTTATTGTCATTTTAACCCTAAATTATATTTTTTATTATTATTTAATCCATATAATAAGATATCAAAATAAGAACAAGAGATTAAATTCAGGTAGTAAAATAATAATAAATATTTTTTAGATGATTTTACAAAAAAAAATTTAGCACCATATTAGTGATTTCCTCAATTTTTTTAATTGTAAATTAATACCAATGATTAAGAATAGTGCTTGGGCTGGATCATATATGTGGGTAATATCATCCCACTTAAGAAACCAAAAAAGCTCCTTTCATTTTCAACCAGAATAAAAAAAATGGAAAAGCTATTTTGTAGTAATATATTTTTCCAAAAATAATAAATGTATGAAATTTCTAACTGTACAATTTGTAAGCATGCACACGTGTTCTTCTGCTCTGTCAAGTACACATGTTCTTCTGCTTTACACACTAAAATAGGACCAATATTCTCCACGTGAATAAATTTTACTTTTTTTTTTTATAATTCTTACTCCTTTCAACTGGTGCAAATTTTTGAATCTTAATTTTTTTTTCTCCAATAAAGGTTATAAATTTTAATCTTAAAATTGCATGTATGTTATTTTAACTTTTCATCACTATGTTAACCCTAATAGTTATATTTCAGCACTCCTAATTATTCTTATAAAAGAAGAGGGAAGAAAAAACACATGTAAATGTAAATGATTTGAAAGCTAATTTACTTTAGCTCTCAACTTTGCTCTTCAAACACACGTGTTTTATTATTCCATTCATATTTAACTCGAATCAGACTATAATTTATTTATTTTTTTACATTAAGATGAGACAGATTTGATTGAACTCATTCCTAATAATATCTGAGCAAATGTTTTACCAAAGTACTAATTAACTTTTTGAGTTTTTTTTTTGTCACATTACTTCGTAATAGTTGTACTATGAAGAACTCTGAGACCATTGAAGTGGTTGGTGCTAAAAGGAACATGGATTGATTTTTTATGTTTCCTATGATTCTTAGAATAAGACTGATTGTACCTTCAAAAAAGAATTGATTGATTTCATGACTCAACGATTCAACTCTTTCTCTCTTGTAAAAACATTTAGGTCTTATAGAAACCTCATCTACAAAACCTTAATTTTTAATATAAATAGACCCTAATCCAGGTTTCCAGCTGATAAATTTTTATCCCAATCTTTCTTTTTTGAATATTTAGTAACCTAAGCATTGAAATTTTTGTAAATGTAAGTTAACATTTTTTTAATAAACTTTAGCAAATGATAAAGTGTGTTTGAAAAAGTAAAACAAAGTTATTAACCATCTATAAGTGTGGATTCAATTTTCTCTAGTCTCACTTTTTTTTGCTTTGGTGGATAATCCTCTTTAGAGAGATCTCTTGTCTCCTGAGAACTAGATGAATAACTGTAACTAAATTATTTGTGATTATAGTCCTCTTCTACACAATCATTGTAAAGGATCCAGAAAGAGAATAATAAATGAAGTATCTCAGGTCACTCAGTTACAACGTACATGACAATAGTCAAACACAAACTCAACCTAAACATGTTCATATAATTATAAATTATCTATGTAAAGCTTACAATCATACACAACGATTAGATGTATAATTTACAACTTTACTTTGCTATATATAATTTACAACTTTATTTTGCATATTTCGTGTAGCTAATTATAATATATTATCAATTAGTCAATTCACTCAAAATATATATATATATATATATATATATATATATTATAATTAATTATCTAATTATTTATATATTTTATAATTATTTATTAAATATTTTTTTATAATTTAATCGTATCTATGTGCACCATGATTCCATGCTACATCAACCATTACCACATAAACAAATATAAATATAGTTAATATTTATATTCTATAATTGAAAAAAAAAAGTAATGATAATATCAAGGTCATAGACAAGGATTCAACTTAGAATCAACAAAGATTCTAGACTAATTAAATAGTTAATGTTACTAAAGTGAGAGCATAATTTAGAGGTTGAGAACTAGAAAGTAATTTGTTTATATTTATCAGAAACAAAAAGAAGGTCCATTATTAATTAAGAAGTGATGCAATTAAATAGTGTGATGGCCCAGATGAAGGGTGAGAGAGACAGTGTTCACAGATTACAGACACACCACTCATGTCAACATGACAACCTCCCACTATCAACCTATTTATCAACTAATCAGTAATGACTACTATGACTAGAATACATGTTAGATATGCTGCAAAAATAAATAAATATTTAGATATACTTTTGGTCTATACACTAATAAAAATTTGTCTGATTATTGTCACGTGTCGGTGAAATAGTTCACTAGAGAATTTTTTTTTTCTTTTTTATATCACTTTATATATATTTTTTCTCTGTATTTAATTAAATTATTATTTTAATTCTAAAAATATAAGAATCAAATAATTTAGTTTTTTAAAAATGTAATTTTTAAAAATATTTATTGTCATTTTAACTTCTCAATTTAATTATTTATTGTAATTTTAATCTTTAAATCGTTTATTTTCATTTTAATCTGGTAGCTAGATTATAAATAAATAAAAATAAAGTAATATAATTTAATAAATAAAATAATAAGTAAATATTTTTTTAAAAATTAAATAATAAACATATCATTTTTTTAAATATTGTATTATTTATTTTAAATTAAGTTATTCTGATAAAATAATAATTTGCTCTCGCTATTTTTAAAAATCATGAAAAGTACATGTACTTTCTTAGTTATAATGAACGACATTAATTTTTTAAAATTCACAAACATATGTTTTTTTATCTCACATTTATATTTTTTTCCTTTTTCGTTATTCAATCTCATTCTTATTGCGGGAGTGTAAATCAATTAAGCAATAAAGAAGAAATTAAAATCTATATATTATTGTGAATGTAGAAAAAAGTTTTATACTATTAATTGATAAGAAATAATGAATACAGTTGAAATTTACCGTTAAAATATTTAATGTTAGTACATGTACATGTACATGTACTATTTATTAATAAAAAAATTATTATTTATATAACTTTATAATTAAATAATAGTATGATTTATTTATAAAACAGGAACATGGGAATGATGATGATGATTGCAAGGGTGATGATTTTTGGGCCCTATAGGGTAGTCCCATTCCCATACCTGAAGGTTCTCTCTTCACCCTCCAATGGAACCCACCCTTCACATGGGTATATAGTGACCCTTGCCAGACTTGTATCAAAGTTTTGCATTTGCACCTTACTCACTCTTTTCTCTAAATTGCTTTCACAAAACAGAAATGGGTCTCTGTCAGATTGGATTTAAAGTTTGAAAGGATGGCAATTGGGCCCTTTGGTTTGCCTAATTAAATAGTAAGGTATGCCACATCACAAAATTGTTACAAATCAAACCAATAATCAATAATAACCCTTTAATTCAAAACAAGCTAAATTCCAAACACTTACTTAGGCCAAACGTCAAATTCAATCAATTTGAAATCTACACAAATAGTCATACTCATACCAATCCCATCGGCAAAACCTAAACCCTAACCTTTATGAATAATCTATAGCTGTTTTTATAAATATTTCTTAACTTTTGAAGTGTGTCATAACTTCAAATATCCTAAATCTAATTCATTTTTTTTTCTCCATAAATCATCATTTTAATTTCTCCAAATGTGAAATATTATCATCACAATTCTTAAAATTATTAAAATTTTCAATATTTTCATCAAAATTAATTCTTTATTTGAGTTCCAAAAATATCTATTGTTATTTCATATATTAAATTTTACTATTTATTATTATTTTAATTACTGATTTTAAGTATTGAAATGATTAAACAATGAATTAAAATAATAATAAATTATTAAATTCAGAATAAAAAAAATAACTTTTTCAACTAAAAAATATATAATTACATTTTATAATATTTTTTTAAAAATTTCATAACTTTCAACATCTAAAATAATAAAACTTCATTCTATGAAATAAAAAGTAATAACACTTCATCATTTGTTAATGATCAAAATAACTTATTTACTCCAAATTATTTCCATACACAAACATGTTGCCCATAGACAGTGAGCATTAACTATACACCCAGAAATGAATCAACAAGGGAGGAAAAAAACAAACAAGAAATAAATCATAAAAAGAAAAACTGAATTTTGAGTATTATAATATGGATGTGAGCATTATACTAATTATACACCAGAAATGAATCGACAAGGGAGGAAAAAAAACAAGAAATAAATTATAAAAAAATAAAAATAAATGAATTTTTAGTATTATAATATGGATGTGAGTATTATACTAATTATACACCAGAAATGAATCAACAAAGGAGGAAAAAAAATTATTAAAAGAAAAAGAATTTTGAATATTATAATATGGATGTGGGTGCATGGAGATATGATGGGGGTGGGACAGTGGAGCAGCGAAGTTATGATACAATGTGCAGTGCATTGGGAAACAACTCGCGCGCTGTTCCCGCGCGCTCTCCTCAAAACGACACCGTTGGTGGGTCCCTTTTCAGAAAAATTTATGCATATAGAGTGTGGTGTGGACCCCACGACTGTGACAATGTGATTGTGACCATGATGGTGACCCAAAAATGCAGACACTGTCAGAAAAAGACTCAACTAAAACTCTTAGTGAAACTACATTCACTATATCTTGTGTATCTATCACTATGTGCTACTTCTTGTCCTCACCTTAATATAGAAATAATAATGATACATGAAAATAAATTTCAAAATAATTCTTTGTATTTTATATCACTTCATTTTTATATTTTCATATATTATATGTGAATTTGTTTACATTTATATATTTTTTTTGTCACTCCTAGCTTTTAGAATTTACTAATCTTGTAACTGACAGAATGGAAAATTTTGAAGTTAAAAAAGTAGCCGAATGATAAAATCTACAAAATTCTGATATGGTTAGGTGATGAAAATTATAAACAAAATAACTTAATAGTAAAATTTGAAAAATGATGAAAGTTGAATAATAAAATGTGTAACTAAAATTTGGTTGTTTTAATGACTATATAAATATTTTTCTTTAAATATAAATATGGTCAATTGGATAAAAATAATTTTTAAAAAATATTTAATGTAATTACATGTTTAAAATTTGGATTCAAAATGATTGGATACATTAGAATAATATTATTTTAATTATTCTACATGTTCCATGGTATTTATTTAATCCTAAACTATTAATTTATTACTCTATTTTTTAAATAACTTTTAAAGAATTAGAAATTACCAAATATAATTTTTTGAAATATAATTTTTTTACATAATATCTAAGTATTGAGATTTTTCCTAATTAGTTTGTTGATATTATAATATAAGAATTAAATCAATGAATTTTTAAATTATTATTATTGTTATTACTATATCCAAAATTAAGAAATGAGTAAGAATAAAATGCTGACTAGTGTCTTTACTCTGAAAAATCACAAGTTTCTGTTTGAACTTTGAAGAACTCAATGGAAGTGTTGGACACAGATTCATTCACGTGTATCTCTGAGTTCATCTTAGACTGTTCCAGTCTAAAATGTTTCAAACAAATAACGTTGTTAAATGTACGGATTTTCATATTATTCCTACTTTATAATTTTTCGCTTTCCTCTGTGTCGGAAATCTTTTCCTAAGTCTATTTTACGAAAATTAAAATACTGTAAAAAAATTATATAGTTTGAATCTTAAATTTATTTAACATGTATTGTTTGAACATATCACTTGTTTATTAGAAGAGAAGAAATTTATCAAATTGCAATGATGGTATTTTTTTAACTTTGGAAAATATTTTTTCATGTCAGTTAATACTATATATATGTAAAATTTGCAGAAAACTTACGTATTTTAATAATTTTTTATAAACTAAATTTGACTATTTAATTTAATATTCTTATTATTTAAATTATGTGTATTTTATATAATTTAAAATATTTATTTGAATTACTTTATTTTAATATATAGTACAATACTAAAAATATATAATTATTAATTATTAAATAGTATATCTAAAAATTTAATAAAATTCGAGTCATTTTTTTCTATACGACCAACTATTAATTATTAGCACTATTTGATATATTTTGACGTGTTATTGTATGTAAAATCCTATTGAATCACTAAATAATTTGTGCCTCCTCTATACTTGTAGGATTGACACGAGATTTCAGCAAATCAATTTTTGTAAATAGACTTATGTTTCGATTATGCCAACATATATTTAAGCAGGTTCTGAAAAGAAAATAAAAAGTGTAATGTTAAAAGAAATATACCCTACATTTTCTTTTTGAATGAGAAATATCAAAAGGTGAGAACGGTGATTCACTTTCTAAAGTAATGTTAAAACTTTTCTTTCTAAGAGAATCAAAATTCAGTTATAAATTAGATACAATAATAAACCCCACGGCGTCTTCTATATTTGAAAAAAAAAATGATCGAACAAGGGGAAAAATGACAAATAATCAGATTTAGAAAAAAAAAAAAAGATTATTTAATCATGACCAAATAACCGTTCAATGGTAAGTATAATTATGGGGTGTATTAGGTTGGAAGTTTAAAAGATTATTTAGTACAAAAAAACTTGTAAATTTTAAAAGATTACTTAGGACTTTCTCAAAAATAAATTGATGTAAGAATGAAATGGCTTATCAAATTTTTCTAAAAGAATTATAATTAAGATTTTGTTATTTGAATATATATATAATTTATAATACATAAAACAACCTTATAAATTTACAAGAATTGGAAGATAAATTTCATAGATTTTTATAAAATATTAGAATTATCAGAATAAAAAAAGTATATATAAGAATTTTCCGTGATAACTGTGAGTCTTAATTAGATTATAATTAAAAAATTAATTAGTCATTTTTGTCTTAATAATTTTACATTTTAATGATCTTTACTTAAAAATATCTGTTTTAACTCTTTTATATTTTTGTTCAACTTTGATTCTTTTATTTATATATATATATATATATATATATATATATATGTATATATATATATATATATATATATTAATTTTATTTTATTCTTAGTCATTTTAAGTAGTTAATACTAAATTAATATAGGAACGAAGATTAAAATAATTATTTTAGATTGTTAAATTCTTTTGATGGGAGTGGCCAGTTCAAATTCTTTGAACTGGATTGGATTAGAAGAAATTATCAATTTATAAGCATAAAAGTTTGACATGTTACACTTTGACTCAGTTCTCATACGTTGAATCCATGATAAATCGGGTTAACCCCATAAGTTAACATGCAGAGGTTACTCGTCTACATAAAATTCTCAATTTTGTGATTTATTATTCACTTTATTATTAAATTTATATTTAATTTTACATAAAAAAATTTACGTAACTAATGCGAATGATGTTTATTAATTTTAAAATCAATTATAATGACTAATTAATAAAGAAATTTTATAGATTAATTAAATTTTTTAATAATTTATTTCTTTTTAATTAAATTTTGTGAGTTGCAAGTCAACCACCAAATTGTAATTAATAACGCGAGCCGAGTAACTCACTGTGACAATTTTGCTTTCACTTCTCACAACTCAAATTAAACTTTACAAATATTTAATAATTAATATTAAAACTCAATTATAAAAATTTAACATCATCACTACCATCATAAATATAAAATAATAATAATAATAATAATAATTTGAAAGAAGGGATTAATTGTTCGAGAAAAAAGAAAAAA
The DNA here is from genome assembly GCA_026586105.1 of Hylodesmum podocarpum. NCBI lineage: Eukaryota > Viridiplantae > Streptophyta > Magnoliopsida > Fabales > Fabaceae > Hylodesmum > Hylodesmum podocarpum. The sequence goes on along the minus strand of JALJEV010001430.1, from coordinate 2,862,414 downwards.
AAAATATCATATATTCAAAAGTGTCAATATTTACGTTTTTTATGACTACTGTCAAAAAATCATCTATCCAAAGATTCGTCAAGAAAGAGTAGGAATGACAACATCAACATGTCACCATTAAAACAAAAAAGAACACCTAATTATACATTCAAAAATTTCATAAAATATTGAAAAAACGATGTAGTACTTAAAAAGATACATTTTTTATAATAATAAGATGAAAACTTTAGATCACTACCACAGAAACGATTTATAAAATACTTTTTTGCACTAAGGTTTGAGGTAAAACGATTTCTTTGACCAATTCCTTACTCTAAAAATAAGATACCACTTTTACAAAACACTATTCGAATAAAAGAAACATGCATAATAATTTTTACCAAACTGCTATCTCTATTTATAAATTGTTTTGTGTAAATATTTCAGGCATAACACTTTCTCAAAAAAAGCCAAAAAAAAAAAAAACTATATAGTTTTTAAACTTGGATATGGTTTTCAAAAAGAAGTTCCATTGAAAAACATTTTTCTTTTTCTTCTAGGATATGTTCATTTTTTTTAAGTGTAAAATTTTTTAAAATTGGTCTCCTGTAATAATATAAAGGAGTTAGAATTTTTTTTCTTTTTCTAGTTCATAATGATTGATTGCCATTCATCAAGAACAAGTTGGGGTCAACGCCATCTACGACTTCAAAGTTGTATAATTATCCATCTTCAAATATATGATAAGTGGCAAACATGCAAGGAAGATGAACTACTAATCAAGATAGAATCAAATTGTGCTCTTTCAAATCATCAATTTAATCATGCAATCACTTACAATTGTCTATGCATCAATCAGATTGAATATTGATGAAAATCAAACACTTGTAAACTCGGATTCTTCCATTAATGATGGTCAATCATCACTAAACTAGGAAAGTTTTTCTTTTCTTTTTTAAAACACTAAATTAGGAAAGGTTATTGTTTCCAATTTATCGCCTTTATTATGTGATTTATCAACGTACACGCCCTAATTAGTTTATTGGACTACATTGTTAAGTTATAATTTGAAATTAACTTCAACTATTATATTATTAATTTAAGTTATTAATATGCTCCAATTAAAAAAAAATAAGTATGCACATTTTAATAATATTTGTAAAATCTTGTTACTCTACATCCACTTATTATTAAGTTGGAATATATAGGTTAATGAATTATAATTAAAAATTATCTTAAAATATATTAATAACGTAACTTATTTATACACTTCAACTAAAAAATAAACGAGTATACGTTACTAAATTCTACGTGTATATATATATATATATATATATATATATATATATATTCTGAAAGTTAATAATGACAATAAAGATAATGGTCTTATTAATTAATAACTTAAAAGTGTTGGTGAAAAATCAGTAGAAGATACAATATTTTTTTTTGTTGAAATTACATCAACATATTTTTCATTTTTAATTAACATTTTGAAGTGGCCATATATAAAAGCAGCGCACTAATATTTTTAAGGAATTATTATATTACTTAGCAAAAACTCTCAATAGAAAAAAATAATAATATATGTATACACGATGAAAAAGTTGTAAAAGGAAGCATCATCTTTGAGCCTCATGACTCAGCTTGTCCTAGGACCTGGCTACAAATTACATTCAAACTATAAAACAATTAATTGTGATGTTATATGAAATCAAGGACAAGATCATTAAATAATTTTTTTTATCCGATTCTTTCTTTTTATAGCTAATTATTTAGTATGTTTTGACTCAATTATATATGTTTTTAACACACATGTGAGTACTTCCGATAATACACTTTCCAAAATAGTAATTGTCTTCATACAGTAGTTGCCACTATATATGATATGATATTTCTTGAGTTTATTATAAAATGTATGATTCTATGAATAAAGATATATTCAAACATGGAGTTTATTGATAATATTATATAGCAAAATGAACTTATACTCGTTTGAAAGGAAATAAGAATTATAAAAAGACAGGGAGTTCCTGTTTGAGTCATGGTTTGTGCCAATTTTAAATTATATGCAATAGTGCACCCAAAAAAAATGGACAAATTATGTGCAATTAATAGCTTATATATATATATATATATATATATATATAAGTCATAAATTTTAAGAAGTCATAGAATTTGCACATACATATGTATAGTCTAATTTCAACAATTCGTATTGATAAAAATAGATGTTAGTAATAACAAGAGAAATTCTAAATATCAGTTTAATCATACACACTTATATAAATACTAGATTAAAAAAATATACGTATATTTCTCTATTTAGGAATCGATTGTTTCTATTATTAACTAAAAATTAATAGAGTTACGTCAATACATAAAATAAACATATAACTTAAAAAATATAATACCACTCATATATTAGCGCAATAAATTTTATTTTCTAAATCACATCGTACAATAACTTAATTAACAATAAGTAACTTATTTCATTATGGTTTATCAACACCAGCCTGTTCATTATGTATAACAATTAAGAACTAAGAAATGACTAATAGGACTTTCAAGTTGATAATATTATCTTTTATTTTAATTAAGAGGATGAAATTAAGTCTCATCATAATAATATATATTTATACCAAATAATTTACTATTAGTTTGATCAACAAATACCTTTAGTTACTATTCTTTTTCTAGAATCTACCGTGTTGATATTTATTCGAATTTTTTCTGTCTCTTTCCCTCAAATCGATTTGCTCATTATCTCTTTGAAATGACATCTTATGTCTTTTCAAAGTTTTGCCGATAGATAGTGCTGGTTACTGTACTCACATTAAATTGATAAGAAAAAAAGACATCTTTTATTGACTAATAAGTTGCTTAGGACTCTTAATTCGCCTTTTATCCCATTGTTTGACAGCAAAGCAGAATAATAATTTTACCTAATAAAGCAACCACATTCTTTTCAATTTAAGATTTCCCTTTCCTTTCCAGCAATAATTACAAATAATTATTAAGCAGCTGGAGGGAGATTAAGTCATTGATATTATGTATTATGCACTAATTAAGTTTGAGCTTAATTATCATATACTGTACAGTCATACTATTAATATTGTATATCAATTAAGTTTGTGCTTGAGTATAAATATTATATACAATTATTATAATTTTTAAAATATTTATATAAAATTAAAAAATATATAATATATAATAAACCACTATTTAAATCCCTAAATATACACATCGATAAATTAATTTTTTAAGAAATAATATAATTTTTTTTTAAAAATTATTATTAATTAAATTATTGAGTTTTAAAATTAAATTTAATAATTACTTTCTTTTGATGTCTCTTAGAGGTTAAACATAATATAATTCAAAAATTAAAATGAGAAGAAAGATATATTTTATTAGGAACTAAAATAATAAATATATTATATTTTTAAAAATATTTTATCATTTTATTTATTAGAAATTAAATTGTTCAATAATTTTAATATTAATTTATAAAATAAAAATTATATATTATCAATGTATATAAATTAAATTCATTAACTTTATAGTAGCCTATGGAGGAATGTGGATAATATTGTTCCACATGCTGACCAATTTGTAAATGAAAAGTTCAACATTATCCCCTCGGATTCTTACTAAAGATTAAAGATAAAATTCAGCCCCTATTATGCCACTTACATTTCACCTATAAATTCTTCAGTTTTGTCTTTCTTACGCAACAAAGTTGTTTGGTATTTTGACCAATTAAATATGGAAAAAACACTTGATTTGATTTAATGGCAGACATGGGTCCTCCATGGATAGTTTCTTGTTTAGCATATTATTTGCCCTAACTATTAAGATTTACTATAATTGATAGTGGCAAGCACAGAAGAGAGGTGCTTCAGTCCCTACCAAACAAAAGTTTACATCATGTAATTAGAAGGATAAGAAAAGCACAAGTCCAAGTTTTTCTTTTTATTTCACAAATTAATGCCAACATAAAGTGCCTTTTTTCTAATACGTGCTTGTAAAAAAATACTGTGAATTAAAAAGAAAAAATCATACATTTTAGCACTGAATAGCTCCATTTTGAAATTAAATAATCTGATGGGTAAAAACTTCGTTGTTAAGAATCCTAAAAAAGAATGTATTTTTATTTATCTAATGTTGAGAATAAGAAATGTACAAAAGAGAGGAAAGGCGAAGAATAAAAATGAAAATCATAAATTTCACACTTATCTCATTAAATTACAAAGATCTTTTAGAAAAAGATACATATACATAAATGTAAAATATTTTATTTTAAAAAATTAATTTTTATATAATTACTTTAATTAAAAATTTCATGTATTCTAAACTATGATTTCACAAACACATTCTTCTTCTTTTACTTTTGTACAAAAACATCCTAACTATTTAAATGTTATTTCATTAATATCTTTTCGTGCATCACATTAACTTTCCATTAATTTTAAAAACTATACTGACATCCTGTAAAGGATGTTAAAGTAATATAAAAAATAGAAGAATACTATGTGCAAAACACAGTGAATTTACTCTAAAATTTTTTACAACAACAATGCAATACATAGCAATTAACTCTTAGTATATAGTTCTTAATTTCCTTCTCTAAAACTAAGCTTACCATCTTATTATATTTGTTAAACTAAGTAATATATCTTCTTTTCCTTCATTTTTTTATATTTTCTTTCTTTTGCAAAATCAAACTAACAATACACTCTTAACCAAATTGGTTATTTGAAAACTATATCTTCTATACCTTATATTCACGCTGTTTTTTTTTTAAAAAAATAAAACGTTAAATGTTTACTAGAAATTTTTATTATTATTTTAAAATAAAATAGTCTAAAAATATTACTACAACAGAGATAATATACAGAAAAATATTTTTGGAGCAAGGATTTAATGGGATCGTTGAAGTCGAACGAGAAGAGGGACTGCATGTGTTCTCCAACAACACACTCAAGATTATACTTAAAATTTTTGTTTCATCGTTTAATTTGTTCGTTCACTTCGGAGAAAAAAAAAATTTGTTGTTCTTGTTGAAAACCTTGAACCCCATTGCATGAACACCTTGAAAACAAATTTGTAGCTCTTTTGAAAAGAGGACAACGTTCAATTCAAAACTTTAATAGAAAGATTGTGGCGATTGAAATTTGTCACAATGCTTAAATTAATCATATTTATGATGGCTTAATTAATTTAAATATTGTGACAAGTTTTTAATAGCTATTGTGTCAAAATTAATTAATTTAAAATATATAAGTTCATGGTTCTAACATTTAACTCATGAAATGCTTTTCATATTTTTTACAAGAATATTTTCACTTTATTCCTACGTGCATCCAACATTTGCTTCTTAATGAAGTAATATGAATTTCTTTCTATGTAAAATTTTTTTTAACGGAATCAAGAAAACTAAATTTTACAAAAACATATATAGAAATTTCTAAAATATTATATACTACAAAACAAATATTGAAACTTGATAAAAGCTCACATACAGCCTTCAAAGTATGAAATTTTCATAAGAGGAAAAAATGTTTCTGGTAACCCAAAAGTTTTGGGACGTATTAGACTGAAATTTTGAAAAACTATATTAGCAGAAAAAAGTTTTTAGATTTTAAATTTTTTTTAGAATATAATAATTTATAAGATTTTTATGATTTTATAGAAATATAATCTTTATAAGATTAGATTTATTCGTTAGAAATTATAAAATTTGAAAGGATTTATTAGATATCAAGGCATTTAATGGATTTATAAAAAATATTTAATGATAATTTTAGATTATAATTAAAAACTATAATTACAATTAAAATTAAATTATAAAAATCTGTATCATTATTATTGTTAACTCCATCACTATTTTTACTACTTCATTTATTTATGTCACCATTACTGTCATGACTATCATCATTATTATTGTTCATCATAATAACAATCTCCATGGAGGAGGTTTATAAAAATTACAAGCAACTATCTTGACACATCCCTTAATATAGCACTCAACAACTAATAATTGAAAGAACTCAAACCTAGTTCTAAAGGATGTATTAAGTAGTTATGTCATGATAGATATATTTATGTGTTAGCTTTATCATAATACAACATTTATGATTTTTTTACCTTCTTTTAAAACTTGTTTATCTATTTATCCCTGAAGCCCATCTAACAACCCCACCTAGAAACATCTCAAACACTGATTAAAGACACCACTAAAATTACAGTTTGAATCAGTCTCAACTCATATGCCTACTTGTAATTATATCTCGAATGATATACAACATCAAACATGCACCTCGTCCTTAATCATCCCAAACCACTGTATTTAATCAATTTTCTTATAATCAAATAATTTAACATAATTCCCAAAACTTATCCACATCTTTCAAATCAGTTCATTCCAACAATCCACATTCCAACAGAAAAACAATAAAATAATCACTACTCGCATCCCACTAGTGAAAACACACTATTCATCCTTTTTTTAGAAATCAATACATACGAAGGCAAACATATACATTCATGATCAAATCTTCCTCATTCTATCGTGGTTTCAAAAACATAAAACAGAAAAGGAATAAGATCCCTTATCATTGTAGTACACTTTAATAAAAGAAAAAGAAAAGACTTCAACTATAGGTGTTAAATAAAAAAATCACAACTCTCTAAGGTTGGCTCTATTAAACTTTTCAATCGGTTCAAAACAATAAATACAATATAAGAATGAGTTTAATCAGTTCTAAACTAAATTTTGAAGTCAAAAGATTGATTAATAAACTCAAAATCAACTAGCTCAAATATATTTTATGGAAGAAAAAAGATATTATAAAAAGATATTTTTAAAATTTAATTATATATTTAGATCGGAAAATTATAATTTATTTTACAAGGAGATATCTTTTCCACGACCCTTCAAATAAGATTTCACTCATTTTAACTAATTAAACAAACGAAGACAATAATGGCATATACTTACTAGAGTATTAATATGAAGGCAAATACTAAGAAGAAAGAGAAGAAAAAATGTATTTGACTGCGAAAAATGCAAGAATTTTACCACGACTCCAAATATTGCAAAACGGTACCCTTTATTTATAAACTAGCCGTTCGCTTACCTCTGGAGCATGAATATGTTTGATATTTAACCATTAAGGCCAATTGACTTAAGAGTAAGTGAATTTAAGACGATTTACTTATCTTTTCCATTTAAATAAATCCATATTCACTTAAACAATTTCACACGTCATAAAACTCTAAAAAATGACTTTACATCCTTAATAATAGTCAAATATCTAAAACTCTATAATATTAACCTTTCTAAAATATTTTATTTTATTTTAGTTCTTATAATTAGAAAATATATTCCTTTTACTCTTTAAAAAAAATTAGATAACACATTTTAACTATTATAAAATATGATCTAATTTACTCCGGATGAAATTAAAATAAAATAAAATAATTTAGAAAAATAAAACCAAACTATTAAACTTTAAAAGACTACAAACAAATTTGATCTATTTTAAAATAATAAAATAAAAAATTTCCTATTAATAAGAATATTTATTCTAAAATATAATTAAATTATTATATATAATAAATTTATTATTTTTTTCATAAAACTACTCAGATATCTTTCCTAATATAGATTATAATTAACAATATAATTTTATACTACTAGAGTCTCTAGTAAATGAGAAGTGAAAATTTAGTTCAACAATGGGTGATAACTGTTGATTACAAGTGACGTGATGGATTTGACTCGTCTATGGTACTAACTCTTAATATAACTGTCACATAATTCGTAATAAAAATTGTGAAGTCTTTTCTGAACCATAAAGTATTTTTCAATGGAATCGTTTTTTTCTTCGAAAGGCAAAACATTTTCAATGAAATCGTACGTTGGCTGCTTACATGGTTTTTCTAACATGTGCTTTAATTTTAATTTTAAAGTAAACGTTGATAAATGCCCGCAATTTTTGTAAATGGAAAGACCTTATATTATCAAATAGATTTAAACTTCATAGGAGGAGCTTCTTTCTTTGAAATTTAAAATTGAAATCTCGAAATGATGTCATTTACAATTTTATTTTATAATTAACTACAATACACAGTTAATTATTTAATTCATTCACAATATATATATATATATATATTTTCTTTCTTTACATTTTATATATGTATATATTTCTCTACCTTCTAATTAATTTATAATTAGTTATCTATTTATTTTAATTATCTGTAAAATATTATTTCTTCAATTAATGGCTGAATGTGAGGGTACATTGTTTTGACTTCTCTTGCTAAAAAAACATAAAATTAAACAGTAATTTTACTATACTTATGATTTGTGATAGTAGTTCCATGTTGGTGTAAGGTATGGTAGATATGAAAAGGTAGAGAATGCATGGGGAAGATGCGAGGAATAGTGATGTTGAATGACAAATGAATGAATAAACTGAAGTGGAAGTGTAACATATAAATGCAAGTAAGTGTGTGTGTGTATGGACCCCATTACTCTGCTAGTAACCCGAGACACTCGGGGGGTGTTTTAGAATAATACATTGTGGTGTGGGGTCTTTAACACTCTCAGATACTGTCTCTTTTCAAACATTCAAAAGTGCTTTTCATATATGTATAAGGTCACAGAAGAAGAAGCACTGATACAATAATAATATTAATCACACCATCATGCAGGGAATGCCATTGTCTTTGCCGTCAATGTATACAATTAATAACACATGTGTGTGTGTATGTATATGCCATTTTTCTATGTTTTCTTTGCTGATCTTTTGTGGATTTTCAATTTGTTTTGAGAGTTTTTTCTAATTGAGTGTAATGTTGAATTGTGCGAAAAAAATATCACACGAATTTTGACAAGACTTTGTGTTGAACATTATTGTAATTTCTTCACATCTACTGTTATTTTTCATTCTTTTTAAAGTTTTATCCAATGAAATATGTATACATGTATTCTTTTATAGTTCGTATGGATCATCTTCGTACTATACAACAATATTCCTTTTCAAATAGGAACAGCTACATAGTACAACAATCATCAATGCAGATAATGCATAAATACATATATATATATATATATATATATTATTAGATAAAGGTTAAATAATTTAATGCAAATATGACTTTAATGATGGTTATAATAGATTTTTAACCTAATATTGAAGTCATTATTTTTGAAAGTCATGACTTTTAATCACGTGATTACTATTGAAAATAGACTTTCAATAACAATTATATACACAATCTATAAAATTCAATAATAATTACAATTATAACTATTATTGAATTTATACTTTTAAGGATAGTTGGTGCTATCAACCTTTATTAATAAGTAATATTTATCAACCTTGGTCAAGAGTAATTTTTCTAAAATTATTTAATCTATTTTTGGCAAATACATCAAGATTTCCTTCAACAAAGGTTATGACCAACAAACACCAAGATCCATCTAATAAGGTTACTTCAAGGTTTACATCAGCTTAGGTTAACTTGGACAAATTATAAAAATATTTTAAATTAATTAAAGCTTTAACAACAATCAATTATTTTCAAGAAACTAATTACAAACAATTAGAAAAATAACTTAAAGTAAGGATAGTAACTTCTATAAAAATTCAATAAAATTTTGTCCGTTTTCTGGTACTTTCTCATATACTTAATCATCATACAGTACATAATGAATCATTTTATCACTAAAACAATTTCAATAGTTAATTCCACATTATCTTTCATTTAACAAACGACAACCAAGTACCGAAATTAAAGGAATTATAAAAAGGAAAAAAGATATATGAAATAACAAAGTTCTCAAACTTTGAATGATTTATGAGATTCGATGATAAATATATAATTTATTAATGACAATCTGTGATATGATGAACAATTCATAATTGATATTTGAAAATGATTTAGGTGGTTGACTTAAAATATAAGGATTAGAAAATATAAATTAGATATTTAAAAAACACTTTCAATGACATTAATTAGTATTTAAAAATTACTATTAAAAAATCACTTTAACCATTGTTAAAAGGCTTCTTAGAGTGACTCTCTATTTTCTTCCTCCCAACCAAATACAATATTATTAGTAAGTTTTATGGTATTATTATCATACAGTCCCAAATGAAGAACTTAGTTACACACACAAAGCTAGAGTCAAATAATAGAGAACAAAAGCAAAGATAAATGCCATAGAAAGATAAAAGAATTTAAGGTTGTATTTCTATAATTGATCTTTTCACATCCCATAGTTTAACTATATAACCTTATCAAAATTTCAGGTCAACAAATAAGAATAAAAATAACTCAAGTCAATAATACCTAATTAAATAGTAATATAAATTATTTACTGACTTGATTTACAAATGACTAATCTTTTGTCAAAACATTTCTTATTTAATTTTTTTCTTATTCACTTTTTTAATTCATTTAAGAGTTTGCTCAACCAATTTGAATTAAGTATTCTACTGAAGATACTGATCACATATTGTACTCACTCCTAATTTAAACTACTACACACATTTTTTACTGGATATATGCTACTATACCTAGATCTTGCCCAAAATATGAAAAAAATATAAAAAAATATGTATGCCCAACACATACTTTTGGTTTCAAAAACTGTGCAATAAATGATATAGTTGAGGAAAAAAAAAGAAAAAAAGGAAAACAGATCAAGTACTAGCCTGTACAGGACTAACTAAAGCAAAGTAAACAAGTCTAATCATTTAGCCAAAAATCCTTCAAATTTTTTCTTTTTACAAAAAAAGAAAAACAGTGAACAATATTTCACTCTAGGCTTATCTCCCAAGCTACACTTGCCTTTTTCTGATTTTTAAATATTTCTTTTCTTTCTTTTCCTCAGAACCAAAGAAAGTCTTGTCAACAACCCCCAACACGGAGCCATTACCGGTTTCGACTGCGCTATCTTTTTTTCTCTCTTCTTTTTTTTATTTTCTTTTCCCTTTATTTCTCTTCTTCTCACTCACTCTCCGTACAACACATCATGTGAACGTTTCGCTGGTTTCTACCTTCTCATCGCTGTCTATGCCCCAAAATCTTCAAGTGCAAAACCATCTTTATTCTAAGTTAATTTCTTCACTTTCACAACCTTAACTTCTTGCTACCACCTTGGACCCCAACACAAACAAACATCACACTTGTGTGGTCCTTATTGTTTACAAGCTACAAACAACCATTCATTAATTACCATATATCAATCATTCTAGGGTTGTGAAACCCTTAGGGTTTTCTAATTTTCTATTTCTAGTTCCTCACCATATTTTGTTAGTACTTGAAAATTGAGCACACCCCTTGTTGTTGAAAGTTGAAACCTCTTGTTCAGCTTTTTTTATTGGTAGAGTAAGAGTTATTTTTTTTTTTTCAAATTGCAAAAATTAATGGAGGAATACACTAATAATAATCACCTTAGTGAAAACACAGATCCAAGTCCAAGTCCTAGGCCAAATTTCTTGTACTCTTCAACTAGTGGTGGTGGAAACCAAAACCAAAACCATAACCAACACCATCATCATCATCAATTTCCAATCAACACCTTTCATCTTCAATCGGGTGGATCGGATCATTGCTTTCAATCTGATCAAGTGGCACCATCACCACACCCTTCAGTGAAAACCGAAGCAAGCACTTCTCAGCTTCACACACCGTTTTTCCACTACCCTTTAATGAGAGGAAACCTTCAAAACACTGTGCATCATCATCATCAACAACATGGAGCAAGCCCAACGAGCTCCACTAGTGAAGTTGAAGCCATAAAAGCTAAAATCATTGCTCACCCACAATACTCCAATCTTTTAGATGCCTACATGGATTGCCAAAAGGTCAACAATTAATTAATTAATTATTGCTGATTTATTATCATTTCTCGCCACATTCATTTGAGTAACGAGTATACCCCTTTTTTTTATATTTAGTTAATAATAATTAATTATATATAATAACTCTTATCTTCCACACACACACTCTCTCTCTTTCCATATGTTTAGATTGGAGCTCCACCAGAAGTGGTGGCGCGTATGGTTGCGGCGAAGCAAGAGTTTGAGGCACGGCAGCGATCTTCAATTGGTTCAAGGGAAACTTCAAAAGACCCTGAACTTGACCAATTCATGGTGGGTTTGTTTAATTTTAATTTCAATTTCATAATGATGTTTTAGTATTGTGAAAATAATAAATAAATATAACTGATATGACCATAATTGTAGTCATGTCATGTTTTAAACACTATAGGAAACTATTTAAATCCTTGATTGGATTATTTTATTCCATTGTATTTTTGGGCTTTACCCTTATTAGTGTTTTGATACTTAATTGAAAATTTTTGGTGGGTGTTAACTATTAATTGCTATTAATAATTGCAGGAGGCTTACTTTGACATGCTTGTGAAGTATAGAGAAGAACTAACAAGGCCTATTCAAGAGGCAATGGATTTCATGAGAAGAATAGAAACTCAGCTAAATATGCTTTGCGATGGACCCGTTCGGATCTTCTCTGGTACTTTATCTTTCTCTTTATAGAACACAAGTGAAGGATCCTATTCCCCTTCTCAATCCTCAATATTCTTCCATTAATTTCTCTACACCCCTTTCTCCTCACAAGCATATAATAATAATCATAGCATGATAAAATGTTAAGGATCTTGTTAATCCATATTTCCAGCTATTAAAATGTTAAAAAAAAAAAATATTTATGATATAAATTGTTAAAGAGTGTAAATAAATTTAATAAGCTGTACAATTTTATAAATATTTATCTTTTTTAAACTTTTTAACCAACGCATCAGCATTTGCCAAATGTTAATTGCTTATAGTAATTTCACTGAAAACGAATTAATTAATTAACTAATTCTTGGATTATACAAACATGATTGGACAGTGTATGTGCTGGGGCACAAAATTTTGGACTGAGTTCTGAAAATTTTTGAAAATCGTAAACTCAAGTGGTTCCTGTACTGAGCCAGGAAAGTTTGACTGAAAATTTTACCTATACCTACAATTCGTAGGTGGAAATGGACCCAGACAGTGGAGATGATATTTCATCAAGCACAGAACCCTAATCAATACCTTATATATATAATTTATAAATTTATTTTTTATTAAAAATAAATATACATACAACATCTTTTTGTTTGTTTCTTTTCAGAGATTTGACAAGTTTAAAGCATTAAAAAAAGAGGGATTTGACAAGTTTCATTTTATTTTTATATATTTTACTTTATACTATATTCTACTACAGAATTGTCTATTCTTCACGACTCCACATGAGCTTTATTATTTATTAATTTATCATAACTTTTATTTATTTATATACAATTTCACACGTTCACATCTACTACTCCGCTCCTATTTCCCAAGTTTCTGAGTTCTGACAAATTGATTCTTCTAGGGTTTCCTAGTTAATTCATCCTAAACCTATTCTTGAGTAAGCACTTGGCTGATTCGTTGTGTTTTGTAGGATGATAACATTCTCTAACACTGTCACACACACACCCCCATCATTGTTGTGCTCAGTTTTGGGGTCTTCTTGCAACAAATGCCGTTTTAATCACGTCTTTTATACTTCTTTTTTCTCTTTTTGGATCTCTGAGTCATTTAATAACTCAAACACATTGGATGCTATTTCAATCCCGCATCCCCAAGGGTTGTCTAAGTTATTCAAATGTTTAATTAAGTTATATATATGTCTGTGCCACAAGAATGTATGTACAATAATACGACACGTCTCAATTACTCTATGTTTTCTTTCATTGAAATCCCGCTATATAATTGTCACAGAAAATATTAATACTAAAATGTTTATTATTTTTACTTTTTAATATCATATTAGTTATTTTCTCAATCTATAACTTTAATAGTGTTTCATTTTTATAAAATAATATTAATTTCCTTAAAATTTATATAAAAAATATAAAATTAATTTTGTAAAATTATTATTTTTTCTTATTTGATTTTGAACTGCTCTTATCTATGTTAAGCAATTTAAGATGATAATTACAATGGGATGATGGGATTATTATTTAAACAGATATAGTTATATTTAAATAAGATAAAAAAAATAATCTATTAGTCGATAATATTTTTTTTCCCACAACCATGTAATTAAAAATTTTAATCCATAATAATTTATTAACTTTTTTACATTATATTATATCCATCACCCCATAAATAAATGCTCAGAAAGTTGCTTTATTAGTTTGTAATGACAATACCCTAATAGATACCGATATGAGCATCATTTGTTTCTTCATATTTTTTGACTCTTACGTGAGTACTATTGTTAACGTTAACTGAGATAGGTAGTTAATGAAACTTGATTCCACATTGTAGGAGATAAAATAATATCTTCTGGTGTTATTGTTAAGTTGTTTTATGGCTTAAATTTCATCATCAAAGCATGTTTTTCGTCACAGGCTTCTTGTTAATGACCTAGTATGTCCAATATGTTCGATGTGGCGAGGGTTTTTCAGCCAAAGTTATCTGATGATTATGATGATATGACGAAGCACTTTGTAGTTTGTAATGAATAATGCTAACAAAGCGAAATAGTTATCATCTATGTTTTTTCTCTTAGATGATGGAAAAAGGCCATAATTTTGTGTAACATTGGACTAAGCAACCTGCAATTACATGTTATTTCACTATAAGATAACTGAGTTTGGAACTCTGTAAGTACTTTCTTAATGAAAATATTTTAGCAAAAACGTACTTTCTCTTTTTCATTTCATTTCTACCCTATTTATCTCTCTCTCTCTCTCTCTTATTAACATTACTTATCACATTTATAATTTTATCTCTCTACATTTTTTTCTTCCTATCTCTCGTCTTTTTTCTATATCAATCCAACGAAAAATTATCGTTGCTGATCTTTCTAAAATCACTTCTCTGTATCACCACTCCATAGTCGTGCATTCATCATATGAATGACATTAAGTTTTTCACCACTCGTTTTTCATTAGTATTGTTCTAGCAATATGCATATTCCAAGTTTACGAGGAGCTTCACCGATATATTCAAAATCTTTTTAATTACCATGAAGCATACTTCGTAATGAATTAACATAGTTCCATGGTGACAATGTGAAATATTTGCCTTTTCTCATAAATGATGGAAAAGGACCTTAACCTAGCATAATAGTGAATTAAACTTACATATATTGTCTCTATGTATGAAATTATGTCATGCCTATAATATGCAGAGAATTAGTTATGAAATATGAAGAAAATGAAATACGTGTGTATATGTTTTGTGAGTGAAATGATTGGTTACCTACTTATTGTAATGTAATGAGATGCGAAGTAAAATAATTTTCTTAAGAGCGAAATATTTATTGATAAAAATTTGAACTCGAGTCATTACTTAAAGAATCAGAATCTTGTATCCCTTGAATCAAGGATTTTCATCATGTATCATTACTTAGCACAGGTATAAGCAAATTGTATATTCCAACTGGTATTACGAGGAGCTTAATTACTTATACATTGTTTTGCATGTTATGCATTAATTGTTGAGCAGATGATAAATGTGAAGGTACTGTTGGATCATCGGATGAGGATCAAGACAATAGTGGAGGAGAAACAGAACTTCCGGAGATAGATCCTAGAGCAGAAGACCGTGAACTTAAAAATCACTTGCTCAAGAAGTACAGTGGTTACTTAAGTAGCCTTAAGCAAGAGCTTTCCAAGAAGAAAAAGAAAGGAAAGTTGCCCAAAGATGCTAGGCAAAAGCTACTTAACTGGTGGGAACTGCATTACAAATGGCCTTATCCTTCGGTATGTAAGAACATACCACTCATTAATTTGGTATCATCAATATGTTAATATAAAGTATTAGTTATACTTAAAAATATTAGGTAAATAATTAAAAATATATGTAAATAATTAGATTATTAATTATAAAATGTAAAAAAAAAGAAAAATTAATAAAAAAAATATCTACATATATATTTTGTAAGTTAATTAATTAATTAATTACATATTAGTGTTAAAAAAAATTAATAAAAAAAATATATATACACATATGTTTCGTGAGTTAGTGTGCTGATTAGCTATCTATTAGAATTAATGAAATGTTATAATGCACTTAGACTAATAACTTACTCTTTATAAAATATATTTAATGTAAGAAGTGAATTTTGGAGTCTTAACTTCTTATATTAAGTGATGGGTCCGGTTTATCTAATTTATCTCAAGAGTAAAGGTGAGATTAAATAATTCGTTTTAATTCCCTGTATTTTAAAATGGTTGATTGTATTATTTAATCCCATTTTTACTTGAAATAATTTTAGATAATTCCTTAATTCATATATAAGATTTAAGAATATTCATTAATTTTTACTCCAATGTTAGGAACTAATTTGACTTTAATATTTAAAAGGTCTCATTTTGACTTAAAAATTTGTTTTTTTAATAGTTAAACAACATTTCTTAGAGTTGCTTATTTAAAAGTAACTTCTACAAAACTTCATAAAAACTCATTTACACTAATGATATTTTTAAGTTGTTTAAGTTTAAAAACGAACATAAGGAATTCTATTGGGGTTGCTCGATCTTATCGGTTAAAATTAACTGAAAATTATAAAATGGTGAGTTAAAGTCACAAATAAAAAGGGAAAGCTTCAAAATTAATATTTTTTAATGAATGCTAACAGCAGAGTG
Source organism: Hylodesmum podocarpum (assembly GCA_026586105.1). Classification (NCBI taxonomy): domain Eukaryota; kingdom Viridiplantae; phylum Streptophyta; class Magnoliopsida; order Fabales; family Fabaceae; genus Hylodesmum; species Hylodesmum podocarpum. The sequence goes on along the minus strand of JALJEV010001430.1, from coordinate 2,845,724 downwards.
TGTTGTGCATAATTATATTGCTAACATTTTTTACACTTGATTATATATACATATATATAGATAGATTTTAAAAATTTTAAATAACACAATTTTATATACTCAATAAATATTTTTTCACTTTCAATTACTTATCCAGATATTTAAGATACTAATTAACATTTATGTTGTTCTTCTGGTGGATAATTAATCACTGTAGGAATCAGAGAAGGTGGCATTGGCTGAATCAACTGGTTTGGACCAAAAGCAAATAAATAACTGGTTTATAAACCAAAGGAAGAGGCATTGGAAACCATCTGAAGATATGCAATTTATGGTGATGGATGGTCTGCATCCACAAAGTGCAACTCTCTACATGGATGGTCACTATATGGCTGATGGTCACTACCGTCTAGGGCCATGACATGACATGACCATGCCTTATTATATATTTTTATTTATAATTTAAATATTACAAGGTATGAGCTTTTCATTATTAATTAACAAAGTGATGATTGTGACCAAACTGGATAACAGTCAACACTCTCTTGCTACTAGTTTCAATATCAAAGCATATATACCATGAACATTTGGTTGTGCTTGTGATTGTGCAGTGTGATAGTACTTTAGTAGTTTGCAATATAGTGATATTGTACTTCTATTAAACAATATATATGATATCGTTGCTTATTATGTTTATATTTTCAGTATAAGTTATATTTGGTAGTGATAATTCATAACATTTGGATTTTAATTTTCTTAAGATATTGCACTAGCCAGGTGCCTGTCATCTTATTGTTGTTGGAACATGGGAAGATCTATACTCTATCTTTTTTATTGGTAAGATTTTATTTGTTTTGAAAATAACTTCTCATGAATTTATTTTTTTTTATCACCTAAAAGATACGGAGGTATTATGCAAATTTATAAATTCATATTTTATTTCATAGTACGAGAGTTTAGTTGTAAAGAAGTGTAATTTTTTGTGGTGACTTCGGCCCTTAGGGAAAGGAAATTAATCTGCTATTGGAGCTTTTGTAAGATATAAATTCTGTAAGGAGTTACTAGCTAAATCAAACTTTTAATTTTTATATATATGATAATAGCATATCCATCATGAAACCTGTGATGATTTGATGTTAAAGTGACCATGTTGGTTTGTTCTTAGAAGCACCTAGAATTAGAAATTGCTTCCCCTTCCTTGTATATATCCGATTGATTTGAAATTCTTTTATATAATACAAGAAAGTGAAAGCAATTTCTAGTTCTAGGTCCTTCTAAGAACAAACCAACATGGCCACTTGTAACATCAAATCATCACAGGTTGCATGATGGACATGGTATATATATATATTGGTCTATTCCATTTAATAGCAATAAGTAAGATTATATTTAATTTTAAATAAAATTTTTTATATAAAAAATGTATATGAATTTTTTTTTTAAATTAATTAATAAGACTATTTGATCAAATAAATTTTATAAATTAAAATTTTAATGTAATTTTTTAATTTTAATTTAATTTTTATCATAATTAATCAATTTATCTATCAATAATATTACAAGTTGAGTAAGAAAAATAAAATAGAAATTCACGTGTAAATAAATCGAATTGGATTCACCAGTTATATTATACAAATATTAAGCTCTACAAATATTATACAAATATTCATCAGTCATCCATTCACACGCATAGAACAATGGTAGCATAAATGAACTTAACTTATAATATTAACACCAAATTAACTACTTAGTTCATCATGCAAAAAAATAAAGTCTATAAAGGAAAAAACCATTAAAATACAACAATTCACCATCCTTCAAATCACATTAAAAGAATCAAATTAATTCGTAGCTAGATAAAACATGACATTATCGACAATATCTTAAATTCTTAATCATGTAGTAAGCTTGTGTTGAATTCCCTTCAAAATTATACAAGTTTTGAATCCTTTAACCCATTCATAAAAAACGAAATATGAAACCCCCTTTTTTTTTTTTGCCGTGAGTCATGTGTATGTCCTTTCTTTATGGATCGAAGAAGAATATCTATGTCTTTAATCACGCACTGATTCAAATGTGGATTAACAATAAATATCTTCATTTTCAAACAGCGTGTTATACCTACTTAACCATAATGAGTATAACGTTGCAAAAAATACAGAAAAGGAGAACGTGTTGCACACTTACGGCGTCAAGGTTAAGTCCTGTGTCCTGAGATCAATGTAACCATTAGGTAAAAAAATTTGTCAACACAACAGTAATACACACAATCAATTAATCACAACAGTAATACACAATTAATTAATTATAATATTCAGCCCATCAACTAACTCATTCACTGTATGTATCTATATATAATTTTTAAAGATAAAATAAAAGTGTGACAAAAATAAAGTGAAACACATTTATCTGAAAAAAAAAACTCTTCATAAAAATTGATATTTAAATTCACGGGCAAATTGCAAACTATGAAAAAAAAAAAAAAACAGAAAGAAAGAAGGATATATGGTTCTTTCTTCGTTCTCCACTTTTGGTGAAAAAAAATCATGTATCTATAATGAAAAATTCATGTGTTAAAATAAGGTCTAAAGATAGGGTATGTTGAAGCAACTTTGAAGACTGAACTTGTTGGGCTCAAAGACTATCAATGATATATTCTGATTGCTTAGAACCGATTAAATATGTTAAGAAAAACTACTTTTGTTCATCCCTTTAATTTAATAAGTCCCCTATTGCATTAAAAGAGCAAAAGAACTAGGCCAAACAAGTTCAAAGTTTCAAAAAAGTCCCCTTCAAAACATTCTTCCATAAGATCTTCTTTTATTTATTTATTTTTTCTTTTAATAACTTCCACATGCATCCACCTTCATATTAAACATAGAATGTATTTATTAAGTTATTTTAGTAACTTAAGCTATAGTCTAACAAATAGACTTATAAATCAGTTAAGTGATCATTTTCAGATTGTCAACTCCTAACTAATAGCGTATAAGCTTCATAATTATAAGGTAATTTTTCTAAACACACTCTTAAACACAAGTCATTCACTCTAATACTCCCTGCGTGCTTCGACTTGCACATTTTCTCCCATTTTAACCATATTTTTTTCTCTCTTTTACCCTACCTTATAAAAACCTCAGTTACAATTGAACCACTATGTTTATTACTTTAATTGGCATTTTCATAGATAATTAGAAATAAATAGGAATGTTGCTCAAGTTAATCCTTCTTCCAAAAATAAATACTTATTCTTCATCTATGATTTTTTTTCTATGAATTTCGTAATTAAACTTTAATTAGAGGGTAGGAAGATTCCTAATTAGCACTCACAATTGTAGACCAAAATATATATCTGAAAGGAATCAAACCCTCCTTTTGACTAATTGTGTTTACAATTAGACACGTTTATTTCGTAAGAAAAATGTTTAGAACACGTAGACAAGAAAAAAATAAAAGAAAATGTATAATATAAGAGTAAATTGATTGAGTAATTACGTATTAGGATACGAAGGAAAATTGTTCCTCTCACAATACTCTTCAAGTTTTATAATGAATTGTGTTTGAGGAATTGTATTTTTAGTTTAACAGTTTTATAACGTTGCGATTTTTGTTTTCAAGTTTTTGTAAAAAAATTATCTTGAAAGTATTATATAGTTTCATTAATTTTTCTTTTAAGGAAAAATTAATATAATTTATACAAAATTATCATAAAATTATCTTAATCAATAATTTATTAAAAAACTAGGACAAAGAAAATCTTGATTTGTGACAATTCTACTTTATAAGGATAAGAAATTAAGAAATTATATAATTGAAGGAAAAGTTTAAAAGAAAAATATTTTAAAAACAAAAGTCACAAAAAGTTCATCAAGATGATCAATATTAAAATATCTACTAAATCATAAAAAATTATTTCTCCGAATTGTTAGAACAGCCACTGTAATAATAACAAATCTCCTAATAAGCAATGGGTATGAATTGCAACACCTATGCCTAATTGCTTTATCGTATCTACACTGCCTTACCCCATACGTAATTCTTAATAACAAAAAAATTGTTGATTAATTTTTTAACCTAATGTTTGGCTTTAGTAAGATCGTAAATATAAATAATTAATTTTGTTTAAGATTTTTTCATTTGAATTGCTAACATTCTTTGTTACATATTTATCAGTATTAGTTAAAATTTATCAAAAATTATAATCATAAACAAATTTATTGAATAAAATAATATTTACATAATTTAAAATTGTCAATAAATACTTAAAATTGTATCTAAAAGAGTGTGTTGGCATAATCTAACCCTTATTTTCAGAGTTTTGAGTATGTGTACTGTGTAGGCCAGTTAGCTTATGACTATGTATAAAACATATAAGAGATAAGAAGGGAAAAAAGATATATATGAATAAAGTTATTTTGTGATTAGTGTAAGTATATAACAGTTTTTAATTGTTATCCAAAGAATAACACCACAGTGGAATAGTCAACTCAATATAATTTTCTTTTTCACTTACATTAATTGAGTGTTAAAAAATTTATAATAATTTATATATCATTATTTTTAACCAGATAAATTAGATTCTCTGCTCAACATACTTGTTAAATTTTAACAAATTATGTTGGGGAGGAAAGAGAATTAATTTATTATTAGATGAATAAATTACATTGACAAGTAAAATGGTATTTGGTATTTTTGTATTTTTAGCATTATTTTTATATATTTTATAAGATATTTTAATGTAATGTTTTTAAAATTAAAATGTTAGTATAATGTATAAATAAATATTAGTATAATATTTTTTAACTATTAAAGAATTTTATACAGAAAAAATGAAAGACGATAAATATTGACGTAATTTACTTCAAAATTAAACAATAGTAATATTTAAATACTTAAAAATATCAAACATCCATTAGTACGTATTATATCTTTTTATATCTTCTTATCAAATTATATTAATTATAATATATATTCACTTTTCTCTATGTGCCTAATAGAAGGAAGATCCGTTGACATGCATATATAGTAGAAATTAAACCTACAAATTCATCGATTATAAGTTAAAAATATCTTATAACACATGGGTCTCTAAAAATCATTTTGAAAAGTATATTATAATTTGATTTGTGGTTGATGCTTACTTATCTATCTTGACTAAAATTAATGATCTCTTACATAAACCACAATGTGAAAAGAAAAAGAAAAAGACATTCTCCATGACTCTTCTCACTTGTACTTAAAGTAGCTTTCGAGTTAGTAATTTATTAATAAATATACGATGGAAATTATGCGACACCTTTTGTGAATATTACGTGGAAAAGTTACCTAATTCTTGTCATGGAGCATAGAATGCAATATAATGATGTATCCTTTAAAAGGATAAACCTGGTTATTGCATCGGATCCAGTAGAAAGAACACGCAACAATTTCTTCGTTTATTAATTAATTATCATTATCAGTTAAACATCGAATCATTGGTCTGTTCCGCCGACGCATATAGACAATTGGTAGCCATCAAAAACTCGATAAGGACAACATTCATCCATTCATCAAGACTAGTGAAAATCCTAATTGTTACATGTAAGATTTTCCTGATGAGTTAAGAAATTAAAAAGTATTTAATTTATGTTTAAAATGCAGCCGAAGCATTTAACTTATTCTTACCGAACTAACACATGAGATTGTGATATGTTCTAAGAGAGTTGAATTATTTGTCCATTAAAATGATATATAAATTGGGTTTAAAATGTTGTGAGACAATTTAGTCTATATTTAATGTAGGTATTAGAATATTTAGAGGACTTTTTTCTAATACAAGAAGATCGAGAAGGACATATCTCTAGAATACTAGTTATCTATCCAAAATAAATATTAAGTAATCAAGTACAGAGTGAATAGATGCTAAAAATATATAAAGAAATATATTTTTATTTTTTTATTTTTAATTAGATTAAGTGAGATTTCTAACCATTTATATTTAATAAAAAAGTATTTGTGATGTAGTTTTATGAATTTTAATAAAATTTTAAGAAATATATTACATATTTAAAAAATATCGATCAAGAAATATAGTAGTCTAAAAATATAATAACTTTTTTATCGAGAAATTACGGTGATATTTGGTTTGAATATTTTATGTTTTCATTTTTACTAAAATTAAAAAGTATAGGTTAAAATATAACATGTTTGGTTTGTTTTTTAAAAATATTTTTATAAAAGTATTTTTAAAATTTGATGAATGTAAGAAAATATTGTAACTTCTATTTTACAATTTTCAAAAATTGTTTCCAAAGAATGACTATGCAAAATAAAATAAAAAAAAAATCATAACATCACCTAATATTCAATTATAAAAGAAAACAAAATCATAACATCAAAAAAATATCATTTTATTGGAAGAAATTCATAAAAGACTTCCATAAACATTTTTTATATTGAATAAAGACAAGGAAAATATTTGAATTTAAAATTTTCTGCATGTTAATTACCTCAATCTTCGTAACTAGGTCGATAAAATGGTTTTAAAGATATCTTTTATAATTTTAAAAAATAATACAGGTGCATGTGATTCAATATTTAACATATAACTTTGATGGAATTAGCTATAGTTTAGCCCAATCAAGTAATGAGAACCACAAGTAGTGGTTAATCGCACATATAAAAAAACAGCTACAAATATATTAAAGTAATTAGGGTCGTGTTAAGCGCAGCTTAAATATATATATATATATATATATATATATATATATATATATATATAATGTAATAGCAGGTGAATTAAAAAAATTAAATTATTTATATATTATAGTAAAAAATATTCTTTCTAATTTTTAATATTAAAGACAGAATTTAACATTTGGCACCTAAGTCGTAACCATTAGTGTTTCCGTACTTTGGTCGTTAAGGTAGTCGCTGTTGCTCAACAAATCTCTTAATAATCAAAGCTAGCACAGTACTATATAATAATGACCTATTTAACAGAAAGATACCAATCATTGAAACAATTACCTAAACAAAATTTCCATTTAAAACGTTAATAGCGCTATAAGAATTTTTTTTATTTTATTTTTATCAAATATGATATAATTTTTTATCCTTGGAAACAAGAACATACACTGTACCAAAAGGTGTTAAAATGAAAAAATAATTTAAATATATATTGAATGTTTATTCATTAAGTTAAAAGTTCTTAAGTATAAATATATATAATATTTAAATTTTCTTAAAAGTGTAAACAAATAGTTGATCACAATTGCAAGGAATTTTATTAACTATTTTTATTTTATTTTTTAGTGATAATAACTAATTTTCTAACTTTATTTTGATCTTCAATTCATAATTTATATTTATAAATATTATTATATTTCTGCTTTTAAACTTGCAAAACACTATTAAACTAGGAAATTATCTCAATAGTTACTTTATTAAAATTTTAGTCTCTAAAATTACAATTCCCCAACCACACCAACCAAAGATCATAATCCTCATCCGTTAACAAATTGTACTTCTATAAAATTTGACTTAAAAGTTTAAATATTAATAAAGATAAAAGTGTCACAAAGAAACAAAAGAAAGGAATATAATTTTCCACTTCTTTAAATTATATATTTTCTCTCTTTTCAATTTTTCCTCAAACCCCTAACGATATTGCAGTTGTAAAAAAAAAAAATCCCCCCAAAAAATAAATCATTGACATTTACTAATTTTTATTTTTTATCATAATATTAGTATAGAATAGTTATCAAACAATACCGATAACTAATCTTTATTGGTGACAATATATGATCAATAAATTTATGTCATATATGATCAAAACTCAAAGTCTTCAAATAACTTAATTAAAAAAATACAAATAGCTATTATGCATTATCTGTTTCAATTTGTATCGATAAATGTTTACTAATATGATGCATACTTGTAATGATAATCATTCTTTACAAATATTTATCTTTTCTCTAAAACGCAGAAGATTACAAAATGCATAATCCATTCTCACCTAACTTCACGCAACAATCATATCACAATTAACAACGGGACCCAAACAATCTCTTTCTTTTGTAACAAGGATGCTAGCGTGGTGGATATATCCGTAGGTATTAGGGTCCATTCACTGTATTTGTAGGATTAAAATGAATTTTGAAGTTGTCTAATAATATTTTTTTAAGTATATTTACAAGTTTAAAGTAAATTATAAGTCTTATAAAAAATAAAATTATTTTTTTAATAATTTTATGGCCCATACCAAAAAATATATGTAAGTCTTATAATTATTAATATTAATTAAATTTTTTAAAGATCTAAAATAAGAACGTTAACTAATTGCTTTATCCATTGACAATCTAATAAGTAGTGACTGATACATGTCTAATTAAGGATGAACTTCGTGGTGTTGATTACTCTTTGGCACAGGATTTCAGTACATTTTCGAGTAAAAGAATGTTAGTGATTAATTTTTTATGCATTTATTTATTTTATTTATTTATTAATATATTCTTATTAGTGAATAAATGTGCATGGGACAATTAAATATATATGATGTCTTTGTTATGGTGGTGATATCACCAAAATTAATATTTTATTGTCAATCTCGAAGTTACAAAGAGTTATAATGCTTTCAAAGTGAATAAATAATTGTGGTGAACGAATATGTGCTTGGGATTTGTTTCAATCACCTTGAGGATTAGGCATATACACCGTAAGTTTAGAGAAATTCTTATATTATATCATATCATACTTAAAAAAGCTAGACCTAACTCATCTTCACAAGCAAGCTAAAACAAAGGAATATAAAGTACTATTCAAAATATTTTGAACCCCAACAAGGTTTATTTTAAGTTTAAAATAGATTAAATTTAGAATTTAAATTGTGTATCTCGATATAACTTTTAAAACAAAATTTTTAATTTTGTGAAAAGTATCTAAACCAAGAACTAATATCTACTTTAATTTTTAAGAGTAGAATAAATTAACAAGAATAAAGAAGAAATGAAAGACTAATTTGTTTAGGAATAGCTTTACGCTATTTTATAAACTTTGGAATATAATTTTTTATTTTATCTTATCTTATATGATAAAAAAATAAATAACCTTATTTAATTGAAAATCTTTAATTCATCCAATAAATTAATCGAATCACTTAAGAAAATTTTTCTTTAATTCATTCAACTATCCTCACCAAGATTTTAATAATTTTATCATAGAGCGATAACTCATACATCCACTAAAGGTGATGAATTCCTTTTTTATTATCCAACAATTAATTACTTAATTAAATTTTATATTCATTCAATTTGTGATACAGAGTACGGATATAACTGTTCAAAACATAATAAATAATTTATTAATTATTATAATAACCTAATTTCAAAGAAAACTAATATATTTGTTTTATTAAAAAAATTCTATTAACAATTTAAGGTAATATTAACAATTAAAAATGCTTAGTTGAATAATTATATTGACACATACATTATCTATATATATGTAAATTAATTAATGATATAATTTATTAATATTTATTCAATAAAAATTATTATATATGTATTAATTTATTTAGATAATTAATGTCCTACTCATAATATATGATCTTTGTAATAAAAGAAAAACCTCTTTTTCCTAATTCACAATATCAACCAAGAATTAGATCCCTTACTGTTGAGACTTTTTCCATCTTTATGATTAAAACTTAATCATAATTAATTATAATATATATATATATATATATATATATATATATATATTAAGTTAACTGATTGATCTATATTATATATATTGTAGATAGTTGCGAAATAAATTTCAAATACGAATCTATGTATCACCTCAAAAGTGTTATTATAAAAATTTAGAAGTCTACTCTAACTAGGTGGTTAAGACGAAGGAACATTACTTGGGACCACATGTATAAGCACCCAACATCACTATTTTGCGTCATGGTGCATGAGTGGTTTTTAATGGAGCCATCACCACCGTCAGGCCAATGATATCCATCTCAAAAGTCCTAAACATCTGAAATTTTGAATTCTATTATGATGATATTACGCATTATGATGAAGTAATCATGGTAACTTGCAAGAATATTCTTTCAGCTTTGTCTTTAAGTTTGTCTTGGTAAAGATTGAGAAATTTATGTTATGAACTCAACCATGTATTTATTAAATAAAAAGAGCTTCTAATTAACTAAATTATAAATTATTCTGTAAGTTGAAATAAAGTAGTAAAAACTCTAGCATCCACACATCTTAGGATAAAACTACACATATTTTAAGCCTTGGTAATAAGAGAAAATAAACATTTTAGTTTTCAAAATATAAGAATACAACAACCTAATCCTTAAAATTAAAAAATAGTAAATTAATAATTTCTGAATTTAATTAATTATTATTATTTTAATCTTTAGAAATATAATCAAAAGATTAAAATAATATAGATATCATTTTGTGGCTAAAATAATAAATATATTATAGTATGAAAAACTAAATTATCAGTCTTTACACTTTTTAAAGATCAACACGGTGATTTGCTCTTATAATAAAGATGATCTTCCATTTTATCACTTAAGAAAATAAAGAAAAAACTCTTCCAAACATCCTTATCGTTGTGTTGCTCAATGCGGTTATTTATCGGAATGAGTTAATTATATTATCCTGTGTGTGCACAAGTTTGATGATGAAAGCTAGCATGATTTGCTTAAATTTAGACATTTTTGTTAATATATTCAAATGAGTGAGGAAATTGCATAAAAATCTTGTTTTTTTAATATAAAATTATAAGATATGAAATTATAAGGTATGTATCTCAACTACCGAATTCAAGTTTACTTATCATTTGATTTGGTCTCTAATTGAGCACTCTTAAATTACAAATGCGTTAATATATATTTTTTTAAGACAATCCACTTTGTTGTAAAGTACCAAATAAAAGTAAATAACTTCATACAGTTAGAACTTGGAAGCGTGTATATTATTTTTTTTTTCTTTGTAAGGTGTAAATAGTTAACTAGTTAAGTTTAATGGATATCCATACATGTCAACTAATATGATAGAACAATTTAATAAGTTGATAACTTTGCTATTGATTTCATGCACATATTGATTTGTCCGTACATATATCACTTCAACTTCTATGATTATAACATTCAAAATTTTGTATGGGTCACGGGCGGTTAGTTACACCATTAATTGATGAGAATCGAATTTTATTCATAAAATCAATTTTAAAATTTGTTTAGAATTATTTATACTCCCAAAAACAAAAGCAATAGTAAATTTTTCTACTAGTGACACAAACCGGCATAAAACCTCAATTTCCTAATATTTATAATTAATGGTAATGAAATTAAACATGGAAAGGAACACAAGTCAATTTTCTAACATACGTGAAGTTTTAGTCCAAGTTCATCCACCTCCAAGTGATTGTCTGTCTGTTTACTCATTTGAGGGATTATTAAAGCATAATAAAAAAATATCAATTACGTAATAAAAGGATATAATTAAAGTAACAAATGAAATAAAATGGAAGATAACTAAAATAACATAATAATCATAACAGTTATATAAGTCATAGATGGAAAAATTAATTAAAATTAAAGTTATGAGGTGAAATATTAAAATATTAAAAACATCCCTAATCAATCTCAATCAAACAATTAAGAAAGAGATTTTCCTAATTCCTAATCATTTTCAACAATTTTTATCAAAAATCCTTCAAATGAAAATTTCTCATCATTATCACTAATAATAGAAACTATCTTAACTTAAATTGAAGAGAAGATGCTCTTGAATAGAGAGAAATTAAAAATAGTACTAATAGGATTTTAAAACAACAAATTCAAAGCCTACCAAATTCAAAAAGGATGATGTAGAGGGTAAAGTATAGTTCAACTTCGATTCCATATTTATGGTTGATAAAAAATAATAGTTGATGAGTGTGAGTGAAAAAAAATAAAAATGAGATATTGATTGAAAATGTGAAGTGAGGAAACAAGATGCATGATAACGTGCATGATTACTAAGTGAGGATCAATTACTCATTAGACAGTTTTTGTAAGTTTTAAAAGAGAATAAAAAAATAATAACTCAATAGACAGAATAAAAATAATAATAATAATATCTCGAGGGTAAAAGAGGGAAGAGAAATTTTTTTTAAGTATTTTTATCAATTTTTAATTAGAATCACATTTTTAAATGAAATATACTTTTTATAAATTAGATAATTTTAATTAATTATTCAAATAAAAGCAGGGCTTTAGTGCACGGATATAATTCATTTATTTATTGCTAATTATGCAAAATGCGCTTGCTTCAACTTATTTTGAAGATTATAAAGAAAAGTAATTATTTTAAAGGAATGACCACATATACTGTTGATACTTCCTCGTCAAAGCTTTTAAATAAAAAATAATTCTTTTTCTAAATTGAAACACCAGAAAATATACGTTAAGACAAATTATTTGTTGGAAAAAAATGTATTTATCTTTAAGTTTAATTTATATTTTTAAATGTGCAGGTTTCCAGTACAAAATTTATTGATATTGATTAGATAATTAATTATAAATTCGGACTAAAATGGTACCTAGATAATATACACACTAATAATGTATTAATTTCACACGGAAAAAATAACAAATTCATCATTTATATTTTGCCACTGGTACAAATATTGAAAAATAAATTAAAATTAGAATTAAACTTTTATAATTGGTTGTGAAAATGAAAAACATTTTCTCAAATAAGATAACTCCTAAGCATATGTATTAATCTAAACTCGATTAGTTAATAACTAAAATACTTTTCAAATATCAACATATAAGAAATTTAGAAATCAAATTCTGACCTCCTTAAATATGGAATAAATCATGTTAAAATAAGAATATTTATCTTATGTGTACTTAAATTTTCCAACAAATTTCAGTCACTGTATTCAAAAATAAATATTTCGTACTAATGCTATCATAAGAAAAATGAAAATCTTCTCAAATCTGTAAGTATCTGTCACAAACTCGTACCAAGGAAGTAATCATTAAAACATGAAACGTTTGTAGTTAACATTGTCATTCTTGCACAACCTTAATGAATTAATTACTCCATGCTTTCCGGTCGTCGAAAACAAATTAAACCATAATAAAAATGAAGAAGAAGATTATATTCATATGATTACTTAGTATTCTAGTTCATAATGTACCCATAAATATCTACATATAAATAATTAAAAAATTACAACAAGTTGTTATTGAAGTATACATATATGTAATCACATGCATTAGAAGACAGCACGTGTAAAGATCGATCTCTATCTTAATAATAACCTATATATCTTTAATTACAAGCTAATAACAAACTATATAATAAATATTAATAACTACAAATTATCATAACTGAAATCGAACATAATTAATTAATTAATAACCTCTCTTGCTAGATAGGTAATTAATTAATTAATTAATTAGCATGCTGCGGATGATGAGTGGGGCAATGCATAGTTACTTTTGTAAAAGTGATGATGATGGGGCTTTGAGCCAATAAGCAACGTTGTTGAGTTTGAAGTGGCATTGTTTTTGCCGCTATCATTGTTGTTATTGCCGCTACAGATTCTTTCACACGAAGGGCATATAGAAAGTGTGGCTGCTGGAATCTGCATGTATAGGGGCACTGCACTTGTTGTTGTTTTCATTGACTTTAGCTCTTGAAGTTCCTTTTGAAGCCTCTTATTCTCTTCTGTTAGAGTATCACAACACTTCTTTAATAGTTCACAATCTGACTCAGTTTGTTTTAGCTTTGTCCTGTACATGAAATTATGCTAAAAAAGATCAAAAAAATATTGATAATATATGTTCATAGCATAAAACTGTTTTATACTATTATCTAATAATGTATATTATGGTATGACTATAATTTTTATTATAATAAATTGTAATTGAATAAAAAATCTATTACTTAGTTATTCAAATAATTAGTTTCATGTAATAAATATTGACTTAAATTTCATTCATCACAACATCAAATTTGACCTAAAATTTATCTTCTATAAAATTTAATCTCACATCATATAAAATGTATCAAATTTTACTAAGTTTGTACTAAATTTTATTAATTTTATACTTCTAGATTTCGTATCTCAATTATATATAAAATCTAATATATTTAGATTAAAAAAATAAAGAATATGAGGATTTTAAATAAAAACATTGAGTTGAAAAAGGAATTTATTCAATTTGGAAAATCTAAACTTCACATGATCTAAATTAATAAAAGACTAAAAGTAATATTGAATTGAAAATATCTTTTCTATTTCCAAAACTTTATCTTTTCTTTTTTTACAAAATTAAATACATTTTTCAAGAGAAATATATAGTTATGAAAAAGATGGAGAATGGATCTCTCAGGATGGTGTCCAGTAGAATTTTAACCATCTATTAAATGTAAAAAAGAAAAAAAAAATTAATTAATAAATAATTGAGATTTTACTGACACCATCCAATATTTAGAAAGGATCGATTCCCTGAAACATGTACTATTGTTTTCTAAGAAAAATTTCTATTTTTCTTTTTCAACTGATACTTTAATTCTGTCTAAATAGTTAGAAGGACGTATAGGAAGGTAATAATCCAATATTAAATTAAATAACTTCTATAACTTCAAGCTTAAATTTATATGAACACTTATTATTTCTAATATCATAGGAATAAGGTAAAGTTCTATACATTTAATTACCTGGCTCTCCTATTCTGAAACCACACCTCTACTTGTCTCGCCCTCAGATTCAGCTTCATTGCCAATTCTTGCTTTTGCTTCTGAGTAGATGGCAAAAAGAAAATGAAAATCGAGTTAAGAAAATCTTACAACCAATTAATTATCAAAATAAAAGAAACTGAACCATGATCAATTTAATTCAATCATATATAATTAATGTTAACCAATTGAAAATAATTAACATACACCCATTTTTCTTTATGCATCCATAAAAAAAAAGAAAAAAAAAATAAAAATCAAGAAAGAGAAAGAAAGTGATAGACATGATAAATATAAAAACTACAAGAGTAAAACAATTTTACATGGTCATGTATCATAAACTAAATTTTGTATGATTTATAAAGATTTTGTTATAAAAATTAACCAAAAATAATATATATATATATATATATATATATATATATATATATATATATATATATATATATATATATATATAAAAATAACATAAGTTATAATTGATTTGACAAAAAAATGACCTCTTTTTCCATAAACATATATCAAGAAATATTATGTAACCAAAAAAAATATTAGAAGAAAATTAGGTACCGGATTGAGAGTAGAATGTTCTCTGAAATGATCCTCCAATATTGCTGATTGTTCTCGGGTGAGTCTAAGTTTCTTTCTTGGGTTACCATCTTCATCAACATCAGCACCTATCTTTGTTTGAACTTTCTCCACCTCAAATTCTTCTCCTAAAGCCTGATCTCTCTCCCTCTTGATGCTAGAAGAGTTGGAAAATGAAGACACTGCGCTGGGAGAAGAAAGTTGTGGACGAAAATATTCATAGGACTCAGTCTTTGAACTTGGATGATTATTATTTACTTCATCATCATCATCTATTGATGGTCCTAATGTGAGTGATGGGTATGTTTTGTTACATTTTGATGGATTCTCAACCTTTTTCTTATGGCTTTCTCTCAAAGGGTCATCACTCTTCATGCAATGATCTGATGATTGATCATGGAAGCTAACTAGGCCAAGACCAAGACCTAGTCCAAGCCCTGTTTTTGATGTATCATGAAAATTCATGATATGAATTTGAGGGTGAAAAATGTTGAAGGAGTTTGATGTAGCTCGCAATGTTGTGAATAAATATTATATATATAGAGATGAAGAAAATGAGGATACCATGGGTTAGGAAATTATAGGAGTAGAGAGACTTGTACAATAGGGTGAGGTCGTGTGAATAAAGAAAATTTATTATGATTGGGTTTGTGACTTTTGTGGGTGTCATTTGTTTGTTTGTTTATTAGGCAAGAAATGAAGATGTAATGCATTTAACATTTTTTTTCTTTTGGTTATAGTCATGCTACAAGATCAAGATTATTAAAATTCATAATTATCTTTGCAAGAAATTATTATCTTCATGCATTAAAAAATTCAATTCTATTTTAAACTAACTGAAATAGACAGTGAATCAATTGATTCAGTGAATTAATCAACTCGTACATATATTTATATCTTATATATATATATATTTTTTTTCTTTCATATTATATAATTAGTTATCTGGTTATTTACAAATTATCTATTAGACATTTTTATAAAAAAAAATAGATTAAATTATTTTTTGCATCTTTTATAATTATATAAAATTTTATAAACACCATCTATTTCTTCTACTTTTACACCAAACACCTTAATTATTTAAAAAATATCCGGTACAATTTTAGGAAAATACATATGTGTAAGTGTAATTTTTAAAATATATAAAATAAATGTGGTTATTCTTAGAAATTAAGTAATTTTAATTTATCTTTTTGGATCATAAGTTGACCGTGAGAAAGTTAATGACTCGTCCCTTCTTTTTAAGGACATGTTAATGACTCCTCCCCTTCTTTTTAAGGACATGTTCTGAAAAATAACAAAGAAATTGAATCATGATGAAGTGTATATAGTATGTGGAATACGTGGAATCACGTGGAAAGTGGGTATCGCAGTGTACAGTATAGATGATCTCGAGAGAATATTTCAGCCCTTTAACCTTTTTCTTTTCTACTTTTCTTCTTGAATTGTAATCTAACCCTTTTTTCTTTTACCTCTTTCATGGCCATCAAAAGTAATCTATATGCACCAAAGTAAATACTTCATTTATGTACGAATAATGAGAAATTAAAAATTAAAAGATCAATAGAACAAGAAATTATTTAATGTTTTTACATCTTGTAATTTTCTTTTTTACAACTCATATATAATAATCCTTTGCTAAAAACAATCCCTACTCAATGTTGGTGAAATAATAAACGAAATTTTTTTCTTCTAGATATTTAACATTTAAACTCAAAATTATTAGTTAAATTAGAATAATTCCATATTAAATGACCACCAATGTGTATTTAATCTATTTGTTCGAAGATTTTTACATAAATAGGACATCCTTTTGTATAAATATTTATTCACAATAATGAAATTAGTTTATATTAAAAAGTCCTTTTGCCAATGAAAAAAAAAACTTTATGTAGAAAACCTTTAGCGTTAAGATTTTCCAATTACCAAAAGAGAACAAATCAGCGAAATATTAAGTTTTTTTATATATCTAATAATCACAAACAATACATATACATATAGCAATTTATGATATTGCAACTAGGTTATGATTTATTAATTTATATACATGTACCAATTTATGATATTACAACTAGGTTACGATTTATTAATTTATATATAGAGAAGGTGGGGGAAGAGATAAATTTATTCTTACATTATATTTTTTATCATTTTTTTCTTAATCTAATAGTGAATAATGCGTAACCAATTTGTAACCAATAAATTAAAGAAAATAAAGATAAAAATAAAGAGTAAATCTTTTAAATTTATTTTTGAAATAAATATATCAATATATATACATAATCATTAATAACTCATTTTTGTTAAGTAAAATTTATTATAATGACGTGAAAACTTGTTTAATACTTCATTAAAATGTATATTTCAAAGTTTTACTACCTTTTGGTACATTAGTTACCATAGATTAATTGTACTTTATAGTTATCGTGAATTTAATACTTGACAAGACAATGATTATAAAATTCAATTAAAAAAAAAAAAAAGCTGACAAGACAATGTTCTTAAGGATTGGTTGTTGACTGAGACGTGTAATCCAATTGGTTGGCTCCAGAAAGCTTCCATAAATTAATTTGACTAAACCTTTTCTTAGAAAAAATATTATGAAAAGGTGTCATTTTACTTAACGAATAAGCTAAGATAAAGAATCTTCTAAATCTTAAAACATTTCCACACGAGATAGGAGCATGGAAATTGCAACTTTTTGAATGAGATAAAAAAATAAAATTGCGTTAGTTGCTCCATTCATTAAATATTCTTTCCATTTATTTTTTTAATTGTCTTCAGGTTATATTAAAAACTTCAAATTATATTTTTAATCAAATCGCTGAGAATTTTGAAATATGTGGAATTATTTCAAAAGCTATTTTAAATCAAAAATTTAGTAGAAGATTAATAAACATAATTAAGAATTAAGTGAAACGTAAGCTTAGTGTTTGCAGAAGAAAAGAAAATTGAGTATTTTTATTTTGAATGGAATTCAATACTTTATTTTGTCAAAATTGAACACGAAAATTCATTTGAACTTGAAATTTTGTAGAATTTGGTTTGAATAGTATTCTTAATTCAACTTATTGAAACTAAAATTTTACAAAACATATATAATATATTTTATATACTTCATAAAAAATTGAGTCAATCTTATTATATACTCATACCCAGAACCCAAATTATCAATATACTTTTCAAGCACGTTGAAAATTCATACCATTAATGAATATAATTAAAAATGAATATGTCCACCCTATATTCCCAAAAATATAAAAATATGATTCAAAGGTTATGTTATGTTTATACCATCACCTACTAAGTGGCCACTATACCATCACCAAAGACAAACAAGATTGTGTGATGTTTATGTAAGGACCTTATACAAAAGGCACTGGTTAATAACATTCCCATGTGTGCCACATTTTGCCATAAATGCTACCTAATAATGACAATGAGTAGGTCAAATAAGATTGTGTGTGGATTGATGGAATGATACAAATAAAATGGACTAAAATTCTGCCTTATTGTGTGTGTTGTAAAAAATAGATAAAAAGAATGTAATATAATAGAGTTTATTCTAGATAAAATGTATGGATCTATTTTTATTTTTTCACTTTTTTTTTCTTATTTCGATTCCCCTCTAATTTGGGGAGAAAATGGGATGAAACCATTTATTAGGCCTTCTTATAATTAATTATTATATTCTTATTTTATCTTCGTTCATATTTTGTTTTTAATTATGATAGAATTTTTTAAATATAGGTAAAAAATAATATATAAAGAGAAAATTTATATTTCATTTTATTGCATTCACTTTTCAAATTATTGACTAAGAATTTTATTTCACTCCATTATAAATACTTAAATAATAGAAGAAAAAATTTATTCCATTTTATTTCACTTTATTTTATTCTATTATGTTTTATTCCGCTCGCTCATTTCATTAAAATATCAAAAGTGGATTTTTATAAAATTTCAAAAAAAATAAAAATTAAAATATCATAAAAATCATTTTAGAGTTACAGAATCAATTACTTGTTAAAAATTATTACCATGCTTTGATGTTCATCCTAAAATGGTACCTCTAATTTAAATGTGAAAACTAAATCAAGTTATAAAATAATTTATTCCACCTCTCAAAAGAAATCAAGAAGGTAATATGTTTTGGTCATTTTAATTAATTTATTTATTTATTACATGAGAAATACATTTAATTGAGAGGTTTGTTTCCTCAAAAGTGATATCAAAATTAGCTTACATGATTGTGTTGAAATTGTAAGATATTGTTTAAATTCAAGATAGTATTTAATCTTTAAAATATTGTTTAGAGTTAAAGATATTATCTTTAGGAAGTTGGTTTTTTTTTTCATGTATAAATAGATTTATTTGATGTGAGAAGAATTAATTGCCCTGCTATGACCACCCTAAATTTAAATATATTCATGTAATTTTCAAGTTTGTCTATTAAGTTTGTAATTTGATGAATACTTGAAATGATTAAATTTATTGAGATATTAAATATACGATCTTATACTCTATTTCTATTTTATGATTATGTGTGTCCTATATATTTTACATTATCATATGATGTGTACATATATATAAACTCTGCCAATAAGAACTTGATTAGATAATGTTGCTTATAATTATAATGGTATGTTTACATTTATATTATCATAATTTATATAGCTTATCCGTGTGAAGAGGCTTGATAAAAGGCGTGCATATCTCTTGAATTCACTATCACAATCCATTATTGGGTGATTTTTATTATTCTTTGATAATTGTTTACACAACAATTTCCTAAAATAGTTGGAGATGATGGGATACCACTTCAAAAGAGACAAATTGAGTTGATGGTTTGAGTCCCACACTCACCAAGGGAACAAGTCAGAATGAAAAGTAATATTCATATGGGAACATGTTTCTCAAGCCTTTCATGTCATATCTTTATTTGCTTCTCATGAGTCATGAGTCATGCTCGTTATAATGAATATTTTGGGTTTTTCTTTTGTTTCTAAACGATCAATGCGAATTTCACTATTTTTCTTTTCAATGAGAAATGAATGCAAAATTGGTTGATTTAATTATATAATTTCTCTTCAATGGTGCCAATTAAGTTAGAATTGAATAATATTATCTCAGTTGATCTAGGTGTTCAATAATTAATTATTTGTCAAAAACGTTTGGATAAAAAATTTTTAAAAGCAATTGTTGGTATATACGAGTAGAAATATACCAAATTTAATGTTTAACGGGTTAGGTCTGTCTTATACTAATTTATAGGTTAAGAATTTTATAAATAAATTTATTTTCTATTTTGTAGGTTTTAGACTGATTTGTAATTAATAATAGGCTTTTTTTTTATCTGATCTAATCTGTTTAAAAAATCTACATATAATCTAACTCTTCTGATCTTATTTATAAAAATATATTTCTAAAATTTATTAATGAAGTCTATTTTTAAGACTTATTTATTTTAAATATAAATATAATATTTTATTTTTAAGATCTATTTATTTTAAATGTAAATATAATATTTTATTATAGTTATAATTAAAAAACATTAAAGAACAATAGTTAATAATTTTTATTTAAACTTAATACACGATAAATTCTATCCCTATCATAGGTAGCAGATATGATAATAACATGAATAGTAATTAAAAGTATACCAAAGAATAAAAACAAATCAAATAAAGCAATTAAATCGCTAATCATGTTTTTTTTCTCGTGTTCTTTCTAATCAAACAATTTAATATAAAATTTCTGGAGTAAAAAAGAGAAAGTTAAATTATACAAAAGGAAAGACATATGCCACTATGATTTAGACAAATTATTAGAATATATGACAAGTAGGTCCTAGATTATTTTTTTCTATCAATTTTCAGTAATACTTTATATCAAAATGACCAAAACAGATTCACAGTCAGCATTGCTCTCAGAAAAATAGTTATGATCAATAATGTGTGAGGTAACAAAAAGTAGTATAGTTTTCTTTAGGGTGAAAAGCTGTATAGTTAAATCAAACCATTTAGGTGAAAAAAATTTATGCTTGGTTGGACATGATTGATAAACAAATCACCGACGAATCAATTAATTCAATGTATCATGATTGAGAAATTGAAATTGATGTGACGGATAACATCAAATTGCATTAAAAAAATTCCCCCCCCACAAGGGCAAGATTAAAAGTTTTACTTCAATATGTTCCATAGACATTAGGACATAAGCAACAGTAAATGATCAAGTGAAATAGTATTTTCAATAACGATTCTTGTTTCTTGCACAATTAAGTAGAACCTTGACTTTGCCACAGTAGACAATATTAAAGTATTGTTTAAACCAAAAGATGATTGGGAATAATTGGGATTAGACAACACAACAATAGTCTCTAGCTTGAATACTAAATTAGACCAAAAAAGAAAGAATGGTGATAAATAAATGAAAGACGAAAAGCTTTAAAATTAAAGGGTGTCCCTATCCATGACATATATAGATGCTTGTTCTCCAATTAATTTTGATATCTTTGCTGGTTTTCATGTCAATTTTCATAGGATAATTATCTTATAAATGTGAATTATTTCTCATCAAAAATTTGGTTGAGTGTTCTTTCTAATTAAGTTTTTCTATTTATAAGATTTAAATTCAAAACTTTATTGATGAAATCTTAACCCAATTTTGTTAGAAAGATGATATATTGGTTCATGTTAATTAGAAAATCAATTAATCTTAAATTAAATTTTATAAATTTTATTATTAAAGTGAATCAACCCATCTTAGTTAATTGTGTAAATACATTACTCTTTTTCTCTTTTAAAAAAAGAGTTTGCAACCATAATCTTGATTGCAAGATCAAAGTTTTTTCAAGTGTTTATGATCATAACAATGATTGCATCGATCAAATAATCTATATAATTTTTAAAGATATCAACAAATATAATGACGAGTCTACACACACCAGAAAATACTTAGGTTATAAAAAATGTCAATTAACATGTTGACAAGGTAGGGAAGGCAAGAGATAGGGTTGGTGGACCAACAAATAATATGGCATGATTGGGCATTTGATTATAAAAGTAGCAAGGATTATTATGATGATGATGAATGATTATGGAGCGTTGAAGTTAGCAATGATGTGTGAATTGAGGGGAGTGGAATGAATATGGTGTTGAAGATAAGGCCTATGATGTGTTCCTGGCTTTAAGGCCACTTGGCCATTCATAGTTTTGGTTTGTGCTCTTTGTTTGGCCTTTCCACAACCCATTTTTCTTTTCTTTTCTTCCTTACCAACCGTCCATGTCAACAAAGCCAACACTTTTGTCTGCACTTACAACACAAGATTAGTTTTATATTGTAATCTACGTAATCATTCTATTACTCTTTCTGTGTTGCTGCCTCTCTTCAGCTGGCCTCTAATTTTTTTTTAGAAAAAAAATATTGTGATGACTTAATTCATAACTTAATCACTCTGTGCTTCACTTTTTTAAGAAAAAAATATATTGTGTTATCAGGTTACGTATTTAATCTAATTATATAAAAGTGATTTATAAAGTTAAGATTATCCTTTATTTATATACACTTAATAAATTATATATTTAGACGATGTAAAATCTCCTATATACTAAAAACTTGACATTTCAAACATGAAGACTGAAAATAAATAATTTAAGTTATTTTCCATTTATTATACACTTAATAAATGATATCTTTAGATTATTTAGGATTTTCAATATTTCTTCTCACACTAAATACTAGATATTCAAACTCTAGATTTTCAATATATCTCCTCACATTAAATATTAGATATTCAAACGTGAAGATCAAAAACAGCCTAATGAATACATGATAGATTCCACAACAATAAACAATCTTAAAATATATTTTAATATCATATTATAAATATGGATTATATACCTAAATTAATCTTAAAAAATATTAATCTATATTATTTTCCATTTATATATGCTTTACAAATCGCAATCCACCTCAAATCTTCCTAAAAATTGACATATTTTCAAGTGAGTTACGTTAATGAGATCTAATTCTCTCTCACTAGATTTATTACCTTTGTTAATGGGCAAAACGGTGATTGGCCTGTGAGAAAAATAGATAGCAACAAAACGTGTCAATCCTCAAATTTCTTTAGGTGCATGATTTGTCACGGAGAAATTGAGAAAGCCACTATTCTTCTATGTATAATTAGACATGCAAATTAGATAAGGTATTTTACACTAAAAAGTTGATTACTTCAAGTAGGAATATTTAATTTTCTTTGAAGTAACGTGCATAATTTAAAGAGTGTTATGTATACCTTTTATTTATTTATATGGAAAGTTAATTGCATGATGTTTATTCCAATAATATTATGATATCATCTCTAATAAAAAATTGTTTTTAGATATAAACTATATAAATTTAAAAATTTTACTTTTTTATAGCCGAAGATTGTGTTTGCTATTGTCACGTGACATTAGGCACTATTCTTTCTTGAAGTCACAGACTTTTTAGGCTTTTAATATATATATATATATATATATATATATATATATATATATATATATATATCAATTTCAGATTGATTTAAATTTGTTCAAAACTATGTTTTTCTTTAAAAAAAAACATCAACTACTTTGTGTTTTAATTTTTTATTTTCATCATGTAAGAATTAATGTTACTAGTTAGAGACAAGTGATTGATGTGATTTTGGACCAATAAATAATTAATAATTGAATTAAATTATAATTTTTTATTAGTTTGAAAGAAATTAATTTTTATTAATATAAAATAAAGATCCCGTCTATAGTAGAAGAGAGTTTTCTTAAAATTTTAGTCATCATGAATATGTAAAAAAATAGAAAAAAAAATTAAAAAGAGTGAAACATTATCTTCTATCGTTTTTAAGCTTAAATTCGGATAGAGATATATAATCATTAATAGTAGCAACTAATAAAACTTTAACATTAGACTTATCCCTTTTGCATCATTAAAATCAGTCATAAAGAAATTATGTTAACAAAATTACATATACAGTTGATAATTACATTATAAATTTCATTCAATTATTAACTTGCGACATGCATCTAATAAACTCATTTAGAATTTGAATAAATTCTTTATTATAAAAAAATGAATTCTTAATGTGCGTATCTATCTAAGAAGAAATTGAATTTTGAGACAACACATATGTATATATATACAGATCATGTTTCAAGTTTAGAAGATTAAATTATGTAAAGTAACGCGTGTAAATAATCTTTGATGAATGTTTACTTAATAATCTAAAATTTTCAAGAAGATCTATGCATGACAAGTCGAAGGTGTAGGTTCTGGTTTCACACAAACTTTAAGGATGATAATAGTGCATTTGGGGTTAAATTTTTTTAATAATGTTGGTGCTGTATTGTTATGGATGTGACTTTTGTGAGATTGAGATGAACAGAGTAAGTTAATTGAAAGTGAGACAAGAGGTCTAGTCAGCAAAACACAATCACTTTCGATATCAGCGACACAATGCACCAGCTCTGCACTGTCTTTATTAAAAGCAAATCATATTAAGGTGTCATTTCCTATCTAAGAATCTATTTTAAATTTTTTAGTTATTTTTTATAATTTTTTTAGTGTCATTTGAGATAGAAGAGCTTTATTTTAGTTTAATTTAATGGTGTATAAGTTAATTTGAATTTTCAATTTTCTTTAATTGCTATTATATTCTACTAAAAAAAATTTAATTTAAGAGTTTTATAGAATTTTTATATAAAAATCAATTTACAAATAATATGCCATTGTTCTCTAATGGAAAAAAAAATGCAGTCTAACATTTTTTATACGATTAAAGAATTTTTTCCAGGATAGTGGTTAATCATGAGATAAAATAAAAATAATACTTATATATTTAAAATTTTAAATTACACGTTATTTGTTAATACTATATATATATATATATATAATTAGGTTTAATTAAGTAACATAAACTTTTATAGATACATAACTATAATATATTAATATTATATCATGATTAAGATTATGTGATAGAATTTGTGTATGACTGATATAATAAAATTTAATTAATAATTATATATATAGAATTAATTTTTTAAAAATTTTGGGTCATAACCCCTCTGTACCAAAGAAGGTCTGCCACTGGTAAGGGGATGAGTGTGATGTGTAACAGCTGTCATACTTTATAATTTAATATATAAAAGAAGAAATAAAGGAGTGGGCATAATATTTTCAAACAATTAAGATATAAATCTTAAAAAATACATGGGGCATTAATATAATTTAGTCTTGAAAAAACATTAGTATTACATTCTTAAAAAAATAGAGTAAACATTGATAGTTGAGGAATGAGTTGCACTGGAAAAATCAATGAAATAAAGATCTGAAAGAAAAAATAGTCTGTTTAATGTATTTGTATATTTTTGTTTATCCCTTGAGAACTAGTAAATATTGATGTTCTCGATTGACTCCAAATTTTAGTCTTATTTCATCTTTCACACCCAAAACAAAACTCAAGTAACTTTTTGTTTGTTGGATCTAAGCATAGGCCCAATATTATGGGCTTTGTTTTGTTGGATCTAACCATAGGCCCAATATTCTGAGCCCAGAATATTTTGCTGCAATATAATTTGAATTCCATTCTAACTATTTCTCTTTTTTGTTTGATGTTTAGGGTTGCACTGGACTTGGTGAAAACTCTCTTAATGTTGTGAGAGCTAAGGGACCCCCACGAAGAGTTACGAAGTAAAGAGCTATTTTGTCTTTTAAAAGAAATGTAAAGCTTTTACAAATATTGATTAAAGAATTATTTCTATCATTAAAATAAATAGATTATGATTTCTTAAAAATAATAAGAACTTTTTTTACGTAAGGCCACTTTTGCATCTGAATTTCTCTCTCACAAATTTGTGGTTAAAAATTTTATAATCATGCAACTGTTACTCTTATGTGAAAAATCTTCATAGTTGAAGAATTTTATAACGACATTTTTTCAAATAGTTACAATTAAGATAATTTTATGACGATTTTTTACATGAGTACATAATTGCGAGATTATAAAATTTTGAAGACAAATTCATAAAATATATCTAGGGAGAAAATTCGTGGAACTGTAAAAGTTTAGAGGTATGAAAATGTAAATAAGTCTAAAAAATAAATAATTAATGAGATTAACAACGTTATAAATTGATTAACTCAATTTTTATAAATATCGATTGAAGTATATCATTCAAATGATTTGATGAAACTTTATAACATAAATGATAGGAGGATCTTTTAGGTTTATCTATTGTTTTAATTTGGAGAAATTTTGTGTTCCTCCTCAGAATTACTTTTCTTTTAAATAATTTAATTATACTAAAATATCATAAAAATATATATTAAACGTCACATTATATTATTCAATTTAAAATAATTTCAAGCTAACGGTATGTTGTGAGTCCAATTAATGGTGTATTTAAGCTTCCAATACTTCATTTAACATTAGACTCAATTATTAGACATATGTTTGATTCTTATGTAATAATTAATTAGAGCTTAATGTTTAACCCTCAATATATATTCTATAATATACAATGAAATAACGAAATTTTCATTCTCAAGACTCAATATCTCTCTTAGTTTTTTTTTTTTTTTTCCCATGAACGTTCAAAGTTCAAGTGAAGCAATCCAATTATTTGAGCTTTCATTTTCACCACCAAGAAGTTTAATAATTTCCAATATGAAGTTTGCTATATTTCAAGTTATTCCACAATCACTTAATGACATTAACTTTTCACCAGAATGCATAATGGGTCTATAGCTAGATCCTTCAATGGGTGTGGAATATGACTCAGGGTCCATTCTACTAAATTCATTCAAGTTGAATTCTGTGCTCGTGAAAGCTTTAATTAACTTTGATTATGTTTGTCACGTTATGTATCCAACCTTTAACATCGTCTTGGCAAAATATTTGTAAATAATTTTAATATATAAAGATAATTAGTTTAAAATATATGAAATGAAATATGTATACTTAATGATTTAAATCATACGATTCATTGGGTCCTTAAATCCAAGTAGATATTCATTCTTGTCTTTCCAACTATTAGTCATCAACTTCATATTTATTTTTATTTATTTTTTTACTTAGTATTTTTTCATGGAGCTTCGAGACGCAATTTAAGAATTAATCATTACATAATTTTATCATTTAAAATAATTGATATAACAATTCTTGTATAAAAAAATTGCTTATATAATCAATAATTCTTAAAAATTGTGAGATAATTATAAGATTTATGTTCTTTTACTCTATGAAAGACCTAATGAGCGACTGACAATTTAGTTAATTATGATTTGTCTTTATATCTTAAAAAAATAAAGTATTAGTCTTTTTAAAATTATTAAAATTTAAAATTCATATTTTTAAATTCTTTTAATTAATATAGTCTCTTTAAATTAAAAATATACTTAATATTTGTGATCAAAATAGCATCTACTTTTATAATATAAAATTTCAAAAAAATGATATCTACTGTAAGGATACTCCGAGGATTGATTTTGTGATAATTAATAAAAAGATTTAATATAACATTACAAAAATATTTATAAGTCAGTAAAACTTAATGATGTTAAAAATTAATAATAATAATTTTTAATTTAGAAAGATTAAATTTAGAGGAATAATTCTACGCTGAGATTAAAAATATATTTTACTCTTTTAAAACTGAATCTATAATATTGGAGAAAAAACATAAGCAGGTTCTTAAATATTATATAATACATTAAAGGATTCACACAAAAGTGAGTTAAATATTTAAGAAATATTGTTTATGATGATTTTACTCCATTTGAACAATATTACTTCCAATTAAATTTTAAAAATAAATAAAAAGTTAACAAGGTGCAAATTTTCCCACTCCAAACTAAGATTCTCAACAAATGATTGATATTTCCAACAAGGTTATATTATTTTCCTGAATAAAACTTGTAAAGATCCTTTATGATTTTTTATTTATTTTTCTTTGTTATGATGTTATTTCACATTTCTCTTCCTTCACTTATTTTTTTTTTTCCCACTGGAAAGAAGAAAGTGCAGTTAAACTTTAATTTAAATTTTAATTGTTTTAAATCTTGAATTCTAAAATAAATTACTAAACGTCAATTTTAATTACTTAAATTTTAATTTTAATTATTTTAAATCTTAAATTCTAAAATAAATTCTAAAACTACATTAAAGTTTGAAACAATAAATAGTTACTCTAACTTTTTCAATTTTTTATCATGATTTTGAGGGTTAAAATTGATTCATGAAACAAGCAAAAAATTCATAAACCTAATAAATTTTTTCTTAATTTTCTCAAAAACTAATGAGATAATACTACGTACTACACATCTTTAACAACCAAAATATATTAGTTTATTGAAGAAGAAAAAATATTCCTGATCCGTATACGGTATTTTCTCTTTCAAACACATTGGTCAAAATCAAATTATAGAACTAATTAAGTAAGAAAAGACTTTGGTCCGTACACATTAATTATTTAATTAACATTGCACAATTTGCTTTCTACTAGCTTCTATGTTCAACCAACCACTTTCATAATTTTTGAAACTTGTGGATCTTCTCCTCACTCCCTTATTATCATATTTTGACCATATTTTTCTTTGTTTCAAATGATTATTAATGTTGAATAAATATAAGTACCACTCTAAAATAATGTAGATATAGCTAGTTTAAACTCCCTCTTTCATCAATAAAATCAACATCAATATGATTCTTAAGTTTTCAGTCTGAATTATTAACTTGTTTATTTGTCCTAATTCACTCAAGCATTTGACTGTGTACTACGGAATCGTTGAAGATAAACAGTTCATGATGGTGAAGTTTGTTTCTTTTTTTCTTAAGTGTTTTTTTTATATTATTTTGAAGTTTTTAAATATTTAGATAACTATTTTTATAAAAAAATAAATTTCTAATTTCTAAAAATAAATAACTTGAAATTGGTTTTTAAAAAGTAATTTTCTAAATATCAATTTCTGAAAGTATTTTTTTTATAATTTTAAACAAACGCAGAAATATTGTGGATTTGATATGTTTCTACAAGGAGTGATGATAATTTAATTTAATATTGTTTTTATTATTTTTAATACAAAAGTCTACAACTAATTACGGAGAGGATATGATTAGTTAAGACTTAAGACAACAATGATTACGTCGAACACTTGAACTTGAATACCAAATCAAATTAATTTTTTACAAGGGATAAAGTCTCAAATAGTTTTTACTTAACAAATAAATTAAGTAAAACATATATAAATAAAATGAGAAAACGGGTGATACACAAATTTTAAACTATCATCTCATCATAAACTATTATATATTTAAAGTTTATTAACTTTTATGAAATTTATTAAAACTCATCATTCTAATAAGTTGTAAAACTATCTTTCTACACAATAATACATCACTGTCAAAATCAATAAAATACCCACAAGATATGTTTGTCTTACTTTTATAATTCATAAAAATAAATGCCAAAAAGAGAAACAAGTATATTAAATCCATTTGTTTAAACTTATTTATTAAAAAAGTTCAAATAGAAATAACAATTTTTTTTTGTTTCTTTAATATATTTTTTAAACTGTTTCTTCTTACAAGAATAGTTTTCTACTTTCTAAACAAATCCTATATACTTCTTACAAAATTGCTTTTTTAAAAAACACTTTTTAAAATGTAATTTTTATATAGATTTGAATTTTAAATAATCTGAACAATTATCCAAAATCAAAAGCATTAATAAGCCCTTCCTTTTTATATAGATCTATAAAAATTAGCTTTACCTTTTGGGACATAGAATTTTTTTAATGCGATTTAGTTTTAATTACACTTTTAATATATTCTTCTTTTAGTTTTGAAATTTTCATTCCTTAATTTTTTTTATTATTTTAACTATTGTACAATTTTGGTTGTCTATCATTGATTTAACTTAAAATTTAATATTTAGCAAAAAGAAGTAATAAATAGAGTAGTAGATGGACTAAAATTGAACAACTATAGTAACAGAGTGGTCAAATTTTCTTTTTCTTAAAAAATAAAATGAGAGATAAATTCTAAAAATTAAAATTAAAAAATATCAAAAATACAACCAAGAACATAGAAAATAATTATTTTTATATTGATTAGAAAATTTAGTCAATATTATAAAAATAATTTCATGAAAACAAAATTTAACCTTTATCTAAAAGTCTGGGAATCATTTATATCTGAAAGTCTAGGAATCATTTATTGATCCGAAAATATAAAATAAGATAGGATATTTCATTATAATTTAATATTTTATATACTAATTTTTTTTAGAAACAATTATTATTATTTCCCGTTATTATTATTATCATCATCTCATCATCATTATTTTCATTACATTATTATTTTTATTACAATAACTTAATATTATTATTGTTTCATCTAATACTTATTATTATTATTATTATTTCATTCATTTTTATTATTTTTATTATTATTGTTTCTATTGTTATTATAATTATTTATTTCATAATTTAATATACACTAATATTAAATATAATTAAAATTTATTATATTCTTATCCTATTTATATAATATATATCATCCTATTCAAGTAAATCATTTTAATTTAATTTCTAATGAAAAGTACATAGAATAAAAATAATAGCCACATGAGTCATATTTTTCGGCGCTATAAATACAAGGCTTGGCTCTGTCCCTTACCCAGTGCCCACTCTAAGAAAACAATGCTTAAAACTTAGTTAGCAACGAATCTACTTTTCTGAATAAATAAATAAATAAATAATAAAAAGAAGAACTAGGATTGTGATTGTGGTGACAGCCTTTGTTGCGTTTCAAGCCTGCACCTCCTAATTTTGCATGGCCCCCTATCTTACAAACCAAACCAGAACCGATTACATCAAAAGGGTCACCATACATAAACTTTTAATCCAATTTCATCCAAATTCATTTGAGCAAAAATATTATAATTTGCAATAAATTAATTAAAATAAATATTTTTTAACGTAGGTTAAGTGAAATATTGAAGAAAAGTTTATATTAATTTATATTTTTTAAGTTACACTATTTTATATTATACTATATCAGGTGAGCTTTATAAATCTAATTTAATTTTATAAAATCGGTTTAATTTATAAAGTGAAAATTATTCTCTCCTTAAATATATATAATAAATTATATAAATATGTCATATTTCTATGTGATACAAAACTTTTAATAATTTAATTAATCATATCAAATATAATAAATTTATTATTTGATTATAAATGTAAAAAGAAGTCATACTTATTAATTAAAATTATAAAAGGTTTCATATTAATAATATATAGATTTAATCTCAACTAATTTTCCACTAATATATTTCAATTTTATTCATTCAATTTTTTACTCCACAACATAATCAGAGTCTGCATTATGAAATACTAAAATGTAAAGCACAAACTTTTGGTCAAATCAGCAAAGATGATAAAGACCATCAAAGGCTTAGCTTCTCTACCCATTAAATACGTCAAATTTTATATTTTTCTCCCTTTTTGTGGACACCGTTATCTACAACTTTTGACTGAAATTTTTTCATTTTGTGGGGACACAATACCTATAGCTATCATAAGGTGAAAATTTGGGTTTGACGTTTTAATAAACAAAAACAAAAGTTAGAGAAAATTGCTATCAAATTTCGTGGCTAGACAATTATTAGAAGCATGTGAAAAAAATTATCTATCAAGCTATCTCAGAAAATTATAAAAAATCTGTGTCAGGAATAAAAAAAAGTGTACTTTTTCTCACAATTATAGATTTTTACATAGCAGTAAAAGAAACCAAATATGCTTGTTAAATCTTGCGAAAGAAAAACATGTCCATGTATGAAATTTCGTGAAAATACATAATTCATTTTGAAAATTCTGTTGGTCGAACTTAATTTAAAGAATATCTTCAAAGGAAATATTATTGTAAATGGATTTGAATATGAAAATAGAAGATAATTGTCTTTGATATTCTCTTTCATATTTTTTCATTCTTTTAATATCTTAGTTCCAAAAGTAAACAACATCAATTAGTCTTTTGGATGAATTTTCTAGAAGAAATTTTAGGAGAAAAAATAAGAAAATAAGAAAATAAAAAAACTTACTTTTTAAAAAATTAAAATTAATTTTTTATTGACTAATTTATAATTTTTTTTAACTTTCTAAAAGATGTGAGATTTCTCACCTATTAATTAATAAAAAAACAATTTTACTTTTAAAGAAATAAAATTTATTTTATTTTTCTTATTTTATTTCTCATATACTTTCTTTTAGATGAAAAACATCCAAACTTACTAATTTTTTTTTTAGAATCTTCACTATCTAGTTTTTTCCCCTCTATATATTATGACTTTCTCTTTCTTGTGTCTCTAGACTAACTATTTTTAAAAAATAAAAATAAAAATATTTTCTCAAACTAAATGAACCCTTGTTTTGCTTGTTAAGAATATGAAATTGCCGTGTCCTTAGGACATCGACTTTGTTTATCTATCATTTTCCTGTGAAATACAATTGAATTTTTTTAAAAAGTAGAACCATTAAATACATAAAGTACATTTGATTCACTTATTTTATACAGAATAATTAAAACAATGGTTATTATATTATTTTACAAGTGCTACTTAAACTCTTTCTTAAGGGTTGTATTTAAAAATAAGAGAAATGAGTGTCATTCTCTCGTATATTTTTTCTTAACCCATCTTTATATTATTTAAAATTTATTAAAAATTATAAATTTTAGTAAATTTCACCTCTTATTTAATATCTATTTCCCGAATATATATATATATATATATATATATATATATATTCCTATTACGTGCACCCATACATATATAAATTTAGAAAATAACAGAAATATATTTGAGGAAGAAGAATTTTTTTAATTAAACAAATAAAATGTTAATATAAACTAATAGGATAATGTATATGATAGTAAATCTCGTATATAAATAACAAAATTTAATAAGAGTTTTACAATGAATTTAAATAAATAAGCTATCAACAAATTTTTGGTGTTAAGTTTCTAACTTTAAAGTTAACTGATTTAAATAGTCAAATTTACTCTACCACTTAACTTTATTTCAAACATTTAATGAGTCAAATTCCAATAGCACACTAATTGATATAAACCCTTAATTAATTATGTTATGAAATGTAATCAGTGGTTATGTGTTAAAGTGCTTGCACCCACTAAGCCTACTGCCTCGGTTCTCACGGCACTCTTATTATCTTGTTAGTCATTTGTTCACCAACCAAAATTTGAAGGAACAATAATTAAAATAACCCTACAAGTTTTCCACATAAATTCAATGCTTGGTATTGCCCTGCATCTTTTGCTTCTAGAAACTTTGTTAACTTTTCAATTTTAGACTAAACGCAATGAAATTCATTATACTATACCTTATAATTTAATATAATCATCAAGTGGTTTTTAATTTCCTTTCTTGGGTATAATATGTTCACCGTAAAAATATTTTCTTAATTAATTTCTTGGGTTAAGTTTGGTTGGTGAGTTAATTACTAACGCCATAAAATAAAATAATCTTCATTTCTCACGTTCAAAATTTCGCCAATAATGAAAATATAATCTTTTAAAATATGAAAATTATTTATTCAGTAAACTAATTTCTCCTGACAGATACCTTTTTCTTTTAAAAAAATATATATAAATGTGAAGATCGAATGCAAAATTTCATGCTTAATAAGAATGGTTGATATAATGAATCTTTTATACATAAAAGAAAACTTAAAATAAATTTATAATAAAAAAAAACAACTTTAATTCGCAGCCAACTCTAATATTCAACTCATTTATATAATATATATATCTTTTTATTAATTTTTTTTCTTCATGTTTTATAATTATATATATATATATATATATATATATATATATTATAATTGTCTGCTAAATATTTTTCACTTACCTAACAACATATTCTTTTATTAATATTTTTTTTTATATTTTATAATTCGTTCTCCTGGTCCATTAAATACTTTTTCAAACAAAAATTTCAGTTGTCTTTGTCCCCATTCTCTGTGTAATTCTGAATTTCATAAGTTCTTCTGTTTTTACGCATCACCCATAAACCTATTAAAAAGATTATCCTTTTGAATATATATTATTTTTTTAAAAAAGAAAATTGGTCTGAAAAGAACTCTGAAGTTAGATTTTGAAGGGTCTTACAAGTTAAAGGTATTGTGGTATTCGCGTGTATTTCAGACTATCTTAGCCCTAAAAGTGACATAAGGCCGGTCAACTTAGAAGTTGGAACAAATTAACATTACATTAATAAGACAGCATTCACAGGCAAATTTCAAAGCATTGACAAAAGCTACATCACTATTAATTAATGTGCAACATTGATGACTCGTAACAAAACGAAATGTTGAAACATACATATTACATTTTCATAGCTTTTTAATTTGATGCTAGAACTAGACATAGTTCTGTATAAAGGTCTGGTCCAATAATTAGTGAGGTTTAAAGTAAATTTTAAAGAAAGTTAATTTTAAAAATAAAAGATTATATTATATATTTTAGCTTTCTTAAATAAAAACATTTTGGAGCCTTTTACTTTAGAAATAATTAATAACAAATTTTTTTATTAGAAAACCTAAAACATGAACTTTATTCGCTTTATCTTTCACCTAACCTTGCGGTAACGAAATAACAGTATTTTTTTAAACTACAAGTATACGTTTTCTGCTGAAGTGATCCTGGTTAAATTGAAGAAGACTATCTTGAATAACAAAACTGCGAACTGAAGATCTCTAATTAAATTAAAATAACTTAACAGAAATTAATCTATACGCTTGATAATTGAAAAATAAGATCTAACTAAAAGTCAGAAAATTAATAATATTTATCTATATTAACAAAAAATATGGCCAACTATATTTGTATTTTTATGTGATTAAATTTTATTTGAAAAGATAATAGATGCAGAAAAATAAAGAAAATAATAAAAAAAAATATGAACAAAGAGAAACAATAAAAGGAAAATGAATAGTAAGTTTGTATAAAATACAATTGGAGACAACAGAGTTATAGTTTTAATTTTTTTAAAAGTTAAAAAAAATCGTAACAAATTAGTAGGTGAGTTGTGAGGAATAAAATATTTCAATAAAATTGATACAAAATTAAAATAATTTTAAAATTTTATTAAAGATAATATAGAAATGAAAAAAAATAATAATTAAAATATAAAAATATAACAAATAATTAACTTCATAAAATCTTGGGAAATTCTCTTTATCAATATATATATATATATATATATATATATATAATCAAATTGATAATTGCATTTATAATTTTGTAGAGAGAAAAAAATAAAAGAAAAAGTGTATAACAAGAAGAACTGTTCCATGTCACATGCATGTATATAAGGGTGGACAGTGAGGCAGTAAGGTCACAAGGGAGTGGACTCCAAAAAGTTGCAATGAATTGAAAATTAAAAAAAAGTTAGCCCATAGTATATACAACATAAATTGATTCCAGTCTAAGAAAGACAAGAAGAACAAACCTTATTCTCCTATTCTGGCAATACTAAATTTCAGGAATTTTCTATACAAATTAATATAATTATACATACCTTTCTTTTCTGCCACACACACTATATAAAAATAGTACTAATGGATGGTCTTGGAATCATGTTTATCCCCTCAAAGTTTTTATAATAATAATTCTCATTCCCTCTCACTCTCACTCTCTCTCACTCTCTTTCTTTCTCTCTCTCTCCTATAATTCTGACTTTCTGTGTTGTAATTAAAGAGTGTTGAAGGTTACCCCAATCAATCAAAAAGCTCAAAGCAACAACACCAAAACCCAAAAAGGAAAACATGGGCAGGGCTCCTTGTTGTGACAAAGCAAACGTGAAGAAAGGGCCATGGTCACCAGAAGAAGATGCTAAACTCAAGTCCTACATAGAGAAACATGGCACTGGTGGTAATTGGATTGCTTTGCCTCAAAAAATAGGTATGTATAGTATATACTTACATATTATACTACACATGCTACATGGTTTGAAATACCTCAAAAACCTTTCCTTTGTTATAAAAATTGTCATCAAAGACTGTTTCTCAAAACCTTTCATAATACCTAATTTCTTGGTAACCCTATTTATAAATTTGGTTTTCCTTGTTTTGTTCACAAGTATATGAAGATCAACTATGTTTTTATGTGTTAGGAGCTGCTGAGAATTATTTAATAAAGAAAATTTCTGGACCTAGACTCCAAATTTTCCTCTTGATGCATGAAACTTAAATTATAGTATAAAGAATGTTGTAATTTTCAATCAAAATTAGCATCTGATTTCAGTAATCTTCATTGATTTAACAACCATTATCATTTATGAACATGAAATACTAATTTTGATTGAACATTAGCTTGTTCCTTTTTGAAATATTTGGTGTCTTAATAGTTATATTAATATATTTTTGAATTAGGCCTCAAGCGCTGTGGCAAGAGTTGTCGTCTTAGGTGGCTAAACTATCTTCGCCCTAATCTCAAGCATGGTGGTTTCTCTGAAGAAGAAGACAACATTATTTGCAACCTTTACGTCAGTATTGGAAGCAGGTTTATACATACATACATATACTATGTCTTCACTTCGGTCCTAGCTAAATTTACTTGTTATTTAGATTGTGTCATTTTAATGTTGCTGGTTATAATGTGCCTTTGGTTTCATTACAAATGTTATTTTTTCATATTTACTAGGAAATTAGCAGTTATAGTTTTCTTTGTACAATGATTCAAACTTCACATCTTGTACATATTATCCTGACTTATTCTCCACTAGTCAATTGGGTTTTTGTTATTAATCATCTGCTAATAAAATCTAACAAATCATACCAAATTTAATTTATAGTTAATTGATTGTGTAAAACTGTTTATACTATTAGCATATGAATTATTTTCTTTTGAATGGGATTAACTATTCTCTTAATTTATTTAAATGAGAAAAAGGTTTACATGTTAACAATATAAAATGTTTTACACAGTTAATTAATTAATCACAACTTGTAAATTTGTTGAACTCTGATAAGAAAATTGTAGAAATCATAGACCAGTTAAAATTTCTTTAAATACACTAATCTAATTTTTATATAAAAAAAATATTTATTACAAAACTGCAATACTTAGATAAACAGACAATTATTTATAAAATAATAAAGAAAAAAAAAATACATGTACGCACACGTGTCGACTGCAGTAAAGTTATTTTATAACTTACCATTTCTTGCTGAGTTTCTAAACACACTGTAATAAACGATACATGTTGTGATTGCAGGTGGTCGGTGATTGCAGCTCAATTGCCTGGAAGAACAGATAATGACATAAAGAACTATTGGAACACAAGGCTGAAAAAGAAGCTTCTTGGGAAACATCGAAGAGAGCCACGTAATAGAGGCAATTTCAATAATGTTAAGCAAGAAAGTGATGTTGTTAATAGAGGGAGTAGTGATGGTGATTCTTCTTCCTTGACCTTGGTTCATGAAAATGGTAACACTACTCAACAACAACAATGTTGGACACAAAGTATTAACATGCCTATGTTACCCTTGCCATACACAAACCAAGGTCCATCTTTCAATGACCAAGATTCTATAAAAAAACTCCTTATTAAACTTGGAGGAAGATTTTCAGGTGATTATTACCATCCTACCCTTGATGGGTTGAATCTTCAATTCTCAAATGAACAACAAATTTATCAAGAACAAGTCCATGTTGGCCCTTCTTCTTCTTCTGCTTGCACTAACACTATTGCCAACAATGAGGTACAATTTTCACAAACTGGTCTTGAATATTTTAATGCACAAGGTGTTGGAGTTAACAATAACTTGCTGCAAGGACAAGGTGGTAATTTCACGCCATTTGAGGAAATGGTGTCTTCTTCTAATTATCAAGATGGGTTGGAATTCTTGTATGGTGAGGGCATGATCGACCATAAGATAATAGACTCTACTATTACTACTACTACTTGTGGCCAAAGTAGTACTAATATCACAAACTGGGGTGAAACTAGCACTTCCATTTATCATCATAATTCTCTTGCTAATTCCAATTACCAAGGTGTGAGACAAGAATGTGCTTTACAAGAGTTTAGCTACCCCGGAAGGCAATAACATCTTGTACATTATTATTATTTTAGATAAATATCATAATCATATTGTAACACCCTTTTTTAATACTCTTTGTTATTGACTAAATTTTATTAAAAATTACAAAATTGTGAGTGTGAGTCTCATTTTTTATGTAATGAACTCCACTCATAATTTTGTAGTTTTTATAAATTTTAATCAATACAAAAGTCTAATAAAAATGGTGTGTTAGAGAATATATATTACATGTATTTTTCTAATTTTTATTATTATATCAATTAACCTTGTTACTAAGTACTAGCTAGCCATTTGTTACAAAGGGGAGGCTTGTAATTGATGATGATTATTACAGAAAATAAAATTAGTTAGAGATATGTCATATATATGACTAGCTATATGTAGTTATATTTCTAGCTTTCAACTTGGTCGTTACCATATATAATAGCTAGTGTTGAAATGTTGATCTTCTAGCTAGTAGCAGTGTAATTTTTCTGACTATTGTTTGGTGCATTAATTTGGATATCATTAAATATGTTTCGTGTTGTGACTGCTATGTGTTATCCTTCACACAGATTTATGGTTATGATATCATGTGCATGTACAAATGTAGAAGACCAGTCAAATTCTATGCAATCGCATGAAAAGAGCATTAGTAGACAAGTAGGTACGGTGCGACATAGCACCGAATGTGTGGTTGGTGTGTATGTTTCTCTTCGAATAAAGTACAATTTTTTTAGACTTTTGATGTGGTATGTATTATTTTAGTTTTTACTTTTAGAAATAATTACATAATTTTTTTGTTTCTTTGTTTGTTTTATAACAATTAATAACTATTATTTAAATTATTTTGATATTAGATTGAATAACAAGTTAATATAAACGTTAAGAATTTATTTGATTGTTTTTAAAAATCATGAACTAAGATAACAATATCATTTTTAAAAATTAATGACTAAAATAGTATTTTGATGTTTCTCTCTCTTTTTTTAAAAAATGGGATTTTGTATAGTAATTATTGAAAATTTTATATTAATTACTTATATAACTAAATTAGTGTATATAAATGAGATATCGTTTTACAAACTAATTTTTTAAAATTGAGTTGGAACTAAATTCATATTTTAAGGTGGTTTTTTCTTTGTTTAATATTTGTCTAAGATTGTAGAATTCATGTTTTCACACTTATCTCTTATTTATCGTTTATTTATAAAAAAAAATGCATAAAGTTGATGAATATTTTTAATTTCTTAAAAAAATAAAAACAAGATAAAAAAAAGAAGTAAATTTCTCTTCACATTATGTTGCCAATGGTCACATGTGGAGTCACTAGTCCTACATGCCTAAAATATACCTAAAATATCTCTATTATTTATGGTTAGTGATTTGTCTTGTAGATGAAACTGAACATTAAATGCATAAAATGACATGTTTAAACAGGGTACATTTTGTTTACCCCCTAAGATATAGCTACTCTAGCTGGTGCATCGTATATTCATGAAAAAAATGTTAACTAATGTTAAGTTGCACGATTAAGAAATTAAAAATGATGAATATTCTTATTAATAATGAAAAATTATATTTTTGAAGAATTTTTTTATGATTTATATTAATTTTTTTCTAATTTTATTTTCTTGACCAATATTTTTAGGATATTGGTTAGCAAAGTCTTATATTTATATAGTTTTGTAATTTTACAAAATATTGATTTAATTAATGACTCTGCTAATTAACATTCTTTTAAAGATTTCAGGATTGATGACTACAGGTTCGATCTTCTTTTTATATTACCAAAGTAAATTAGATCTAATAAAAAAAAAATCAACTAGTTGGGGTGCAATTAATTACTTAAAGTTTAGTATTTCTACTATTTAGCATATAAATAGTTGGTGAGAAGTATAATTATTTTTATTTCATTGTCAGATGGTGAATATAATTAAGATTCAAATAATTTCATTCCCTTTTAAGACAATACTTCAATATTGATGAGTGTTTTGTATCCAAGGTGAAGTGAATCTA
This sequence comes from Hylodesmum podocarpum, assembly GCA_026586105.1. Taxonomy (NCBI): domain Eukaryota; kingdom Viridiplantae; phylum Streptophyta; class Magnoliopsida; order Fabales; family Fabaceae; genus Hylodesmum; species Hylodesmum podocarpum. The sequence continues at coordinate 2,805,261 of JALJEV010001430.1, read as the reverse complement.
TCATCATTGTTCAAGATCACAGTAGCACTTGTAATAATAGATATAAAGATTCCTCTTCAATAGTAATCTAACGTGCATGCATCATATAATATAATGTAACTGAAACATTGATTATTGGAAAGCCAAAGTTTAAATAAATTTGATTTAAGATATTTCTTTGTTTTACTCCCTGTGCTAATTTTTCCTTTTTTTTTTTTTTTTGGTGATGTAATTTATTTCTCTTTTCACTCTAGCTAGGTAGGGATAAGGGTTATAGGCCCTATATATTAATTAATTGAAACCTTTAGAAAGGGCATTTGTCAAAACAATGAAAAGTCATGGTCCAGATTTCTTACTCTAAAGCAAGCATTTAAGAACTTCATCATGTGTATAATGATAGGTAGAAGAACAAAGCTTCTTTACTATCTTCTTGGTTGTCATAGGAACATATTATTTAATATATATATATATATATATATATATATTTAATACACTTTTTATGGGCTGAAATATGTTTGAAAAATTAAAAAGTACTGTATCGTCTTATTATGTATTTAATTAATAATATCACAATTTTTAATGAATTTTAATCAATAAAAATATACTTTAGAAAGAATATATTAGAGAATATGTTATAAGAGTTTCTTATTATGTTAAAGACAACTAATCTTGTTTAACATTGACAGGATGTTTTTGAACTTAAATTCGATATTACTGATTAAATTTATCTGTGTAATTATTGGAAATATCAAAAGTACATGATAATGTCAATCTTAAGTTTTTTTTTTCACTAGAATAGTTGATGATATATCTTGGTTTTCCTTTATACTTACTTAATAAGTTTAATTGTCTATTTGATCTCTATAGTCTCATAAATTTTGCATTTTAGTTTAAAAATAATATTTTTAATAATTATAATTTAAAGGTAACATTTTTAATCTATATAATTTTTTTTTTATTTTTTTAATCCCTACCGTGTAACAATATTAAATACATGATCCGATCAATTTATACCACCTCAGCAACATTAAAAATATTGACAACATTGACATACCTAAACAATATTACGTAATTTCTGAAAGAGAAAACTAAAATCAATTAAAATGTACACTAAAAAGATAAAAAAAAAATATCATTTTTAAATTATAAGCATTGAAAAATAAAATTTGATTAAAAGTGAAACTAAAATTAATCAAAATGTATACTACAAGATTGAAAATATCACTTTTAAATTATAGATATTAAAAATTAAAGTTCGTGAAATTATAGAAATTAAATTAATAGTTAGACCTTTATTTTATTTTGGTTTCACCAAAAACAGAGAGAAAATAACAAGTATATATGTGTGTGTGTTTTTCTTAACGGTAAAGACCAAAGGCTTTTGATTTAGTAGGGCATGTTTAGTTGCGACTGCGTTTAGAAAAATAATAACTTTGCTGTAAAAGTTCTTTTAAAAATTAAGTTGAATCAAACATTTCATCATTCATGCATCTAATTTTGAAATTGAAGAGGTTAGAGATTCAAATTCAAAATTTAAAGAGACTACATAGTTAATTTTTTAAAATATTCAATTTATTTTTTGATAAAATTTTATGATTTCATCCATAAATGAGTGGTACTATGAGGTTATCATGTCAATTTTCATCCTTAACTTTTTTTAAAATATATTTTATTATAATTAATATTTTTATGTATTTTAATATCTTATTATACTTTAAAAATAATGTAAGATTATATAAAATTCTACATATCTGATTTAATTAATAAAATATAAAGTTAGATCAGCTAAATTTAAATTATAATACCTCTAATGCCAACAAATCATATCTATATAATATATTAGTATAGACATTTTTAAATTAATTTTATTTTCTAATTAATTATAATATATAATTAATCAGCCGTTAATCCACTCAAAGAATATATATATTTTTATCTTTACGTTTCATAATTAATTATTTAATTGTCTATATATTATAATCATCTACTAAATATTTGTTTTTTTAAATATCAAAATTAGGGGAAGGAAAATCATAGAAAGTTAACCCCATCCCTTGGGCATGACATATATATGTAACATCAATACATTTATCTTCCAACATTTGGTTTCCATCAATATCACAACTCAAGGAAAGACAGCTTTGCATTGCTTAAAGTATTGTTGTTAATTGCCACATCTTTAACCATTAACATAGTGGTCAAAACTAATAGCCCAAGCAATTATGAAAAATGTTGAGAAAATAAATATTATATTCAAGTATCATTTTGAATTTTTGTGGTTGTCAGTTTTTGTCAAATGTAGTTGGCATGCATCCTAACGGCAAGTTTGATTAAATCTCAGTTCCACCCAATATGTGTCAATCTATTTAACTTATTTGCTTATATTATTTAGAAATTAATGGACCAAAGTCCTCTTATGGTCCTCAACACTAGAATTTTTATTTAAATTGTGGGAATGGAATCCAATGGGTTATGACTTTGTATGTAAGCTCATAATTTAGATATCATTGTATACTTCACAGTACTATTTCTTTTATTATCATTTTAAAAGTATGAAATGTTTATCAATTTCATCGATGATAGAAAACTTGATTTAATTCCTTTCAATTATGTTTTGTTTTCACCTACAAGATTTAAATATCTAAAATCTTACACAAAAGATCTGAATCTAATGTTACTTATACCAATAATTTATTACTAATACAACCAATAATTTATTACTAAAACAAAAAGATTTTTTAACATCAATTAAAAATATTTTTCTCACCGATTATAAGACTTTTCACGTAGGTCCACATTGTATTTCAGTTTATCTTATTATATCGATATATTAAATATTATTTAGTTTTAGTTTGTATGTACATATTTTGGTATAATTTTTTTTTATATTATCAATAAATCTATCATATAAGACAATGTTCATTCTAATTAAATTCATATTACTTACCATATTCAAAGAAATCGTCATAAATAGTTAGTCTCTCTTTAAAATTTAAAAAATAGAAAAAATATTTGTTCAAATGATGACATCTACACATAACACACACATATACCTAATTAGACTCTCACATATTTTACAATTTTCACGTGATCTGGTCTTCATATTCAAGTGTGAAAAACAAAGAAAAGAGTATCTAGTTAGGTTTACATTATCACATCCAATTAGTTTTCAAACCTACAAATGTGTAGTATATAGACCTCCCATGGTTTTGACCTGTTTGTTGTTCAAAAAGATAAAATAAAAAGATAAGATAAAATAAGATAATATATATTTTTGATGACTGCATATATATGTAATTGATTACAGTTGTAATATTAACAAGATAATATGTTGACTGCATATATGTAATTGATCACAGTTGTAATATTTTAGATGAATTTTAGTTGACTATGTGGATATTATAGTAAGCAATGGTCAATATTTTGTTAGGGTTGTTGAAACTTGACATAATTTGACACTTAATAGTATCTAGTGATTTTTTTTTCCTATAATTTTGAACTTTGGCCGCTATAGCTGATCATTCCACTCTTACTATATAATTGCACCAAATATGTGTATAATATAATATATGTGGGGTCCATAACAGACTAAAGCACCTCAATTATGATATATTAATTAATTAACAAATAAAATCAGGGGTCTCTTGATAATTAGTGATGAGTCATTATTTTCCCCTATTTAATTGTCTTTGTGCACCTATTTTATTTAGTGAATTGTGCTTAATTACCTATTAATATCTCATTTTCACTATTTGGGCTTGATTGTGCCAAAATCCGTTTTTATTATTAATTCGGAATTTCTTTGAGCTTAATTTCATCATTATTATTTTTCAGGGAAATTCTCGGATGATTAATAGAGCTTGGAATTGTTTCTAGACTTAAAGAGGAGTTGTCACATCATATTTTTATTTTATTTCATTCCTTGTAATTTTCTATGCATTTTGTAATTAGATTAGGAACAATTAGATTAGGCCTTGCCTAGTGAATAAGTGCACGACCTCATGTTTGTAAGTAAGAACTCTCCTTCCGTCTGATGGATCAGTTTCGTCTGACGCTGAGAGTGAGTTGTTCCGTCTGTGCATGTTTCATCTGAGGCTTGTTCCGTCTGTACTTGTTTTGTCTCGAGTCTTGATCGATGCTTAAAATCTGCATACACGCATTTCCGATACCCACGATGCATGCACGATACCACGTGCATGCACGATATCGGAGAGACAGACGAAACCACGGCGAATGATCAAATTATTACTTACATTTTTTAGCTTTTTGGTTGTTTTACAACTAGTATAAATACTTTTGAACACTCAATTCTCGACAAGGACGAATAGTGTAGAAACCCATTTTCTCTCTCGGTGGATAGTGACTCATGCATTTTGCACAAGTTGAATTACAGATTTTGTTCCTTCAATTTAATTATCATTTATCTTCTTCTCCTTTACTCTAATTCAATTGCAATTTCATTTGATTGTTCCATTCACCGTTTCACTCATTTTCATTCTCTGCAATTTCGTTTCAGTTTATTTTGATTCAATTTATTAAGGTTTAATTTCGTTTTCATGGAAGGCTAATTAGTTAGGGATATCCTCTTGAATTGGGTTGTTTAAAAGCTTTGAGGTTGCTGTTCTGCATTGTTTATGTTTTGTTAATGCTTAACTCTTCACCAATTATTTAATTGCTTAATTGCCCCAATTGCTTTTGTGCTTAATGTTCAGTTCTTAGGTAATTTGTGTCTCTATTCATGCTTAATGGATTGATTCATGAATTACTGGAATTGGGATAATTGGTGTATGTGGATGCTTAATCCACATAAGGAGAACTTGTGATTAATTCACGCCTAGTAAGTTATTCTAGGTTTGATTAAGAGTTTAGCAATTTGAGCATAATTCTTTGTAACCTAAGATGAGTAATTTGCAACCTAATCAAGAGGCTAATCCTATTTCAATTTGTTGTTTAAACTTGTTTTAATGGCCCTGTTTTACAATTCTACATTTCAAAACCAAACAAACCCCCCCCATTGTGTCTTGTCTTTGATGAAAACCCAATGATGGTCCTTGAGAGACGATCTAGGAGTCATTCCCTAGTACTGCATTTAATTGCATTATTTTGATAGCTTGCGACAGTCTTATCAATTAGCTTGCAACATTTTTTATATTTTATGTCATATCAAATACATATAAATCAAAATTCATAAAATAATTGTGTATTATAACAATATTCGTTAAACAATTATAATATACAAATAATTAATTATAAAATATGAAAAGAAAAAAATATAATATTATATATATATATATATAAAATTGATTAAATGACTGCGTGTTATTATTAATTATATAATAAAATTATATATCACTTGAGTATATGTAAATTTATTGTAGTCATCAATTATTTAATGTAATTTTTTTAACATGAATGATTAATTAATTAGATAAATTATCTGCACTAATTGAAAGGCAAAAGCTAAAAAAAAAACTTCTGAGCTTAATCAATATATAATATTAATAAAAAGGTTTAGTTAAAGTATATGAATGAATAGTTTTGGTCTGTAAAGTAAAAGAGAATATCCCAAAGACAGAAAAAACATGAGAGAACAATCCTACAACATAAAACCAAAGACATCAAAACTTGACAAGTGAGTTAGTGCATGCAAATAGAGAATTATAATATTTAAGACAAAAAATAATAAATTAATTGAGTTGGTCAGTGATTTAAGCTCTATAACTATGGCTCTCTCTGGTCCTGACAACAGCCAAACGACATGCCTCTCTCATAGTCTTTTATACAAAATTGAGTTCTTAATCTCTCCACTTTTTTCTGTTCTCAAAATCTAAAATAAATTAAATGAAAGAATTATTATCCATGAACAAAAATCAAACCAAGCTTTGTAGTTTTCTCTATTATATTTAATTCAATCCATACCTTTCTTATTGAATTTGGAGTGACAACGTATACTTGTGTCTGATTATGACACTAACTAGCTGGAAATGCTGGATGTAATAAATTCTTCTAATTTTGGTACACCTTTAGACCACACCAGTGAATTTAATTGGCCAAATGAATTTCTTAAATTATTTAAGAATGACTGCAAGAAATTTCTAATTATCAATACTTTACCTTTTTCAAGAACAAGACAACCGACCTTGGCCCACACTTATTTATATGTCAAAGGTGCCAATTCAAAATATTAAAATATGTGTCACCCATTAATTTTAAAAAAATAAAATATGCCATACCAGCTTAATTGTGATTCATTCTTTTCTTCATTCACAGTGACATAAATGTATAATATGAAGACCTCATGGAACTTTTTTAATATTGAAGATAGCACAAGGTGCAAAATAGTAGAGGCAGAAATCATTCACATTTTTGTATCTAACTGAATATTAAATTTCTTTTCTCATACAAAATTATAACTGAGGAGCATTGTATGTTATAACATGCTAGTATAAAAATAGTGATTTTTTTTTTTTGTATTGTTTTCTATTTTTACTGTTTCTTATGAAAACTTTTAAGAACAGGAAATAAAATGATAAGGTAATATTTTTATAATTAAAAGTGAAAGTAAAAGTAAACAAGGTCACAGATTATCTAATGGCAAAGGCAAGCACTATGCTAAATCTAAGGAATCTTATTATTTAAATAGTGATTTTTCAACTTTCTAAGAGAATATTGAGCAAACACAAATATGATAGGATGAAAGAAAAGATAAAATTTCATTTTTTTATTTATAATTTCTTTTGTTAATAATACCTTAATCACTCCTTTAATCACAATTAAAGCTCCTTTAACTCTGTCATTCATCTTTTCTTTTACTTGTGTGAACTGCTTCCTTTTTTTCAATTTATTTACCCTTCACAAATCATATAATTAAGACAATTTATGCAAATTTTACATCAAAGTTTTAAAAACGCTTATCACATGAAGTCATTCAATAGTAAACGTGACTCAGTGTATATAATATCAGAATTTGATTAAAAAAATTTTAGAGGACAATCATATTTCAATTGCACGAGATTGATATAAAATTTTAACACTTTTAATTTGTTTGAGAGAAGAAACGGACTAGACAGAAAATAGATGGGAATAATTTAAAGAAGAATGGAGCATAAGAAAGTTTTTGTATGAAAGGGTATTTGGGTAATAAAAAATATAAAAGAGGAAAGGGTGGTCTACTTAATAATTTGGGATGCTATAATTAGCAATAAATAAATATATCTATCGGGCCTTAAATTTGCACAGTCACAAATAAATTGGGTCAGGCCCAAAACTATCATAAACGCAAAAAACCCTAGAGAAACACTGAAGAATGGTTTGTATTCCACAGCACTAAATTGGATTGGGTTGCAGCGAAAAGATGACGATTATGCCTTCTCTTGCATTTCCTTCAACACCCATGTTTAGGGTATGTTTCTATGTTATGTTTTGTTTTCAACTAAAACATCGTTTCAACGTTAAATTATGTCTGAAATATCAATCTGTATTCAAATTCAGTCTTTTGATTTTTGTGCCTTTTTTTTATTATTTTCTTAATTCCACCAAAATGATCCACTAGGTTGTAATGAAGTCACCCTTATGTCGTTGCATTGTGATTAGTTGCTCTTTATGTAGAAGGGAATTTGCGTGCTGTTTATTTGAATAATTTAGTGTGATTAAATAGAAATGATAATGGTGGTGTGTGTTGTGGAGCTGATTAGGTATTATTCTAGAAAGTGGAATCTGGATTGAGACTTAGAGATTGAAATTCACTCTGAAAGATACCCAAGTTTTGCTTTTGGGGGAGAGGTTTTAGGAGAAGAATGTAGTCATGAAACGGTTCAGAAGGGGGGAAAAAACAGTGAAGTGCTATTGAAGAGAAACTGTTGAGATTTGGGTTGAGCTGAAACAGGGGACTTGCTATGATATTATGAATAAACTTGGCAAGGGCCAGTTTGGGTGAGCCTATCTAGAAAGACTAATAGAAGAAGAAAATTTTAAGAAAAGTATAAAATTTACTTCTCTAAAAGTTAAAATTAGTTTTTTATTAGCTAATTTGTAGAAATTCACTCTTTTAACTTTTGTAAAAGATATAGGATTCTTTGCAAATTAGCTAATGAAAAGCTAATATTAACTTTTAGAGAAGTAAATTTCATGTTTTTCTTCTTATTTTCTTTTTCTAGTAGTTCTTATGGAGAACAAACATTCAAATTGGCCCTAAAACATGTTGGATTGGATGGAATGTTTCATGAGTACAACCTTGGCACATTGTTATTAACTAATAGAATAATACTTGAAGAATGACTTTTAAAGTAAGGGTAAAATGTGTTTTAGGTCTCCAATTATCAAAGATAAGAGGAACCAAATCATTGTTTTTAAAGTATAGGAACTAAGATTAATTTCATTTTTGTTAAATAGTGGCCATGGTGCCACCACAGAAGAGTGGCGTGGAGGATTTTTTTGTCAATAGCCATAGGCAATTTGTGAAGTGAGGCATGCCATGGCTGCAATATAGACTGCAATGGCTTGTTTGGTAAAAACCATTGACATTGTCATTGTAATCAAATTATATTCATAATTTAAATATTAGTTTGCATCTTTAAATGTTTTTGTCATCTTTGTCACAAGTTGCCATGCATTTTGTAAGTGCACTGGATTTCTACTTGGTTGCAATCTCAAATTTTTATGAATTAGGATATAACTTAACTGAGTGGATTTTTAGAACTTTGCTGACTGACTTAATCCAGTGCTCTTTCGTTTGTATAGATAAAGCTGTTTCAATGCCAACCCTGTCGATTCCATAGGTGCTCAGAATTATTTCTTCCCCGTCAAACACATTATACTCAAACCAGATCACTTAAAGTATCAATGGCAGAGCATAATGAGCCAAATGAGGTAGAGATGCAGATCGGGATCATGAGGGAGAAACTCAAAGAAGCAATGCCAGCCTCAGTGCAGGAATTTCCTTGGAGAAAAGCTGAGCATATACTTCTAGACAAACTGCTTAGTCTTGTGCAAGAGGCAGGGAAGTGGTCTCTTATTTTGTTTTTCATCTTTAGCTCTGTATCGGACATTGTATATACATTCTCCATAAATCGTGAACTGGTAATGCCCGTTGGTCTCTTTGTTGGCTGTCTTGTGGCTGATTTCTTGAAGGAGATATCACAAGAATTGTTTCATAGATCTGAGGTATATTTTGATTTTTATGTATTTCATCAACACTTCGATGCAATTGATTTGTTTGTGTTGTTTATGTATCACAATCTATTAATGAACTTGCTTTTGCTATGTCTGCTCATGGACTTGTATTTCACAGGAGAAGGATTTGAAGTGGCATCTTCTGGGCATGTACTGTATTTTTGTGTTTGTCAAGTTCATGTCCACACGGTTTGCAACATTACCGCGTGTGTTTCTTTTGCATGTTGCCAATGGGGGATTGATGCAGATTTTGTGGCATTGGAGAAATTTTATTGAAGATGCAAAGAACAAACAAGAAATGAGTAGCTCCTCCGGTTTGGAGGCCTCATGATAAATAGATGGATAAATTGTGTTTTCTGGCACATCTTCATGAGCAGATTGAGTTGTAGTTTTCTACAAATTTTTGTGGCCAGCATGATCTGGTAATGTTTCTGCTATGCTTGATGAGTACCATTGATCTAGCACCAATCCCAATCATCTTGCATGTAAAGGTGTTTTCTTAATGCTAATTTAACTGGATGCAACACGGAAGGAGCAAGTTGTAAAAATCATGTAACGAAGGCATTTTGTAAACATCATATAAATATCTCATTCCGGAAAAGAATTGATCAAGAAAAATAGGCTCAAATTTTGTTTTTAGTTTAATTCATGACTAAGAGCTAATAAATACTATGCTACTAGTTAGTAAGTTGTCAATTGTGATGTATTTTTCATAGAAATGATAGTGAATGTTTCTTTTTTTCTCGAAACTAGGTAACTTACTTATAGAATATATAAATATTTCTATTTTTTTATATTTTATATATATGTATTTTTATCTTTAATTTATTATATATATATATATATTTCTATCTTTTTATATTTTATAATTGATTGTATGTGTATTTCAATTGTTTATTAACAAAAAAAAAAAAACCGTCATTAATTATTAAGATCATGCTAATAACATAATTTGGTAAAATCAATTTCAAAGTTAAGAGGGTCTCCAGGGTTAACCATAGAATTAAAAAGAAGGAAGTACCACTCGGGAAAGAGCGTTAGGCTTGTGTGAGACGTGAATCTATAATTATTTGCACAAAAGCTTGCAGATATTTAATGTTGAACAATAAACAGCCAACAAAAAATCTCTTGCGAAGATGGGATGGGGGAATATTTAAGATGCAAAACACTACAGCGTTGTTAAATTTACGAAAAAGACCTTAATTACTACAAAATTACGTGGATAAAATGTATTTCTTACATGTCTATTCACATTTAACTGAAACCATTTTTTAAAAAATATACTATGTACAATTCAAAATATCTAATGAACAATGTATCTAGAGACTTTCATCTTCATCTGTAACTGATAAACTGTCCAATCACCAGCACCTTCAGGATGATTCTTATACAATACACAGAATCCCAAGTACTAGTTACTTCAGATTTTACTTACACCAGGTACCGCTTTCTCCGAACCCAAACTCGATGTGCGTTGAACCGGCCGTGCCCTATCTTTTTGATTAATAATCTCTCCTCTGCCTGAAAGTAAAAAGCAAACATTACCTAGTTATTAAATACTAGCATTTTAGAGCAGAATAATTATTTATTTTATATAATTAGAATTTTTATAATAAATTAATATTTTTAATCAGACATTATGTTATAATAAAATTTCGTAAAAATAATAATTTTTGAAATGTAAATTATATTTTAAATATATAACAAAATAATTCATATTTTAATACAAAATATTTTTTAAGGAATAAATAATGATTTTGATATCCGAATTAGATAGATGTTTGTTTTCATTTTGATCCTTGAAATGATCAAAATTATATAAATATACCTAAATTGATAACTTCACATTCACTCTTATCATCATGTAAATAGTTATTGCTAAAGGGTGAATCTAGATAATATGATGCATTACCCGTCACCTCATATATGTAGTCAATAGTTATGTACTAGCTAACTTTCTTAATTTTATTTCATCTATTTTTTTATAAATTTGATCTTATTTCATACCTGATTATATACATTAACAGATAAAATAGATTAAATCAATAAAAAAATTATAAAATAAGATTAAGAAAACAAACCAATATATACATAAGCACATAAGATAACAGTTAACATGTCACGGCATCTAGGCTGACATTATTAAATAAACAACAAACATGTACAGAAGGATTAAAATGGCTAACAGAATATCAATTCATGGACTTTTTTTTTTTTTTGTAATTTTTCTGGGGACCAAAACGAAAAACCTACTTACTTCAAGCATCCAAATGACTATTTATTCAACTTTTAATTATTGATAATTTATTTTTAAAAAATATTAAAATGTAATTTAATAACAAAGATCAAAATAATATATTAAAAGAATGATTTCTAAAAACATCTAGTGCTACAGATTATCTACAAAGTGCAATCACAACTATTGTATAAAAGCAAACCTTTCTCCATATCTTCTGAAGATAGACCACTATCCTTGTCCTCGTGATGACTACTGCAGCATTCGCTTTGGGTTGGGGTATCCGGTAAATTGGGTTGATTGTAGGATGAACGCAATTGTTCATAAATCTCTGCGACCCTTCCACAATGCTCATCTCTCAGATCCATGTCAACAAGAACCTAAAGCAAACTCAATTAATTTCAAGGGGGGTGAATGAGAGACGAGGGGGAAGTGAGAAAGGGAGATTTACCTGTGCTGAATTGCTCTTAAATACAGGGAGGAACCGTTGCCTACAATACTGGTGAAATAGAAGCGTTCCAATGAGCAGAGGAATGGTGAATCCAGATGCAACTGATGAGAGTTTAAGTCCAAACACCCCTAGCGCGATGAGTTGAGAAAATAGCAATGAAAACACCGTTGTGTTGTGAGCAATAGGCCAGTACTTTCCCCCACTATCATATTTTGTAATATACACATTGATAATCTGGGGAAAAAAAAAAGAAAACTGATTTTAAATGAAAGTTTTTCATGAAGGTTAAAAATAAATCAAGGAAACATTAATGTAGTGTTCAATATATTTTGGCATTTGTTCTTTTCCAATTTGGGAGGTATGGTATGGAAGCATTTTTTCCGTAGTCAAGTATCTAACTAATGCATAACTCTGCTCCTTCCCACTTTATTCCCTTTCATCTCATTTTATTATTTCATTACACTTGCACCTATCATTTATTCAGAAGAGGCAAGGGGAAGAAGAAGAAGAAAATAAATTACTGTACTATTATACATTTATTTTTGTCATTGTAATCCAAATATTAGAGAGGGATACGATATTAGATTAAATGGGATGGAATGGATTTCATCATTCATCCCCTTTCATCTTATTTAAGAATCTAGAAACAAGAGAGATGCCGATGAATACAAAGATTTGGGTATACATCAGTCCATCTTTCTGAAACTCGCAATCAATATCTTAACAGAGTATAATAAATGCAAAATGATATTCCACGATCAAATTTCAGCATATAATCGATAACTTTAATTTTGACTCAGTCACAATGAAGAGAAATCTCCTTGGTAATAAAATCCCACAGGAGCCATAAGCATGTTAAGTTCTAATTCTCACCTTCCTTTCTGAATTCAATTCGCTTTTACAAGTTTATTTTATACAAATCCAGTGAAATGAACTATGCTCCCTCCCTACTCAAAACAAAACAAGACAAAAACCCTTTCTTTCAAAACCTTATTCCCCAATAACTAATCCCTCAAATCATATAAAATTGCTAGGAGAATCACTACTCGCATCTAGACATCTAGTAATTATGTATGGCTAACTCTATACGATGTTAACACCTAAAATAAAATACAACACAACAAAGAAAATAAAAAACTTCTGCATGCCCAAATTAGTTTAGTTTTTTTGCATAAAAGAAAGAAGAATTAAATGCAATAAACTCCATAACGAGGAAAAGAAAAGACAGACACATGATAGAAGTACTAACCTGGTTTCGGTAAACAATGAATGCAAGGAAAAAGTAGATCAACAAGAAGGGTAACATTAGGGGTGCCAGAATAGCACAAGTGAACCCAAGGAATCCAAATAGCAAGACTCTTGGAACTTCTGTATGGTACGGAAAAGAAAGGCTACCATCCAGCGCATCATCCTTAAGCCTAAGTATGTATCTCTGGAATATATTGCATAGAAGAGGGAAAATTTGCATAATTTCAACTGACAAACTTGCCCAACCAGATGATAAGACGTAAGTTGTGAAGAAAGTAGCCTGCATACCATGAAAAGGCCAAAGGAAGTGAATCACAAATTAAAGAAGAGTTACTGATTTATCTCTCCTAAGAATGGGTAGAGACAGGAATCAGGTTAACAAGTTTGTTCACTATTGAGTGTGCTCATAAAAATCATTTCCACAATAAAACACAACATTACTCTATAACATAACCAAAGAATAAATCTAAATAATGAGTTAGTTGTAATAATACGCACTATTCATGTAGGAATTAAGATGTATCACCTGCACTGGCACCGCCTTAGCAAGTTGGGCTGGCAGGTCTGTTACACTAGAAAAGACTGAGAGTTGACTGATAAAAGAACCAGTAAATACGTTAACAAAAAACACGTTCCAGATTGTGAAGTACAAGACTTTACAACATGCACTCTTCTTCCTTGCACTACGGGAAATAGAACCCTCCACAGAAGAAAATAATATCATCACAGGTGGTACTGCGCACAAAAATAAAACCAATATCACACTTGGTAGGTAACCAGTCACCACCTGGTGCACAAATTTCCTGCAAAAAAATGAGTCAATTTACAGTGAACTTCTTAGCATTTTATAGTTAAGAAGTATCTACCAAACATCTCATACTCCATATCTGAGTTTTCATTATATTAGTGCGTAATTGTTTCAATTTTAACAATAAAGCATGACATTAAAATTGTAAATACAAAGTTTTAGCATTGCTTCTGTGAAATTATAAACTAAGAATATGCATGGTAGAAGGACAAGCAATGAGCAACTTTAACTAGTATGTGAATACTGACTATTACTGCAAACAAGCAGCAGTTATGATAATATCCTAAAGCTTGATAAAATATCAGATATGAAAGGTCGGGAGAGTTACAAATAAGAAATTTTTTAAAAAATATGAAGTTATTGAATAATTGACCACTAGAGTGGTTACACATGTACCACTCTCTCAACATAGTTTGCAGGTTGAGCACTTCCCCGTTCCTAAAGTACAGATATTTTTATCAATTTCTTTTTCTGTAATTTTCACAAAAATATTCATAGCTTATTAAAATGAAGTTGCCCATTCATCAAGTTAATTAATGAACTGTGTTGCATATCAAAATGAAGTTTTGCAAACAAATTATCATGTATTATTCTTTCTTTCAAATCCTGACCCATGTATATTGCCTAAAAAAACTAGCCATGCATAGAGTATCTAGTCCATGAGATTAATCCATGTTTAGATGCAGCAACATCTTACTCTTTAAGTAGCCCTGTCAGAAAAGGGAACATTCTCTTAAGTTTGTCAAGTTGAGTCAAGCCTTGTACGAATGTAACAGGGATAAGGAACACAAGCATGAAGGCAATAGACCCCACAAGTGTAGCTATCTTACGGATCCAAAGTTGCCTATATGGTATGCAAATACTCGACCAATAAACATCATGTGGTTCGGGAGCTATGTCTGTCACCCATAACATAGGATTTGATGTCTGATGTATCCGTGCAGCCATAAGAGCAGCATATCGACTTTTAAAGAACACAAAAGCAGCAGCACACTCCTGTATCAGAGATCCAAACATGAAGTACAAATTAGTGGACACAAAAAAAAAAGGTTGAAATCAGAGAACCTAAAATACTTCTACAGTTACTAAATCAAAATAAAAATCGTAATGACATGGATTTCACTACCTAACATAATAAATAATGATAATAATATAAGTACACAGAAGAGAACGCTTATTATATTGAGACGTCACAAAAATTTCCCAACTATGACTGCTTTATATATGGCTAATACGCAAGTGGGAGACATTTAGATAAGAAACATGGACAATGCACAGACCAAGTTTACCATGTGAGGTGTGATCATATTTATTTATTTACTTACTTTTTACTTAATTATGTTTAATACCTATTTTTTTGCTCCCAGTGAGAAAAAATATGATAACTGGAGAAAAAATAAGAAAACAAAATAGAGAAGAAATTGGTATTATTAATTTTGCCACTTTACTCTTTTAATAGAGATAATTTTCATAATATTAAGAATGAAATATTCATACAAGAAATATTAAAAAAAAAAACAGTAAAGAGTAATTATAATTGTTATAACTTAGAAGTTTAGGGGCTTTATATTCTCTTTTTTTTCTGTCCTGAAATTATGCATATATAACTGGTAAAATCTTATGATAAATTTTTTCTATAAAATATCTTGCCCCCACTAAATAAATTTTCTGGATCTGCTATTGTTTGTAGCTCATATTGGATAGTAGTTACAAGCTTACATGTAACGGGTGCTGCAAGGACCTTATTCTATCCCACTTAACAAAAAGTTCCAATACCATGTCAAGCACCAATTCAATCACAAAGCTTAAGCCATTTAGTATAGGTTCAAGAAGGTTATTAGATCTCCAATGGACCTTAAAGAATGCAGCTACGTTAATGATTATTTGTTCGTCTATGTCACTAGGAACTTGCTTTTCAACATTCATAATGAAAGGCTACAATGGCTAGATTATGGTGCAAATTGAATATTTATAGCTGAGTGAAACCGCCAAAAGGCAAAAGGTTGTCATAGGATAGTGTTGATAGAGTGAAAGTCAATGGGACTAGATCGCACATTGAGTAGTATACAATGGTCAGTGAAGTATTTAATTAGTTTGGTTCTTCTCCTTTAACACTCCCAAATGTTATTATACTTACCAGATTCCCGTTTGGGTGTTCCAAATTCAATTTGGGGGGTAAAGACAGTTTTGTAATATGATTGGTTATCCTCAAAAGTACTTTTGAACACTTATATTTTGCATGGAAATTCGGTTTCACATTAGCAAAACCAACGTCCCTTTTGGAAAACTCAATTTGCAACATGAAAACTACAAACTTCAGATGCAAACATTAACCTAAACAGGCACGTGGTAAATTTCCAAATTATCAACTCACAAAATGGAAGTTTGAATTATGTCATAATTATATTGACCATCCACACAGAAAAATTACCTTTTTTCTTGTATCTAAATGCATGTCAGCGGAGCTCGTTTTCCCATGCACTCTATCTGTTTCATTAGAAATCTTCTTAAAAGAAACTGTGGATGGTGCTCCACAACAGCAACTTTTAAATCTCGCCTTACAACTCCTTTCCATTGAAACATCTCTAATTACCTTACACACATGTTCAGCATCATCCTGGGAGAAGAAGGTTAAAATAAAGAATAAGTAGTTATTCTGGCAACGAGAGTAGTACTAATTTATATTATTGAAAAAAACCTCCAAATAAAAAAATAATAATAATTATAGATTTGAATTTCTGGAATCATAATGTCCAAAACCAGGTGGTGGGGAGTTAGTGGCTTTAAATAAAATCTAAGAATGTTAGAATTTATATCTCCAAATTTATTAAATGGAGAATGTCCGCATACATATTAAGAAATTGAAATTTCTCAGATATCATACCAATACCCAGGAAATGAAATTTAATACACACCTTAGTCTTATGCATAAAAGAGTTCACAAATTTTCCTATTATATTAAAAACTTCATCTCTACATCTGCTTCTATAGCTTGGAAACATGTCTTCCTAGAAGACAAGCAAAGTGCTGGTGTTTGGGCATTCATTGCAAGGTCATAATACTAGATGTTTTGATCCAGTTTCTAGTTTCCTATCTCTGGCATTGCTAGATGACTCTTCAAATGTAACATTACCTCGTGGATTTTAGTGTGGCTTTTTGGCCTCCTTTCAACCCAAAAAAGAAAAACATTAAAAACTTTGATACATGGGTGAAAGGAAAGTAATTGTTTTGCCACCTGAAACAACATCCACCAAAAAATCATGTGATCTACTCTCTAGATTGGTGTCTCTAATGGTCATCTTTAGAGTATACACATGTCCAAATCACCTCATAGATTACACAACGCCATTGGGATCAACTAAAATCCAAATTCTAAGTGTAAAAGTAGAAGGGAAATTGTGTATATTTAGCATACACACAAGGATCTTATTTATAATCAGAGTGTACATGATAAAGGTAGCAAAATAACAGAATAATTCCTACAAAATCTGATAGGATATTCTATATCCCTATTTTCACTCAACCTAATAAGTTAGAAACAAATCTTATCTTTAACAGATAAGACATAACAATCTAATCAGTTCTTATCTTTAATAGATAAAATATAAGAGCCTCCTAAAATACATAATACAGTTTTGACACTAAGGAATGTCATTCATCATAAGATCCCTTTTCCTAACCTGCTCCAATGTATTTCTTGGTCTCCCATTACCCCTTTTCACTAGACTAAAAATCACGATATCTATTCTCCTGATTGGTGTCTCTAGTGGTCATCTTTACACATGTCCAAACCACCTTAAACCAAATTTCTATCATCTTTTCCTTGACAAATGTCACAACAATATCTCCTTATATACAATTGTTTTATACCTAATCCTTTCTTGTGTGGCCATACATCCATAACATGTTCACTTTATGCTACACCCACTTTTTTTCCTCTTGTCCTTTTAAAGCCAAATATATCAGAGTATAAGTTGTCGTATAGCAGTGTGATGAAACTAGAAGTCAGGCTTAAGTCAGAATGAGAAAGAAACATCCACTTTTAGTAACGAAAATTCCAAATATTTGCAAGTTCACTATAGAGGAAGAGAAACAAATACCATACCAGATTGCTTAATGAAGATAGAGTCAGAAAATGAAAGAAATGTCATTCATCATAACAAATACCATACCATAATAACCATTTATATGTATAAGTTGAACCAAATAATCATCTTAGACAGCCTACTGAAAGAAGAAACACGTTGACAGTTGACTTCACTAAGTGACAATGATCTAAGCAGCAAACTTTACACAAATATAAAATATAAAATTGGCAAGAGTATTATTAAACTATTATTATGTAAGCAATAGGCAGTTACAAACTGCAGTTAGTCTTGTATTCAGACCTTAACCAAGCTGGTTGGGGTAATTAGTTAGGTGGTTAGTTGAGTTAGCTTGTTGTGAAAGCTATAAATTGTGGACAGCATTTATAGATACTGTCATTGTAATACATAACATTTTCAGGTTTAATAATATGCCTCTTTTGATCAGTTCAATTTTTCTCTCTAAAATTCTAGTTATTATGATGCTAAAATGACAATAAAAAATATTTAAAGAAGTTATGAAGCACACCTTCAGTCTTTGAACTGTACCAGACTTATAAATCATTTGATGTGACAAATATGTTGGTGCATGGTAATACGAGAAAAATTTTTGCACTATTTCGCTGTATGATTCTTCGGGAGACCAGGGAATTGATCGAACTAGAATTGTAAAATGACTTGGATCTGGAGATGATTCAGTGATATGTAGAAGCCTCAAATTAGTAATGCTCTTATATTCCTAAACATGAACACCAATAAATTAATTAATATTTAATAACTGGAGAAGTAAAATTAGAAAGAAAAAATTAGGTCATTTTATAAAAACAGATAGAGAAGTTTATCTTGTAGATAAATCCTGATCCTTACAAAGTAAAGAAGAGTACAAGCTGAGATTGTTATGATGTATAGTGCAACACAATGAGCCCAAAGCCTGATGACATACAAAAAGAATCAAAACAAACATATAAGTAACCAGTTTGGAGGTGCATTCCTGAATAAAGTCAATAATTACAACTTATTAACATCTAAAATGAATATAAAGGTGAATGACTCTGGTCAATAGAAATTCAAATTTCACATGGGGGGGAACAGCACAAATAAACTCCCCAATAAACTAAACATCATGAGGACGAAAACCATCCACATTTTTCTGAAAGCATTGTCCATTCTTGCCTATGGAACTTCAAGTAACATAACATACCCTATTGTATTTCTCAAGTTGCACACATCATTGGATATTCTAATTATATTATCATTATTAACACTTTAGCACTTGCATTGAAAAAGTTAAGATATATTTCTTACCACTTTGAACCTTCGTTGACATTCTCGATGGTAAATACTTCCAGTGACTCAAAAGTTATATGCTTATGCAATCTGTCCGTACCATAGTAATTTACCGGAAGCACTAGAACAATGCAGATGACAGTAGCAATGGCAAACATTCGAATACTGAAGGAGACAATGGCAACATTAGAGTTAGTAAAGCCACGAGATGGACAGTCAAATTTCCTCTAGAATTAATATTTTAATTGATATGCTTTTAAATGTCTGATAAATAAGAACAGCTGGTTTTGATTTGACTAAAAAAAGCCGCAGAAACCAAACACAAAAACCAACGCATAACAAGAGCTGATATGGTGATTAAAATAATAAAAAAGTGCATAAATTTTATAAAGCACAAAATTCAAGCTCACACTTAGCATCTTGAATTTATTTTGGTACTTGATGAGTCAACCAGGTTTCCTATATCAATTAGGCATTATATGTAGAATACAACACCACATTCTCCGGAAATTGGGGAACAAGAAGAAAACGATTAACAAAAATATTTCTCCAAGAAAAATAAGAAAAGTCACATCCAATCACAAACTACACAAAAGTTACCCCTTTCCATGCAGATTTACCTGTCATAGAAATGCATAGAGTAACAGAATGATGTATAAATAATTAAGCAAATGTGATAGAGTATAGGACAGTATTTGTAAAAATAAATGTTTGTATTTTTTCTCTAAGTGTTATAGTTAACTCTAGTTAGCAGTCACTCTGCTAGTTGTAGCTTTGTAGCTGTTAGTCAGTTAGTTACTTGTTTAGTTAGTTACTAATCTGTGGTCTGCACAACTGCTTCCTAAAAAACCTTCTCTCCTGTACTATATGACCCCTGATCTTCTACTGAGATCAGTGGCTTATTTTTCACAAATAGAATAACAAACTTTTCCTTCTCAAATTTCTCTCATCTTCTCCCTTCTTAGAACTTAAACAAAATGCCTTCTTATGCAGGCAAGAAATCATCAGTATGGATGATAGAATAATAGATGAACATTTGCCATATTGCCATATTATATGATCGTACCATAATATTCAACTACGTTAGATTTTGAGCGTTCCATCTTACAGCATAAACATGCAAGCATGATTTTTAGATGAATATGCATTTCCCTGCCAATTTTAATGTTTAGATGCCTTTTAACCCATGGGCTCAAAGACTGACTTTCATGAGAAATTTTTCTGACACAAGGTAAAACCATTTAAAAAAGGATAAAATTGAACAACACACTTATCATGGTAATTAATATTGAGCAGAGGTTTTAACTTTTAATAGCACATAATGCAGGTGAAATGTTATCAAATATATACTCCTGATGCGTGTTCATAGAGACATCAAGTGCACCTAGACTTTAGAGAGTATAAAAATTCATGGAATGAGCATAATAACATCTTTGTTGTACTTAACCAGGCATCAGAAATCTTGACAACTGATAGGTTGGCATCCAGTAGATTTCAGATTATAAAAATAACAGATAAGAAAGAAATTAACTCTAGCATAATATTCATCAAAAACGAGATAAGGCACACAGCTAGGACTATTCAAATCTTAGAAAAACTGAACAACCTGAACACAAGTATCCTCACAAAAACCACAGCATCCAAGCCACCTATAGCCAGTATCTCATCCTCGGATGTTTCCCAAGCTTTCAATATCCAGCTTGGGGAGGGAACAAATCTTTCCAAACCAAATTCTATGCGTCTTGAATGATGAGAGGCTAGTCTCCTTCCAAAATACACATGAACATTGCTGGGTTGTTTTCTTAATACAGAATAAAATGAAAAGAGCACCACACACACGAGAATATTAATTCCAGCAGATGTTAAAAGAGCAGCAAGGTCCATCCCTGCTCACTGTACTCCAAAACTTGACACATCTCATTACCCCAAAAGACAGACATTAGAAATCCAAACCATGCCCATCACCTGAAAGGGTATATATTCCAGCCAATGTGTCAGTAATAGATTTGTTTGGATCAAAAAGTACAGGAAAGCAAAATCGCAAGATCCTTTTTATTTGCTTGTTAAGGCGAGTCTGTAGCCGCTAAATTTTCAGCTAAGCCACAATAGGCAACATCAGTGACGCAAAGGATTGAAGTGAAAAAAGGATAATTCAGTTGAAAGTTTTAACAATAACAGACGCACTTTCTGAGAACTAAAGAAGTGAAGCAAGAATCATCTATTTTGACATTCAACAGTGATGTCTCGTATACATGCCTAAAATTTATATCACAGTTTACATAATTTCAACATCAGGAAACAAAACTCCACTTTGGAACTTTCAAAATAACAACAATATGAATCAGAAATGAAATATTTTATTCCAAACTCACTCCTAAATGCTCAATTTCACCAATTAATCAATCCATTATCAAATTCACAAAACCCTACTTAATTCAGAGATTAAACTGAAAAGTGTACACAACTAAAACGCAAGGTTCGGAAGCATAAAAAACAAAGAGCAAAACCAGTTGAATAAATAACTATTAGTTTCACTAATCACTGAAATGGAACGAGCTTCGATCCTATAATTACTTTTCTGTCTAAACAACAAGAATGGATTCACACATATAACCAAAACAGCTTTAACCAAACACAAAAGCCAAAAAAAAAAAATCGGAATCAAACAAAATTCCATAAGAACAAATGAAAAAAACATAACGGAAACGGTTAACTCTGAAATTCTGAATAAATCCAAAATTGAAACGACTCTAGAACAAGGAGGCGTAATGTACCATCACACGAACGCGGAATTCGTGTACGAAGATTAATCAGTTAGCGACACAGTTGTTGAATTAAAAAAGCGAACGAAGAAGTTAACGCTTCAAAGTCAAAAAACTCTCAGAGCAATAATCTTGCTTCTACTTCACAGCACGCACGTTAATTAATAATGAACAATTCAAATCATTGATTCCAAGGCAAAGAACCAAAAACGAAACCCTAAGTTTTCAGAGGTTTTTATCGCTGAAAATGCAAATAACGAAAACCGGAATCACCGCAAATTAGTACTCACAGTACATTATTGATTCCTTTTCTCTCTTTTTTTTTTTTTTTTCTCTTTCTTTCACACGCAATTAGTTAGAGCGTAAACGTAATTAATGATTAATCATAGAAAAGCCACGTTGTGAAATTAACGTTCTTAAGCAAAATGACAGCGATTTGGTTTGAAAGAAAAAAGCGGGAGTAACGGATTCGCCACGTGGCGGACACCGAGGCGCCAACCACAATCGCGTGATGACAAGCGTGTAACCGTCTGAACGAGAAATTAGAATACGCTGCGTCGCGAACCATGACGCAATGGTAGGCCACCAAGCTCGATGAGAAGCCACGTGGAAGATGATGAGGGTATTGGCTTGATTTAAAAGTTTTGTTCCGTCTCGTTGCGTAATTATTATGGCTTATTGGGATGCGTAGTGGGTGAAAAGCACGTTTTGATGCGTAGTGGGCTAAAAGCACGTTCTGGTGGGTTGATGTGCGCCACAAACGCTGCCTAATGGGTCCATTGTTGAGGAAATTGCACTATCTGTGATTTCGTGTTCGTTTATAAGTCTTGTTGCTCTCCTTTAATTAGTTGTCACTACCTTTCAAATCCATTCATCAAAATTATGAATCACACATATTTATTCAATAAAACTCCCTCTTAAAATTTTCTATTTCTTCTAGTTATTTTAAAATATTAGGAGGTGTAGATTCGAGTAACGAAGAGGTAAATACTTGATTAATTGATTATTTTTAAAATTGGGTATAATTAAAGAAAGATGGTGACTTCATTTCTCAATTTTTTAAAAATTATATATAAAAAATAAAAATTAAAAATAAGATCAAAAAATAAATTTTTGAACTAAATATTTCCTTACATTTTTCTTGCACTGATTTTCTT
Source organism: Hylodesmum podocarpum (assembly GCA_026586105.1). Taxonomy (NCBI): domain Eukaryota; kingdom Viridiplantae; phylum Streptophyta; class Magnoliopsida; order Fabales; family Fabaceae; genus Hylodesmum; species Hylodesmum podocarpum. The sequence continues at coordinate 2,782,077 of JALJEV010001430.1, read as the reverse complement.
GATTTTGGTAGCAAGTAATATTAAATATATCTCATCAAGATTAGAAGAATGTTATTGTAGCTTGTTTTGTTTTATTTTATTTTATTTTATTACACAAATACTAACAAGTATGTTAAGGATAGTAGGTTACAGTTTAAAAAAATTTATTAAAATATGTAAAATTGCATTATCTCTCTTTTTGTGCTCTTCTTAGTTGAAAATTAGTTATTAATTGTTTGACAATTAATTAGTTAGTTAACTTGTTTTTTTTTTAGTTTTGGTATCGAAAGTTGAAAATCAGAAACTAATTATTTGAAAATTTATAGCCTATTTAAGAGTTTGGTATTTTCTTTATATGTACAGATTTATAGATCAAATTTTTAACCACGTGTCTCTCAATTATACCACAATATCATGTAAGGGTATCAAATAGAATATTTGAGGGAAAGAAAATTGTGTATACTTGCAAATTGGACATGAAGACAAAAATTTATACATTATATTTGTCATTTTATGACAAAAAGATTATTAAAAAAATATGGAAGGCAATATTTGATGGAAGGAAAAATAAAGTGTGGAGGAGATGAGGACCCAATTTCTTAATGTGACTTTAAACCATTTTATATATGTGGGAATAATGCTTTACCAAAGAAATATATGAGGGGAATAATGGTTGTTCAACAAAAACCATATACATTATGAATTTATTTAACGATATAAATAGCTTATTCAGTAATTGGATTGTTGCTGATTTAGGCAGATATGCAACAATTGCATTGGGTGTTATCCATCTGTTTCAAATGTGCTGAAATTCTTATGCCCAAAGTCACACCTACATTAAAGCTTGATTGAGTGATAATCTTTATTTTCTTAGCATGCCACCAACTGCTACACCTTCTGTACACACTTATGAATCATGGTCATGATTCAACTCTTAATTAAGAATACAATAAATGATAATTTTCATTTATCAAACATTTTGATTAGGTCACGCATTAGTATCATAACCATTAATTACGGCCACATGTATGTGCCTAAATGTGTATTAACCAAACTAACACTCACTTGTCAAGCTAAAAGCTTTCAAACCTAACATTTGGCGTCTTGGATGTTCCTTCATTAATCACTTAATCACAATAAGTCAATAAAGCTCCATTTATATATAATCAATTTCAGCATTAGTTGCTTTCAAACTACTATCTTTTGTCGCTGCTTTGATATTATGTTATTTATTTCAATTATTACTTTGTTCATTTTAATTTTTAATGAAGTATTTGATCTTTAGGTGAAACAAGAAAAGTTACAAAAACTACCTCAACCAGTTAAGCTATGAGGTAAATCAAGTTAAAATTTCCCAATCCAAAACAACAAATATAAAATTTACAATGAAGAACTTAAATAATTTAAAATAATAAGAGTTTACCACAATAAAGTGAAACTTTTAATAAAAATAAAGATAAGTGATAAGAATAAAGATAAGAGATGGAAGAAGATGGAATCATGTTCCATTCCATTCCATCTATTTTCTTTAGAAACATTAACCATCTCATTCCATTCCAACAATCCAAACATACTCTACGATTCTTATGGTAGAGAGAAAGAAAATAGAAAAAAAATGTAAAAAATTAAATAGAAATAGAAATTATTTAGTAAAAGACACTTGAAAAGATAGGAGATAATATTAATTTTTTCATCGAAGATTAAGATTACTTACTTTATTCTTGTTTACTTCAGAGAAACCAAATCTCATTCCCATTCATCTATTGCACTTTTCTGTGTATAACTACAGACCGAAACAGATACGTAGAGATAGACGTAAACTAAAAGAAAACGATGAGGTTTATCCACCCTTTTGACAGATTATTCCAGAAAATATAACAACATTTAATTTATATCTCAACAAAAGAAGCAGAATATTACTTTAGCACAACAATCACTGCCACTTATCGATAGCCTAATTTCAACTAATAATTTAGTTAGATACTAAATTGATTAGTCTTTTACAGCCAGGGGCTGGAATTCAAAAAATAAAAATCTATCAACAAAAGTGATATACCATCTATGGCGACTATATTTCAAAGAATTAAATTACCTTCATAGAAGGTGTTTTAAATGAAAAGTAAGAAGCAACAGCAATCAGAGCTCCAATGTTGCACCATCCTATAAGTCAATGGAGTGACTTCAGGTGGAATATCTGGCATTTTGGAACATATGAAGTCTTGGTTGAAGCTTGTTCAAACTTCTTAGAAGCAGCTTCATTCTCCTCTAAGTTAATCTGGAGGAAAAACTTGGTCCACCAGGATGAACTCCTCATCTTGGCCTGAAGCAAGAGGAATCAGTTAAATTTTTTTTCGGTTATTATAAAATATAAAATAAATAAAAGATATACATGGGTGATAATATCCTTATCTTCAAAAAGGTCGAGAGTCTAGGATCAAGGACCTTCTATGCATCCAGACTCAATAATTACGTTAAATTTAAAGAAACAACATTGATCTTTATGTAAAATCCACTCACCGCTCTTCCAAATTTAGAAACATCTGCTACCTTGGCCTTTTGAGTGGTGGGAAAACCTTCATTATAGATATTATCAGATGTCAGTAACAGTCCCAAGAGATTATTGATCATTGCTAAGATTGTCTTTTATGAAACAAGCACAAGCAGTATATTTAAAGATCAAGCTCCCAATTACTCAAAAAAATGTCCGCCAGATTAAGTATATCATACTTCTTAAGTCAGGGGGGCATTTTAAGCGTTCACATAAGCTCAAACACACTAGTTCAGACAACATTTCTGGTCTAAAAACTAATATCACACTGGATGCTCCATTGTTGAACAATAACAACCAAACTTTTGGACTCAATAACAGCTAGGTGGGAATAATTACATGAATCAATCAACACCATTTTACTAGTCAACTCTATCAAAAACTGAGGCCGGCATTATATATATATTTGAAGCAAAGTAATTTGGAAAATATATATCCTATCTACAATACCCAATTTTGGGTTGTAACTGTAACAAAGCTAACTGATTTAATGCAAACTTTCAGATTAAAGGAATTTCTTCAGACAGAAAAATAGAGTTTATCCATAGATGGCAATCTGCACTAATTTCAAGATTCCAAAAATGCTCTTACCAGTAAATAAAACTACACCATCAGATGATACCCTCACCAAATCCGGAAGAGTTTTGTTGAGGTATCTGGGAGATAGGTAATCCAGAGCATCTGAAACAATTACAAGAGAGAAAGATTTTGGCCTGTATGGAAGAGGAAACTTGATATCAGCCACACGCACACTGCCTCTACGGATAAGTGCTTTGCAATGATTATCAGCATCCTCTATATCATATGGTTCTATTCCCCAAGCTTCAGTTTCCTCCTCCTTTAGCAATTTAGAGACCACATAGCAAGTATCAGGACCAACATGCAAAACTTTATGCATGCTATCTCCATATGCTTTCTGTAAAATGGGAATCGCTTGTTGAACCTCTCCACTGCACAAAGAATCACCACCTACATTTGGAAGTAATGTATATTATTAGAACATATCTCAAAGCCAATTAAATGGAAAGCTAAGGTTGTATTTGGATTTGAGATTTCAAAATTTCAAGGTATTTAAAATACAAACAAAATTATGTCAATTAAATTCCTTTCATTTTTAAAATACTTTGTTTGAATAAACCAATTCAAATTTCTTGGGTTTCAATTTTTTTGTTTAGATAAAGTGATTTAACTTCCATCATATGCAAATTTCATTTAATGTGTTATTTGAAAATTCTTCATTTTAGGCGTTATCTGGAATTCCTTGATTCTGGGTTTTATAAAATTTCCATCATTTTAAGAATTCTTTGTCATTTGATATCCATAAAAGTCATTTTGATATATGGTATTCTAATTTCATTCAAAAACTGAATTCCTCTCTCAAAATTCTCCATCCAAGCATACTTTAAAGGTTACTGGATAAGGTGACTGATAATGATACTAATATAAGTCATGGCTTTTAGGTTACATTTGGATGAAGGAAAATGGAAGGGAAGAGAATATTTTTCAGAAAACCTTCTACTTGTTTGGGTAAGAGATTAGCATGTGATCCTCCAACCCACCTCCATTCACTATCTATCTTTATGAACATTTCAACGGTTCCCCCATCTTTTGAGAATTTTAATCTTCTAAACAAAGGGAAGGAAAATCAAAACCCAACCTCTAATTCTCGTCACCTCCTTCTCTTACTTTTTCCTTAGATTTATGCACTTCCCCTCATCTCCAAACATCCAAACACTGACCCCAAATTCTAGCAAAACTTTTCATGATTCCAGTATATTGCAGGATGACAATTGACTAAGTTGCATTGATATCACTATCCTGAACAAGAAAAGATAAAACATCTAACTAGAATAAAATTTACTAATACTAAAATGAACATATTTTACATTTCAGTGGTGCACTTTAAAGCATATTGTGTTTTTCAATTAAAAAAACTATGAAAATGACAGTAGTAAATGCATTTCAAGAAAGAAATGTGAAATTTACAAGACAGGGTGAGTTGCCCCTTTTCAATATTCACAATTCAACAAATGTAAACCTCCACGATAGAAAACTTGCTAAATACACAAAGGGCTATAAGTGCACAATATATGTACATATGCATTCTTTTTCACATTAAAACATTTTGATAACCAGAAATTTACATTTTTCTAGAAAATGAATTCAAAAGTAATTTGTTGAACCCTAATTTCATTAAGTGTTGATGGTAGAAATCATTTTGACATAATAAATTCAACAAATTCATCATGATTGGCATAATAAAATACACAAACACCGTGTACAAAAATGGACCACTATTTACAAATTCACAAAGAGCAAATATGGAGTTTTCAACCTTAGGAGTAATGAATAAAAGCTTTCATATATTTAAATAAAGAGAAACAACTGAAAACATTTCATCTGCTGGAAGCATCAGGTCTGATAAAAAAGGGTATCAACCAAGTTTTCTCCTACTTTTTTAAAGAACTGCTTACGACTTGTTTAAGACTTCAACTTAATTGACATTCATCAATGGCATCCAGTGTTAACAATGGCATATTGAAGAAGGACAAAATTCCACCATATAAACATGCCATTGTTGCCTAAGGCACCAACATAACAGGCCTCCCTTCACAAATATCTATGGCACAAGGGTAAAAAATTGCCACATTATAGCATTATGGCAGGCATTATAACGGTCATTCAATAACATTGACGGTGTCAAAAAAAATCTCTGCAAACCAGAACTAACCCCACAATATTATCATCAACTATGAAAACTAACAACATCAATTTGAAGTTTTCCAATAGGTTATGATTTATGACCAATAAATGTGCTCACAGAACATCAATTTGAAGTTTTCCAATAGGTTATGATTTATGACCAATAAATGTGCTCACAGCATGGAACCCATAGTTCTTAATCTCAGATAGCAGCTCGTAACATCCAACCTCGATACAGCAGGATAGCGGAAAACAAGATGACCATTACATTAAATGCTATAATACAAACAAAATAGTATATAGTATATAAAACACTCATGCACGAAAAGCCGGCTAGAATGATTTAAATAACGAACAAATGCGAAGAAAACCTCCTGCAGTACCGGCCGTGTCCTTGGCTCTCACTCCCATGAATCAGATAGTGCTATTTTGGCCACCACTAATGCAACCACAATGAGCATATTTTCACTCTGCTATTTGAATTCCATGATGATCCTAGGTCCAAGGACGCTCTGCCCCGCTATTCAACTATAGTATGCTATAGATAATGACTTATGATCAGTTTGGGTAGGCTTTTCTGGAGGACTTTTTACATGAGGAAATCGTTAAAATTAGTTTTTCTTTAACTATTTAGTAGAGGCTCCCTTTTTAAACTTTTCTAAAATATGTAGGACTTAGTATAAATTAGCTAAAAACAAGTTAATTTTACCTCAAAGAGAAGTAAATTTCATTTTTTTTCCTCCCACAAGTCTTTCTGGATAAAAAAAAAAACACCCAAACAAGCTAATGGAACATCACATACCAATCAAAAAGACCACCAGAGTATCTTGATAAATGAATGAAAACCTTGAAAGTGAAACAAATCACAACTGAGAGGGAAAGAAAATTGAAATTACCTTCAACCCTGCTAACAGAATCTAAACTGTTGCCCAATCCACCTATATAGAAAGGAAAAGAAAACACGTGACATTAAATTAAAACAAATCAAGGTAAAATCAAAACTCAAAATCACATGAAACAATCATAACACAAACCTGAGGAGCCCCTATACAAATATCCAACGACAAACAAACCTCCCTATATAATTGCCAATACCAAATCAATTAGAAAATTCTCCAAACTGAAAACACCACATTGAATCAACGACAATAATTTTAATTTTTTTTTTTAAAAAAAAAGGTCTCACCACAACTAAAAGCGCAACAGATAAAACCGGCGATGACCTAGATTTGGAAGCGGAGAACAATCCACCGCCACTGTCACCGAACCTTCTAGAAGGATTCACCGGTCTACGGGACATTATCTTTTTTTAGATTCTTCTTCTTCTTCTTCTTCTTCTATAGCACAACACAAAGACGCTGTTATATCAGTAACACTAATCTGCAATACACAGATTAAAAGACAACGAAAGCGAATCAATCACCACAATGCTAATAAGTAAACAGAATGAAAGCTACGCAGCTACATCAATGAACTTAAAACACTTTAAAAATGAAAAAAATTCTGAATTACCGGTAAACTGAACAATCTTATGAAAATCGCATTGTACAAATGCTATTAGGTGATAGATAGATCTGAGTTTCGCGCGATACAAATAGAAAGATGAGAGAGAAATGGAAAACAATAATAAAAGCAAGAGTATCTGAACTTTTGTTTTATTTTCGAATAAGTAAATAAATTATATATTTTTTAATAGATTTAGGTAGGTGTTTTAATTTTGGTTATGGAAAAAAAAATAGGTATCTTATTCGGAATTTAATATGGCATGGCATGATAATTCTAGATATGAATTATTTTAAAAAATATTTTATAGACAATTAGATCAATTAATTATAAAATTTGAAAAAGAAAATAGATATATATGAATATGTTACGAGAATGAGTTAATTAATTGATTTTTATTAAAATTGATTGTTTATTTAAATTTTTAATTTTAGATAAAAAAATGAAGATATTTCCTGATGATTACACTTGGAACTAGATCAATTACGTTAAACATGCTAATCTTAAATAGAAGGATATTAGCTTTTATGAAATGAAAGTTTTTTAAAAAAGTAAAATGCTGAATGTGATTATTTAAGATCATTCTTAAAATGAAGTCTTTTCTTCTAACACCACCTTTACAATTGAGACATAATAACTCATTTACTTTGCAATGGTAACTTGTCCAATCGAGTGGAGAAATAGCTCTACTTAGATGTTTATGCAGACTTTTTATACCACAAATTGACTTGACTAGTTGGTGATGTATTTGAAGAGATCAATGAATTTTGTTTATTACTTGTGGAAGTTAAGGAACACTACCAGATTTACCAATGAAAGTTGTGAAATGTGGCACATTGATGATAATCATATTCCCAACTTGAATGCAAAAGTTGCAAAAACTTTGCACCATAATTTACATCCAAAGGCACTGTGTTTAAAGGAGACACTATATGATCCCTTTATATTAGTGATTAGATTTCTCCTTATAATGTAGCTCCTGGCTTTAATATTATATAATCTGAATTACATATAAAATAATATATTTATAATAAATCAAATAAATATCAAAACATACATTCAAATATATTTTTTATAATATTACTTTATTTAAAGAAAAAAATAAAAATACTAAATTTAGACCGAACTATTTATTCTGTTAAAATAAAAAGTTTAGAGTGGTTTATTGGTTGGAGTGTCGGTTGGTGGAATCCAACGGTGCCGAACCGGTGATGGACAATGGGCCGACACTATGGGCCCATTTGTGGCCCAATATGCGGAAAACGTTAAACCGTTATATGGAGTGCTGATTCGCACTAAATAATAACCGAACCGGACCGGACCGAAACGAAACTTTTACGAACAGAACGATGGAAAATGCTGTTGACAGAGAAGAAAAGAGGAACTGTGAGAAATTGAGAGAACGAGAAGGAGATAGAGATGTGTTTGGATTATGGAATAATTGTTGAAATTCGAAATCGTTGGATGAGATATTATTGAGTTTGAATTAGAAATGAACAAAGACGAAGACGATCGGAACGAAAAGAAAGCGCAAGAGATTAAGCTTTGGGGAGTTTTTCTCTTCGGATTAATCGGTGCCGGCGTCACCGCTTTCTCCGTGAGTTTTCCGATTCTTTTTTTTTTTCCTTTTGAAATTGTTGTTCGAATCATCTGCAATTATATATGTTCCTAGTTATTTTATTTTATTTATTTTTGTTTCTCCATGAATAATGATCATCTTAGGGTTTGCATGTTCAATTTTATTCTCAATTGAACTTAATAGCTTATATTTTAGTAATCTTAATAGGTTAAGTCTTATGTACAATTTTTTAGCTGCTGTTTGTGGTATTATGATTAGTAATCTTATTTTCGGATCGGAATTGGAGTTTCATCTCGGAAATATACTTAATAATCTGATATGATCCTTTATTATGTAAATTATTGAGGTAAAATTCCAATTCTAATGGGAGAACAGCGTAAGCAACACTTGAAGGACTTTACTAAAGCTTGTTTGGGTGAATTTCTCTTAAAGGGACTTTTTGATCACTTTTAGAAGAAGAAATTAAGAGAAAGTTAAAATATATTTCTCCAAAAATTAAAATAAGTTTTTCATTAACTAATTTGTCGAAGCTTTCTTTTTTAATTTTTCTAAAAGATATGAGACTTTCTCTAAATTATATAATGCAAAACTAATTTTAACTTTTAGAGAAGTAAATTTCATTTTTCCTAATTATTTTTCCTCCTATAAGTTCTTCTGGAGGAAAAATATTCACCCGGACCCTTAAGTCTTATCCATCTTAATGTTAAATGAAAATATAGTTTTCCTCTTATGTTTTCCAGCTTTTTTAGGGGTTTTGCTTTGTATGAAAAGTCTTTTTTTTTTTTTTTTTTTTTTTTTTTTTTATGTTTTAACTTTGAACTACAAGTTAGAGATGCAGAGGAATCAGAGTGAAACTGATCGTGCATGTTATTACTGGACTCTTTGTAGCTGTCCAGGTCGCAGTCGAAAGGAGGGAGTGGCAGTTCTTTCCGATCAGCATTTCAAGAAGAAGCATGGAAGAGGTACAATAAAAGATTGCAAGAGGAGTATGAAGAGGAGATGGAGAGGGTGGTGAGTTTTCTAGAGTCATTTACTTCTCTACTTGTTTTATTATTATTTTTGAGAAAATATTCATTGCCACTTATAAAAAATTAAGAGGGAAGATGTGGTGTGATCCTTCGTATGGGCTAACCTGAATCACGGTATTTTGTGATGAAAACAAATTTCACTGCATGTTTAATTTTCTTAGTTGATTATAGTAAGCCAAAAAGAAATGTGATTTTCTACTTGCTTAGATGTCTAATTGGTTGGTTAACTTTGTTAATTGTTTCTATACCTGATAATTCCATCAAAGTTGGGGGATTAGATTTATTCCAATTCAAATTTAAACCTGCCATGTCTCATATGTTCTGGTTCATTTGATACTTTATAGAATGGAGTCTGTTATCATCATGATGTTACCAAAACATAGGACTTGATAAAATTCAAGTTTATCTAGTAAAATTTTTTATAGGAAGTTTGTCTTGAATCTAGGTTGCTTTTTTGTAGGAACGGATAAGGCGAATGCAAAGTGTGTTTAATAGAGAAAGGGATAAACATAGAAGAAACTATGAGAGGTGGAGGGAAAATGGTTCTGGTGCACAAGATCAACATTTCCAAAGAGATGATTGGTATTGGAAGGCTGAAGCATCCTATCGAGAACAGTGGGCCAATTATAAGCAAAGAGAGAGTGGAAACTATTCGCTATCACATCACTACTCAGTTTTGGGTCTCGACAGGTACTTGCAGAAATATTGTGTTATGTTATTAGGTGCCTTGTATATAGTATCAGAATGGTATAGGTTCTGGGTTGATTGAATAGGAAAATAGATCCAATTTTCTTATAGCTAGTAGGTTTTCTGAAATTCTTGGAAATTAAAAAAAAAAAGAGCAACAAATAAACTTACAGAGGAAAACCAAGAGAATCATAGCCTTAGGAACATCTACCTCTCACCTTAGGAACAGCCAACCCCACTGAAACCACCGTCTACTATGTCCTCCATCTCCTTACTGCCATGATCTCATTTATCACATTGCACCCTTTCTGGTAGGATTCCCTTTTGGCCCTTTATTTATCACCTGAGCCTCTTTCTGTCTTTCTAGAAAAAATTGAGATGTGGTAATAGAATGTTGTAATAATTGTAGAATATATAACGTATATTCAACTATTCAGGTCAGTAACATCCTATCTTATTTGGAACAGTATGTGATTATGACCCAATAAAAGAGGATGTGATTTTGGTATCTGTTGATAGCTGACAAACCATTATACATGAATCATGTGCCATTTGCATAACAAGTTAGCAATAGCATACCTGTTCTGTGATCATGATTGGCCATTAAAGGTTCCTCTTTTTATGGATCTCAGGTTTAGAACAACACCATATACAGATGCTGAGATTAAGGTAATTTTTTGTTAAGTCATTGTATTATTACTGTTATCTCTTTGCATATTACTATATGCTTTGTAAACTATAATGCATCATGGTGATTATGATTTATGAATTATGGTGATAAACTTTTGTCTATTTTTCTTATTAGCATCTGATATGTAACAAATGGCTATGATTGACACTATGCTTGATGTTATTTGTTGGGTTGTAGGTTTAGCATCATTTTTATTTATTAAAACAACTGTTTTCGCAATCATTTTGTTGGAAATTAGTGAACCTGTGAAAAGGAATGTCAATATGGTTTGTGCTCCGGTAAAATCTGCTCTAGTATTTTGATTGGCCTGCCTATAGAGTATGATCTATTTTTATTGATGTAGCAAAAGGGCTATTGAGTAAAGCTCTATTGAGTAAAGCTCTATTGAGTAAAGGAGTTTGTATCACACTTATCCAAACTAAAAATTATATGTATGAAGGGGGAACAACTAATCTATAAATTCAAGTACTAGACTTTCTATAACAATATGTTTGCAGCAAGGAGCTTCCTAGTGTTCATAATTCTTTGCCTTGGTTTTGGATTAATCTATCTCTATATAATATTGCTGCTTTTTTTGGTCTTAGTTTAATTTTATAATTTTTATCTTATTTCTTCCATAGACAGCATTTAGGACCAAGGCAATGCAGTATCATCCTGATCAGAACCAGGAAAATAGAGGTAGGCTTGTTTATAGTTAGTAAATTATATTAATACTCCATGAGGTTCCATGAGATTGCGCAACTCTCCCTCCTGCTGTTTCAACTCCTCCACAAATCTCATTAATTGTTTGGAAAACACTTACACTAAGTCACTAACATTCCTTATACATTATATATATCTTTCTTGATTGTTTGAAAAACATTATACCATGTTCCTCTATAAGGAAGGTTAGTTTAAACCTTAAAAAAAGGGAGGTTGTTCACTTTTACAAAATTTTAGGAGGTGATAATGCAATTTGCTCTAATAGTTATTATTAAAAAATTGTTATCTCAAACCATGAAATAATTGAATCTTGGATGTGAAAATGTGACAGAGGCTTCTGAGGCCAAATTCAAAGAAGTAATTTCTTCATATGAAGCCATACAACAGGAAAGAAAGAACCAGAGTATGTAATTGTCAAACTCTGCTTGACAATCCTAGAACCTTGGAGGAGGTGAGGTATTCAAAATAATCATCAAAGATCCTCTTAACTTCATACAATAGAATTTTCTACCAGCTAGATTTTTATTTTTTATTAATTCCAGATAGAATATGATTCTGCTTCTACTAAATCTAGGGTAATTATCACATCGTAAAGTAATAATGGTGTTGATTTGTTGTATTATAAAGCTGTTATCCATGGATGCATTTTTTCCCTGAGAAAATGTATAGAACTGGTATATATGTAATTAAATAAGCATTGCAACCAGTTATTAATGACCTCTGTAATGTAGTTTATGTAGATTTCAGGTTGATTATTTTTTCACAATCAATTCATTTACTGAACATTGTTGGGACTTATTGGAAAAATTCTTAGATGTATATCATTATTATACTCATTATAGCATTTCATCTCCCTCTCCACTTTTCATAATCAAATACTAATAGTAAGTTAGGTCATTTAGTTGCGAAATGCTATCGGTAAAAGCTACTATAACTACTATAACGTATTAAAGCATATGGTAAAGGCTACTATAACTACTGTAACGTGTTAAAGCATATGGTAAAAGCTACTATAAGCCACTATAACTATAGCATATGGTAAAAACCTGTGGCACATGGACTTTTGTAATTTGCACACATTTCTATTTCTTGTGACTTTTGTAATTTGTACGTTGTTGTTGTTGTTATCTTTCCCTTGCACGCGCATGTATACTTCTTGTGTGATCGCACTTAACTTAGTATGTAGGAATAGGATTTTTTTAAAATATTGGTCAAAATGATTATTTTTATGGATAATTGTAATCATGTTTTTATTACAAAGACAAAAGGATTTTTCGTGTACAATGTTATCCGTTTTTTGTAATTTTTTAACTTTTTTTCACATAATTTTAATATTTTTTCCTAAATTCAAATTAATTTGAATCAATTAAAATTAATTAATTTTAATTTCTCTAAACTGAACCAAACCAATATGTGAACAAGCTAATTTTATTTGTAGTAAGAGATGCATTCTTAATTTGCATTAGCAATAAATTTGTTAACAATATTATTTTTTTATTAAATATATTCTTAGCTTACTAATTATTGACCTGTATTAAGTTCTTTTCTAGTAATTTTCTGGTTAAAGTTTGCTATTTCATCATTTTAGGAATATTTTTTTTGTCTGTCACGTCATCATGTCACTATGACATGACACTTTTTTCAGTGAAATTAATAAATAAATTTGTTCTTAAATTTTTTTTCTTTTAAAGAAAAAGAGAAAGGAATAGAAAAGGATGTAGTTCATTATTTAAGGCATATTTTTTTTATGTCATGTCATCTTGTCACTTTGGTCTATGCGAGTAATAAGTAAAAAAAAAAATTAAAAAAGATGATTTGTTTTGTCCATCATCGGCGAAGAATCTTCTCCTGTTAAAGAACTAGAGACCAAGTTTATCAAAAAATTTGGAAATCCATTTCAACTTGCATGTGTTTTTATTTTTATATATCAATAAATTGAAAATGTATACCTTAAAAACAGTTTAAATTCTCGCTTTCCAAACTTACTATTATCACTCATACTTATTTCAGAGAGGATATTTTCTATTCTCCGAGCAAGTTTGAAAGCATTACCTGTAATTTGACACTTCCTATTATAATTATAGGCATTTTGCCTGTATGCTATTTAAGTGACCAGTAGTGTGGATGAGAATTTAGTTTAAAATAGTGGATATAGTGTCTTGTGATACAAAAAATAGGAGAGAAAGATATCATACATGATTATTGCATTGCATGTGATACAGACTGGCTACAAAGAATACACACTAAAAGAAAATCAAAATGCTTACAGAACTACAAGCACGCGGATATACTCATTCTATAACCGGTGGAGATCTGTAATAAGCTGGAACAGTTGCAGGGAAAAACATTTGACGAATTCCTTCAGCCTTAATTATGGGGAGGATGATTCCAGATGCACCCTAACAAAAGAAAAAAACTGAATTATCAAGGAATGCATGACACGTAATTTTGTGATTTCTAACAAATTGCACTCAATAGTTAAAAATGTATTACAAAGTATGTTGTTAATATTTGTCAATAATAAACTTACAGTGATTAATCGAGCTCCGATCCATACACGTTTAGGTGAAGGAAATGGTAACAATAGGCGACCAACGCCATAGATTGCAACAGCAAAGAAATGAATAACCAAAGTCAGGGGACGAGGGTTTAATCCAGAAAGCAAAGAGACTGGTCCTTCGGAGAATTGGCCTCCAAGGCTCAGATAATCAAAGCAAGCTTGACGCATTTCCTTCCTTGCCTGATCAGGTGATGCACAAAACACTTTGTAAAGTGCTCCAGCCAATGTGTTTATGGTGGATGCCACAGGCTGCAGTTGAAGACTAAAATTAGCTTCATAAACTTAGAAGTTCTGCTCCATCTAACTTCAAAGTTAGATAATAGTAAAGAATAATTCTAAACCCTTCAATTAATCGTCCTATTTCCTTTGTATGGAAATCATTGAATACTTTTGATGTTTTCAAAGATATTAAATGCATTACTTTTTCATGCAATGCTCTTTTTATAAGCAACTTTACTTCAAATACTCAATAGGAAAAGCTAACATATTACCTTACGCAATGTGTAAAATGATTCAAGGTATTTGCAGAGTGTTGGTGCATCGTTCAGGTCACGCAAGGGCCTAAGAAGATTTCTCAGCACTACAATATCAGACAATGCTACAGTCATTCCTCCACCTGTCAGTGGATGACGCATGTTGAATGCATCTCCCATCAGAAGGGCACCAGGTGTAGGGTGAGGATCTGCTGGCATGCTTCTGTTTGTCATTGTCCTTATGTTGCCTTTGTCCACGGCAGCTATGAAGGCATCATAAATCTCAGGGGGAATCTGCAATAAATTGTCATTTCATCGTTATCATGATCATTAAGTGTGAATGTGAACAAGATTCAACACTGAATGAAAGGTTAATAAAACCATGAAAGTGAACAAGGTTTTACACTGAATGGATAATTAATAAACTGTGAATGTGACCAAGATTCTACACTGAATGAAAGGTGAATAAACTGTGGACATGACTAAGATTCTACACTGAATAGAAGGTTAATAAACTGTGAATGCGAACAAGATTCTACACTGAATGAAAGGTTAATGCATGCCAAAATTAAGCAAAGATGGGGTACCTGTGGTGCCACTACTGTCTTCAAATACTTTTCCATTTCACCGTTTGAAATTGAAGGAACTTTCTGACCAGGTACATCGACCAGACAGCGAACCTCTGTACTACTTATAGGATAAAACAGAATTGGCGATGGATCTCCTAGTATAACGTGGCCATGATTTGCACATGGAAGTTCACAGTTCTCTAAAATTAAACCAACAAAACATGAGGGAATATCAACCTGCAAATACAGCATTACAAAATATCAATAATTCAGAATTCTACATTGCAAACACGGTTAAG
The DNA here is from genome assembly GCA_026586105.1 of Hylodesmum podocarpum. Lineage (NCBI taxonomy): Eukaryota > Viridiplantae > Streptophyta > Magnoliopsida > Fabales > Fabaceae > Hylodesmum > Hylodesmum podocarpum. The sequence goes on along the minus strand of JALJEV010001430.1, from coordinate 2,766,756 downwards.
AATCTGTCGTTGGGAGAAGAAAGTCTGAATAATATAAACAGTAAAAACAACTCTGAATAAAATTACTGCCAAAAGTGTATTTAGTATGATTGTGGTTAGTTATAGGAAGAAGTTGACTGACTCGACAGTGGAAGCTGTAAGGAATTCTCACCTTAGGATTACAAAGAGAACGGCGCAAGTTTGAGAAACAGCCATCACAAACAATGGTAAGAGGTGCATATGCTGTAAATTCCTGACCATCTTTGGTCTTATATTGAACACCTTTAATTGCCCCTTTCTCTTCAACTAGGGAAGTAACTGATCCTTGCTCCAATCGTACACTGCAGAATATTTGAAAAGAAAAACACCATCTAAATATGACATAACAAGTAAATACTCTACCTCCATTGAATAACTAAAATTACATTTATATTTCTCATAAGGTTTGCACATTTTGCCTCCCAACTTTTACCATTACACGAATTTTGTCACCCAGCTATATACTTATAATTTTTGCCACCCAACTTTCAAACTTACGCAAATTTTGTCACCCAGCTAATTTGTATGCAATTTTCATCATCTTTGAAAATTTTTCCACTTCATTAGTTGTAAAATTACCAAAATTTTGAAACTTGAGTGAGAAAATTTACAAAATTTTTTAAAGTTCGGTAACAAAAATTACAAATCAAATTGTTGAGTAGAAAAATGTGCAAATACAAAAATCTGGTAGCATGATGCGTGAAAACGTCAAAGTTGGGTCGCAAAAAATAAACTAAGTCAAGATACATGCATGTACTTAAAGTATAAATCCACAAAGGAAGAAATCAATACTTGGGAAGGGAAGCAGCCTTCTCCCGCATCCTCTGAATAAAGCGCCCATTGTGGAAGCTTCTGCCAGAGATATCCGAGTGAAACTTCTGCAATGGGTAAGAGAGGCGTGTATGTTTCCCATCTTTGAAAAGGGCATAACCAAACACTTGTTGAGCATCAATTTTGTCCACACAATCTGCAGTTGTTAAACACGAGACAGATCATTTGGCAAATTAGACAAAATCTCGAGCACCTATAATTAACACAAGACAATAGCAGAGTTAAGATTTACACTACCTTCAAGTCCCAGCTCAATTAATTTGAGATAGCCTCCGGGTTGTAGCAACTCTCCAACAATTCGGTCAGGCTCACTCAGATCTCTTTCAATAACATGTACTCGACGTCCATCCTATGATAATTCATAATATCTATGTAGTTAACACCCGTCTATTGGAAAAAGTACTCTACCTACCACACAATTCATAATAGTTAAAAACACCAAAAAAATATGCATGTGCTGAATCTCACTGACCAACAAAACGACACAAACATATTATAATGGTCAGAGCCGCCGTCTAACCAAAAATCAAGTTCGATTCTGATGTGGTCTTAGTAGACAGCATAACTAAGAAAGTATGATGATAACAACCAAGTCAGGCATGTAAGAAAAGTCAACAGAACGGGGTTGTCTTAAAAAATGGAGTTAAACAACTCCATGGTGTAAATTCCCTGTAGTTGTTGGTCTTAATTGTACAAATTATTTTTTATGAGATTGTTTAACATCATTTTTATTTAAGATAAATTAGACAATCCTAATAGAACTGTTACTTGTATACAGTGAAATCCCTTAAACAGGGATATGCTGACCTCGTTTTTAAATCCAAGACAAAATAAAGTAACAGTGAAAGAGAAATTCTATGTACCCTCATAGAATAAAAAGGTTTTGGTACTATTATTGAAAAGTTCCCTTTCCACTATTATTATTGCACGGCATAGAGGAGAGGTCATAAGGGTCACATGTAACACAGAATAAGACCCTAAATGTATACGTCTGTTTCTCTCCTTTCATGTGTCCAAACTCATTCAACTACTAACCCAGAAAACAATTGCACCGAAAGCTTTAGATTTTTCGGGGTTACCCTTAACAACTCTGTCTATATATTCAATTCCAAACTATAAATTTATCAGTTACTGCAAATAACTATCATCATCCTCATGGAAAAAAAAAATTAGGCTTCACATAGATATTAACAAACTAAAATTTCATATTCAATATTTACTTTCTGTCGTCCTTTAATACATATATTCAAAAAAAAAAAAAAAAAACACTTGACATCTTATTTGTTCCAAATCAAAGCACGTTTTTGGTTTCTCCGTCCTTTAATTTATATCTTCATCTGGTTAGAAAAGAAAAACTAAAAACTCGAATGCAAAATGTTCGTTCAATTACATAACCACGCTACAAGCACGTGCCAACGCCAACAACGAATTGTAACGTCGTGATCATCACAGATAGAGAACGACAGACACAGAACATGCTTTAACCTTCATTGGCTAAACAGGCCTTTCCATAACGTTCTTTTCTCTCTTCCCAAAATATGCAAACACAATTAAAAAAAAAAAAAAAAAACAAATAATCTCTCTAATAACAGCGAGTATTATGAAAAATATCACAACAGATAATAAAAACAAACGCATCCTCATGCTCATTAGTCCTCATCACAAACCACAAGCAAGATGAACTCACCAAGTCATCAACAACGAAGCATGCTGCTAAATAAAAGAAATAAAGAGAAATATTATTTTCATCACAATTCTTACAATTAATAGCTTGTTTGGACGAGCGTTACAAAATTACTTTAAAATTCAATTTTATAAAATTGAATTCGAAGCAATATAATTACTATTTAAATTTAGTATATTAAATTTTTTATAGCAAAAGTTTTTCAAAGCTGCTTCAAATCGAAATCAATTCTACATTCAGAATAAATTCTTCATCGATATAAAACCAGTTACTAAGAGTGAAATAAAAGGCATGTTCTTGTTCATTATTCATCGTCACAAGACACATGCAACTATGGAAGAGAAACGCATCAACAACAAAAAAACGCTGTTAAATTTATAAACGAAGTGAAGTATTATTCAAACAACATATTCTACAACTAAGAGATGATTATTGTTACACAAATGTAATAAACAATAAATAAAGATTAAAATAAAACGTTATATAAATCATTATTTTATTTAATTATCGTAAATAATAAGTTTCAAATCTGAATAAAAGTTACCTTGCCAAGAGTATGAGCGAGAGCGGCGCCAGCAACGCCGGCTCCGACAATGATAACGTCAGCGTCGCCGTTTCGTTTCTCCGATCTGCATTCTCCGGCTGTGGTGGTGACAGTCTCCGACAAGCCAGTTCTCTTCTCCGACGGAGCGCTCCGTCGCGTTCCGGCGAAGGCCAAACCGTAGAGCGCGAAGAGACTCAGAACGGAGCATAGAATCCAACCGAGAACGTAGGGATCCACCATTTCTGAAAACGGATCGGAGAAACCTCGCAACGGCGACGACGACGACGACGGAGGAGGAAGAAGATGCGTTCGCTTCGCTCTCTCTGGTTTTTTTTTTCTCTCTCTCTCTGTTTTCTGTTTTATCTCTCTGCCTCGGTGGCAGAGAAATTTGAAACGGAATCAGCTACGGTAACGGAAGTTGAATGAGAGGTGCGGATTTTACTTATATATGACAAGCGAGACACACCTGGCTCGTTGCTTTCAAGGCCACGCTGGCATCATATTAGCTGTGTATTTCACAAAGCAACTGTTCTTCTCTTGTAAATATCGTTAGAGTATGAAATCACACTTATTAATTACATCACAACAAAAATAAAGGAAATAATTAAGAAAAATTGCGTGATTATATTAAAAAAATTTAATTTTAAAATTAGGATGAAATCACATTTATAACATTAAAAAAAATTAAAAAAAATTATATTATATCGAAGTAACATGTCTCATCTAATATAAATATTTATTATCACGTCATGTTTTAATAGTTCTATATGAAATTGAGGCAATAAATTAATTTAACCTTTTGAGTTAAAGACTAATTTACAAAATTTTAGGTTTAATCCCTCTATTAATATAGACACATGTGTCTCTATATTCTCATTGTTATTTATTTCTCTTACATAATTATTATTAAAATTGTTTATATTAGTCAACATGATTATATACATTATCGGTCATACATGTCACTCATTTTATAATATTATAATATGTGTTTGCTCCTTAAAAAATATATATAAACTCTTATTATTTTTTTACTTATTAGTGTTATTTATTTCATTCACTTACTTAAATACCAGAAAGTATTGCAAGTATAACACTTTTTTGACAACGATGATTTAAAGAATATTAAACAACTTAACAAAACCTATAAAGACTCTATCTCAACATTATATACTTATACACGTCATCTTCATCTAATTCCCACCGAACTTGTGTAATTATATTAAATTTTTTCAATTTTTAAATTTATTTCTTAAATTTAAATTGATTCATTTTGGTCTTTTCAAAGAAAAAAAATTGAATGGTTAACTTTTACTTGAAATATTATTGTTAACCATGATGATATGATAATAATAACTTTTTAATATTATTTTGCAAGATCTCACAATTGCATTGTTTTTTTTTTTAAAAAAAAAATAAGCAAAGTTTAAAATTCAAGATTCATCATTTTATAGAACTAAATATGTTATTAATTTCTAGAAAAGTATTTTATTGATTGGTTATCAATTTTTAAATCTCTTTTAAGATATAATAATATTTATAGATGAATTATTTATTTGGGATCAAATGAAATCTTTATCCACGTATAAAACATAAAATCATTTTTATTTATATAACCACATATTTTCTCCAACTATAAGGTAAAGTTATTTTATTCCATACACGTTCTTGATTACGAGAATTATCCAAATTCTCTAGAATTAAACTAGCTCAATTAGTTTTTATTTTCGTTTTTTAAGTGTTGTTCACGGATAAATTTATTTAAATAATGTCAGTTCAATAAAATTATCATTGACAATTTTTTAATATTTTTTTTGGGAATAAGAAACAGAGTATATCCAAGACACAACTTGGTAATTGATTTAGGTGCATAATTTGCGGGATTTGCGTCCATTGCGTTTCTTTGACTACTTTTGGACCAAACATATTTCTTTATTGTTCTTCCAATGAACACGATATTCATACGTAAATTGTAAGGTTGGCCACTATAAGATGGGTTGTTGGTTTATTTTTTTGTTCTTGAAAATATATTTCTTCTTTTATGTTAGTCTATGAAGCAGTGTTACGATGAGAGATTAAATTGAAGATAACACATTATAATTGGTTTGAGTGTATAAGATTAAATTAAAGTTGATTGGAAAAGATGTGTCACTAATAGAAAACTAAATTGAAGGCAACGTTATAAGATTAAATTAATTTTTTTTATATTTTTAGAGATTAAATTAAAGTGAATTTTTTTTCAATTGGTAAAAATTTAATTTTTTAAAACTTTTAACTCTTATTTTTCTTCATATTCTATTTCTTTGCATCATTAAAAAAATATGGTTAAAAGAATCATTTGGTAGAGAGGTTGATTTGAGATTTTTTTTTTAAAATATATTTGGGTGTGAACCTCATTTTTGTGGATCAAGGCTAACTTTATTAAAAAAAAATTTAAAAAAAAACTCTATTTTTTTTACCTGCCCATTATCAAAAAGTATATTTATTAGTTGAAGTTGGATTCAAGAGCATGCAAATTTTAGGGTTTAAGGATTCAAAGAACTACAATTTTTCCTTGCTACATGAAAAGTTATTCGCTAGTGATTTCAAATTAGAGTTCCATTATAAGAAAAAAAAAAAAAGAGATTAAATTAGAGTTAAAAAAGACAAATCATATCTTAAAAATAAATATATCAAATATATATCAAATAAATACCATATATAAGTTCAGAACTTAGAATTAATAAATAAGTTAGGTTTAAACCTAACTTAGCCTAACTTAGCCTAACTTAACCTGTTTTATTTCATGACAATCATGAATATAGTAAACAAAGGATTCACTGGTTGGATTGTTTATTGTTCATTTAATTAATTACTTTTTGTCTTCCTCTTTTCGACAAACTTGTCCTACTGAGCATGAGATGGAGATTACTTTCAAAAGCAAAAAAAAAAAAAAATGATATAAACACAGTGACTTTGATTTTGATTCTCAATCTTTCGCTGTTAAGGGTAGAAATAATTACTCATGGAATGATGCAATTAATAAGAATCTTGGCCTTAGTTAGATTTTCTTCTTGTCTTTCAATTCTCCTGACAAAGATGGAAATAGTTGATTAGATATATAAACTTTATATTAACCATGACTTTTTCTCTTTCTAAAAGCTAATATATGTTCAAGGAAGATTGTGACATGAGTACTTTTCTTATATATAATATATAACATAATTTAGGGTCTTATATTTTTAGTTCAATTCAGTCTTAATCTATACATTTTCAAATTAATAAAATCAATTATTTATTTATAAAATATTCATGATTGCTCTTGGCTAATTCGATGAGTAACCATACTAACATAATAAATAAATTGTTGTCATATTCTCACAGAATATCATCACAAAAGTGTAGTTAATTTGCTGACATATTATCTCTCTAAGTTATTAATAATTGTTGTCAGTACTTTGCATTGGATCCATATCTTAATATCTTAAGCATATTTGATTGATCCATGCGTTGTGTCGTGCACTGCATGGTTAATTTTTTATCTCTGTTTTTTCTTGCATGCATTTAATTAGATATATTAATTGAATAGTTAAGGAATAATACAAAATTTTAAAAACAATGCAAAACCAATGGCAACAATTCAAGGGGCTGCATGTAGCTCCAAGAATTAATAAAATCTATGGGGTTTGTGATTTATGAATCACAATTTGTGCCATTGCATTGAGGGAACCTACTTTCAATAGGGACAAAAATTCCAATTACAATAGGACAAATAACAACTAATATATTTTAGTCGTTAATGAGCTATTGATAAATGGAATATGTTAAAATATTTTCATTCTAGTTTCTCATGTTATAAATAATGAATATTTAATTTAATAACTTTTTTTTTTAAAAAAAAGAAAAAAGTACAGTTGTGTTTTCATGCTAAAGAATCGTGTTAGAGTTTGATAGAATCAATTTATATAAAATAATCTACTTGTTTGATTTGACGATAATATATTTAATATTTTTTATTTTTAAACTTTAGCTCATGAGGGCTTTAAATTAATTATTAATGGTTTGATACTAGAGGTAAAATCTGGGGGCTGTATATTAAAAAAATATATAAAAATCTGGGGGCTGTTGATAACTTGTATCATGGTATTTAAGAAATGAGAAAAACAAAATATACACGAAAGTGTATAATTATACTTTATCACCTATTAATGTTTAATTTGATGATTTTTATATTAGTAATGATACATGATTGAATATTAATATAAATATTATTAAAATGATATTAATAATAATATAAAATTATTTTATACCATATTATATCCTTATTAAATTCTTAAAAAATATATGTGAATGAATATGAAGCTAAATTGGATAACTAAAATGCATAAATTATCACAATTCTTACATTCGCATCACCGTATACTTTCACTGAATATGACTTGTAATTGAATATCCACCAACCAGGCTGGCACAACTCCATATGCACATAAATAAATAAATAATAAAATTAATAACAATTCATTCATGGTTACTTGCTAAGAACCTAAACATAAATAAAATAAAAAATAATTTGAAGTTACATATAAGTAAATATTAATTGGTTTTATTTTATTTAAAAATAGTATTTTATTATATCTTTTATTTAATAGAGATTTTATTTTCAACAATCTATTTTTTATTCTTTATAATTAAAATTAGTAAAATAAATAATGTAAATTGACTTTCTTAGACTCGTACAAGTATTGAATAAGGATTAGTTCTATTTTATTGAACCATGTTATAAGTAACAAAACTCTATTTTTAAAATTGTTAATGTAATTTTCTAAAAAAAAACAAGTGTTAATGCAATTGTACTTTTGGGTAATTAAATTTGAGACTTTTGATTAACATAAACCCTGATTAGTGTGTTAGTTTAGGGATTGGTTAACCAATTTTGCATTGTCCAAATCTGATTAAAAATCTTTGGGTAAACATCAAAACACTGGCATTGAAGTTAAGTACACAAGGGTGTATATTTGTATATAATGATGCAATTGACAACCAAACGGGGTAGTTGATTTTTGCTTAGAATACAACCAACGGGGTCTTTATTTTTTAGTATATATATAACATTTCTATTCCTATCTATGTAAGTAAATGTGGTCCTTGCATGTTAATCAATAGGGTTAAAACCAGAATAATAAAATATTAAATTGATGGATATACCTTTAAGACAAACTACCATTATTATTATTATTTAATTTTTTTTTTCTTAAAACAAATTGATACACATCACAATATTTAATATTTAGTTCTCTGTAGTTGTAAAAAAAAAGGAACTTTATTGTTGTCAAGAGAAAGGAAGCTCAGAGATAAAGATGTCAAATGATCTATCTTATAAAAAAATAATGTGGTGCATTAAGCAATTCAATTTAGCGAGTTATGTTTAATAGTTACTCTAAGTTAGAAGTTGTTTTAGCAAACAATTACGGATAACTTTTATATAAATATATAAAACAAAAGGAGAGAAATGTAAAAATAATATTTGATTAACTAAAATTATGTCTGAATAAATATAAAAAATATCAATGAGAGAGAATATTACATAATCAGAATTATTATTTTTTAGTTTATGTTTTTAATTGTTTAATCTCTATTTCCTTATTTAATTCTTGTTTATAGTAAAATATTATAAGAATAATATAATGTGTACACAATATTTATAAATAAAATAATAAATTGTATTAATTTTCACGTAACATGACCGCAAAATGCAAGTATCATTGACGTATTAAATATAATAATGGCAATAGAAAATGCATATCAATTACAAAGCAACCTCAATTTGTGAATGTTCTATATATAAAGAAGAAAACGCAGAGCAAACTTGTTTAAGGGAAAATTGATAATAGGCATTCTACCATGAATTTGAGAGGAAGAAGAAGGTAAGGATATTTCAGAGATAAAATTTGGTTAAAAGTCACAAGATTATAATATATTTCATTAACAATTCACAAAAACAAGTAAAACGTAATATAGTGAAAATGGAAGATAAATAATTAAGAGTAATATCTTCGTAGACACATACTCTTAATATGTTATATTAAGGTATCAACTTATCGATTAATCACTCTGGACACGATACTCAACCATCTTTTATTTATTAATGTCAACTTTAATGTCTATTATTTAAGACAGTCTTTTTTATTAGATGACATATAAGGTTACCTACTTGATTAACGTTAACATACACTTATAAATAAAATTATGATATAAATTTCAATGTATAAACACAAAAAATATTTATTTTTTTAATAATATTTCTTATCTACTTGTTATTTTCAAACTCTCTCAAATCTTTTACTTGCTTAATTTATTATTATTTTATCATTTATTTATATGATTAAAATAAATAATTAAATTTATAAATTAAAATAATAATAAATAATAGTGATCAATAAAATCTAACGATAATGAATGACATATTACATTTTAAGAATTAAAATAATAATTAACATAATTTAAGAACTAAAATAATAATAAATATGTTTTAAAAATTAAACTAACTAGTATTATATTTTAAATATTATTTTATTATTTTTTATTTTTTAAAAATTAAATAATAATTTATTTATAAAAAAGTAATGAATAGAAAAGAATAATTTTTATAATGTAGACCGCATTTAGTACCCTAAAACAATAAAAAAAAAAAGAAAAAGTTTTAAAAATTTTAGTGGGTTACTGTTTACTTTTAATTTAAATATTTTATTTTATTTCATTTTCTGCTCTGAACGAGTCAAGTGATTATTAATCTTTATTATTTAAAAAATATATAAATTTTGTTTAAAAAATAAATTTTAATACTAATCATGAATCAAATTTAGGTGAAGAAGCGGGAACGAGGGTTTGGCTCCACTCTGGTAATGTGGTAAATGGATTTTGCGTGTTCGGATTTGAGCATATGGAAAGAAGCGCTCTCTGCATACAAATCTCGAATACAAACACTCTCTGTCAAAAAAAACAAACCCGATTTGGTTTCTCTCGATGATTTCTACTGCAACGAACTTTCTTCTCTCATTCACCAACGAAACCCTAATCCCTTCATCACCACCACGGACCTCTCCAAACTCATGCAATGGAAACTCACTCGCGGCAAATGGAGGCTAGTTATCACTCTTCTCTCTCTCTCTCTCGTTGTGATAGAGTTGCTATTTAGTTAGTACGTGTTTGGATTGGTGGTAGTATAATTCATTTTGAATGAAATTGATTTGTAAAATTATTTTTGGTTTAAATTGATATATTTTTAGTGTAAACTATGAATTTAGTCGTTTATTTTGTAAGTTGATGTTATTTTCGTCTCTCAAAATATTTGGTGAACAATTGCAACATGCATGCGGACAAACAGGTATAAAATGTGAAGAGAGATATATATAAAATGATGTGAAGAGCAAGGAAGATGTATATATCATATGAGTGAGTTGGCTGGTTAGCTGCCTATTGCAGTTGACTTCGCAAAGTTGGTTTAGTCTCTGACATCAAAAACAAAATAATAAGTTCTTTATCTTTTATTTTCTTAGTCATTTAAATTGATATATGAATCCAAATGGTAATAAAAAAAATTAAAAGTTAGGGACTATAGTAATAATAAATTTGTTTATGTCCAGAACTAAAGTGATAATAAGTTGTAAAAGTTAGGACCTATAGTGTAAGTGAATGATAATTAGTTGTTTTTTGAATGTTAATGAATGATATTTGATAGTTTACTTGATGTTTTTTATAAAAGTTAAGTTAGTAGTAAAGTTCAATGTAAAATATTTCATTCACTATGAAAGCTACCTGAAGTTGGTTCAACTTAGAATCCACTATGGAATCATAATCAATTCTATGTTTTTTTTTTTCTGATATAAGCTACTTGAGGTTGGTTCAACTTATAATCAGCTACAGAATAAGAATCAATTCTAGGCTCTTTTCTAACGTGAAATTAAATATGTGAAAATTTATTTAAAATCAATTTTGAATTCAGAACTATTTTGACAAAGGTGAAAGCATACAAACTTTATTTATGTTGAATTTCTTTCAGGCCACGTCTCTTGGATTTTGTTTCCTCCCTAGATGACACTGTTGTAAAATCTGCTTCTGAGAAGGCCTTTCTCAGCCTTCCTGATATATCCAAAGCTGTTACTGAGCTCACTGTCTTGAAAGGCGTTGGTCCTGCCACCGCCTCTGCCATTCTGGCTGCTTTTGCCCCTCACTTAACCCCCTTCATGTCGGATGAGGTGAATTGTATAGCAGTTGTTGTAGTAGTAGTAGTATTGATTATAGTATTAGTGATAGTAGTAATCGTAGTAGTAATGATAGCAATGTTGTTAAATGGCAACCATAGCACCTCTAGCGAAGTGGCATGGCGGATATTTTGCCAATTGCCATAGGCAATTTGTGAAGGAAGGTCCACCATGGTGGTGCCATGGGCCACAATGACGTGTTTATATGGTGGAATTTTGGCTTTCCATTATATTTTGTATTCCTCCATTGATAACACTGAAGTAGTACTAATAATAGTGGAGTTATCAGTAGGAAAGTAAATAGTCTATACAGTGATTGCCTTTTATCATAAATATCTTACAAGCCATACTGTACAATTACCAAGAATGATTTCTGGTTGGTTGATCATGTGAAATAGTATGTAGAAATCAAACTTATTATTATGTCTTTTATTGTGATCATTGGGATGCACTACAGGCTATGGAGGCCGCTCTTGGAAATTCAAAGGATTATTCACTGAAGCAATATCTAAAATTTGCCGAAAAATTGCAGAAGAAAGCAGCGGTATCATTCTATGCCTTTTATTATAGGATTCATGCTTGTGCCTTACGTTTTAGCATAGGAAGATGGGAATAGGTTGATTGTGAATATTTGATTTAGGGAATGGAATTATTATGCTCATAAAAATAATTTTATTGACACAATTGAAGCAAGTACCCTTTGTTTCAATAGAGGCTGTGATACTAATATATAACTCAATGTTTTAAATCGCAGTCACAGTTTAATCACAGTTCTTGATGTTGCAGAATATTGTGGATAAATACAGTTGATGTGGTCACAGACTGTTGGATATATATTGTTAATTTGTGATGGGTTTATAGAGACTCCAAAAACAGACATTGCAACTGGCCAACTGCGTAGACTGTTTTTAGAACCTTAATATCATCTTGCTTTTGGTTTTGATTTGGGTATCAATTTTGGTGACAAAGTAACAATCCTGTTTGATGCTTTTGTTGAGTGTGACAATCTAGTTACTATATACCTTGCATGTTAAGAATTTGTCTGTGTTAATTTGCAGGAACTAAGTTCAGAAGGGGACTCCTTTACCCCTTCTGATGTAGAAAGGGCTTTGTGGAGTTTTTCCGTGGGGCAGTCATCAGCACCACAAGAAAATCAGGACCCTAAGACCAAACCAAGCAAGAGCTCTAAAAGGAAGAGAAAAAATTGACATAGAAGCAGAGCAAAAAATGCAATTACAAGTAATATCTGTTCTTTGTAGAGTCTGCTTGTTTTGTCCTCTTTTTATTTCAAGGGGTTTGTCCTTCAATATTGGACAGTGCTAATCACTAATCATTATCGTGTATTTTCGTTTTTAAGTTATGGCCAGATTGAAGTTTCTTGTTTTCTGCTAACATTCCTTTTCTTGAGAATAGAAGTTTGATGCTTACACAACAATGTAGATTAAGATTTTCTAAAATATGTAAAAGAGAGGAGAATGATAACAAAGAAGAAAATGGTTTAGATTCTTTTAATTTGGTTGATTTTCGCACAAGTAATTGGTATTTATGTTCGAATTTCTCAATTCCATCATAACTTCAGAGGATCTTCCCATAATATAAGTGTTAGTTATATTGAAATCATTGTTTTTAATTTATTTTTTGAAAAGGATATCATTATGTAGGATGCACAAAAATGCCATCTTTTGATGTAAGGTGTATGCCGTTAGTGATCTATTGTTATTGTTAGAATAAATAATATATGTATTTATATTGTTAAAGTATTTTACATTGTCATCTAATAATAAATTGTAATTTTTTTACTTTTTGATTTGTTATTTTTTTGTGTGGAGTCGGGTGTCTTTCAGAGTCAAGGATTAATTTCACAAGAAATGTTTTTTAATGTTCATATATATGAGAGATCAAATTTTTTACGGCATGTTTCAAAGGTTGTGTTAATTATTTTACACCATAGTAGGTTAATAAACTATTATTATTATTTTTATTGGTAATTTAGCATAAATGCTTTACGAGAATTCAGATGGGTTCTATTTATTTGATATTCCAAATTTATCTCAAGGGAAGAGTTGGAAATTTCTTTAATCAATTCTAAGTAATTCGACATGAAGGCTTTGTTAATATTGTAATCCAGCAGAGAGAAGCTATGTATATATCTAATAATGAGAACAAAATCTCATGTTATTTTCGTAAACACAGTAACTAAAAACGAGATCAAGTTCCTGCACAGAGCAACTTTGTTAATATCGTAACCATGTATTTGACAAAACAAAGATGATATATATGTAGTCAACCATGATTCATTGCAATTGACCAAAACGTCCATAAAAATACTCCTTAGTCATTTGAATAAGAGTTTAATAGAATCATCTCATAGTTCCCAAACTACAAGGCTAGAATCCCATATCCAACAAGCTTTGTAGTTCTTTCTTTCTCCCCTTTTCTCTTTACAATTCTTCACACACTACATCAATGACAATGGTTTTACCCTTCTTCTCCGACCTCAAGAGTCGGAGAAGTCCTTTGAAACACCGCGCCGGAGAAAACAGCTTTGATGGCTCATCATTCTTTGGCGCGGTGTTCAATCTCTCCACCACCATTGTTGGTGCTGGCATCATGTCTCTTCCGGCCGCCATCAAGCATGTGGGGCTAATTCTTGGTTTAGTCATGATAATTCTATGTGCTATGTTAACAGAATCCTCCATCACCATGCTCGTGCGATTCTCACGTGCTTCCAAGTCTTCCACCTATTCAGGTGTTGTCACTGATGCATTTGGTAGCCTTGGTCGGAACCTCTTGTTGCTATGCATCATCGTAAACAACGTGGGCATGCTCGTTGTGTACATGGTCATTATTGGTAAATCATATTATAGTTTTGATTCTTCTCATTGTCCTTTACTTCATTGTTTTGTTGGAGGAATCATGTCATAAACCGTTTGAATTTGGCCTTTTCCTTTTACTTGAAAATTTGTCGTTAAAGTATTTGAGAAACATTTGAAACTTTGACGAGTTATATTTAACGGTTATGCAGCTTTTTCACACAAAAATGGAATCTTTTTAGTTTCTTTGTAGAAGGTTTTAAAGAAAAATTAAATCAATTTTGGGTCAAATATTGACTCTGTAGTTCTGGCTTTAATGGGTAGGCCCAAAATTTCAAATTACCAATATGATAGATATGCCAATGCTAGTTAGACATGGGCCGAACATTAAATTGATGTACTATTGGGAACTAAAAGTGAAAAAAAAATCGGTAAAAAAAAAATATTTTTTAAGAAAATAAATAATTTAAAAGAGGGATTATTTTGAAAATGCTAAAGTCATTCTCTTCAACACTGTGTTATTTATTAGATTTTATAGAAATTTTGTAGCGTTTCATACCTAAACCAGGAGAATATTAAATAAGAGGTGAAAGTGATACCTATCAAAGTTTATAATTTTTAATAATTTTTGACAAATAAACAGTGTTGTAAAGAAAGTGTTTAAGAAAGTGATGCATTTCTCTTTGCAAATATTCAGAGGTTACATGATATAAGGTAGTTTAATTTTAGGAGTTTGAAGTTTGAAGCAAAAAATTGTTGTGACTAAAATTGTTGTCTGTGACAGGTGATGTGTTCTCAGGATCATGGTCGGAAGGGATGCATTATTCAGGGGTTGTGGAAGAATGGTTTGGTCAACAATGGTGGTCAACACGCCCTGTTTTACTGTTTCTCACAACACTTCTAGTCTTGGTGCCTCTTGCATCATTCAGGCGTGTGGGTAAGTCTCTTCTCCCCTTTTCCTATATTTCTAATAAGGAATAAGTTGCTACTTTGGTTTCAAATTTTATGAATTGATGAAGTAAGTTATTTCATGCATCCATGCAATAGATCAACTGTAATTGTTGAATGAAGATTAGTCGATTCTATTTTATCTGTATTTTGTTCTATGAATTTTGAATGAAAGATAGTGAAAAATTATAAATTTTGATGGGAGGACTTAACATACGCTTCTCCACTCAAGCTTAACATATTATCTGTTTTGCGTCTTTGTCCTCACGGTTTTATTTTGCTTTGGACTTTTGCCCTCAAGGTTTTAGTCTTGCACTTCCTCCAAAAGGCCTCTGTCAATGTAAATATCAAGTGTGTTTATAAACTCATGTGTTATTCCTTTTTCTTCTGACATGAGACATTGTCTGCATCACAACATACATACATTGCGGTCAATAATAAATAAATTGTTAAAAAGAGAGAACAACATCTTATTCTTCAAGATATATATTTTGTTCTAAGATTGAACTTTTGTTGTTGTTGGTGTACATGATGTGGTATACACCAAATAATAGTTGACATTCACTAAATAGTTACTGATTTGCCCTTCCCTTATTACATTCGCTACATCAGATTCACTGAGATACACCTCAGCATTGTCAGTGGGGTTGGCTATTGCATTTGTGGTAATAACAGCAGGCATAGCAATTGTTAAGTTAATTGATGGAAGCATTGGAATGCCACGCTTAATGCCAAAATTCACTGGCCTTGAATCCTTTTGGAAGCTTTTCACAGCTATCCCTATTTTAGTCTCTGCTTACATCTGTCATCATAATGGTAAGTTAGCCAAATCGGGTGGTAGATTCTTAATTTTGTTACCAACCATTCACTTATTCAGTTAGTTGTTATCAATCATTGCATGAAATAAAATTTGTACAACCTTGGTTCACAATAGTAAAATACTAAGGCTGTTTAAATGAATTTCTTATTAGATGAAATTCATATCCATTATTTTTGTTGAAAAATATTTAGTAGACAACCGCAGTACGAAGACAAACCAGTTATAAAATATGAAGAGAGAGAAATGCGTGTATATATATATATATATATATATATATATATATATATATTCTGTGAGTGAGTTGACTTTTTTTATTATAGTTGGCTGCGAAGTAAAGTTGATTTTTGTTTACCGAAGAGTTTTTTTTTCTATGTTTTGCTATCGACAATTCTCTGTAGAATTTAGGAGAAAACTTCTATAAATTAACTTATTGATAAATTTATTTTATTTTTAAGATTGAACTTTTATTCTATTAAATTAACTTCCATAAAGTAATCAGTTAGCAGCTAATTAACCATCATCTTCTTATTTAATTCCTAAAATGTATGACATGATTCAATTTACCATCTACAAAAGTCTTATAGCCCTTGCATGTGTGTTTCAATTCCAATGCAGTTCACCCCATAGAGAATGAACTCAAAGACCCTTCACAAATGAAGGCAATAGTCCGAACATCACTCTTACTATGCTCATCAGTGTACATAGCAACAAGCCTTTTTGGTTTTCTCTTATTTGGGGACAAAACACTTGATGATGTACTTGCAAACTATGATGGTGATCTTGGAGTTCCTTATGGTTCATTTCTTACTGATATAGTTAGAGTGAGCTATGGCATTCACCTTATCCTTGTGTTCCCACTTGTGTTTTTTTCACTTCGCCTCAACATAGATGGTCTTTTGTTTCCACATGCCATTCCTCTTGCCTTTGATACCAAAAGATTCTATTTGGTCACAACATCTCTTATGGCTTTCATTTTTGTTGGAGCCAATTTTGTTCCCAGCATTTGGGATGCTTTCCAATTCATAGGTGGCACTGCTGCTGTTTCTACTGGCTACATTTTTCCAGCGGCTATTGCTCTTAGGTAAGTTAAGACTGCCTAATTTAGTAGACTTTAATTTCTATCCATTGTTACTATGCAAGTAATCTTACCTAACAAAATTAAAATTGATATGTAAATTTAAAGTAGTTAGATTAGAAGTAAATAAATTTAACCTATCTTGTAATTTGAAATAACACGATTAATCGTCAATTGCAATATAAACCAACCAGTCAATTATCTTACAAAATATAAAGAAAAAAAAAATAAGAAATGCGTATATATTTCTTAAAGTAGTTGTCTGATTGACTTATATTACAGTTAGTTACAAAATATTTCTTTAATAGATAGAATTTAAATATAATTTGTTGATATGATATGATTCGTGTTGTTATTAATTAAAATTAAAAATTTATTTCAATAATATGTTTAATAAAGATTTATATTATGTATTTAATAATTATACATTAACAGAATAAAATTATTCTTTTAATATATTTATCAAAATTAATAATATTATCATAAATAATAGATGGTAAACAAAGGATGCTTAAAAAAAAATTATATGATTGGTATATATATCTATTTTCTCATATATTAAAAAATCATGTACATTATTAATGTAAAATTCTAATTTTAATTAAAAAATAACATAAACTTAAACAACGCCTAACAACTATATTTAAGGGTTATTATAGAAATGATTGTTTAAAAAGTCTTTATATTTTCTATGTATAGATTACTTTCTAAAATAAGTGTGCAATGAAATTGATTGATATATTCGGGATCTTCACTATAGATCTTGATACATAATATTATTATATGTGATGTTGTGATTATTACACATTGACAGGGATACTCGTGGGGTTGCAACAAATAAAGACAAGTTGTTATCTTCGTTTATGATACTTTTGGCTGTCTCATGTAGCACAGTAGCCATCTTTAGTGACTTGTACAGTACAGTGTCTCAATAATGTAGCACAAGTAGCTCAAAATTTGCTCTAATTGTGTTCAGTGTAAGCAGGTAAATTAAATACTGTGTTGTGGAAAAGTTATTACAATTTTGCTATTAAGTATAAATTTGTGCTTTCAATTGTTTTTAATATATGCTGAAATTTGTACGTGATTATAAAATAATATTAGAGAAAAACGTGGATCAACATATACAATAAAAATAAAATAAAATAAAATAAAATAAAATAAAATACGATGTTTCCCACATATGACCTAAGTCAGAGGAAAAAATAAATTAGAATCTCAAAAATAATCGTAATTTTTTTATATTATTTATTATGTCTTGCATTAATTGGAAAAAGTATTTCGTTGTTATATTTGACATGTTACATATTTAGTATAAATTTGGGTTATCATTAAAAAAAATTGTTTTTTTAATTGAATTAAACTCTTACCTTTTATATTTACTTTATTTTTATGTAATAAATTGATATTAATATATATAACATTTTTTACTGCAGTCAAAATATATATTTAATATTAAATTAATTTTAAGTCCCAAAACTTTACCCTTATCCAGATTTATAATTTAATTTAAATAATTTAACAGTTTAATTTGATATTCTTATTAATAGAATTATATATAAATTTTTATATAATTTAAAATTTTACAAATATATTATCTGATAATTAATATCTATAAATATTTTAACATAACATTATAATTAAAATATATAAAATAACTTGATAAATTATTAAATAATGTTAGAATTGTGTAAAATTTTATATACATAATCTCATTATTATTGAGAACATTAAATTAAATGGTTCATTCAAAAAATATAAATCAACCTATAAACTGATATTAACTTGAAATATTTATGCATATAATTTTGTACTTGGTAACCTGCAAAACCTGAAAGCAAAGAACAACATGACCTTTTTGAGAATTTCTGTTATCCTGTAATTTTCAACTGAAAATTTTTCAACCCACCATCTTAATAAGAAAAAAATTGTTAAATATTTGAATGGAGTGTGTGCAGTGTATGGATGAAGTGAATGGGAATAAACGGGAATATTCATTGGAGCTATTGATTTGGTGTCAACCTCTAAATTAATGTGCACGTTCTTTAGCAACGATGCAACGCAAAGAATTGGTCCCATAATGGTCCAATCAAAACCACAACACATGTAGAATAAAATATTGTATATACATATTTAACAAAAATGTCTTATTTATATTAGTGAATAGAATAACACAATAAAATGATTAAATTTGTGAAATTTTTTATAAACAAAAGTTATATTTTAGATATTTACAAATTAAAAATATTGTTCCCAATATAATATTGGACTGGACCACCATTTAAATAGTCTTCATAATCCAGTTTTAGACATGAAAAGTGAGTTTGAAATCTCACTCGTCTAAAGATGTGATTTATTACGTGTATATAAGTAAATGTATATAAGAGAGATATAAATCTTACTTGTAAGTTGATTTTGTAGGATTGAAGTCGTAACTCACATAAATATTTAACATAGTACTAGAGTTTATTTTAAAATTAATTGTAGATATTAGATCATCCTATATGAGATAGATATTAGTACTCATCTAAATAGTCTTCACATTTGTAAAGTTTGATTCTCGACATTAGATGTATTAAAATGTTATATGGAAGTAAATAGAATGCATTTACCTTATAAACTGATTTTATAAGATTGAGTTAAACTCATTACACATGTTTAAACAAATTTAACTAAAATATATTGATGATATATATAGTTTTGTTTTTTATTTGACAACTTCACAGGTAAATTACTTGATTACCTTCAAAACGGGAAAAGCTTATTATTTTGTTATAACTTGCACGTTAATTTCGCTTAACTGATAAAAAGAAAAATAAAAATTCATTTAAATGAAACTTTTGTCATTCAATTGAATTTAAATGAGATGAAACTTTTTCCTAATAATGGCAGGCCGAATATTAAAAAAAAGAAAAAAAACTATACACACAACTGGTTTACATTTTTTTAACTATAAAGTTGTCGGTACTGAGTGACATTAAGCAAAATATATATATTATAGGTAGGTCAATATATGTGTACAGATATTTTAATAGAGTGGAAATGTAATAATATAATATAAGAATTAAGTATATAAAATGCAAAGTGAGACATAGCGAATAACAAAGAGGTCCACTTGGATTCTGTAACGAGCACTGTGCTTCCTTAATAGACATTATATAAATTTTGGGAAAATATAATATCCCCCACGATTATGTGTCTTCTTCACACCTAACCCCTTTCATTAGGCAATAATAAAAGACACTGTGTCCTACAAAGAGTCTTGTTTCCTTTTCAATAGTCTTTTATCCATCTTCCTTTTAAAATACTTATTTTATATTTATGTTGTTGCCTTTTTTAAAATTACAAGATATAATGTTATTAAAAAAAATATACGAAGTTGATCCGGTATATCCTTATTGATAATAAAAATTATGTTGTTTATACTGTTTCTTTTTATTAGAATTGAAATTTTAATTTAATAATGTATGTTCTTGTCAAATTTGAAGAGGTGAATCTTCTTGAGACAAGTTTCAAGTATGTAAGTTGATCTTTAGTTAAAAGAAGTTTAGATTAAATGAACATGGTCGTATCTTTCTTTTAGAAAAATGAGGTGTACCCCAATGATTTATTGATATCTAAGTAAAAAGTATTATAAAAAAAAAAAATATAAGGGAAAAGGATTTAAATGTACTTTCCAATAAAAAAAAATACGTGTTTATAATTTTGGCAAAATTATCGTCATTTGACTAAGTGAGTTTTGAACCGTCTTATAATTGATGTGTTTGGCTAAGTTTAGAACAGTCATTCAGACCACCTCAAATATTTTTATAAATAATGATGATTTAAATATACAGTGATAATTATAAATAATAAGATAAGTATTAATTCTCAAATTCATTATTATAATATAATAAGAATGATGTTTCAGTTATCATGATTTTGTTGAAAAAAATAGAATTGTAATATTTATTTTTACTGAGGATTGAGTTTCACTGTCGGGTGTTTTAATTTATTATGTCATATAATTTACATAAGAAATAATCGTATTATGTAACTAAAATAATTGAAATGGAACTTAATTTTTTATTAAAAAATAATAAAAACAATATCTAAGTAAATACTGTCTTGGAAATATTGCATAAATTGTTATATAATTTTATTATTGAAATATAATATCTCTTTTACGATTATCCACATTCCACAATACTGTAATGGGAGGAGGAAAAGTGAAAAGGAAAATTAAAAGTAATGATTGGAAAGAGCTGTCATCCATGAAACGTTGAACGGACTTTGGTTGATTTCATCATTCGACAATGAAAACCACGAACCTTCTTTTACTTACCAATCTTTTGTTTTTAATTGCTTACAAAATTATTTGATTCTTGACATGTTACCTTTAGTAGGAAACATGTGGATTGATATTAAATAGTTATTCCAAATTAGTAAATCACCATTTGTTTCATAAAAGTGTGTGGTTGTTAGTACATTCTTTAAAAATACAAAATTAGTAAATTAATTTCTAAAAATATATAATATATTTATTATTTTATTCTTAAAAATATGTTATTTTAATTTTAAATTATATTATTTGTTATTATTATAATTTAAAAAATTAGAATGAAAATAAGTTATTACATTCAAAAATTAAAATAACAATAAATAATTAAATTTAAAAATTAAAACAATAATAAATATATTTTAAAATAAAAATAATAAATATATTATATTTTTACTAATTTATTATTTTTATCTTTTCATAATTAAATTACTACACTTTACTATTTTAAAATCAAAATGGATGCTAGTCTACTACAAACTTAACCCACAAACTATATGTATTTTGTGATTAAACTTGTACCCTAAGAGAACCCTATTCTAGCATTGATACCTTTTAGTTGAATCAGGAAATTAAATTTTATAAGCAAGTCTTTATTCCTTTTTGTTTATTTTACATAAGCTATGGGTCAAACTGACCCATGTTCATGTGAGTGGAATAAAGTGTACAAAACACACACTAAAAACATTTTGTTATCACTTATTAGATTATTAATTATTGTTGGTAAATTAACAAAAAAAACTATGCAGAATGTGTACCATATTTATTATTTTTTTAAAGGTATACACACTTTACCGTTATGCTTATGTTCTTTAGAATATACTACCAAATGTTAATAAAACGCCATGCGTGAAAGTAAATATGCAATAACGTAGTGATTCAATTGTTTAAGATTTAAAATATTATCTTATCTTTAAAATATTACTTAAATTTAAATTTGTTATCTTTATGTTATAGACTTATTTTCTCTTTTAAGATTAAAATGTAAAATATATAACAAAAAATTGATATCTATACAAAAAAAAAATAAAAATCATTCAACCCAATGAAAGGGTAACACCATAAATGTAAAAGGCTATGTGATTGCAAAGTTTCTTAAATTTGTCTAGAAAACAAGTAATCAAAGGTTTATAAAGTTTGCTCTTAAAACTTGTAATGAAATTTAAGATGATGAATATTTATTGAGATATTATTATGAACATGACCATAAGGAATCAAATTTGTATTATGTAAATGTGTGATAATATTGGTTGTTTATTTAATCATGATTATGCATAAAAAGGATTTGTTTTACACAGCCATATCAACACCCTCGATTATTTGCAGAAAAAAGAATTATAAGATTCAAATCTAAAATTTTGTACATATTATCCCATCATTTCTAAACTCACCCTAAAATTTCATTTCTTTCTCTTCTTTAAATTCTTATTTGGCTTAATTACATATTTTTCTATCTAATTTTAATGTTTTGATAAATTGTGCCATTAATTTTTATATTTATAAAAATCATCACAAAATTATGATTTTTTTAATCTCTTATATGTCAGTTAATTATCTAATAATATGTTTATATATTTCATTCTCCCATTTTATCATAAATATAATAAAAAAAATATCTCACGTTTTATGAAATTATTTTTCATTAAATTTATTATTATTTTAAATTTTAATATAGCAAGTATTCACTAAAAATAATAATTTTGTTTACGTTTTATTCACTTAAAAACAAAACAAAATAAATTATATTATTCTAATCAAAATATTAACAAATTATTTATCAAGTCAATTTTACAACTTTAGCTTTGTGATAATGGAAGCTTTCTTATTTCATACTTAAAATCTTTACCAACTAAATTGATTAAATTACTCTGAACCTCAGTTTGATGCAAACTCACCCAATAAAATATCAAAACCGACCCCGCGTATTTCCATGCCTTTTCTCTTATTCAAACTCTAATTTCACATTTTTTATTTAAATAATTTCCTACATATTTAAATAAAAAAAACTTAATTAAATAAAGAGAACTAAGAAATTAAGATCACGTATAATCCAAACTAAAAAAGAGAATCAAACCAGAATAAAAAGCATTGTACACAAAATCAGTTAAAAAAAAGCATTTACAAATAGTTAAATTTTATAATGCGGGAATACATGGGGGAATTAGTAACTTATTAGTAATTATTCGATGATTAAGATATTAATCGCCAATCTTAAGTAAAATAATATTCATTGTGCATTTTTTTTAATTGAAGTATTCTTGATTGATTGAGAAAGATTAATCACTAAATTACATAGATCTAATCAAGAGTTAATTTTTCTTGATAAATATTTTTTATACAAATAAATCAAAAATCAAATTCTTAATCATTTATTCAAAAATATGATTAAATAACAAGATTATCTCAATCATCTTATATTTATTATTTATTTAAATAATTATATCAAATAATTTATAATTTTATTATATAAAAAAACTTAGATGACATTAGGTGAAAATCTAAACTAACTAATGGTAAAATATCATCTACTAATCATAAAACATTACTAAATGTCACTCGAACCCTTAATTATCTCAATAAAGCCATGGTCAGAAGAGAAGAACAGTATTAAATCAAAACAAACTTTACATATTAAATATGGTCTCAAGATACACAAAATTTACTTTTTATTAATAATACTAAAATTATTAATTCAATTAAAATTATATAATGAAACAGAAAATTGTGGAGTGTGTTAGTATGTTACAACATTAAAGTGAGAGAGTTGTTGTTGCGACTAAACAGCGATGATTGCGCTCAGAGCTAGTGGCGGTGGCGGTGGCGGCGGCAGATTCTGCCGGCTGTCGTGACTGACCAAAGACTAAGCCACGTGTTCCGCTCACACGCTTCATTCTGAATTGTTATCACACAAAACACAACATAAGACATTAACTCAAACCTTTATAATAATAATAAAAAAAGTTGAATTCATGTTAAACAGGGAATATAAATTTTTTTCTAAGAAGTTATGGACCATGTATTGGTATGTTTGGTTGAAAGTAATGAATATACATAGGAAGGAAAATATTAATAATTTATTTTATTTTGTTTGACTAGACAAAAAAAATAATTCAAAGATAAAAATTTTAACTTTTAAAATTTTAATTTTTTCTCTTATTTTCTCGGTCTCGTTTTGGATAAGACTGGTGAAAGAAATCTTACATATTAAACAAGTCTATAGAATATGTTAATTTTGATTTTTTTTAAAATGATATAAAATTATTTTAAATTATAAATATGTACATAAATTTTGAGTTATTTTTTTATATTACATGTAATTAATAGCTTATACATTTAAGAAAGAGTAGTTATTGAATATTAATTAAAATAAAAAATGAAATATTTTTTTATTACAAAATAATAGATGATTATGAATAAAATACATTTTTTTCCAACACAATATTCTTTTCAAAACGATAATAAGAAGCGAGATTCATATCAATTCATAAATTCCAACTAGTTTTAATTAATAATAAATGATGCATATTTTCTTGTCTTTTTATTCGTTTATTTTAAATGTAAAAATAAATTAAATCTATACTTAACGTCTTTCTTTACATTAAAAAATTAATATTTAAATAAAACTTCTATTTATTATTTCTTTTTACTCATAATAATCATGTAAGATATTTTCAAAAAAGGCGAAAATAAAGATATAATTAGAAAATCAAGAAATCATATATTTTTAATTTCTTAAAAAATTAGATAAAATAATTTTCAAAAATTAAATAAATAAGTAAAATAATGATGTTTTAAAGAATGTATATGAAAGAAAAATGTTGTTAATTTTCTTGTAAGCATTGATTTCGCTATCTAGTCTTAGATAACAAACTACTTCCCATGTGCATACTACTGTTAATACTAACTTTGTCTTTTTCCCATTTTAATTTTTCGCGCAATGCACGTGTCATTGTAATAGCTCAATCGATATAATGCATGTAATTTTATTATTATTATTATTTATTATTATTATTATTTTGTTCCATTGTCGATGAAACTCTCCTTTTAAATATGTAATGTAGTCTTGTACCAAAATTCAAGCAAAGAAAATAAAGTTATTTCAAATAAGTTACTTTTTTTTTGCATAAAATATATTTACAAGCATAAAAAAAAATGAAAAAAGAAAAGTCATTATCGTGAAATCCAAAACCAAAGAATGACGTGTTGCTTTGTTTATCCTTTCTGTGTTCCAACACACATAATTTTTTGACATTTTTTTATTTCTTTTTCACTCTCTCCTTCTTTCCTTCTCCATAACACTCAAATCTCAATTGTGTTCTGCAAGCTGAAAAATTGTACTTGTACTCACCCAACAACGACATTACTTACTACCTTCTAAACATTGTTTTCTTACTCTCTTTTCTTTTTGGTAAAAGAAAAAAAGAAAAGAAACTCCATTTTAATGATAGAGAAAACCAAAACCAGTTTATAAAGACATTGTTCTGTTCTTTGTCTGATGAATTTCACACACTCACACTCTCACCTATAACCTTGTTCCCAATGTCACTCTCTCTTTGAGACGCATCAAACTGTGTTTCAGTGTTTCAACTCCACGCGTCCTTCTCTCAATCTTTCACCTACCCACTTCATCTCTTCACTCTATTTTCTGACAATGAGATCAAAGTCATAACCTTTCACCCTTTTCATTTCGTGGGGTGCCACCAAAAACACACAAAAAAAGTGTTCTTTTTTTGGTTGTTTTTTTTTGTTGTCTTGAAAATGGCACCTTCGTTGAAATTTTGGGAGAAAGAGAGTCACAGAGGCACCCCGGTGGTGGTGAAGATGGAGAATCCTCAATGGTCGGTGGTGGAACTTGAGGGTCCCTCTGATGATGAAGATTTCATCATTGGTAACAACATTAACGAAAGAAAAACCAAAGGTAGAGGCAAAAACGCTAAACAGTTAACATGGGTTCTTCTCCTTAAAGCTCATAAAGCCGCAGGTTGTCTTGCTTCAGTTGCTCCTGCATTGTTGGGATTAGTCTCTGCAGTGAAACGTAGAGTTGTTTCTGGAAGAACTGATTCTGATAACAACAACAACACTGATGATGATGATTGTGTCGGTGGTGGGAGGGAGAATGAGAACTTCACAGTGAAGAGTAGATTCTACTCTTGCATCAAAGTGTTCTTATTTTTGTCCCTTATGTTGTTGTGTTTTGAGGTTGTTGCTTATTTCAAAGGGTGGCATTTAGGGACTCCGAAGTTTGGGGTTGAGAGTCTTTGGGGTGTGTTTGATTGGGTTTATTCGAGGTGGGTCTTGGTTCGTGTGGAGTATCTTGCTCCCCCTCTTCAGTTTCTTACAAATGTGTGTATTGTGTTGTTCATTGTTCAGAGTTTGGATAGGTTGGTTCTGTGTTTGGGGTGTTTCTGGATCCGGTTCAAGAAGATCAAACCGGTTCCCAAAGAGGGTGATGTGGATCTTGAATCCGGGGAGAAAGGTTTCTTTCCTATGGTGCTTGTTCAGATTCCCATGTGCAATGAGAAAGAGGTACTTACCTTAATTTACATTCAAAAAGTGCTTTTAACATTGTTCTTTTTATCATAATTGGAGTTTCATAGGATAATTTGCGTAACTAATGTTTATATTACTGAGGTAAAACTTTAATTCTAATTAGATAATTACATAATTGTCGAAGTGAAACTCTAATTCTACATTAATTGTAAATAGAGAATGACATAGTTATCAAGGTGAAACTCTAATTCTGATAGCAAGATAGCTCTAGTAATATTACCTTGGTGAAACTTCAATTCTGACTGAAGAACAATACTAGAGAGATTACATCTATTAAGATTAGTCTTGGTAGAATGTTTGCTGTTGTGTTATTGTTGTTTGTTGAGTTTTTATTGATTCAACTTGTCTTTGGTGTGTTTGTGTTTGTTTGTTCAGGTTTATCAGCAATCAATTGGTGCGGTGTGTAATTTGGATTGGCCGAAATCGAAGTTGTTGATTCAGGTTCTGGATGATTCAGACGACATAACAACGCAGTCTTTAATAAGGGAAGAGGTTGAGAAGTGGCAGAAAGAGGGTGTGAACATTGTGTACAGGCATAGGGTGATTAGAACGGGGTACAAGGCCGGGAATTTAAAATCTGCCATGAATTGTAGCTATGTGAAAGAGTACGAGTTTGTCGCAATTTTTGATGCTGATTTTCAGCCTACTCCAGATTTCCTTAAAAGAACGGTTCCTCATTTTAAGGTAATTTAGTTCATCCAATGTTGTTTTGTAAGGCACCATTAATGAAATTTTGCCTTCATGAGTCGTCTTTTGTCCTATAGTTTGCATAACCATGGTAGATGGATGTGTCATGTATGACATATTTGTATGTATATGTGTGTGTGGTTGTTGTTATCAACTAATTCTTCAGTTGGTGATGTTGCTATACACAGGATAACCACCAATTAGGACTCGTTCAAGCAAGATGGTCCTTTGTGAATAAGGATGAGAATCTGCTAACAAGGTTGCAAAACATTAATTTGGCTTTCCATTTTGAGGTGGAACAGCAAGTGAATGGGGTTTTCATTAACTTCTTCGGTTTCAACGGAACAGCCGGTGTGTGGAGAATAAAGGCCCTTGAGGATGCTGGTGGCTGGTTGGAGAGGACCACAGTGGAGGACATGGACATTGCGGTTCGGGCTCATCTTCATGGCTGGAAATTTATTTTTCTCAATGATGTTGAGGTTTGAAACTTTCCATCACACTAGATTTTACCATGCTATTCAATTTGTTTTCAATTCATTTTGAAAGCTAATTGCTATTTGTTACTATTTCTAGTGCCAATGTGAGCTACCTGAATCTTATGAAGCTTATAGAAAACAACAACATAGATGGCACTCTGGTCCGATGCAATTGTTCCGCCTTTGTTTGCCCGACATCATTCGCTCCAAGGTATGTAGTATGTACTATGTACCATGTTATGTGCATCTTGAACCTTGTTGTTATGGCAATAGTAATTGAAGTTAACCTTGATGTTATCTAGTCTTAGTACTTATACAATGTTGGATATTAATTATGTCTTTGCAGATAAGCATATGGAAAAAATTGAACATGATATTTCTCTTTTTTCTTCTAAGAAAATTGATATTACCCTTCTATTCATTTACCCTTTTCTGTATAATTCTTCCGATGACAATGTTCGTACCGGAGGCCACGCTTCCTGCTTTGGTTGTGTGTTACATCCCTGCCACCATGTCATTACTTAACATTCTTCCAGCCCCAAAATCCTTCCCCTTCATCGTCCCTTACCTTCTCTTTGAAAACACCATGTCAGTTACCAAGTTCAATGCCATGATCTCGGGTCTATTCCAACTCGGTAGTGCGTACAAGTGGGTTGTCACCAAGAAATCTGGTCGTTCCTCTGAGGGTGACCTCATTTCCTTGATAGAAAAAGAACCAAAGCATCATCAAAGAGGGTCCTCAGCGCCCGATCTTACCGAAATAAAAGAAGAAATCCAACTACAAGAGAAAAAGTCAGCGGCTTCAAAGAAGAAGAAGCATAATAGAATATACATGAAGGAGCTTGCTTTGGCTCTTCTACTTCTAACAGCTTCAGCAAGGAGTCTCCTTTCTGCTCAGGGAATACACTTCTACTTCTTGTTATTCCAAGGCATATCATTTCTTTTAGTTGGTCTAGACTTGATTGGTGAACAAGTTGATTGATTAAAAAAGGGAAGAAAAAGACAAGACTCTATACCTTGTAGAGAGATACATGCACCAAATTATATACCATAGAAAACAAAGGTGGACAAGTTTGTACCTTGTGAATCATTGGAAATGGTCATGGGGACATTGCACAGAGCAAAAGAGTTCATATTTTCTTCACCATGGTCCATCTACAAGACCCCATTATGTTACTACTGACAGATGAAAAAGAGAACTTTAACTTTGAATTGGGTACAATTCAAGCTGATTATGGCTCTTCCATGTGTAAGTTTACCATTTTTTTCTCCCTTTTGATTTGTAACTTTATGGTGATTCATTTCTTGTTGGATTAATTCTTTTGTATGAAAAATTGGGGCTTAAATTTCAAACCGTAGTTGACAAAATTTTAGTAGCAACGTTGGCTTCTTTGTCCTGTCAATAAATTGTCCTTCATGGTTTGGTATTAAGGAATGTAAATTGAATCATTGTTTTCATTTTTGTCTATTTCCCCAATGGTAGCAAAAGTGGGAATTGATTGTTTTGGTGCTGATATAGCCATTAAGGTATCACGAATTTTTCGTGATGATAATAGTACTTATTCAGTGTGGTCCTATGTTCTTGGTTTGAAATTTGCAATGGTCACCTTTTTTTCAATCTTGAGTAAACTAAAGATAAGTAAATCCCCATATTAGTTGAAGATACTGAAACATCCCTTATTTGTGTTTTTTGTGACTTCATAAAATGTTATTTACTTTAGTTTTCACCCCATTTATATTTTTTTGGGAACATCATTTTGCACAGGTTATAAATCAAAATATATAATTTTATTTTTGTAAAATGAAGGTTTTTTTTTTAAAAAAATTCAAAGTAAATTGAGCGTTTAAATTAGAGTTTATATAATTACCATGTAACTTATGGATTAATGTGGAATTTAGTTGAGTCCGTTAATCAAATGGAAGGAATTTGAATTGAAGCTAAATGACTAGGAATATTTTTCACTATCATACGTGAAAAAATTAGGATAAAATGTTTTTAATTTTTTTTAAAAAAAATTCTTTTGTGTTTGGTTATATTTTCTCTCTTTTTTTAGTCTTTTTATTTAGAATTGGTTTTGCAGTGATTTAGATAGTATTTAATAATGACTATAAATGGTGCTATTTAAATCACTTTAAAAATTAAACGTGGTGCATTATTTGCATTTTTAAAATAAGACAAATTTTTTCTAAGTGACTCAAAATGAATACGGGGAATTTAAGAAAATTTTACCCAAAAAGAATACCTAGCTGAAGAGATGGTCAATTAATTGAAGTTTCTATGACCTATCACCTAAGTAAAATTTTAAGTGCAAAATGACATTTATTTCAAGGAAACATGAACCGGAATAACCGAGAAACAGTGTACTTTAGAAACGAAAAACATATATATAGTTTGACAATATAGTTAACCAGAATAACATGAACTTTGGTAAATATCCAATGGAAAGGTTCCTTTCATAGCACATGGATATATGTTTTGATTTGTGTTGCTCTTTAATGTGACGGATGTTGCTATTTTAACAAATTGGGTCATCAAAATATCGGTTTTTGTCTTTTAGTGCTAGCAGGACCACTATACTCTGTGTCATGTGAACCATTCAACTTGAATATTCAAAACTAACCAACCCATGTTCGTTTGTTCCTCTTTCATTCTCAATTTCATTTTCATTTTGAAACCATGGCTTGTACGACAAAGTGAAAAAGGAAAATTGTTAGTTTGTGTTGTTTGTAGTAAGAAGAAGTTTATCCATTCTTCAGGGTAAAATTTAGAGTATTTTCCTTTTTCAATATATACTCTCTTTTTTATGTGAATTTAAAGATTGAACTTTTAGTTAAATGTCTAAGGACAGTAATTTATCCTATCATATACATGAGACTTTGACTACGTTAGATTGAAAGAACATATGTTTAATATATGTTTTAATATTTAAGAATTTAATTCTTGATCACGTGTTTAATAAGTGATTATTGGTAAAATCTTTGGAGATCTTATAATACACATTTATAACATAATATTAGAGTCTATTCTAAGATTGTTTATTGTTATTAAGTTTATCGTATCATTTGTTGTTATATTCATATTAGACTAGCCATTTGTTTAGTCTAGATGTCTAGTCCTCAGCTTGAGGAGGTGTGTTAGAGATCACAAATTATCTAGAAATATGACTTGTCACGTGTATATAATGAGAAGTAGTTTATAAGTTGATTTTGTAAGAGTGAATGTTAATGATCGACAAAAAGAATGAGTACAAATTTGAAAAAATCAAAAGATTCCTATCATATTCCATGCCTGTGGACAGGGTAATAAGGCTAATTATTTGGCTTTAGATTGTAATGTATAGTGTTTGAATGATAGAGGTTTGATCTCTCACGCAACTAGACACGTTCTTTTATAGGTATAACATAACAGTAAAGCTAAGGACATATGGCAATGGAAATGGCAGTGACATGACATATAATGTTATATGATTTGTGGGGTTTGGTTTGGTGGATTTACAGGCACCCTTTGTTCCCATACAATGCATGCATAATTCGAACATTTTTATTCAGCCTCTGATCTTCTCCATACATAAATATAAATATGAATTTATGAATGTTTTACTTGGTTTTCATTTTATTGAATAATTTGATAAATGTTTCGGCTCTACCATTGATAAATATTCCACCATGGGCACACAATCATGTACGTACATATACTCTGTCTAAAGTTTAAAAGGATACAACGTTATAAAACAGTATTACATCATCATCCAATTATAAATCATAGAGATTTAACTATAAAAATAACAAAATTATTATACATATGAGTTATGATTAGTATATGGGTGCATGGATCTTTTTCTTATCTATTTCATATATAAAATTAGGTCAAACATTATACGCCTTGAAGCCATGCTTTGCTATTTCAAACATATTTTTGACTTATCAAGTCATCTTATTTATTTATTTTACTTAATTGTTAATATCTAGTAAATTATCCTCCATATTCTATGTAATATATATTCTCATTGTAAATTTAATCATAAATTCTATTCTTTCTTTTAGCATCTTACAATTTTTATACATACCAAACAAGTCCCAATTCTAAAAAAGAATGGATCTTAAGTGATATTTCTTCTCTCTTTTTTGTCTATAATTTCATTTGTGTTTTTTAATTACACTCTTTTAAAGCTTTTTGTTAATTAATGATTTTCTCATTTTTAAAAATGATTTTTTCGTTTAATTATTTCCATCATCTGACTTGATTTATTGGATTATTTTGTTCAATTACTTTTTTATTTAGAGATACTTAACTATCTCTTCTTTTTTTTTTTTTTCTCCTTTTGATTTGTGTTTCTTGTATGCTAATAAATGACAACACCTTTAAATTTATGATAAAATTATTTTTAAATTATATTAAATGATAGTGCTGGAAAGAAATTAAAAAAAAAATCAACCCAAAATTGTCATTTTATTCAATGGAAAAAAAACATTTAAAATAACTCCTCATTTAGCAATAAAATTCAAAATAATTCCCATAATTTAATATTCATTTAAAAAAAAATAGATGCAAAATTTTACCGTCATGAGCTTGGTAAAGATGAAACATGTACTTTTGTCACTTCAATGTTCAAAGTTTTAATTCGTTACTTCAATGGAAGCTTCCCCTCCTTAATAACATGGACTTTTGTCACTTTTAAAAGTTCAAATTATGGAAAGTTTTGTTTAAATGATATGAGAGCTTTCATAACTTCATGACTTTGCTTATTAATTGTAGCACATTCTTCAGAATAACCAAGAAATTGTACTAAAATTTCTCTCCCTTCTAAATATAGTGTCAATCTATGGAAATAGGTTTTTTCCCCAAAATCATTAATACCATGCATGCAATAGAATTTATTTTCTACCAAATAATCAAGTGGATGGTAGATTGACCCCTTTCAAAATAAATAAAGTTCTGAATGGAGTTTTTCCCATTTTTAATAATATATTCAAATCATTTCATATTTTGCCTCTTATTTATGAATTTGTGCCATTTGTAACAATGGGCAAGGCAATGAAATGTGTACGTTTCTCTCATTTGTCAAGTTATGCCATTTCACCTTTTGCCCAAAACTTGTACTCTTGTTGCTTTTAAGATGTCACATAGATTACAATTTCTATTGATTCTACTACTTCACCAATCACCATTAAAATACCGAAAAAGTTGAAAAGGATATCTATCTTTCTATTACTTATAAAGCTATGATGTTTATGTTATATTTTTTTTTATCAACAAAGAAATAATATATATACATATATACATATTTATATTTATATATATATATATATATATATATATAATATTTTTCATGATAACAAAGCATGTTATCATTTGGAATTTTCTCTTAGGTTTTCTCGCCATATTGTACTATTAAGCACATGCATATGTGAATTTACCATTACTTTTTCTCTATATAAGTATACGAGCGTTGAAGCATGTGAAATAATTTTTGACACCTTTACAATGTTTCTGTTTACATTCTGAAATGGGCTGAGTTGAACTCTTCAAATTGGATCTGATCATGCTTTCAAGAAAATAAAAAAGAAGCTAAATGAACAAATAATATTTCATTTATAGACATAGATGATTTTAATATTTTCTTCAACAAATTTTCATTACAGACTTAATCAATTTTCAAATACATATATTTTTCATGTTTTTAACTTAGATATAAGCCAAACTATCAGATAAGCCAAAATAGTAGGATTAACCTGGTCCATTGTTGGTCATGGATGGGTTAAGAAAACATTTTACATTTTATAAAAGGTGTAAATGAATGATTTGGTCCACTCTAACTTACATCCTACTAGTTAAATATACTATAAATTGGATTGATCTATAAGTTATTCACCCACACAAAATCTTAATTTGGTAGTTTAACTCATTTATCAATTTCTCAATTCACCTTACATTTATTAGAATCATTAAACCTATATTTGACTTTAAGTGAAGTTTTTCATGTCATGAAATTTATTGTTCTAAAATTAATTGATCAAAGAAATTGTAGAGATTAATTATATTTTTTTAGTGAAATTTTTTACTTTTTTTAATTAATTTTAGTGATATTTAATTTTTAGAGATAATAAAATAAAATAAAATTGTAACACTTAATTAAATGACCTTTTGAAAAATATTCATACACGGGCCAGACCCTACAGCAGGCCGGATCACAGGTTGCTTCATCTTTGATCCAATAAAAAAAGCAAAAAAAAAAACTGCTTTATCTATTTCCTGTCACATTCAGAATGCATAAATTTATTTAAAATTATTAAGAAAACTTATTTTTATAACCTTTCTTCAGTTTCCCTTTAAATTTTCTTTTCTATATATAAATTACATGAAGCTTGGTTCAATTTTCTCTAAACTTTAATGAATAATTGTGCTCAATGTTAGTACAAGTTAAATCATTATTTCAATTGGTAAAAATAAAACTAGTAATAATAAAATATATTTTAACATTATATAATATACTAATAATAAATTTTAATATCAAGTAATAAAAAGCTAAAAAAAAATCTGAATTAATAGAAAAAAATATATCATATCACTTCTTATAAGTTGAAATTTTCATATATAAACCCTTGCATAAGTACA
Source organism: Hylodesmum podocarpum (assembly GCA_026586105.1). Classification (NCBI taxonomy): domain Eukaryota; kingdom Viridiplantae; phylum Streptophyta; class Magnoliopsida; order Fabales; family Fabaceae; genus Hylodesmum; species Hylodesmum podocarpum. Next base: position 2,732,139 of record JALJEV010001430.1, on the reverse strand, counting down.
CACATTAACCAATCTGCAACACTGTTGAAACTTAAAAACAATGTGCTTCAAAAATTCCAACCCAGCAACACTATACATAATAATAATTCAATAAAACTAATCATAGTTTGCATTACACACATTTTACTCCTTATGCTCCTCATTGAACAAGACCATTTGTAACTGGTTCTAAAATGTTCTTCTAGACTTCACACATATTCACACAATATGTGTAACTCATTTTCCAATTCATAAATCTAACAACTCATCATCATCTTCTGCTAAAAATTCGAAGAGCCAACAACAGTTAGGTATATCAAAGACCCTATACAACTAAAACCCTTTATTTTTTTCTCCCACTTTCCCTCTCTATTGTCCTCCCCTTTTCAACTTCAGTTAAATTGTGCAGTCAACAAGAAAATTCCAAAGTCTTTGTTGTAGTAGTAACATGACTATATAATAATCCACACACTATAACTCTGTTTTCAATCGCCCTGTTAAATGTAACAATGAAATTATAGGGAATTAGACACTTCATATTGACTATTCAAACAACCAAAATTAAAATGAGATTCTGTCTATTGTTTATTACCATTTGGTCCCAAGTTGTCAAGTGGTGTATTAGAATCGTATCCAATTCCATAGAAGCTTTGGAATTCATGGTCCAAAACATTCTGCATGTAAATGTATTAGTGTAAGAGTACATATAGTAGAGTATTAGAGTGGAGTAAATAGTAAATATACTTAACACATCCAATTGTAAATTGTCATGTATGGTAAGTTTAATAACTTTTACAATAAGAGTTTAATTCTTATGCACTGCCATTGGTCAGAATTCATAGTTGGAATGACTTATAAGATATTTATGTAAAATTCCACAAACATACCATAAATTATTTATATGTAAAACTTTTTAGACAGTCATTTAGCCAGAATTCATAATTGGAATGACTTACAAGACATTTATGTGTAAGTCAACAAACATATCATCATGGTGATTTATGATTGGATAATGGTGTAAAACTTTTACACTACATACTAATTTGATGTGAACTGGGAATCTTCTTCCATTATTTTGGCGGAGATACCCATTAAAACACATTATTACGGAAATAATGGAGGAGGATTCTCAGTTCATATCATGATCCAATCCTTACATTGCACTAAGAATATACCAATGCCGACTTCTAATTGGTTGAGAGTATAAAAGCTTTTATATTGATAGTGCATAAAAAATAAAGTCATTAGAGTAACATGTTCAAAGATCTCTACTCTTGTTACCTGGGGCAAAGGAGGGAATTGTGTTGATGAACCAGGCATGCCAGCCAATGTTCCATGGAAACTTCCATTGGGGAATGTGTGAGAGGAATTGATACCAGGACCATATGCACTGATTCCGTGTCCTAAGCGCGATTGGAGAATCTAATTGAAAGAGAAACAAAATCATCTTAATTTAATATGCTGTAAATGGTAAATGGACCTAAATGATTAAGACCTTCACTTACATCCTTGGATAGGATTCTGTCCACATCAAAGTTCAATTCCGGGTTCACTGTGGCCAGTTTCATGGACAAAAACTGCAAAATACTTCTTTGATAAGTTGACTAGTAACAAGACCATAATAATGAAGCAGACAAAAAAAAAGTTATGTTATTAAGTTATCATAAAATATCTCTTCAACATGCATTATTCAGTTTTAAATGGTGAATTGAAAGCACAATAATGACACTGCTTTCATACCTCAACCTGTTGCTGAAGTGATTGCACATAGTTTATTATCTCATCAAGCATTACAGCTTTGCCAGTTATCTAAGAAACCAAAGACATCATCATAGTTCAACCAAAGAGAAAATTAGTATGCATAACATCATAGTTTAATGAGAAACCGTTTAATGCAATCATGAAATTCATATCACCTTGTTGCATCCTGGAACAAGTTCTTGAAGCAACCTCATTCGCTCACTAATCTTTTCTCTTCTCACCTGCAAGTAAAAAGTTGTATAATTAGACATAAGATGAATAAAAAGGGGCTTTCTAACTTTTTCATAACCAAACATTGTGGTGAGATAGGGATGGTACCCTTTCTGCAAGGCTGTGGCTATTTGTTGCTTGACCTCTTCTAGCTCTCACGTGAATGAAATTTTCTTTAGGAGCTTCTCCACTTTCAGAATTGTTGTCTTTAGATTGTTTCACTGATTGCTTGCCACGCAAATCTACACCATTATTCTGCTCAACTTTTGGTTTCTTTTCATGCTCTTTTCGACTATCAGAGTTCTTACCAGGAGAATCTTTCACAGCATCACCCTCACCATTCTAATCCAAGCTCGTTAAGCATTTCATTCATTAGCTCTCAAAACAAACACCAATAAAACATTACAAGTCCTAAATGAGATTTTGTATATAGGACAAAACTTAAATATGCTCAAGTACTTTTAGTATTGTTCTCCTATCAGAATTGTAGTTTCACTTCCGCAATATATATTGACCTTTAACACAAACCTATGTTACAAGAATCATCGACATAAAACTCAAATTTTGATAAAAAAACAATACCAAATATACTTAAAGAACTGCATCAAAGTTTTGTCCTTGGATAAATTACAGTCTACTCATGAACTCAACAAACCTTATTTGGACTGAATGAAGAATTATGATCTAGCCCTCTTTTTCTTCTATTCCCACAAGGTACAGATCCTGGTGCTTCCTCTTCATGAATTGAGTCCTCAACCTGAGATTGTTCACCATTAATTGGAGCCTCCTTGATGGGATTATAATGTGGTGGAAAACCAGTGTTAGCCACATCACCAGAACCATGTTGAACAAGAGAACTAGCACCAACAACAACCAATTCTGAGAAGCCCCCACTTGCATAGGAGTGAACCTTGGGGACCATGCCCCCAAGATTTGAGTCTGACATGTATTGAACAAGGTGTGAAGAAGTGTTGTTCATTCCCTGATTTTCCAAAACAAGAGGGTAAGATGAGTTGACATTGGTAAACTCACTATGAGAAACCAGTGAGGAGCCTCCAAAAGTTTGAGCCTGACTCAATGAAACAAGTGGATCCCAAGGGGAAGAAGCAAGAAAAGGGTTGTTAGCAACCACATCTGAAGAAGGCTTGGCCATAGACACAGAACTAATAGCCATTTCTGAAACATTAACATTTGCACCACTTAGACCAGAAGATGGACAAGTCAGAATGCTCTCATTTCCATGTTGAAACCCAATTGCATTTTCCTGACCCCCCATCTGAACCAACTCAATAGCCACTAAACAGTTACAAACTGTGAAAGTAACCTATTTATATATCACACACAGCACAACAGAACACAACACAAACACACCAATCAATCAGACTCAAACAGTTTGATCACATCAGGATGCTGCATCTAGAAATAAACAATTGCATATGATTAAAGGGTAAAGTGAATTTTGACTAAGTTGGCTCTAGAGATATCTTGCAGGACTAAACAAGGAACAAATAACTTGGCAGCTTTATAGGACTGAGAGGAAGTTAAAGTAAAAGAAAACCCTCATTGTGTAGCCTTAGATAAATGAAAAAAAAAAAACAAAAAACAAAAGAAAAGGTAAATAGAATATAATCTCCGAGGCAGTCACCACCTTGTTTTTTTATTTTTAGCAGTTCCTTCAAAAACCCTAAGATAAATCTACTGGTTCAATGCTCAACAAAAGGGGAAAAAATGCTTCCCCTCAGACAAGAAAGTGAACCTTTCAGTCTTCAGAGCATAAAGGGTGCATAGACAGTGAGATTTGCTAACAGCTCATCAAACTACAAGTAAAGCAGATTCCCTTTTCTCCTTTGTCCTCACAACAACAACTAAAACCCCTCATTCCATCAAAACATTGCTTATTGTTAAACAAGATTAACACTTATTCATTGTTGCCTTGCTTGGTTGGAAGTGGAAAGTGGGAACACACTTCTTAGAAGCTCCAACGATCCAACATATGATGCTGAACAAAACAATGAGTATATTTTTTTTATTTTCTTTGATTTCAAAGATATATTATGACACAAAGGGTTGTTGAAACTCTTGTAATTAAATTCTGGGGTAAGAGAGAATCCAAGAACAAGAAACGACCAAAGGCATCAAATTCTAATACTCAAATCCTGTGGTGACTGAAAGAGACAGAATTTAACAGAGTTCCCTTTACTGGGGTGTCTCTGACATGAGCATCAAATGCTAGCTAAAACCAGTTTTCACCAATTGGGTACTAAGCATAAACATCAAAATGTAGCATAAATATCTAACTTTTAATATATCACAACACAACAACACCAGGAGCTACTACTACTACTACTATTGACCAAGCTAGAAAGAGAAAGACACATTCAAGAGAGAGATTCTAGTGTGTTTGTGTTGTGAGTGAGTGAATGAGAGAGAGAAAGAGAAAGAGAAAGAGAAAGAGAGTCTTTGATCTGTGTACCTGCCAAAGCTATGAAGTGACATGTATCATTTTAAAAGACACACTAACTACTGCCAACTGCTCCTGTTGGTAAATTATTGCAGAACCACAACAACCTAATCACTCTCTTTCTTTCTTCACACACTTGTAATAATTTTCAGGTTGAGTTTAAACTAAATTAATGATGTTTCCATTAACAATAAATAACTTAGTTTAATTTCCTTTTTTTTATATCACTTAGTTTAATTCCTATACACTAGATGTAAAATAAATGTATCTTTCACTTCATCAGAAATTATCATTAATGTGATTTGTAGTTAATGTGATCGTGTAAAATTCATTTCATTGATAGAACATATATTTGTAGCATATATTATAAAATTCATTTTCATGTAATATATTATAATGGTATTATAATTTTTTTTTATATAATCATAATAATTAGTATGAAGTATATATTATTGACAATGGTAATTTAAATTCAAAAAATATTTAATAGACAACTACAATACGTAAATAATTAGATAATTAATTATAAAATGTGAAAAAAGAGAAATATATATATATATATATTTGTTACATGAGTAGTTTATCTCATTAATTGTATATTATAGTAAACACAGGTACATGTGAGTAAATTGACTAGTTAACTATGTATTAGAGTATACACATATATACGTGTTACATGAATGAGTTAGCTGATTAACTGTATATGACAATATATATATACGTGTTACATGAATGAGTTAGCTGGTTAATTAGTTGAGTGCGTATTTAAGAAATATCTTGTATTTTAAATTGACTTTTATGAATTTATGGTGTAAAATATTATATATGGAAATTAATCAAGTGCCTTTTAAGTATGAATATTTTAAGTAGGTTTCTCCTTTTTTCTAGGGCGTGTGTGTTTTGTTTACACAAAGTGTAGATAGAGTTTGGGGTAGGTTCTTCTCTTGAAGGGCAAGCTTGCCCCCCAATGTATTCATTAACAAACATACTTAATTTTTATTCATTTCTCTTTCTTTTTTTACTGACACATTTGCCAACTGTTCTAAGTAACATAACATATATATCCTATGTATCTATCTTTCTTTCTTTCTCTCTCTCTTTGCTGTTACACACTCATTTTACTCAGTGCCAACTAATCCCTTTCATTTCTTTTTAGAATCCTCAATTACATACACCTAACCTCCATGATCCCTCATCAACCTGAGGCACTGTTCATCGTTGTTTCAAAACATGGGTCCTACCAAATCTTCCTTCTACACCATTCAACCTATGTGAGTGGGAACACGTGTAGGGACAAAATTCAAAAGGGTGAGAGAATAGGATTGAAAGTTACGTAGATTATGATATTCTTGTATCTCTCTACTTTAACAAAGAGTATTTATTTAAGTAATAATGTAATATCCCTGAAGCAGAAAACTTTTTTTTTATATTATTATTATTTATTATTTATTATTTCTATTTTTAACTTTGAAAGGGTTAGGAACATAGGGAATAATGGAATCTAATCATCAATTTTACCTTGTTGTCCTAAGCCTACGTTTTCCAGCTGGAACCTCTGAAGCCTTGTCCTACAAACCAATCCAGTCAAACAAAAATTATCTGGTCAACTGTTGGCATGGTTGTGATCTTGCTGGAAAAACCCTCCAAAAATAAATTAAATAAAAATTCCGAAATCAACGGCTTATTTTCTCTATCTTCATGATCAGATCAAGTATGAAATGCCGCATAGTGTCAAATAAAATTATATAAATGCATATACCTGAAAAAGTATATATTATATAGAATGTATGATATAATTTCTGGGACCGAGTGAGTGTCATTTTTTATATTTTGTATGTGATTGATAGGATTGTGATCCATGGACACAGAGTTTATCAGAATTTTGATTTAAGGTGCAAATGTAAAAACCATATGGCTTGTAAACTGTGATTAAAGGGTTTTATTTTGAGGGAGTAAAACGAGTAAAGAAACAAAGAATTAATTACAACATATATAATGTATGCTGCAACTAGGGTGGACCTATATAATTGCAGATGATTCAGATACAATAAATATGAGATGTTAGGTTTCATATTCCGATATCATCATTATATGTAATAAATTTGGATATGAACAAGAATAAAATGAAAAGATATATATAAGATGGTATTTAGTTTGAGAAATTATTATTTTTATTTTTATTTTAATTTTTTTGAAAATTGTGAAAATAAAGTTATAATATTTCTTTATTTTCACTTAATTTTGAGAATTATTTTTATGAAAATATTTTAAAAAAATAACTAAATATATTTTTATGTTTATTTTTTATTTTCAAAAGAAAATGAAAAGAAAAATAAAACTAAATCAAACACCAAACACCACTGACGTTAGCCTTACGTAGTTTCTTTTAATAAACGGTTTGTTTGGAGACTATTGTATATAGTTTCGTCTTTACTTTAAAAATTAACTACAATACACTACTTAATTAGTTAACTTATTATATATATATATATATATATATATATATAAAATATAATATATTTTTCTCTTTTTATAATTTATAATTAATTATTTAGTTGTTGGTGTATTATAGTTGTCTATTAAATATTTTTTATATAATTAGAAGAAGAATTCTTAATAAAGATGGTCAGATAAATTTTAAATTGAAGATTATTTCGAAAAAAAATTGTAAGATAAAGAAGGATGTGAAAGGGGAAAAAGAAAAAAATATAAAATAAAATGAATGTTGTAATACAGATAAAGGATCAAAGAAGAAACAAATTAATATCTATGTATTATGAGTAATATGACGGGAAAAAATGAGTATTATAAATTTCAATTATCAAACAATTAAAATTAATTATTGATATAAATTTTAAAATAATTATTTTAAAACTCAACAAATTTATTGTATCTTGTATTTGTGATTGATTGAAAATATAAATATAAATTATTTATTGATAACATTACTCTATAAATATAGATTTATATACATGACATGATGAAAAATCATGAACAGTATAATGCCCATTTTATTTATTTATGAAATAAACTCATATATATGCCATGTGCATCAATGTAAACAAGTTCATGAAGAGTATTTACTTCAATTTGAAAGGTGGGTGAAGAAGAGAGGAGCTACAAGATTGTTTTATATAAATAGTAAAAGAAACAAAAGATAAAAAATAAAAAATGTTGAAATGACCATGTTTGGCAAGAATGGGTAAACCCTATACACTCCACCATTCATGGACCTACATGAAATATGGTCAATATGCACATGAATAATAAAATGTACGTACACACATTTAATTGAATATCAATCAGAATATTGATATTTACACTTCTCAGTACACTAATAAAAATATCTTGGATATCACTCTAGCACCTTGCAACTCCAATGTCCCTACTACTAATTTTCTTTTAACCCAGTAGGCTTGGCAATAGTTCTCAGTCTATCACTATAATTAGAAACTCTTAATCTTAAAGTATAATGTATATTTTATATGTGTGAAAAGCAAAGTAAAAAAAAGTAAAGATTTGCCATGCCAGAGAAAAATTTAAGAGAGTGATTAAACTAAATTATGAATACTTTAACTTATAATTTTAATTAAAATAATTAAAAATATAAAAAATTATCTAACTCAATTTTATAAAACAGATATATAATTCAATTTTATAAAATAGATTTGTAAGGTCACTGAATAGATCGAACGTGAAGATTAAAGAAATAAATATTTTAATATCGGTCTAATAACGGATGACATAATAAATTAAACAATAAATAATTCTAAAATTAACATTAATATTATGTAAAAATATAAATTATAGACATATCTTAATTCTACAAAATCCATTTGTGAGGTGGATATTACTCTCCACCTATATACATTCAACACAGTATGTTTATAGATAATATGAGATCTCCAACAAATATTATATTTTAATAAAAACATTTTATTTTACCTTATAATCATATATATTTACTTTTTATTCATAGTTAATTTCATAAGTTAATGACATGAAATATCATTGAATATAATATCACGAGTTAATTATAAGATTTTTATCTTCAATTTTAATATACATATCAGATAAATCTCGTATTGTTGTATTAATAATATATTTTTTTTCCAGATTTTTACATATTTATTTTTCATTCTAACTAAAAAATCTCTTGCCAATTAAAATATAAATTGTACATCTATAAATTCATATCCCATATCATTTTACACTTTTAGGTGTCCCAACATCCAAGTCTATTATTTTATGCATCATGATTGTACTTAACTAGCAAGAGTGTGATATTCATTTCAGCAACAAGTAAGGTTGTCTAAATAGTAACTGATGACGTATATATTATATTATACTGTATATATTATATTATATTATATTATATTATATTATATTAATTATGATCTTTGTATCGACTGTACCAATAAATTTAATACATGTCTAATTTGAATGTACTGAACCCAACAATATTACGTACAAAATTCAAAATCAATTATCTTAGTTCAACTTACCAAAATTAAATGTGCGGGCCATTTTATATTTTTGTTACGACTTTTCATTCATATTCTCCTTTTCAGGGGTAGACAGTTAGTTACGTAGAAAACGATTGCAATAAAAATTGGAGACAGTCAAATAGTGACATAGGGAAAATAGTACGTACAAGTGATATTGTTAGTATATAAATATATAATTTAATCAAAAAATAATCGGTGAACACGTGTGATAAATATTTGGTAGATATTTTAAAAGGGAGAAATGTACTGTGAAGTAAAGTTGTGTAATAGACATTTAATCATATTAGTTATAAAATATATAGAAATAAAAGAAAGAAAAAAATTAATAGAAAAAAATATTTATATATATATATATATTATAAGTGATTTAGTTTATTAACTACACATTAAGTGTGTTACGAAATAAAATTGTAACTTAATATAGAAAAATAATTCAGTTCATTTTTAATTAATAACACATTTATATAATGACATTGGTGCTAAATTAATGTGGAAAATTAATGGATACTTCTCTGCATGTACTTTGGAAATTGAATGTGCATTTAAATATCAGCTATTGAAGTAACTATCTTTCATTTCAAATCAGTAATAGAATTTGTTTTACTGTATTGAAAAGTGGAAATATCACATTGAGCACAGTTTTGATTATAAAATAAATATAGTGAAGATTTCAATATCCACATAACACAGTTATTTATTATAATTTATTATATACGGTAAGAGTTGGTTGATTTTAATAACAAAATTTTTAAAGATTATTAAACTTTTAATATATAATTAAATAATTATATAAAATTAATTTATACAATGAACACATATTCTTCTATTTTTATCATATGAGATATCTTTCGGCTGAAAAGTAAGACTAATAGTCATTTGTTTACTAAAAAATTATCCTTTAATAACATGTTCTAGTAATTTATTTTTTATAAAATAATTTTAAATTTCAAAATATAAAATTAATCTAAAATAAATTACTCCAAATATGTATTAAACATTAAATATGCTGCCTCTATATGCCATTATTGTTTTCAGAGATTATTATACTAATTAGATTTCAGAATGTGAAGTTGACAGAGGTGACCAGAAGAACTATATAATTGTGCATTGTTTAGTGGTTGCTGTTCACATCTTCACATTAATCTAAGATGATAGAATTAAAATAAACATAAAAAAGATGCATAAAATTTTAATGTAATTAACAATAATCAAATGATAAAATTATAATATATAAAATATTGCATATGAAGATTCTTCCGACAGTGTGAAAATTGAGTAGTATTATAAGATAAATGTTAATAATACACTATGATCGATATTGATTAAAATTGATGCAGAGTATGCAAAATAATTTCTTCATTCACAAAACTTCATATCCAAAATTTTACTTTTAAAAAATCGAATCGAATACTACTTCAATAAATGATTTTGGGCGTGTTTGATTTTCTGATGAAACTATATTAAATGAAATCTGTTTACTCTCTAACAAAATAAAACAAAATCAGCTTCTTTATTGTTTTAGGATAAAACGTTGTTGCATTTAACGTAATTAGTTTTATAAATCAGCTTCTCTATTGCTCTAGGATGAAAATTTGTTACATTTAACGTAATTATTTTTATTGACCTTAATTTCAATGAATTTTAAGTAGAGGTATGGAAATAGGTATGCTAAGTTTGGTAACATGATAAGTTAGGTCAAAATGAATTTTAAAGAATAAAGTTACATAAGAATTAGATTAAAAATAAATTACTCCTTCATACAAGTTAAAATTGATCAAAATATTAAATAGATTAATTACATTTTTCTAAAAATTTTAAATTAAGATTGAAAGAAAAATAAAATAAACTTATTAAACCTATTACTCTGTTCTAGTCTAATAAAATATAACCTATTTATAAAATAGATTGATCTACTCTATTTATTTTATCTAATAGCTTAATAAGATATAATGGACCAATCTCTTTCTCATTTGATAAATTTAAAGATATAACATAAAATTTTAAACTAAAATAGGCAATTTTTCCGTTGAAGGTGAATTTAAACATATAATTAATGGTTAAAACATGTGATGTTAAGTGATGTATATATTATAATTGAGTAATTGGATAGAGAAGAGAAGAAATAAAAGAAAACCAGAGGAGTGATCACGCGTGCGCAGGCATTGAGGTTGGGGTGCAACTCATGTTATATGGTCCACAAAGTGTGGTCCTGCCTAATTAGCAATCATGAGTTTTTGCCTAAGAGAAATAATAATAATAATAATAATAGCAAAATAGTTTGCAGAAAATCACAATAAATAGATAATTAGAAAATTATAATATATAGACAATTAGACAATTACAATATACAATAATTTACAATATAAATAATCAAATTATTAATTATAAATTATATAAAAAAATGAAAAAAAAAACATATATATAAATATTTACGAGTGAGTTAAGTGATTAACGATATATTAGAGTTTATTATGAAATAAAATTAATAATAATAATATCTATTTTAAGATATGTTATTGCTTGGTACTTGTAATTCCTTGAATCCTTTTCTCTCAACATAATGCAATCACTTTGTTGGGGCAACTTTACTTAATTTCCCAACTTATTAACTATACTCTCTCATGCATTTGGCATGTCCAAGTGAAAGGTGACACATACATCAAGTATATGCTTGCGTACGTATTAGGTGTGTGTGAGTGTGCATTTTTTTAATAATCAAAATCTAACAAAAATGTAACTTGTTGGTGTTCATGCATATCCATCTATGGATGTTAATTTCTAGTGACAAAAAGATGTTTTAACATCAGAATTATAGGACGAGTATGAATGAATGGGTTTTTTTTTTATGGTGTATATAAACGGTTAAAATAGTAGATATGGTTTTAAATTATATACTAACTCAAGAGAGTCATGTCATTTAATTTAAGATTCAACTTTATCTAATTTATTACATTTAATAATTTTTATGGGAATTTTTTTTATTGTTGAATGAAAACCATTACTTAAATAGATTATATCAACTAAGTTTCATTCAATTTAAGATTCGTTTAATACTTGATTAATCATTATGGTAAATATTACTATAATAACTAAAAGATTATATGTTTAAAGTTTTTTTTATTTATTTGAAATTTTGCATGCATAATTATTAAATATTATTTAACATATACAGTTGCATACAAAGATTAAAATTTTGATAAAATCCTTGATTAGTTTTAGAGATTATAAATTTTGATTAATTGCATATTTTATTTTTTAAAATTATTATTTAGTTCAGGGAACATTTGTTTTAGGGCATGTAAAAGGATTTTCAAGAAAGTACATAAGAGAATATTTCATATTCATGTATTTTACAAGTTTAAAAAGAAAATCTCAAGAAATAATTGATTTCCAAAAATATAAATTATTCATATTTTCCTTATTTTTTATTCTTAGAAGATGTATATATTTTATTCTCATACTTCATAAATATGATATCCCGTAATACCATGCCTTAATATCCTCTAATAGATATTGAATTAAAAGAAATTGGTTTTCAATAGTTCATCTAAACTTTATAATTAACTTTACAAATCTAAAATATCATTTAATGACATATATAAGTATTTAATTATATAAATAAATAAGTTTATGCGAAAAAGATCATTAGATAAATTAAATAATATTAATATTTAAATTTTAAAAAATACACATGTTATAAAAAACTATAGACAAATTATATAAAGTGAATTTTTAGAGAATAAATTATAAAAAATAACTAATAATTATTAAAAATTCCTTATCATTATCTAGATATAATACATATATATATATATATATATATATATATATATATATATATATAAAGTATAATTTTCATTTTACAACTGATTTGGTAAGGTTAAATTACATTTATCGTGTATAATATTTTATAATTTATTCATATTTTACATTTTTTTTTCCTGATGATTTCATGGAAGAACAAGATTTGTGATTTCTACTTGTTCTAAAGAAGCTTTCCCATCTTTTCTTTTCTTTTCTTTACAGAAAGTTGTGAAATGCCATACCTCACTAACTCATTCCATCACTTTTCCTATTAGACAAGACTTCTCGTGGATATAACCCAACAACAATCAATTCATCCATTAATATTATAATATTAATTAACAGTCAATTAGAGAATCTAATCAGAACATTTATAGTACAACTCAACTCAAATTACTCAATAAAGTTGTACCCTTTATAAGTGATTAATAATTATTATTATGCAACTGTGAAGACTCCAATTGGAAAAAATTGAAGGAAGCATGCTAAGAAGATGCAATGCAATCATCATAGGGTTTGCTTTAAAATTTTGATCTGAAAAGGCTGCTATTTATTAAGACATTACCTCATAGCTTCCTCTCTTGTGCAACTCATCAAAGTATCAACCAACCACTATTTCAGAAATTGCAATCATTTGATACCATTCATTTTTTCACTTAAGTAATGTTAGTTGCACTTGTTTATAAATTTTTTATTCAACACACCTCTTTTGGTATTATTTAGCAAAAAAATATATGTAAAAATAACTATTTTTTTTATTTAGTTCTAAAATATTTATTTTTGTCTCAATTCAATTGCATTTTTTAAGATCTTCACATTCAATGTTGTCCATTTTAACTCCCATAACTCTAACCACTTTGTCTTTAAGAGAGAAATGTTTTATTAAGAGAAAAATGTTTATAAACTTCCCGTTATTTTTATTCCTAGGTAGTATAAAACTTTAGTATTTCTTTTAAAAAGAACTATAAATATCTTTAATCATTCAATAATATTTTATGTATCAAATAACAAATTACCCTTATATTGTAATTTTGAATATGTACTATAAGTTGTGAGATATTCTATTTAATTACTTTCTAAATTAACTACTTTTTTTTTCTCTTTTATTTTTCCATTTCATTGTGATCTTCACGCATAATTTATGCGGCTAAGATTAAATTTTTAAAAGTTGAAACTTGTTATTAAAAATATTTTATTATTTTAAATTAAATTCACATTTAGAATAAATTATATTTTATTTTTGAAGTGTCATAATAACTATTATATTTAAATCAAAACTAAGTGGTACCAATTATTATTATCATTATTATGAATATGATAGTATTCAATTTCAAATTAAATCACATTTTAATTTAACTTCTAATAAATTTTATTTTCTTTGACATAATATTTTTTAATTTTACTATTTTTTAAATATTAATCCAATTAATTTTTTTAATGAGTTAATTTATTCAAAAAATAATATTTGTTTTAATTTATGTAATTAAATGATTGCATGAAAAAAATATTTATCCTATAAATTTAAATGGATTAAAATATTAAATATGTTAAAATAAACTCATAGAAAATGATAAACGAATGAACGAATAAAACTAGGTGGAGAATTTATTTAGACAACTAGCATGGCATAAGCTCACTAGTGATTAGTGAACAACTCACCTATATTTTTTTTTTAATACAATGACAACAATAAAATTTAAATTTAAAATATTGTGCTTATCACTCAAATATTTCTATCACTAAGCCTATATTAGTAGCTCATATGCTTTGTACGTATAACAACTAAAATCTAAATTCTATCATAACACCGACATGATTGATGTCTTAATTTTTAAATTATAATTTCAATAAATGAGTTTAAAAACTATACACTAATATCATAAAAAAAATTACATATTCAATCAATTATAAATTAAATGCTATAATATTTTTAGTTATCAAATTCATTGTTAATGATGATTTGTAATTGGTTAACGGTGTATTACGATAATAATATATGATTTTTTCTCAAAAAAAAAATAAAATTACCATTACTACAGTAATTGTGAAAAACTGAAAATGGCTTGTGGATCCATCTAGTTAAGTTTCAAGCCCCGTCTTTCTTATTGAACCTTCTAGTTTTGGGCCAACATTTATAAGTCCGAGTATGTAACTGACTGTAACTCAACTAAAGCCTTCTTCAAGATTAATGGGCTTATCAAAACAAGAGTGAGGCCCAATAAGAACTCTTCATACTTGCTAAGGTTTAAGAAAAATGCAACTTCCTCCAAATATATTTGTAGTCTCTTTAACTTAGACAATGTGTAATTTTCATCTCCCAAGTTTCTTTTTATTTAATTAAGTTCCTATAATTTTAAAACCAAACAAATTCCTACATATCATAACCAGTTTTTTTTACTTAAAATTCAAAATTTTTTATTCTCTATTTAAAATTTTCATAATTTGAAAATGATCGTACCTGGATTATATTAATGAGTGAGCTTTACGTGATATTTTCTTTCCAAGTCGAATGTGACAGTTAGTAATTACTTGTAGAGACTCTACTGACTAAGAAAGTAATTAGAATAAAGGTAATATGAGTTAAAGATAAAATTTGTCATTAACTAGAGATAATTATGTAATTCAATATATAACAGATATACAAGTAAATATATACTTAAATATGTACTTAAATATGTGGAGAGCGTAATAGAAGGAATTTAATTGGTAGATAGACCATTTTAAATGATTTTAAAATATGTTCTTATCAATACTCACCATTTTAAAACATTAGATATTTATAAAATAAAAAATTCCCCTTTTAAAAACCTAATTTCAAATCATGGTACATCTTTCAAATTGAGCAATTATTTTTTTTAAAAAAAATCTTACAATCATTAAATTATTTTATGTGTTAAATCCATCATAAATACCCAAATGTTTAAATAGAAATAATTATTTGAGTTCAAATAATAAAAAAATTTATTAGATGATAAACTTATTTACCTTTAAAAATAATAAAAGAAATTAACTAGAAAAACTAAGAGACTCCAATCATTTAAAACATAAAAAGAGTAAAAAATACTATTAATCCGATGTGACAAGACTGAATCCAATTCAAAATTGTTGACCATTATTGTGTATGATTGAGAAATGAGAGACAAGAAATATTGAACATGGTAATGGTACCATTTTGAAATGAAGAAGAAGCAGTGAATAGTGTGAAGTGTGAGTAACAGGTGAGGACACATTTCAAAGTAAATGGGCCACAGTACTGAGTCTCCCTTACGCAGTGTCATACATGCATCTCTGACTCTGCGGGTCCATTCTTTGTTGCTGAATTTCTCAAATTAAACCAAAATTTCTTCTATCATAACACCTAAATAATTTAAGGGGTGAATATAATATACCTAGGAGTCAATGTGCATACTCAAATTTCAAATCCATGGCATATATTTTAGGATTAAATAATTCTATTATTGCTAATAGTCAACAAGAATTTTAAATTTGGAAAGTATGTAAGTTTTGATACTAATGTTGATAATAGTCAAGAGAATTTTTCAAAGGTTTAAAAATGTTTTTAGTTACAGTAATTTATTTAACGTTTTTACATTTTTTATCCTTATAGTTCTTTTTCTCCAAAAAAAAATGGTGAAATATTTTATAATGTTGGGAATGGGTCCAATATCCAAACCAATTATAAGCTACTATTTAGGGTAAGCTTATTGATTTTTATAATAAATTTTCAAAATTTTTATCAAATTTAATTTATAATTGATTGATGGTGTAAAACCACTTTAATTAGCAATATTTTTTAAACTCTTCATCATTTAATTTTGAGAAAACTAATAGACAACTAAATTAGACGAAGGAACTTTACAATTTTTTTCTCTTAATTTAAAGATTAAATTAGTTACATCTAGAGTTTAAAATAACTGATTAATCTCTTGAGTACTATTTTTTTTAAACTATACATATTCATTTTGAAAATATTAATTGAAACACCATCGATTATTAGACTATTTAAATATGACAAAAAAGATGAAATATTTTTTAAAATTCTTTTTTAGCCAAAAGTCAAGTTTAAAACTTATGTTAATAACTTCTTTATTTCTTTTAGTTAATTTTAAAATAAAAATAATAAAATAAATAAATATAACGTGAGAAATACTTGGTAATCAATAAAATACAAGTCAATTAATTAATTATTTCATGTTTAATATATATTTATGCAATTTTTTTTTTATTAATTTTTTTTATTTCTTCATCTTTCTTTCCATTTTCTGAAACAATTGTGACTTATATTTATACCGACCGAATATTTCTCATTTGATGTTACCCTTCTCATAGAAAGAAATAACTCAACGCAATATACAAATCCTTTGAGTCGATTCTGTATACAAATTGGATTCGACGTTTACAAAGAAAAACAACTGTAAACAAAACTGTTACCATAAAAAAATTTTGTCATAGAAAAGAAGTAAGATTCCATTTTGCACGTACAATTTGCGAGATCGATCCACCTGAGTACTATGAGAAGGACGTAACGTCACCAAATTCAAATTGAGAAGATTTATAAGAGGCCTCCCTTGAAGAAACAATAACATACATGACTCGTGCATAGGGAACACTCATTACTCCCTATTCATTAACAAAACCAAACATTCACAACCTTTTCTTGGTCCCCCTACTACTATGTACTATATATTCTTAACAAGTTAATATTATGTCACACAATTTATATGTTTCCAAGTTGTTTCAATCAAGTTAAAAGATAAATACAACATATTTTGGGGACCATGTATATATGTGAATGAATTCATCATCAGCATGCTCGTGTGAGTGGGGACCTTGATTTCTACATCAAAATGAACTAAGATAATTTTTTAACATGTATGATATTGATGTTTAGTAGTATGTATCACTACACTATCTATGAAAAGGCAAAGGATACCCGACCCAAATGAAAAATATTTAATAAATAATTAAAATATATAAATAATCAGCTATAAAATATGAAAAGGGAAAAATATGTGTATATATAAAATGTAATTAAAAAAAAATACGTGTATATTTTATAAATGAATTAACTATAAAGAAAAAAATAAATTTATATATATATATATATATATATATATATATATATGACATATATAAACTTAGATTCTCTAACAATAATATTTTTGGATTCTTATGACATATATATGAACTTAAATTCTCTAATAGTAATATTATTAAATTCTCTTACTCAACTTTATATATGAAAGGAAGATTATGGGAAGAGAGCATCATTCACCTTATTGATTGATTTTTAAGATAGAATTAAGAACAAGATAAAATTACAAGGTGATATCATATACATATTTATAATTTTTTCTTAATATAAATAGATTTTTTTTTTGTGAAAATATCATTAATTATATCACTAAAGCATATTAATAAAATACAGATCTTACTTCATGACAATTTTTTAAGCTGAGTTAAATCTAGACTCAAATTTTAAGTTATTTTGGAAGGAAAATTAGGCTTCTTAAGACATACTAGTTATTGTTAGGTTTATTATGCCTCAATTTTTGGCATAATACTCTTAATTTTTCAATTATAGTTTTTTATTTATTTGAAAAATAATACACTAATACTTCTCTTATACATTCGACTCCCTTAATTTATAAAAAACATTATATAAAACTTATAAAAATAATGTTAAAAAATCAAAAAACTATCCGGGGTAATTTCTTAAAATTTTATAGGATATTCGTGTAATTTATTCTAAATAATAATATGATGAAAATCATTTATACAAACAAAAGATAATTTTTAATTCATATAAATTGCAATTCAAATTTAAGAGAAAATGGCTACCAAGGAAAGTCCAAGGCACCTTGTCTGAAATGAAATATACCTAATTGTCAGGCTATACAGTTAATGTCAGGAGCTTTATTTATTTTTTTGTTATTCATCCTCTAAAAAGACAATAGTTAGATGTGGATGAATTAAAAACAATAAATGTTACATTTTTCAACCAAGTCTTTTCGCATAGACTAATAGTTCACTTAATGTTTCACGTTGAATTATTCTGAAAATCCACCTTCTGTATTAACGTTGTTCAGGTAATTTTGTGTTGAGAGATATATAATGGATAAAAATTCATTATTAAACTACCTATTTGAATAATCTTCATGTCAAAAAGTTTAGTTTTTGATATTTAAGATGTCTTAAAAGCCATATATTATTTAGATATATGATTTGTTGCATGTATATAGGTAAGATGCAAATCTCATCTTACAAGTTGTCTTTATAAGATTGAGTTAGATCTATAACTCACATTAATATTTAACATAGTTTATCATAAAATTGTTTGTATCTCGTTATCGAGAGTTATTATTGTTACACTAAGTTTACATCCTATTTATAATAATGATTAATAATAATATAATTTCTTCACCAAACATTTCTCTCACGTGTCCGAACGATAAAGTGCTGGCATTCAAGTTTCCAATGTATATAATACGTACAAAACCATGAAATTTTCTCCACCAAGTTTTTCCACATATGATAAACTAGAAATGTTGAGATCCAGTTCATGCGCAAGTGCATTTGGAAAAGTTGTCCTTTGCAAACTTTTTACACTGAGCTTGGATGTCCACAATAAGATTTGTAATCATATTTGTTGACTAATCTCAATGGACAAAAACAAAAACCATAAGATTGAAATGGATCTTACTTTATTTTCTGTTAAAAGAGTGATTGTACATCTTTTACTTTCCTATTTTTTCCACAAGACTTGCTAGCTTTTTGACCATCAACCTTGTTTTGGTGTAACCTTTTGTTGCTCATGCAATTTACTTATTGTTGTATTTTACTTTCTATATGCTCTTTTTCCTTTTGTCAAAATAAAGGTTTGTTTTATATAATACACTTTTTTAACAAAATAAGAAATATGTTCATCTGCCTAACACCTATATAATAAAAAATTATATTAAGGGGAGGCTGATAGATACATAATATGCATAGAACAAATCCATAATTCATGTATTTTCTTAAACATGATATTAACATGATGAGTATGCTGCTAGAGCCAATAAATTATATTAGGGACATTAAATTAAACGTGAGTATTCTTTTTTCTAATATAGTTTATTTCATATTTAAGGCTATCAAAATTCAAACTATGATCCTCTTGGTTAAGAGTCAAAGCCACTACAAGTTGTATCAATTAGTATTGATAAAGAAAATAATAATTTATAGAGGTAGTAATGTCTATTTCTATTTTTATCCGTAACTCTTGGTTGTATTTCTTCCTACTCGTCCTTTTACCTATTCGAATAAATTAAAAAAAAATTATGAGTTTAAAAACTATGCATTGATTGTGAAAAATAGTTTTATACAAGGGCACTTGTTTCACAGATTTTTTTTTCCATGATCAGGGAAGTTATTTTTAGAAATATAATATAAGAATAACATTCTTGGATATATTTAAAGAAAAGTGTTGGCTAATATTTTCTAGGAATATATTTAAAAAATTAAAATTAAAAATAAAAATAAAATAAAATGAGAATTATGGTGTAATGAGAAGTAACTACTTGTATTCCCATAGAAATATCACACTACCACCAAATATCACACACACCCATGATCATCTAAATCATAACTTGAAAATTTTGTATGATTTATAAGAATTTTTTTATTAACATATGTTGTGATTAATTGACTATAAAAAAATTTCAATGTAGATTCATGAACCCTTATCTTTCTATCATTCAAATAACACTATCTTTTTGTTAAGCATTCCTCTTATTACTTTTGTCTCTATTTTGTATAATCCAAACAAAACATTAGGAAAGACTTGATCGTTGACAAAAAAAAAATTAAATTTTTATTGCAGAAAACGTAGCTGGAATCCTCAAGCTGATTACTATGTACTCTTACACCCACCATTATTGATTATAGAACCTGTCCTTTTCACCTGTTATTGAATAGCTCCAACAATGTTTCAAGTAACTTGGACTATTAACATGTTATTGTTCCATGCACAAAAACAGCTATTCCCGACATAAGTTCGGAACCATTTTCCAGCTTTAACGCCACTAATTCCTCGTTGTCGTCCCATGTTTACGGTCAAATTTCAAGATTGCGCAATCAAGCACATAACACACTAACACGAGGGTCACTCACGTGTGGAACCAAGAACACTTGAATGATCATAGCAATAATATTATGATGAACGCACTCACTATGTATAATTTTTGTTAAGGGTCTAATGTCTAATCATTATTCCATGCCAAGACATAGAACCCCTTTTAAGTCCTCCTTTGGAATTTGGATTTGTTATGCAATGAGTAAAGTTATGAAATAATTTAATTTTAACCATATAACATGTATTTTTTTTTTGTTAAAGTAAAATTAGAGGTGTTTTGACTAATTATGACAAATATGGCAGCATGAAACTTTAGTGCAAGAATATCTACGACAACCCTTTTCTTTTTGAATGAATATTGTGTCTTTGGAGAAAGTTCAAGATAAGAAAGTTAGGTGCAATGATGGTGTTATGCAAGATTGAGGAACACATAGACAAACAAAACGAGAGAATGTGATCAAAGGGGGGGTTTCTCTTTTTTGCATTATTGACAAAAACATGTAGTTGGTTTTGTACTTAGCTGGATCAAGAAAAAAAGGTGCAACTCCAAAAAAAGCAAACTCAATAATTTAAGGGCCTCTTTCATATTGTCAAAATATCATTTCACTCAATTAATCATTAGTCTTCTTGTTAAAATTAACCACTTTCCCTCCAATTTGCACATCTCCAATTCATTCTAAAAAAAATTGCAATGTAGATCCAAAAGGCTACGGTTGGAAAAGGTCTTGTTCCACTAAGATACATAAAGATGACAGATAAATGGCCCCCACATGCCTCTAATTAATCCCCAAAATTCTTGCACTAGTGTCCTTTTGCAAAACAACATATTCTAAATCTTCAAACCCCATCTTTTCATCATTTTCTTTTTTCTACCCCTCTTGCTATTTTCTTTACCACCCCTCCTTTACAAAATAAAAATAACATTCAACATAACATGTTTAGCTTCACATTCCAGATTGCCGACACATCTTAACATGTTTGGTTTCATGTTCTTGAAGATCATAAACTAGGTATCACTCCAAGCAGCAAAAACAGGCAAGTGTGGCATTGAGACTGGCCTCATTTGAGAGGGAAACCAAGAGCCAACAGTGACAGCATTGGCAATAGGGCTAGTAACAATCTTTGATGCCATTGGAGGCTTTGGAAAGAGCAATGTGGGGCCTGTTTTATCAGGGCTACCTTCCCTTGAGCTACTTAAACTTGTCACCAAAGAAGAAGGGTTTGAAAAATGAGTCCCTATCTTAGTAGACTCATCTATCATGCCCTGGCTAGATCCTACTGAGTGATCAATCCCAATGAGATCTTGTAGGGACACAGAGAAAGCAGAACCTCTATTATTATTATTATAATTTCCACACTTCAAGGGCTTTTGGTCACAGTTGTTGTTTGACTGTTGCTGATGATGATACAAACCATTTTCATTATTGTTGTTGTTCACAACACCTTCAACAACTTCAATTTCTTCTCTGTCTATGACTTCTTGTTGGCTTGACACAACATTGTACTCTATAGCCTCAGTTCTTGGCTCACTGTTGTTGTTTCTTCTTGCTAGCTCCCCTGCAAGAAGAGTGTTGCTGGCCATGATCCTTTCAACATCGTACCTTGATATGTCAAAATTTGTCACAGCATTCACCCCACGAAATTTGATTGCAGCTACATCATATGCTTCAGCTGCTTCTTCTTGAGTACCTGAATTTAATTCACATAAAACATTATTTCCCTTTTTCAAAAACAAAATTTATAAATTTAATTTTTTTATCTTATACATGACTTCTTAGTGTCATTGAATCATAAATTATGTATAATAAGTTTCATGAGTATTTGAAAGATAAACCAAAAATTAAACTCAAACTTTTGAGGGTGCATTTTGATTGAATTCAAAATTAAAAGGGCATTTACAAAAAAATTGAACTTTTTTAGGTCATTCTTGTGGATTTTTTCATCTTTGCAGAGAGAACAGCCTTAGAAAAAGTGACTTGTTGCTGTACAAAGTTAGCTATGGATCAGCCTTATAGAAAGCATTGGCAGTCACTAGCATAATAGCATTAATAACAAAGTCCTAAGAATGTATGCATTACATTAGAGTTTCAGTTTTCATGATTCATATGCTAAAGCCTAAAACCCCACTAATGGTATGAAAGATTTGGAAATGAAGTACGAGGAAATGCAACAACTTTCTAAAGGACTTACTGAATGTCCCAAGATAAAGGTCCTTATTTCCTGCAACCCTTCCTATCCTTGCTTGCCACCTGCCATGTTGGTGGTGCCTGCACAATAGTGAAAAGTAAATTTAACTCTTGTTAAATCACAATTTTGATTAATATAATTCATAAAAAAAAGAGTAGCAGGGAAATGCATGAACCTTGTCACTCCTCTGTACATTGAGGCACCCCTTGAGAACCCACTACTCTTTCTGCAAAGCAATCACCAACATCATCATTAAACATTACAAATAATTGGTAGCTTTTAGCATAAAAAAAAAATTTAATAACTATGCACTAATGTATAAAATTTCACATTATTAATCAATCAAATATCTTATATTTCTGACTGAATAATAATGTAAAATTACTTTACATAACTATATGGTGTATTTTCTATAAAATGATAATAATAACAACATATATGCACCTTCTCAAGTGGGCCACATATTCCTGTCTAGTCATGTTCTTCATTTCTTCAAGTTCAATATGGTAATTTTCTACCTGCCAGATAGAAGAAAAAAAATGGGACTCCAAGGAGAACAAGATTTTGAGCCAAAAATGCCATATGAATTGAACAATACCGGAAAGTTTATGTGAGTTGAAGGTCCCCAATACTTGAGAGCAGCAAGATCATAAGCCCTTGCAGCTTTCTCTTCCATGTCATAGCCACCTTTAAAATTCACAAAAAAATAAAATCACCAATCAAATTAGTGTTTAACAAAAGCAAACAGATTGAAGTGTAGATACTTGGAATGGGACTTCGAACATACCCAAATAAACTGTGACATGCAACGTTTTGTTGAGTGGTCAATAGTCATCCACATTGTGAACACACAACAAGTGAAATAAAGTTAGTGGACACAGCTCATATATAAAGTAAGAAGAAATACTTCTAAGCAATAGAAAAAACAATGTGACCAAATTTGGTGACAATTTTTATTAATTTTAATTTTATTTTTTGTTCTAACCTTGTCTTCCTTTCCTGGTTTGTCCTTCCTTCTTGCAACTGTTATCCCACAAATGTGCTTCATATCTACCAGTCCATCTATGCCTAATAAACCACCAAGCAAAGAAATCACCACAAAATTGACTTGAAAATAACAAAAACTAAAGAAGCAAACAACAATAACTAATTAAACTCGAAAAGTAGAGTCACCATGAAATAAACTCCAAAAATTTCAGAAAGTGGACCAATAGAGATGATTAAGTAAGAAAAACTACTATGGTAAAAGTTACACAAATATAATGGTTAAGGTGAAGTGAAACTAACGAACCTCGTGACACCTCTATACTGAGAAGTTCTTTGCCCAAATGTGTCAATAGATTTCCTATGCACAGGTTGCTTCTGTCCAAGCTTACCAGACCCTCTCTTTTTAACCTCCACAGCAACAGAATCAGTATTACAATTTGAGATCTGAGTTGGAACAGTGACACAACTTGATTGAGAACCAGGACTCATGGACAAAGTCAAAGATTGTAACTCTCCACAACCAACACTTGCAACACCAACATTTCCAGAACTACCATGATCCTCAGCAAGTCCAACACTACTACTATTATTATTCACTTGATTCTCATGCTGTTCCATATTGTTGTGTTGAGTAGAAGAATATTCCCTCTGTGGCACCCAGTTTTTGAAGCAAGCAATGCTTTCTTCCACCACTTGAGGCATTTGAGAGCTGCAAATTGCAACATGTGGTTCCTTGGCTTCTTCCTCTACATTGTAAATTCCAAGACCAGAGTAATATGCATGAGTTTGGTGCCTGAAAGGGTCAGAGAGAAGGTCCAAAGAAGAAGAATGGTCTCTTGTTGTTACAGGTTCAGCATTCTGGTTAGTATAGTATATGCTGTCTAAGCTTAAAGCCATTGCTTCTCTTTCATGGTTTCCATAGTCTTGTGCCCCCATAGTTGCACCACCTAGAAAATCCTCAAGTTTTGGTGATGAAGTTGGCACCATCACTTCAACAAAGCCAAAAAACTATCTTAGATTCACACAAAATTTCCAAACAATAAAAACAAAAATTAGTGCTACTTTTTATATTATTATTTCTATCAAAATTAGAATTTCATTTTGATTAAGTTGTTACATTAAAAGTATATCATTTTTTAATCCAAACTTTTTATTATACATATGATCAAGATAAAAAATAAATTTTGATGAAAAAAATTTGAATGCATGGAAGAGGGTAAGAAGAAGTACTACTACCTGGGGTTTGTGATCTGGTGAGGGAATCCATAATGCAAAGTGAGCCATCAGATTTGAGAGGCATCATGGATAAAGGGGTGTGAAAGCCACTGTTATCTGCAACACCATAACAGATTCCTGAGGTGTTAAGGTGTGAAGATGACATGTAGAAGTCAGTGGGAATAGTAGCAGTTGAAGAAGGGTGAGTGTTATGATAGAAGTGATTATGATGATGATGATGTGGAGGGCCAGAAGATGAAGAAGAAGTAACATGATCCATTTTCATGTGGGGTGAGAGAGAAAACCCCAACCAGTTATGATTGTTACCATCATCATCTGTGTTGCTATCATTCATGGACTTCATCTTGTGTGTGTTTTTAGCTTCTCAACCAAAATAAAAATGTTTGAAAATCTTGCTACAAACTTATATCTATATCTATCTTGCAGTAGCACTTAGCCAAAGTCAATCATTGGGTGCCAAATAAACAAATAATATCAAAATAATAATATGAATAGTAATAATCTCTATGCTGCCAATGAATTTTGTTGTTTAGCTACAACCAAGTTTTTTTCTTCTTTTCTTTTTCTTTCCTCACACAAAACCAAACCAAAAACTCTTTCTTTCTTTCTTTGGTTCTTCAGTGGAATGTAACAAAACTGGTCTCTTTAAACTAAGCAGAAGGAATAAGTTACTAGCAAGTGATGTTGGGAGCACACACTTCTTTCCATAGGGATCTGTGTGTGTATACACACACATATACACGTAAAAGTCTCTTATTTTTTTTATTTTTGGTTGAAAAATAGGAAAAAATTCTGGCACCCCACTTAGCTTTTTGTTAGAAGCTATTTTAAACTGAGAAACAAATATCAGATGGATAAGAAGAAAGAGCCCAAAATGGTAATGGTGAGAGAAACTTTATTTGGTCAGTTTCTGAAAACTTGAATGCTAGTAGGTGAATCTAGTGCTGAATCTAGTAGGTTTTAATCAATAAAAAAATGTTTCTTCTGGTCATACATATATTTTTTAGTAAATATATATTATATTCAATAGTTTACTTAGTATTTCTTTCTCATTCAATTTCAATATTTTTTATAAGTTATGTCATATGAACTTTTATTTTTTACATTTTTCTCAATCAACTATTTATTTATAATCAAACTTTTAAAATTTGTAAGTTTTATCACAAATTTTCAAAATTTTATATGGGCTAATGAAATGAAAAAATTTATAATTTTTTTAAAAATTATAATAAAATAATTGAATGACGAGATTATTAAAATAGATAAATAAAATAATTGAGTGACAAAATTTAGAAATCATGAAAGTTGAATGAAATAATCATGAAACTAATTTATTTTTTCTTTTCATCTACTTAATTGATTAAAATGAAAGAATTGTATTTAAGAAACCAAAATTATAACTATTAATTGTTAAGAATTAACTTTAAAATATGAAAAAACTCATTCTAAAGAAGACATATTTTTTTTCATGTCAATTATGTTTTGTTTTTTTCTTTTCATTCACATTGCTAATGAAATATGAAAGTGTTTTTAATATTTTTGGTTATTTAAATTTTGTTGATAACGGTGACAAGGTAGCAGTGCGGTGAAAGGGGGCCATAGATTTGACAGGCACGACATATCTGCCCATCCAGTCACTTCATACAGTACACCCATTCTGTGCCACCTGCATACTGCAATCTCTATAAGCATCTTCTATTTTATTTTATTTTATTCTATTAACAATTAAATAAATCACTATTCATACACATATATTAAATTATTTTTATAATATAAAACTGTTCATGCATTTAAAATATAGACAACTGAATATTTTGTGTACCATGTAGATTCTTTTCATTTTTAAAATAAAAATTTGAAATATTGATATCAAATTTCAATATATATAATTTTAATAAATGTATATAAATGATTTAAATTTATATATTAAAAGAAAAAATATTATAATAATTAATGAGACTTAAGGAATTGTAGTTAATAAGATTAAGTGTTATTCACCAGAAATAAAAATAAAGTACTGTTTCTTAAATACACCTGCATGAGGACAAATTATTGTTAACTGTGAATGTTCACGGGTTCACGTACTTTCTTGTACAACAACCAATATTTCTTTTTTAAAATACGATACTTAAATATTATTTATATAATCATAATATATTCAAAACTCATAACAAATAAATTATATATAAATTATGAGATAATTTTTTATTATTATCAGTAGTTTATTTTATAAAATTATTAAGGTTTAATCTAAAATAAAAGTAGAAAAGAGTAATTTGGGTAATTGAAAAAACAAATTCACAAGTTGCAGCATTAGTGATGCATGAAATATAGTAATATATGCTAACAGGTGGATATTTAATCTTATTTTTAAGAATTTATGATACGGAAGTTCATAGTTCACTAAAAAAATTTAGCTGACTACATTTATTAATTTGAAATAATATCATGATTATTAAAAAGAATTTATATTTTCATGTTTTTGCAAATTAATTTAATTAGTTAATTTTATCTAGATTTAACGTGACTTTTGTTTTGTTGTTATTAGAAAGATATTTTAGTTAGTTTTTAATTTTTTAGAGTAAAAAAATTTATTTAACTGTTTGGTAAATAAATTTTGAACAAGTGTTTTTTTTATTTTTTAATTTGTAAGTTTTTGAGACGCTGTTACTAATAGAATTTTAAATAATAATAATAATTTTTACCTGATAATCTTTTATACTCTACTCATCTTTATCTTTAAAATATTTACTAAATCTTTCAATTATTATTTTTGAATAAAGTGAGATTCTCTGTTTATATGAGAGATTTTGTTAAAATTAACTAAAAATAGTTTAAAATATAATTTAATAATAAAATATACTATTTGAAATGTTATAATAATTACAACTAATAATGTAATTAAAATAGATATTTTTTAAATAAATACTGGAAAATGAAAAATGAAAATATGTTTTTATTATTTTTTATTTATCAATTAATTCAATTTAACAACTTTCAGCTGTTAACTTTCCAGCTACTAACTAGGATTCTAGCCTTGACCTAACTTTCCAACTAGTTATATTAAATATATTTCATGTATATTTACATAAATTCAGCTGATTAAAATAAAATTATTTAAAAACTTCACGTATTAAATTCTTTTAAAATTTTTAAATTAATATGTCACATAAATCAGTTAAAGATTTAACATTTCACTTTAAAATAAGTAAAATAAAACTCATTAAATTTTAAAATATTAAAAATATTTTTTTAAAAATTTAATATATACAAAAGAAACATACAACATTATAAACTAAAAATTACATAAGCATTTAGTTTATGAGTCAAAAAAGTGATAAAGTTGCTGAAACTTTGAAAATTTTAGTTTTTTGTTAAATAGAAAGATGATATAGAAAACTTTACTGTCACCATGAATGGGTGACAGCTTCACCGTCGATCAGACAAAAAATGGCTTCCTTTGTGGGTCATATGCATCTCACCTCTGCACTTTATGACTCTGCATCCTCCTCATTCATGAAAAAATATCTAATAATAAAATTACAAATTTAATTTTGACGAATTACTAATTTATTAATTAATAAAATTATATTCTATCCATGTAATTTTATAAGTAATTATTATTATAAATCAGTAATTTTTAATATAACAATCTTATAGGAAATAAAAAAGTCTAACTCAATTAGTTTAATATTGTAGTTTTTTTTTTATCTGTCTTTTATTGTTTCAAATATATTAAATAATTCCTATAGAAAAAATTTATACTATAAAGGTCTTGAAATGAAAGTATAAGACCAATATCAAATTTTTACAGTAAAATAACTAACAAACTGCTGGTTTGAAAGAGAATGGGATTATAAGGGATAAAAGATTTTAAAATTAACTTTTCTATGAAGAAAATGTAATTAGAAAAAATAATTTATATTTTTAATTGCAAGAATTTTTAAAAATATTATCTCACCCACATTGACGATTTCATATCATTTGTTGAACTATACAAATAAAAATTACTTATTACTAAATTAAATTTATAACTCACATTTCTAACTATAAATATTATAAAATTATTTATAATTATTAAACTTATCTCGTACATCATTATTTAATTTTCGCACTTAAAATATTGGATGTACTAGTATATATTTACCCAGTAACATGATGCTAAATGTATTTTTAAAAAATAAATTATTTCAAAGGTCTTTGTTTTCACCTATTCTTCATTTTAAAAATCATTTTTGTTTTTTATAACAACAATCACAATCTATACTATGTTTTATAATATCATGGTGAATACCAATTACTAGAAAGACAAATTTAAAATCATATTTATATATGTCCAGCTGGTTATACATATATTTTATATTACATTTAATAGACTCAGAAAGTATTCACTGCCCCTAGACCTGCAACTGCAAATTCTGTGGTAAAATAAAAAATAAGATGTTAACGTGTACCCAAAGAAAAATATAAAATAAAATAAACAATCAAAATGTTCTTTGACCTATTGTCTTTTCTCTTAACTAATTTTTAAATTAATAAAATTATATAAATAATTTATGAAGATACATATCATATTTAAAAATTTTTTTACATCCAGAAATTTTATTCTCTGTGAATTATAATTCTCGTCATCATGATTCACAAGAAATATAAAATATGTTTAATTACTGAAAAAATATTTATATTTCACAATTTTTTTATAATTTTAATTATTAATTATATTAAATAACTTAATAAGAATTAGGTTTACTAGATTGATTAAAACTAGTTATTTTTAGGTATAATGTGATAATAATTGAAAATTATTTAAAAATCCTAATTTGAAAAATAAATTAATAATTTATTCTATAAAATATAAATATAATACCTTGAAAGCCTTTTACTTTTTTTCACTGTCTCTTTGTGGATAGTCAACAACTACTTCCAGACAAAAAGAGAAAGTGGGTCTTTGATAAGCTTGAAATATTCCAGAAATGATGATCAAAAGGGACCCAAAACAGACTTTATGACCATAATGCATTTTACTCTTCAAATTTTCTCTAAACAATTTCTCTAATCATAAATAGTATCTATCAAACGTGGATGCCTTTTTTAAATTTTGTAGTGACAAGATTTTTGATCACTCTTAATATGCATATGTTTTTCAGTAAGAAAATTATACAGTCAGTAAAAATTATAATATGTATAATTTTAAAGATGATGATTATAATTTAATAGATGTACATTTTCAATTTATATACAAAGAAAAAATTTAATTTAATTTCCACATAATATATCTTTAAAAATATCAATAAATGTTAATTAAGAGTAATTAAGGTTGATAGTGAATTGTTAAAGATGATTAACAAATTTAAATTTTAAATGTGATTAAGTCTTGAATTAAACATTTATCTGTATATTTAATCTCATGTGTGGATTAAATTTTTTTATTTTATATTAACAAAATAAAATTGTTAGAATACTATTATATGTGTATTTTGTATTTTCACATTATTAACAAATTTGGTAATTTTAATATTTTAAATAAATTAAAAATCTTAATAAATCAAAGATGTGAATTGTAAATGTAAAATATTTCGTAAAATTAAATGAAATTTTAAAATATATTAAAGGTACTGTAGAAAAAATAATGATTTAAATATAAAACTATAATAAATAATTTTATAATTTTTTTTAAAAAAATTATTTAATAAAAATAAAAATAATAATTATGAAAAAGAGAATTTCTTTAACCAATAATTATTCAGAGTAATCTTCCATTGAACGATAGCAAAATAAAACTAAAATTTTAAATGTTGAGAATTTTTGGTACTGTTTTTAAAACATCACATGTGATTGTGTGATCTTTATATTTGAAAAATAAGCCCACGTTGTTCAAACGAAATTAATAAAGCTTAGTTGTAAGGTTCATATATATATATATATCAAGCCAAGAAAAACAAGTAGGGGTACTTAATTGTAAAAATTCTCTAAACCATTTCCTAGAATAACATTTGATTTTAATTAAATAAATAAAGAATGAATTTTATTAGTCTTTAATCTCATCTTAAATTTTGATCTAATCAATTTTAGGTCAATTTATTAATTTAAATTTATTATCTAATCATTTAGGAATGATTTGTCACCTTGCATGTTTAGCAATGATTTTCGTTTGTGATTAAGAAAATAACTATAATAAATCAAATAATTAAAGATAATTATATTTTATAATATATATTTAGACGGATCGGGTAATTCAATAATCAATCCAAATCTATCCTAATCCAAGATCAGATAATAATGAAATCAATTCTTTATTTATTTTGTCTTTTTGAAATGAAGTTCAACCTAAATCTATCTTAAATTAAATTAAATTAAAAAAAAGTTAGATAATTATTACAATAGTGATAATTATGTCATCTCATTAAATAGAATACCGTACAAGGTAAGATCTGATTTTCAGAGACAAGTTTAATTATGTTCTAATGCTTTAACTTTTGAGCCACTCCTTTCTTTTACCAAATGGAGGAATAATGTTTAAAAAGACATTCTGACACGTTTAAGTCAATAGATATTTGAATAACGTGTTTGCAACATTGTGATAATAACAATGCAGTGTATGTAAAAAACCTTTTAAAGAAAAAAACATAAAACCCATTTTAATGTTTCAATGAAATTAATTTATCAGTTAGAAATATTATTAGTCTGAATAAAAAAATGTGTATATCATATAATCAACCTAAGTTAAATTTAGTTAAAAAAAAATATCCACAAATTGATAAATCAATATTCAAATTTTAGTTAAAAGAAGTGTTTATTGTTGGTATTCAAGCATATATCAAACAGATATAATCACATTCAATATGGAACAATAGATTAGTGCAGTTTAGGTAATTTCCAGAAGTTCAAAACAAGAAATTAAATAATGAAAAACCTTTTCACATTAACTGAACATGTATAGATGCTAAATTATTAATCATTTCTTTGAATACCTCTTCAATTATGAGATAATATTCCATTTTCGTGCTTTATATCTCTAAATATAGTATATATTTCAAATTTTGGACATGAAAAAATTGCTGATATGAAATTAAACTTGTGGATATTTTCTTTCAATTTTATATTATTTAATATAATTTGATGAGTTCAAAAATCATGTACTAATTATATAAAATAATTATTTAATTATAAATAAAATTTATGTCAAAAAATCTCACATTATCTAAAGAAAAGATCGATTACGTTAATATAATTGATGACAAACTTTATCTTAATCATTTTATAAAATTAAATTAAGCTCAATTTATAATTTTTAGATGATACCAGAGTCTATCTTAAAATTAATAAAAATGTTAGATTATCTGTTACTGAATTATATTAAAGCACTTATTTATACATCAATATTGTGAAATTAAGTTAAACGAAGTTGAGTTAAGCCTGATCTCCTATAATAAAATCAATAAACTTAACCTGCATAATACATGATAAGTAATAATAGACGGTGGTGGTGAGTTGATTATATAAAACTTTTATGCTATTATATATAAATATTTCTCTTTGATTTTATAACATAATTTCATATTATTCAAGATATATCTTTCTATTCCTGGTCAAACAATCTCTTCTTTCTGACATTTTCATTTTTCATTCAACATTTTTTCTGTTGATGGACATGAATGTACTAAGCTCTGTGGCTACCAAGCTGAGTAGTCGAGGTTATTTGTCTATGTAGATGAAAAATGTTTGACGTAAATTTGCATGGAATGCTTAGTGGAGACAAATTTTCAAAGGGGAATGATTTTGGTTTGAACCCAATGAAAGGCTTTGTCCCAATTTTAGAAGAAAAAGTGATGAGAGGACATGGCTCTCTGCTTCCACACATAGACTAAAATTGATTCTTTCACTATTGCAAAACGATGGAGTATCTACTATAGTCAGCAACAAGAAAAAGTTATTGTTTAATAATAAGGGTCATATTTATGTTGTATGATTAAAAATAATTGTATACAATGTAAAAAAAATATTGTGACAAATTGAAAGATTTAAATAAAGTTTTGTATTTTTTTAACGAACATAATTTTATTTTTGTAAAATAGTATTTAAAAAATAAAAAATCAATTAATTAATACAATTAAAATAAAAAATTAAAAATATTTTCTCTTAGAAAAATAAGAATAATACAGAAAGTGATTTTTTTTAATATTCACTTTAAACTAAAAATGCAGAAAAAAAAACATTTTGACTTGAAAAAAATGTGAAAAAAAACAAGAGGAAGACATTTATTGCTATTTTTAATTACTTTAATGAGCTTAAGTTAATGATAAATATATTTTATTTTATTTTAAATATTTTTATAACATATATTAATATTATAAGTAAAATAAAAATATATAATTATTAAAACATTGAAAATTAGGAAAGATAAAAATTATATAAAATGAAAACAACTTTTAAGATAGAAAAATATGAATTTAGTCATAGTGGGAGAAAGTGTAATTTAACACTTTATTAAAAGAGAATATTCAATAAAAATGAATATGACAAACTAGAAAAAGAATGGTATATATATATATATATATATATAATGATGTTAATTATTTATATTTCACATTTTTATAATACTTTCTTGTATAAATTTTGGTTTTGTGTTCCCTTTACATTAAGTCCTACTACTTCCCTTCCTATTTGTTTTCTTCTATATATATACTTTCTTATATTTATGTTCAAATAAATATTAGTTTTTTATTGCGTAAACATCTGACTAAAAGATAAAATATTTAAAATGAATATTTAGATTAAGATATTTAAATTTAACACTAATTGTATACCTTTTAATTGAAAAGTAAATCTATCCTCTTATTCTAAGAATAGGTTCATTTGGGCTCAAAAATTCAAATTTTGCATTTATGTAAAGAAGTTATTAGTGATTCTTTGACTTAACGGTGACCGATTCTCTTATATTTATCCTTTTCTCTCAAAATTAATTCAATCTAATTTGCAACACATGCATTCTTAAATTTAGCAATTCAATTTAATTTCGAACCATCTGTGTATGTGAAAATACAACTTATCATGACACTAACGTGGGTCTAATCAATTCTATTTATTGTTCCAAACACTTCCCTATTTTTCATTTTCTGCTTTAATCCAATTTTAATCTTACTTTAACCTTAGCACAACATGATATAACAAGGATGGCCTCAACCTTTCTGTTAAAGATTTCACCTTGCTTCTTTCCCATCACAATTCAATGAATTCACTTCTGTTCTTAACCCTTTTCACTTCTAATAACTCTATAAGCTATATACAAAGCTATGTAAGTATTACAATAAAAAATTAGTGAATACACTTAAAATGTACAAAGCTATGTAAGTATTATACTTATAGGATATGATATAGAAAAAAATTAAGAGAAAATTAAAATTTTAGGGACTTATATATAATACCTTTTCATTAAAAAAAAATATAGCTAATGATCATAGAAGGATTTCAAGAATAAAGAATTGAAATTAATACGTTCAACAAAAAGTTGTCATTATTTTACGTAAATTATTACAATAATCATGAAATTGGTTTATTATCACACATCCAAATTATAAAACATTGAGTTGATGTTTGGATTTCAGTTATAAATCTTGTGATTGCTATTCAACTGATAAGATATAATAAATATAAAAGTAATGATGTTATTCATGGATTTATTCTTTACTCTTTACTTTTCTGAAAAAGTTTATATTCAACAAAAATCAAACACATTCTCTCAGTCTACCAAGTGAGTTATCAACTGAATTACACTTATTTAATTTCTCTCTTTAATAATATTAATGAGATAAATCTAATATATAAATAATTAGAGCATTAATAAATTTTGAAAAAATAATCTGCATTGTGAAGATTAAATCTATAATTGCCTGTTTAGAAAGGTTTCACTGATTTTTATGAGTTATGGCCTCTTTCTTTTCACCAAACCATTATGGCAAACATTCTTGTCACTAGTTCAAACTCTTCAGTATATACTCATGCATGTCAATGATTGCTATGAAGACTAATATGTTAGCAAATTGAATTTGATAAATCATTGCAAAAAAAAATAAAAAAAAATGGTTGATCATGTAATATAATGTTATGACATAGTTTGAACAATGAAACTTTTGTGTCTCCTCTGTCACAGCTTCTGTTAAACACTGAATTAATAAGTCACTGACATTATGGAAGAAAAAGACGTGAAACTAACTAGGAAGACAAAACAGACAACTGTTCAGATGCACTAAACAGTTGAACCAAACCACGCAGAGATGGATATTCAATATTTTAAATGTTTTCATCGTTTAAGTTCAGTAACTTCTTTGAAATTGTTTAAGAAAGGACTAATAATAGTTTCATACTTCAATTAGTTTTTTTAATGACTACAAAATTCACGTATCAATGAATATTGTTAATTTTCTAATTAATGTTTGTTAATTATTATGAGAATTAAATTTTTAAAATTTTTAAAATTAGGAAAACTAAATATCTTAATCATAAAAACGTGGAACAAATATATTATAAACTTAATTAACTTTAATAAACATTAAAAATTATTTATGAATATTAGTATATACCATTAGATTTTGAGTTTAAAAATTCTCTCTAAGAATAAATTATATTTTATACGGTTTTTTAAGTTTTTAACATGAAAATTAATAAACTTATAATACGTAATAAATTGTAATTGGTTGACTAAACTAAATATCTTATATTATTATTATTATTAGTGTATTAATTAATTAATGATGTAAATTACATGGCAGTGTAAATTATTTTCTCTTAGATTTTTAGGTATATTAATTTAGATTATTTTTTAATCCAGAGTCAAAGATTGATTTCTCAATATATAAAAACGTATTTAAAGAGTTAACAATTTATAATCGGATTTTATCGATATACACTTATCAAAGTTCAAACTTTTAATTATGTTGTTAACATTAATTATATTTTAAAATGTGAAAGAATAATAAAATATTTATTATCAATTTTAAGATAAATTTCTTAATTTTAAATTTTATTATTTTTAAAAACTAATATGATACTTTATAAATTTTCCTAAAGCTAAAGTGTTGATTTACCATTATATTTATTGTGAGAAATCTAGCCATGTAATTAAGTCACAGATAATGATAGTAAAACTTTAATTTCTAACCAACTACAATACATACTACCAATTAATTTATCCATAAAATATACACATATAAATATATATATTTTTCACTTTTCTCAACAGTATTTACTAATATTTTTCATGATATGTATATTGTAAGTGTCTATTAATATTTTTGATGATAATATATAACTAAGGAGCATGTCATGAATGTGGACAGAGAAAGTATGAAATGAAGGAAAAACATAATAATATGCAGTAATGAGAATCACGTGAGATCAGGAAATATCCAGCATTGATTCATTCATCACAGCAGAAGAGAAGGAAGCTAGCTAGGTAAAGAAGTTATAGAGAAGAGATGATGATAATGATAATGATATCATCTGATATCTGATATCTGATATCTGATATCAAAGCAATGCATAAAACAAAGTTAGATTTTGAGATCACTGTCCCCTGCTGTGATGGCTACCATTCTTGAACTGAGAAAGATCACACACACATACACACTAGCTGCTGCTGCTGCAGTAATTGTGTGTGGCCCTGTGCACTTGTGCTAGCTAGCTGCCTGTGCCTTCTCTGCACCTCACTCTGTCACTGCATGTATGTCAGCACTCTCGCCACACCATGTTTGTCTATCTATGTCTATCTTTCAAAATATCATCAAATCAAATACCCTTTCATGTCAGCACCAAACCAAACAATTTGTTCTACAACCTTTTGTCTTTCTATACCAACTCACAAACTCTCTCTCTTTATTATTCTCTCTTATATGCAAGAATTGTCCCTTCAAACTTCAACAACTCATATTCAATATGAATGAGTTTGAATTAAGTTATCATTTTAATTTTTTTTGAAAAAAAAAAGAGAGCTTAGAGTAATTTAAATTTCAAGATAAAGAATAGTAAAAGAATAGTTTTTTAGAGTGCAAGATGTTTATAATCTCTATTTTTAAAAAATATTGGTGGTTAAAAATTAGGAACTAAAATGATAAAATAAATTTTAAGAATTAAAATGATAGTAAATAATTAAATTTAAATATTAAAATAATAATAAATATATTTTAAAGATTATTTTATTATTTATCTAAAAAATAAATTACTTGATTCTCGTATAAGAAAAAAAATTATGATTACTCACCATATTTATGTTTAAATAGTAGTTGTAAAATTGATTTTTAAGATGTTAGTAACTTGTATTTAAATGTTTTTAATTGTAAATTTAAATTTGTAACAAATTTTTATAAGTTTTTATTCAATATAAAAATTACTCAAATTTGTTTTTAAGTTACAATTAACTATGAATTTGGAATTAATTTTAAATTCTTTTTAATCTACAATCAAAGATATAAAAAATTATGAAAATAAATCTTGGACTTAAAAATTAATTTTATAATACATGAATTACTTAAATATATAATTAAGAATTAATATACATGCAAAAAAAAAATAGTATTGGAAAGAGATTATTTATGTCTACTATACATAAGGTATTCTTAATAATAGATGAAAATAATTGCTTACAAGAGTGAAGAAATAAAAACTCAAATTAATGCAATATCTTGTTCTGGACTCTTTCTCTTGAATCCCTTCATCCCCACCCTCTTGAAATGTCAATATCTAAGCTTGCATGTCATGTCACGATCACCTTAGATTCTTAGTCTCTCGACTTATCAAGGGTGTGTGCCTTCTTTTACCTCTTTTTCTCATTCTTGACTTCTTGTTCTTCTCTTTTTCTTATTTTAATGTAGACAGCGATTGAAAGAGTTCAGAGACAACTTGGTGTCTTCTTGCTAGCTTTTGATGATCCTTTTTTTCTTTTCATCTAACCTTTCGGTTCTTGTTATCACCAATGTCGCAATAAACTAAGAAAAATACAGTGATGCATGAGAGGAATCCCTCAAAAAGTGTACTGTTGAGAAAACAATCCATATCCTAAGGCACTTTCTCTGGTGTACAAGTTTCTAAGAAAGTGAAAATGATATCAAATTTGTTCTTGGAAGTTGGACGTTGTATTACTTATTATATAATATAAATATATAACCATTTAAAATTAAAATTTTTTATTACCTGTTTTGTATTTTTTAAATTTTTTTAAAAAATATTCATTTTACACCTTCATAATTAGTCATTTAAATTTTAAAATAATTAATATAAAATAATAATAATTTTTAAATGTCAAATCTTAAAAAAAACAGTAATAAGATGTTATTCACGTACCATTCCATCCTCGTAACGAAATTTTCTTATTTTTTATTCATAGTCGAGGTTAAAAATTATTACTATTTTAAAATTTAATCATTAATAATATTATCTTGAAATTAATGTTTTTAAGATGAAAATACTTAAGAGATAGAAATAAAAAAAAATTAAATTTAAAGAATTAAAAAAGTTCCAAAATCAGTGACCTAATAACATTTAAATTTAGCATGCAATGTACATATAATATTTGAAAGTACTTGGATTATATAGGTAGGTAGATCTTGATGAAAGTAGCTAGGGTTTGGCACTTAGTTCAAAAAATAACCCTTGTCCTACCCTTGTCACTACTATAGTACTTGAAGTATGATATGATGCAATTCATTGATTCAATGACTATGCTGTGTTTGGTTTTATGTATTGACTCAAGTTGCTATCGGTTATTAATGGAAGAGACTATGATGTTTCTTATTTTACGGTATTATTGGTTTTTAAGACCAAGCAAGCATTAACTGACTTGACAGGAATGTGATGAAAAAGAAAGCTAACCACACAATGCACAATTTCATAGTAAAATAAAATTATAGAAGCACAAAATTAATAATCCTTTTGGTTAAACATTAACTTTGTACGTGTGATAAGCAAAACAATGTGGAATCTCTTTATCCAAAGGATATAATGTTAGCTTCTTGCTTTTATTGGGCATGCCTGCATCTTCCACATTGACAGTGTTTGTCATAAATTTTATTCTTTAATTATTAAATTCTATTCTTCTACAGATATTTTCATCAAACTAATGTTTAAATAATTAATTCATCTAGATAAGTATGAGTATAAAATATCATAACAATTTACATATCTTAATTTTGTTCTAGTACCTCGTTTAAATTCTCTGAACATATTCCATCAACATTTTGAATGATGAACTCATAATTATTTTTTTGTGCTTGTTAATAATGGTTATCAAGTTATAATTATGTAATAATTTTTATGAAGAGCTGTCTTAAGTAGTAGGAGAAAAAAAAATGTGAAAATTCAACTCCAAAATTATCATGTTAATATAATAAATTGTAAATAAATATTTTCAGAGAATGACAAATAGTATTAGTATGATATCTGTGTAAAACAATTTTGTTTTGTATTCTATAGTATCTTCCTTATATTTATGGAATAATTCTTATGAATCTTTATCATGTTGTATTTGAAAACATAACAAACAAGTGATGGATTTTATGCCATTTCATGAACCATGAATATGGTATAATTCTACAAAGTTTTGCAGAGATAATAGACACTATTTATCACTGTTGTGCAGAGTTCTCGTTCGTGATTTCATTGAATTAGACAGATTATATCTTGTTTTCTTTTTTTAATTTGCATTTATCTCTTTTTTTAAGAAAGTTGGTATAAGATTTGGATATGTTAATGTAATTTTGGATTTTATAAAGAATATTATGATAAGGGTTTTAAATTTAAGAAGTAATTATGTAGAAAATTAAAAAAAAAATATAGGAGGATAGTTATGTATATAGAGAAAAATTCAAGAGGTGTTACTATTATTCATTTATTTCTTCTAATAAAAATGTTTAAATTTTATAATAGTTTACTATTTGTTTTCATATTTGACGATTTTTTGTTGTATTCAAACTTTTATCATAAAAAGAAATTATATGAGTGTCTAAGAAGGTTAAAACAAAATACATACTAACTTATGTCATAAACATTACCAT
Organism: Hylodesmum podocarpum; assembly: GCA_026586105.1. Classification (NCBI taxonomy): domain Eukaryota; kingdom Viridiplantae; phylum Streptophyta; class Magnoliopsida; order Fabales; family Fabaceae; genus Hylodesmum; species Hylodesmum podocarpum. The sequence continues at coordinate 2,691,846 of JALJEV010001430.1, read as the reverse complement.
AAAACTTTTAACTATGTGTTTGTTTTAAAATTTAGGAAATTTAATTTTAAATCATTAAATATAATTGAAATATGTTTGCTGGATTCATCTTCATTATAAATTTATGTTTGAATTAAGGGTAATGTGTCAGAGAAACTGACTTGCTAAAATGTGCAAAACACACAAACCCTAAATTATATTTTATTGTGGGTGGTACTGTTTCGTTACTTGACTCGTATAATTTTATTTTTTTATTATGATTTTAATATTTTTAAATATACAAATTATACATAATTATCAATAATTAATTAATTAACATAATAATAATATAGCGTTGTCCATAAAATAGACAGCACCGATAAATTTACTTTATTCTTTTAATTAGTTATACATATCTAATAACAGGAACTTGAAAGTTGTAACTTTTTTTAATATAATTTCGTGTGCGAGTAGATAAATAATTTAATTAAGTTTTTATTGAATAGACTTTTATTATTTAAACATATTGTGTATATGTTATTTTTATAGTCAGAGAAAATAAATTTATTTGAAGAAAATAAATTGTAAGGTGCATGTTTTCATAGTTATCATATAAAGTAATATTAGATAAAATATTGCTGCGTTTATAATTTTTAGTAACATTTCGTTAATAAATTTATTATTATAAATATAAAAATGTTATTAATTTTTTACTATATGATTTAAATATATTATTTATTAAATATTATCAAATTAAACACCGTGAAACATTTTTTCAATTTTTTTTTCAAAATATTAAAAATAGCAGTATATGTAATAAAATGAAAGAGACCAGCAAGAAAAATAAAATAAGAAAAAATTATTAATTTAATCCCTAATTTTGTAGTATATTATTATATTAGTCATCAACATTCAGAAAAATAATAAATACATTTTTCATTTTTAATTGTTTAGTACTAAACATGAATTAAAAGAATTATAATATCATATTATATAGGTAAATGATTAATAATAAATTTTGAAAATTAAAAATTATAATAAAAATAAGAAACTTATTTATTAATTTTAAATATTAAAAACTGATATCACACCCCAATGTTCATTAATATGATGTAATCCCCTAAATCAGAAAATAAATTACTGTCAACACATTTTAATTAAAATCTCTCATATATAGAATATATTCACATAGATTATGACAGTGTATGTAATTTTAATTTAATTGATATCAAAATTAAATTTTTCAAAATGAACTCATTAACAAATACTTTTATAAACTAGACTATCTACAAACATGCTACCATGACTCTACTAGTACTAGCTACCTATAATGCATCACAGATGTTAACAAAAGCATCTAAATAGATTCATCCCAGTAAGGAATGGGTGCAAAATATAGCAAAGTCCCGATTATGGTAACGTGAGTGGTGCAACAGTAGATTGAAGGTCAATAGATCGTGAAATGTGGCAGAGGAAACAGAATCTTGAAATGAAAAGAAAGGATAAAAACAAACCCTCCAATGAAGGAAAATATATATACATGATGAAATTAATATATAGTATAATTTTTTAATCATATCATTAACATAAAAATCTATCTCATCAACAATAATAATTCATTTATTGAAAATCTTAAATATATATAAAATATATGTTTTTCTTCTAAAATAATTCATTTTATATCTGAACATATTAAAATCGAGGAAATAATTATTTTTAATCCTAAATTAGATATATATTTTTATTTCAGTCCTTAAAATTTTAATCATTATGTTAACTCTTTTATGAAATTTTGTTACGTAATATTATATAATTTTATATGATGTAATATGTTAAATATAGTGAAATGTATCTGACCTTAATTTGATTTATTTTTCTAATTTAATTATTCTTATTTTATATAAGATAGAATATATATTAAAATTTTCTATTAATCAAATAAAAAATAATATAAAATGAATTTAACATATAAATATTAAAGATTAAATATATAAAACAATAATTAATATAGATTCACAATATCATACAACATCCATTCAGATTAAAAACTAAAGTAATTAACAAAAATTTCAATTCAATAAATTATCTAAAATCTTTTCCTTTTATAAAGAAAAAAAATCTAATAAAGAACTATTGACAAATATTAAGATTCGGTCTCTAGGTTAAAAAATAAATGTAAAATGAAGTAGGTGTTGAATGCATGATAATAGGAAGGTATAGGGGTGAGAGTGATTTGACACGACGGCATGCAGTGCCCAAACCAAAACCAAATAAGAGCAGCGTGTAGAGCACAGAGAATACACAGTCTATGAAGCTATGTCTATAGCTATTCTTATTCTTAGGGTTAGGGTTAGGGTTTATTTTATTTCTGTCACACTATCACATCACTTCTATTCTTTCTTCTACTTTACTTCTTTCCTCTTAGGTCCTGTCTTCAATATTCAATACTATTACCAACTTACCTCATTCCCTAGTCAATTTTCTCTTGTCTATTATGTACTCTTCAGTCTTCCCCTCACTCATTCTTTTCTTTCACAGTTCCTACCTTTGAATATTTTATTTTTTGAAGGCTCCATTAGTTGAAAAGAAAACAGAAAGTGCAAGTTTAAAAATGAAGAGAAAAGACGTATAGTAACATTACCATCTCATCATCAGATAAAATACTGAATACCTATTTAGTAATGCTAGGTTGAAAATGTGAATATAGGGTTAATAGTTATTGTATTTGATAGTGTATATTCTATTTTAAAAAATTATACAACTAAAGTATATAATATGTTTAAAAAATACATATATAACATACTTCCTACTATCTGTAGATAAAATTAGGTTAAATCACGACTGCATATATTTTATTTGATCCGTTATTAGTTCTTACTTGTTAAATTAGACGAAATTTTATAAAGAAAAAATTACCTACTTTAATACTATGATCTGTTTAATCTTATATCTTGGTCTCTTTTAGCACCCTCATCCATTGAACTAGCCTTTTTTGCCCACTTTTTGAATGGATCATTTTTTCTAAATCTAATTTAAGCCAGGTTAGGTCACTAGGCCATTTTTACAACTATATATGTATATACATACTAGATTATATAGTAGTTATGTGAAAAGATATAAAATTATTTAAAATTTATGAAGCAAGAAAAATAAATTAACACTTATTTCATTAGTAAAATAAATATTTTTATTTAAATACTTATGTAATTTATTTAAAATAAATTAATAAACATAAAAAAGTTTCGAATAAATTTATTGATGCTTTTATAAGTTTTTTTTTTTATCAATACAACTCGACCAAACTTTTCTAAATTATTTTGCTAACCTTTCATTTAAATTATTGTGATAAATTTATCAACTGTATTAAAAATAACTGAAGAACATCGATAAAACTTATATATAATGAATATAACATTTAAAATTATCACAATGTTACAAATAATATAATGTATATCTTTCAAAAATCAAGTTCATTTACGTTAATACCTGGTAATCTATATAAATCATCTTAAAAAGATTTGTATTACATTAACCTCAATACTATCAACAACTCGTAGAAATAATCATATCAAATTTTGTTTCGTCGTCATCTTTCACTTGATTAAAAAATTTACATTCAAGTTAATACCATTGTAATAACTAAATGCCAACTTCAATAAAATAAACATTAAGTACAGATATAATAAATAAAATTAATTTACTGTAAAAAAAGATAAATGAAAATAATTTTAATACATTATATTTGCTTGAATCAAGGAAATTAGTTCAAGTTCCCAACCAAAAATTTTAAATAACATAAATTAGCTTCTTAAACGAATTTATGAAATCAATCTACATTATGTTTCTAAATAAATATATCCTACAATATATTAAATAATGTAATAAAAAAAATTATTACATAAGTTAGTATTAAAAATATAGAAAAGAAATAAAATAATATTACTGTATATAAAACAATAACGAATTCTATAAAATAAGAAAATGGGTGATGGTAAAATTTCATTTTTAATTTATGTTATTAAGTACAATGTCAACCATATAAGTTATTTATCAGGTGATTAGAAGATAGAAATAATATTTTATTCCTTTAAGTCAAGAAAATGTATTTTTTAAATTTGATGTTATTCTATATTTTACCATTTTTATAATAAAAATTTCAATTCAATATCATGATTAAAAAAAAATTATTCAACATCTTTTTATAATTTATAAAAGCTAAAAATCTATATATATTAAGAATTATTTTAATATTTATAGTAAATGTATATTATTAGAAATTAGGATTTTGTTTGAATAATATTATATTATCATCGTAATGACTCTAATATTTAATTTAATGGTTTTGATTACTGATAATTTATGGTATTAGTTAATTTAAGAGATTTATTTAGTTATAATTTTATTTTGATAAGAGAGATTTTAATATGTTTATGTACATTTTTTAAAATACGTTACATAAAACACTATAATAATGGTTTAGCATTAATTTAAATTATCACTCATATAATTGTATTAGGTGGAAGAAAAATGAAAAAATTTCAAATTTTATTTATTAATAATATTATAAATTTTAATTATTAGTTCACATATGAAGTAGGCGATAAATAAAAATTGAAACTATTTTTTAGCAAAAAGGTTTCAACCCCTTACGGATAGAAAAAAATTTATTTTTTAATGTTTAACTGAGATAAATAAAATAAATAAATAATTTTTAAAAACCAATGAATATTTATCAACATGTGAGAAAATATCTTCTAAAATAATTCAAGTGTTAAGAGTTAAATGTTGTAATAAAATCTGATTTCTATTTTATATTTTATTTTTATAATATTATTTTCTAATAATTATTTATCAATAATTAAAAAATCAAATATCATTATTTATTTATTCATTAATTATCTAATTATATTACGTGCAATTATTTTGTGATTTAAATATTTATTTTTAATCACTATTGTAGTTGAGACAGAAATCTTTTGTTCTTTTTATCTTTTTCTTCTAGCTTCATATATTAAACTTTTCCTACCAATACATCGGCACGTTGATGTAATTCGCTTTCCGGTTAATTAATTATATGAGTAAATATTCATAATATAAACTATTTGTATCGTAATGTTTTTTTTTTCTTTCTTATATTGGTATATTATTATGTAATCATAAGTTGTTATGTATAATACGTTTGGTTGATGATGTGGAAGGTTTTAATTAATATTAAATAGAAATTAATTTTTAATTACATTTTCTTTTTATAGCCTTAAAATTTTAAGCTGCATCCTATAAGGTTATAATGCATTTTAGAATGTAAAATTTAAAGGGTATAAATGCACCCTCAAATTATATTAAGACTCCATTTTTAATGCATATTTTGGAATGTAAAATTATAGAATAAAGGGTGTAGACAGAAATTTAAAGGGTATAGATGTCAATTATATAAAATGGATAAGACTCCATTTTCGTCTTAAAGCTTTGGACTCAAGAAAATCATATAAAGTATTGGACCGAGTCAAGATTTTACAGGGCCTGTATATTAAAATATTCTAACTTAATTAATTTGATTATTGTTTGAAAGGGTAATTTGCATCATATTAAATCGATTAATATTTTAAAGGAAAATTCATTCATAATTAATTTTATTATTATTGACAATGATAATTTGTATTGTAATTATTTTTATTACTGTTAGAAATGATCAATTATATCATAATAATTTAATTATTAGTAAAAGTATAACTTGATTTGTAATTAAAAGATTTTATGTAAATATAAAAATAACAGGAGATATTTATGCAATCAAGTGAAACTTCATAGGCATGTTAGTATAATTTACTCTAAAATATATCAAAATTATTTCCATCACTCTTAACAATGGTAATTTTATTCGAAAACCACATTACAAAATGAGAATTAGAATTCAATAACCAATTCCTTTTACAAGCTCAAATTTTATGCTTAATTCCATATGCCAAACAAGCATTAAGAGAAATTGGTTAGAAGAAAAACACAGTATAAATGTCATTTTTTAAACTATTTTTCTTCACAGTCAACTGCAGTACACAACTAACCAACCAATTCACTCACAGAACATATACGTGTGCATGTCCATATTTCTCTCTCTCTTCACATTTTATAACTAGCTGTCACATTTTATAACTCGTTGTCTGCGTATTGTAATTATTTACTAAATATTTTTCTTTCTTAAAATTTGACTCCAATGTTGTTTGATCAATTTAACTGACTCTACCTAGTGGGAAAAAGCTTGTTATTATTGTTGTCACTACTCAAGTTTTAATGCACCACTTTGTGTTTTCAATCTTAGTATCAGATCAAGAAATTTTGCAAGAACAATATGTATCTTCTTTTCTTGCTCATCTTTTGCTTATATTCTACATCACTATCTCTCATGGTAGTTGCAGTCAAAAGACACAACACAACCAAATTATTCATACTTCCAAAAGCTCTGCTTTATCATCATGCAACATGAATCAAGCTTGTTTGGAAAACCTGGGAGATCTCAGAGAGTGATAGACTATAGTGCAAATGGATCAGACTTCAGAGCATGATTCAAATGACTTAATAGAAATGCACTTTTGATTGATTAAAGGTGTAATAATAGTTATATAGTATACACATTTACTCGAGTAAACATCAACTTCAGAAGACTCTACTCTTACTTGTTTCATATGAGCTGATAGTACAAGGCGATAAGCGATGGAAACTGATGTTCTGATGCATGCACATTATGGTACTTGAACATGCAACCCATTTTGCTACCACCGCCGTACTAATGATGTGAGCAACTACAAAAGTAAAGAACAAATTGTGTAAGAATTCAGCATCCAATGCTCTACAGATGGCTATAAAAATCATAGCTATTGATATATAGTGATAAAGAAAAGATTAGTATGAGTAAAAATTTAAATTATTTGCACAACTAGTTCAATGTATTTGGAAATCATTCTACTGAAGTAGAACCAAGAGTTTATAGTTGTGTAAATCACAATTTTCATAATTAAAAACTTCAATAATAGTTTTGGCAAGCACAAGTATGGATTCGACCAGCTAATCAAGATTGGAATTGTTGTTTATGTGTAGATCTCAAGTTACATCTAAATTTTCTTCTCAATTATGGCTTTTAAGTTGTGACAGCAAATGAGGCATTCATAAAAGATACACCAGCTTCTAATTCAAGATTTTATCATTAACTGAGTTAACTTTTATATTCATGGATGCAGCAGCTGTAGCAGAAGTGCAACACAAATTCAGGTTTATATAAATGGAATTAGAAACATAACATATTGCAAGCTTTGAAATGGAATCAAAATCATAATATCCTGAGATATGATAAAATGAAAAGGATATATTTATATACCTCAAAGAGTTCAAAGGGACTTCCACGGCGATAGTCATCGCTCTTCTTACTATTGTCAACTGGAAGGATAGCATATAATAATGCCCTGAATGTGATAAGTAAAACAGCAGTGCTTCCCAGACTCACAAATACAAAACCATAATTGGGTAGATGACCTGAACTAGCTGCTCTTATTGCTATTCCTATCTGCCAAGAAGTCAAAAAAATAATAACAGGGATCTGTTTAGAGGAAGGTCACTGGATAAAGATAACAACAGTACAATATATTTTATTTTTTCAGAATGGAACAATTGAATTATCTTATATCTGTAACAAAATTATTCTTGTCAATCTTAGAGAAGAAAATTGTAATATGTTTGTCTGTATTTAGGGGGAAGAAATTACCAAAATATCATTTACTTTACTTCCTATATGTTCCTATGAATGCAAATGCTTTTCACTCAAGCTGCAATTACCAGTTGAAACTCAAAAGATCTATTTTTTTTTCTTTTTTTGGTAACCATGTTATTAGTATCACCGGAAGTAATAACTAACTTCACCGGGAACCTTGAACACACACAATGTGAATATTCCTCTCCTAATTTAGTTTATTCAATACCCAAACTGGCCAGGAGCAAATTTCATCTATTGCTTATTTCTTTAAAACACTAGTTTGGCATGAAGTAGTTTACTATTCAATTCAATTTATTTGCATCACAAATCATTTTTTGCACTGTAAATCATTTAATTTAAAAGGAGAGCTCTTCAATTCATAAGGTGTTTCAGAGACACATTAAATTTTCAGCAATAGAACGGGCAGTAAAGCAAAAATGACATTTTGGATTGTTAAATAATACTAATATTAATCAAGAAAACTAATATGATATGTAAACTATATTGATGAATATTTGTTATTTGTACTAATAATGTGAATGCCTCTATGATGGGTTGGACTCTCACTTCAATCCCTGAATGAGGATCCTTTCTCACATTTGATGGCTATACAACTATTATCCCATTAAACATTTGTGTATGCACAACTTGTGGGGAAATCTTAGCTGCCATAAAAAGAGTAATTTTTCTTTTTCTTTTTTTTCTCCCAAATTTTTAATTTAAGATTGTGAGTATAGATTCAATGTTTCTTTCAAGGTTATATCATGATTGTGGAAATCAATTCAAGCTTCCCTCCAAGTACACACATTCTAAAACCTCTAGTTAAATTTGTATGACATGAATATGCTATTACTGTGCTGCATTTTCGTGTGAACAAATCATAGAATTATCTACTAAAATTATATCAAGGTTGCAAGTAGCCAACAAGCTGCATTCACTTACAGGGATCCCAACTGAAACGCCCCGCCGTTTTTCATTGCTAAAATATTTTTATTTATTATTATTATTTGAAATTGTTTCCCTTCATTTAGATTTCTTTAAATAAAATCTTAAAATAATTTTCCTTGCTAACAAAAACGTCACCAAAATAAAACACATCACATAAATCACATCATAATCATACATCAAAGGTTATTTACAAAATGTCACATAGGTACGTAATATTGTGACAATTATAATATACACATTATTATGAAATCTTCATGATAGATAACATTCCTTGACATCTTCCACACATGATTACTGAATCTACCTGTCAATCTGCTCCTCCGAATAAAATTCAGGATCATCACAGGTGTCAAACCACAGACACAAACACGCAAGGGTGAGCTTTCCATTAATAGCATATAAAATATTAATATGATATATTTCAAAATCAAATAAATAAATAATGAATTATGACTTAAATGAAATTTCTATATGATGCATGCTCCAACCTCAACTCCCAAAAATATGCAATGTGGTACCATAATAGATAATACGATATAATCATCGAATAACTTTACCACCAGCTGGGATTTCCCAGTGGTGCCGAGAATCTCATAAACAATCATGTGATCATCATGAATTAAATGAATTCTCACCGTAAAAATCCCCAAGTCCGGCATCCCACCAAGACGCACGCTTAAGTTTATTATCTGTCCCTCTAACCGAGGCCACCTCTTTTGAGGCATGTATGCATGAATGAAAATTTTACCTCCCTTTCTAGAATATCATTTAAAATCATTCATATTTCAAAATACCAAAAACAATCAATAACCACCAATAAAAAAAAATCAAGAAACACCCATAAACAGTACCGTATACGTGAACAGTAACGTATACGTGAATAGTAACGTATACGTGAATAGTAACGTATAAGTGACCGTAGTCCGTGAATAGTACACCAGGTAAGTTCCCAGGAAAGAGTGGTGAAATCACAAATGGATTCCCTTAATAACCAGGTCTTTCCTTAGCCAGAACTTTCCTAGACATGCACTTCCACACTACCACCCTTTTCCTAACAACAAGAATAGTTCTTTTTCGATGTGGAAGATCGGACAAAACCGCAACCACGAGCATACTAAGAATATTCTTAACACTTTAGCATAACAACAATAATAATTCTGTTTCGATGTGGAAGATCTGACAAAACCGCAACCACAGCATACTAAGAATACATGAATAGTACCATATACATGAATAGTAAAATACGGTATACATGAATAGTAAAATACGATATACATAAATAGTAAAGTAAGATAAGGACAAACTCCCCTTACCTGTTTCTCCTAGCTTCTCTATTCCTTCCCCTACTTACTTGCTCCTATCTAATTTGGAGAGATTTCTAAGAGAGAGTTTAAGAGAATGTTCTTGATTTTGTGATTATAACCGAAACCCTTAGGCCCTATTTATAGGATTTCAAAAGTTACTATTTGCACAAGAAAAGTTACTATTTGCACAAGTTGATTTCATTATAATAATAAACGCGTGTAACTCGTTTATTATTTTTTTTTACTATTTGCACAAGAATTTACTATTTGCACAGAATTAACTATTTGCACAAAGATTTTACTATTTACACAAGAATTAACTATTTGCACAGATTTTACTATTTACACAATTTACTATTTGCACAAGAATTTACTATTTACACAGTAATTACTATTTGCATAGTAATTTAATCTTCTTCAAATTATATTTAAATTTCGAGTGTTACAATATTACCCCCATAAAAAAAATTTCGTCCTCGAAATTTACCTCATTCAAATAAGTGCGGGTAGCTTTTCCGCATCTCACTTTCCAGTTCCTATGTTGCATCATCTGTTCCCCAAATAACCTTTACTAAAGGAATATCTTTCCTCTTAAGGTTTTGATACTCCTATCCTCAATCCTTATTGGTAATGCTTCATATGTTAGATTATCCTTTATTTGTACATCATCTAACTCAATTACATGTGATGAATCAGAATGTATTTACTGAAGTTGGGAAACATGGAAGACATTATGAAGGTTAGAAAGAATTGGGGTAAAGCAATTTGGTAAGCCACAGACCTACTCTCTTTATTATTTGGAAGGGACCAATGAAACGCGGTGAAAGTTTTCGGATTTTAAAATTCTCCCAATACCGGTCCAAGGATTTACCCTTAAGAATACGTGATCACCAACATCAAATTCTAAATCTTTTCTTCTTTTATCATGATAACTTTTCTCGCCTACTTTGTGCCGCTCTCATCTTTTCCCTGAATTAATTTAATCTTTTTCGAGGTTTGTTGTACAATCTCAGTCCTAAAATTAAACTTTCTCCGATTCACCCAACACAAAGGGGTTCTACATTTTCTTCCATATAAGGCTTCAAAAGGTGCCATACTAATGGAAGAATGAAAACTATTATCAGTAGGTAAATTCTATCAAAGGTAAAAAGTCTACCCAACTACCCTTATGTTCTAAAACACAAGCTCTCAATAAATCTTCTAAAGATTGGATTGTTCTTTCAAGTTTGTCCATCATTTGGGGATGATAGGCGAACTGAATTTTAATTTAGTTCCTAAAGCTTTATGTAGACTCTCCCAAAATCTTGAAGTAAATCTAGGGTCTCTATCTCGATACAATACTAGATGGTACACCATGTAATCTTACAATCTCACCTATGTACAAATTAGTTAATTTATCTAAAGAATACCTAATATTAATAGGAATAAAATGTGCGACTTAGTTAAACGATCTACTATAACCCAAATTGAATCAAATCCCCTAGGGCTTCTTGGCAAAGCTACCACAAAATCCATAGATATGCTATCCCATTTCCATTGTGGTATTTCTAAAGGTTGCAATAAACCCGAGGTTTCGATGTTCAATTTTAGCCTTTTGACAAATTAAACAAGAATACACATATTCACAAATTTCTTTCTTCATTCGAGGCCACCGAACATGGTTTTCAAATCTTTGTACATTTTAGTGGCACCAGGATGAATACTTAATTTGCTTTTATGTGCTTCCTCCAAAGTTGTTTTTCTAACTTCTGTTATATTAGGAATACAAATTCTATCTTGAAACCTCAAAATACCATCCATTCCAATCTTAAACTCACTACTTTTCCCTTGATTCAAAATTTCCATTTGAGTTTTGAGAAAAGGATCAAATTCTTGCTTCTCGTCTAATTTCTTCCAAAAATGTGTTAGAAATTTGTAAAGCTCCTAATCTAATACTCGTATTAGTAGTTTCACACACTAAACTAAGATCTCGAAATTGTTCTAATAAATCCATTTCTCTAATCATCAAGAAAGACATAATCAAAGACTTCCTACTTAAAGCATCTGCTACCACATTAGCCTTTCCTCGGATGGTAATTAAGTTCAAAATCATAATCCTTTAAAAATTCCATCCATCTTCTTTGTCTCATGTTTAATTCTTTTTGACTAAATAAATATTTAAGGCTTTTGTGATCGCTAAATACTTCAAACCTAGTTCCATACAAATAGTGTCTCCACATCTTAAGTGTGAATACTACAAATTCTAATTCTAGATCATGGGTTGGATAATTTTTCTCATGAATCTTAAGTCAGTCTAGAAGATATGCTACCACTTTACCATCTTGCATCAATACTCCTCCTAAACCCATTTTAGATGCATCACAATATAGTACAAAAGGTTTCTTGGGATCAGGTAAGGTCAATACCGGAGCAATGGTCAATCTTTCCTTAAGAGTTTGAAAACTATCCTCACATTCGATGGTCCAAATAAATGCCCGATTCTTTTTCGAGTCAAGGTAGTCAAAGGTAAAGCTATTTTAGAAAAATCCTTAATAAATCTCCTATAATATCCTGCTAATCCTAGAAAACTCCTAATCTCTCGTTACATGCTTTAGGTCTTCCCCACTCCAAAACAGATTGTACCTTAGAGGATCTACGATATTCCTCTTGACTTATCACATGACCTAAAAACTCATTTTCTCCATCCAAAATTCACACTTAGATAATTTAGCAAAAGCTTTTTATCCTTTAAAATCAATACTATTTTTAAGTGTTTGGCATGATCCTCCCTATTTTTACCGTACACTAATATATCATCAATGAATACAATTACAAAATGATCAAGATAAAGGTGAAAAATTCGATTCATGTAATCCATGAATACTGCTGAGCATTAGTTACTCCAAAAGGCATAACTAAATACTCATAGTGCCCATAACGAGTACTAAAAGCAGTTTTTGGAATATCTTCGGATTTTACCCTAATACTGTAAGCATCAAACGGTGGCTACAGAGGTAACCTCAGACGCAAGTTTCACGTCCCGCCTCTCGACGGCGACAACCCTATATAGGGTGGCAAGCCCCCGGCCATGTCGTGGTAAGAGCTGGTTTCGCCACACTTCACACAAATGAGAACCCCCGATCATGGTTTCGACTCCGCCATCCGTCATTTCAACCTCGCTCTCGATACCAACCGAAACGCCCCGCCGTTTTTCATTGCTAAAATATTTTTATTTATTATTATTATTTGAAATTGTTTCCATTCATTTAGATTTCTTTAAATAAAATCTTAAAATAATTTTCCTTGCTAACAAAAACGTCACCAAAATAAAACACATCACATAAATCACATCATAATCATACATCAAAGGTTATTTACAAAATGTCACATAGGTACGTAATATTGTGACAATTATAATATACACATTATTATGAAATCTTCATGATAGATAACATTCCTTGACATCTTCCACACATGATTACCGAATCTACATCCAATGCGCTCCTCCGAATAAAATTCAGGATCATCACAAAGTCAAACCACAGACACAAACACGCAAGGGTGAGCTTTCCATTAATAGCATATAAAATATTAATATGATATATTTCAAAATCAAATAAATAAATAATGAATTATGACTTAAATGAAATTTCTATATGATGCATGCTCCAACCTCAACTCCCAAAAATATGCAATGTGGTACCATAATAGATAATACGATATAATCATCGAATAACTTTATTGACCAGTTGGGATTTCCCGGTGGTGCACTGAATCTCATAAACAATCATGTGATCATCATGAATTAAATGAATTCTCACCGTAAAAATCCCCAAGTCCGCATCCCACCAAGACGCACGGCTTAAGTTTATTATCTCGTCCTCTAACCGAGGCCACCTCTTTTTGAGGCATGTATGCATGAATGAAAATTTTACCTCCCTTTCTAGAATATCATTTAAAATCATTCATATTTCAAAATACCAAAAACAATCAATAACCACCAATAAAAAAAAATCAAGAAACACCCATAAACAGTACCGTATACGTGAACAGTAACGTATACGTGAATAGTAACGTATACGTGAATAGTAACGTATAAGTGACCGTAGTCCGTGAATAGTACACTGGTAAGTTCCCAGGAAAGAGTGGTGAAATCACAAATGGATTCCCTTAATAACCAGGTCTTTCCTTAGCGAACTTTCCTGACATACGCACTTCCACACTACCACCCTTTTCCTAACAACAAGAATAGTTCTTTTCTGATGTGGAAGATCGGACAAAACCGCAACCACAGAGCATACTAAGAATATTCTTAACACTTTAGCATAACAACAATAATAATTCTGTTCTGATGTGGAAGATCGGACAAAACCGCAACCACAGAGCATACTAAGAATACATGAATAGTACCATATACATGAATAGTAAAATACGGTATACATGAATAGTAAAATACGATATACATAAATAGTAAAGTAAGATAAGGACAAACTCCCCTTACCTGTTTCTCCTAGCTTCTCTATTCCTTCCCCTACTTACTTGCTCCTATCTAATTTGGAGAGATTTCTAAGAGAGAGTTTAAGAGAATGTTCTTGATTTTGTGATTATAACTGAAACCCTTAGGCCCTATTTATAGGATTTCAAAAGTTACTATTTGCACAGTAAAAGTTACTATTTGCACAAAGATTTCATTATAATAATAAACGCGTGTAACTCGTTTATTATTTACACAGTAATTTACTATTTGCACAGTAATTTATTATTTACACAGTAATTACTATTTGCATAGTAATTTAATCTTCTTCAAATTATATTTAAATTTCTGGAGTGTTACACCAACAGCCCATGACTTGGCAGTAGCAATGACACCCTTTGAGAGACCATTCATCCCACGGCCATCCTCTCCAAATCCTCCAAGGAAGTAAGCACCAAAAAACCACCCTGCACAACATAGAAACACATCCAATTCTCAAACCTCAACTCCTCAAAGCACAAGTTCCACAATCATGATAAAATCAAACACACCAGCTATAAAAGGATCAGCAGTACGCAGAGTCTCAAAGTCCAAAATGGAAAGTCCATGACTATATCTTCCAATTGTCGCAAACAAAAACAAAGCCAGCACATCTGCACCAGCTAGCAGAGCCACACGCCTGCAACATTATAATCATTAGAGATGCGTTATTCACATGACAATTCATATTACAATTTGTACAATAACACTTCCATCAGAGTCTTGATGCGTGAAGCAAGTAACACCCAATTGATGTGGCCACATATCATAGAACATGAGAGGATTTCCTTAAAAAAAAAACTCATTGTATTGATTAATATGAAAAATGATAAAGATGTAAAAGGTGCACTTATTTATACTAGCTATTGATCACTAACAAATAACTAATCATGACAAACTTACTAAATGAGTAACCAGCTCTGTAACAGAATTCTACTCTTGTATAAACTTTTCTTTCTATCCCTCTCTATCAAGTCACTCACCACATCCCATAATTCTCTCTAATTCCATATTAATTGGAATATCTGTTGGCCAATAGCCAAAGATTAATCCTCAGTATGGAGATCCATTTAAGGGACTGAACTCTCCCAATAACTCTCTTTTCTCTCTATCAAAACACTCTTCACATTTCATATTCATATCACAAGTCATAACATTTGTTATACGAATTTCTCTATATATGAAAATTGGCATAGATATCTCCTCCAAAAGTATTTTTAAGGATCATTCTTCATAAAATATTTTCAGGGACCAATCAACTAGAGTACTTTTAGAAATTTTATTAACTTCTTATCTCTTTTAGTAAACCACCATTTTGTTCCCTGCAAGTGTAAGGATTAGAAAATTTAGTCTCTAAAAGATGAAAAATTGCAAAATATTTATTGTTATTTTAATCCTAGAATTTAACCATTTAACATCATTTTGGTTCCAGAATTTAACCACTTATTCTCATTTTAACATCTTAAATTAGAGATTAAAATTACAATAAATAATACAATTTAGTAATAAAATGATATTACACTTCCAAGGACTATTTTGACTACTATGTTATTTTTCATCTTTGGAAAACTAAATTGTCCAATCCAAACATTATTAATGCCCAAAATGTTGTTTACTCAATCTCTCCTAATATACTATTCAGTATAAATTTTATTTAGTTTGATAAAATAAATAATTGTTCAATTTCTCTAACCCTTATACCACACATGCAAGACCACCCACTTCAAATTCTGCAACAAGTTTTCTACTTTAAGAAGAAAATCAACAACTTGATGGAAAAAGAGTTACCCCCATTTTTCAAAAGGAGGAGAAGAGGTGGGTTTCTCGAACTGGATGACACCCTCCAATGGAACATCCTCGCCAGACACAAAAACCATAGGAGAAGGAGAAGATGAAGTTGAAGCTGAATCTGAGTCAAGGTTTCCCTCTGCTTTGGCGAGTGTGAGGTGAAAGGGTCTTAGGGAACCTCTTCTAGTGATGAATTTTGGTACAAAATTCGAAAACGTTGGTGGGTTTGTTACAGTGATGAGTTTTTGTGGTGACAAAAGAGAAGACTTTGAAAACGTTGCTCCTCCACAAGGAGCTTGGATATGGCTACCAAGTATCATTACTGTTATGCTCTGTGTTGAAAACTTGAAACGAAAAACTTGAAACTCTTCAATAGCACTCTACTTTGTGTTCTAACTATCTCATCCACACCACATGATTCGTTGTGTTTGTAAATATAGATATAGATTTTGGTGACAGTTTTCTTTGTGTTGTAATAAAAATAAAAATAATAATAATAACAACAAAATATAGATAAATAAAATAAATGTGAAATGAAATAAAAATAGTTAATTATATGATAATACTAATACATAAAAAGTTGTGGTATATAATCTTTAATCTACAGATCAATAGAAATTAGAGAAAAAAATAAAAAGAAAGATAAGAGTAAAATTTGATTCTAATATACCAATTAATAATGTGTAAAATTTTCTATATTATTATTTAATTACAAGAAAAATTATACTTATTACGAAACTTATTTTCCAGATTACATAATGGCTTGTTTTCAACAAATTACTTCTTACTTAGTTTCAAAAAATTTAATCAATATTTACTCAAAATAATAACTACCATTCAATTTGAAGTTTGTACAATTCATGCATGTTTAGTTTCGTACCAAATAGAACTACTCTAATTATAAATTTTAATGTCCGGTAACATTATTAACTTTTACTATTATTATTTTTAATTATAAAATCTTTTACATTTACGAAATTTAAAATCATAAAATAAATAAAAGCTGTGATTTTAATTCCTTTAAGCATCCAAACTATTTTGTCCGTATAAATAAGTGTTTCGGCTATCATTTTCCACATATGGCCCAATCAAAATTGGGCCTCTGATTACACTTGAACTTCGATGAGTCTTGGTGTAAAAAAAAAAAAAATCAATGTATATAAATGAACAAAACTTGTATCCTTCATGTTTCATGGTATTTCCTTTATGATTAACTTACCTAAGGGATTGGTGAATAATACGATTTAGAATATAAAAAAAACAATGGTATGAGAAGCAAGTTTTAGTAGTATAACAATAAATTAAAGTTAAATGGAGAAAATATTAAACCTATAAATTAGGTAAACACGAAAAAAATGTTTTAACCAACTTAATTTAATACCCTAAAAACACTTGTTAGGATTTTTAAATGAAAAATATTTAGTAAAAAATAATTATAATACGTGAAAAAAAAAATAAATATGTAAATGTATAGTAAATTAACTGATTAATTATTTATTACAGTTGCATTAGAAGTAAAATTCTTTCCAAATTATTACTTTTCTTGAGCACCTTGTCTTCTCAAATTCTTGTTCGATGAACAATAGACATACATAATACTCAGAGTAATGCTCGATCATCGTCAACAATTTCTTTGCCTGGGTTATTGGGTTGTTTAAAAAACATATCAAAGAAAAAGCATAGCTAATGGATGTCATGAATATAGTTGGTATAACTTTAGGTAAATTTTACAATGCAATCTTGCCATTATTATATAAATTTATTATCCATCTTAATAATTATGCATAATTTTTTATGTTTTAAGTACCCTATAGTTTGAACACCTAACAAATAATAACTCAATCTGATTAGTTAATTAATTGATGGATCAAGTTGAACACATAACGTTCAAAATGCAATATAATAGCAAAATGTGTCTTTCCTTTTAAACTTAAAAGTTAGTTTGGAAACATTTTGTAAAGTGTCATATCACCATTTTAAAGAAATTCACTGCCTTGTTTGTAAAGTGTCATTAATTGTTACAGCAATTAAATTGTCCTTGACTCAATCCAAAAAATGGAGCCAATCGAGGTGCAAAGCAACTAGCAATGTAGCATAGAGGCTAGGAAAGTAATCAGAATTAGATGGGCACATGTGGCCTCAATTGGGGTAGTTACCTTTGGTTAGGACTTTCTGGAGGTAGGAACTAGAGTTTTTTCTCTCTTGTCAAAGACCCATGAAATTATTAACAGTTGAGAATTAGAACATGTGATTTCTGGAAGGTCTAAGTCCCTTATATAGGCCCTAATAACCTTTAGTTGTGCCACAGTTCCCTATATGCTCCTATCATTTAACTCATTCAACTGTTACGAATCTTTGTCAATCTTTCCCAAAGATACTGTGTTTTCATCCTCCAACTGTTATCATATGTGTGTCATCTTTAGAGATTAACCTCTGGATAATATCTTAAAAAACATTCCATTTATCGTGACAAAGAAACTGTTAAGTTAAAAGAGAGAAAAATATAAGAATTTTAATGATAATTAAAAAAATAGTTATAATTAAAACTAGATTATAATTCTAATTCATAGTCATGGGTTTTATTTTTAGAGGCCAGGTCTCGTTTTAAAGTTTTCGTTAATATCTATTTCTTAAAATATTATAAAAAATCGTTAGAAAAATTATTCATGATTCAAAATATATTATATTTAGGGTCACTTTAGAGATATTAAGGTAAGTAGTCTTCTGATCACTCAAAATGTGCTAACTTTTATAATTTTTATTATATATTATCACGTGAAAATCATATATTAAAAGTGTAAATTTAATAATATTTTTAACAATAAATCACTCAAAATGTATTAATTTTAATGATATGTTATTATGTAATAATTATATATTAAAAGTGTAAATTTAGTGATATTTTTAAGGTACCTTGACCTACATAGGTCTTTTTTTATTTAGTGATATTTTTAAGGCACTTTGACCCAAGCCGTGGACGTAACTAACATGGAAAGTTAGGGTTTTTTTTATTTAGTGATATTTTTAAGGTACTTTAACCCAAAACTATTATTTGTCATGACTAACAATTTTCCCACTACACTACAAAGATTTTTGTGATTCTTTTCTCTTCATAAAATATTGTAATAAAATGTTGACATCAGTTACACCAAATAATTTTAACCTATTGGGAGTAAATTCAACCTAGACTCTAGACTTTCTACCACCAAATTAAATAAATTTATACTACTGATATTTATAATTTTAAAATAATTTTATAAATAAATTAAATACATAAAAATAAATTTGACTTACTGATAATAAAAAAAAATTAAATAAATTTTATAATATTAAATGAGGATAAATTTATAAAAATATATTAAATGTGTAAAAATATATTTAAATTTAAATAATAAGTATTAAAATATATTTAAATTTAAATAATAAATATTAAAATGTATAATACTTTAAAACCTACCCCAAATACATAGCCGTAAATACTTTAAAATCTGCACATAATGCGTAAAAAAAAAATAAAAAAAAACCCATATGGGTCAAAGTGTCTATTTTTAACCAATAACAATAATTTATTGAAAGTACAAATAAGAAGGAAAAATTACTAAATATTCACCTATAAGAAACATTATTGCCAATAGAAGGATGGTATATTTTTAGATTGCTAACTGCCATAGGCATGTTTGTGTTTATAGTTTCTTCACACTATGAAATATATCACTAGCTAGGTTACGCATGCGTAGAATTCATTAGAATACAATCAATGAGAATCACACCTATAATTAATGTGTTGTCTCTTTTCCACCTTATTTATTTATTTTTTGGGATTGTAAAATCAAATCACTCACTTCATAAAAGATATATGCCGGAAGGAAGAAGTTAACTACTTAAATAAATATTAGTAATTTGAAACATTATTTCTTAATTTTCAGTCAAGATTATTTCATATCAAGATGGATACGAGAATGCTAATTGAAGAAAAAAAATACAATAATCTAAATATGAGTTGTTTGAAAACATACTTATAACTAATGAAACTATAGTAAAAATTTATGAATTAGATAAGAATTAAATTAGTCTCAATAGAAAAGACAAATCAATATAATTTTAGATATTTCTCTGTAAAACTCTTTGTATCGTTCATTTATTTGTTTTCTTTAATGTCTGTCTAATCTTGTATTGTAAGTTTGTTTTTAATTTTTTTTTCCAAAAAGTTTAGTTCCGTAATTAAACAGTTTCTAAAAAGTAAATCCTTAATTCAATAGATGAAGACTTAAGTATACAAAAAGAAAATCATTAGAAACAGAATTTACTCCCTTTGGATCTTGTGTTTGCAAGATGAAAGCCAATGAAAAAAATCATCTGAATAAAACAAAATTAGTTTCGTGATTGATTTGGAATAGACCAGTATGTGAAGATATTTCGTAATCTTTAAAAATATCTTCAAAATACAAAAATTTAAAATTCAGACCTATCAGAAGTTTGTGTGAAGAAGATGTTGGACATATAATTGACTCAATCAATATGAAGATGATTGGATCATTTGATTTGAATTTTTATAAATAGTTGATCTTCTTCAAATTATTGAACGAACGATCGAAATAAGAATTTCATGCATAAAATTAAAAGTGAGAAAAGGAAACAATTATTGAGGCAAATATCATTATCATGCAACAATTATTAAAAAAGTTTCTGTCACAGAGGGAGGGGAAAAACCTCTATTGATTCCATTAATAAAATCACAATAATAGCATCTACTTTTGAAACCTCACAATAATATATATATATATATATATATATATATATATATATAGTACATTTTTAATATTTTAAATTCATTCCATATATAACATAATTACCTTTAATATGCCAGAAGGAAATTAATTAAAAATTAGAATTATAACACTACGCTCCAATTATTTTTATAACCAAAAAATAAGAATTGTGATTACAAAATCAATTATAAAATTAGTGAAATTATTATAGTTTAAACTAAATTTTCAATCTTATGCATAATGAAAAACTTCTTGATAATTTGTCTGAGTATTTATTATTTTTAAGTCTAACTGTGATATTTTGTACAAAGAACTTAATGCATATCTTCTTCTTTAGTTATTGTGGGTTATGAAGAGAGTTGCAACTACTGCCTAAATAAGACTAGACTAGTTATTAATCAATGTTGCAGGTATTAATTTACCAATACTATTAAATGCAAGCACATTTTTTTATTACATTATCCATTTTTATGACAAGTGTGACTTTGCCTCATCATTATTTAACACTTATATATCTGTAATTGGAAAATTTTAACTATTCAAAAGTAATAATAATAATCATCAAATGTGATCTAAAGTATTCGTTAATTTTATCAATGAAAATAACTTCAAATCTTTTTCATCTACGATATTTAAATTTAAGACTATTTTAAAGATCTAAATTTAATATCTCCCGGACAAAAACATATTCTTATTTTAATATTATGTTTCTTTTTATTGAATACTTCATTTACATTACATTAAGATTGAAATTTCTCAAATCTTATTTTTGTTGGCCTTAAATTATTTCATATCAAAGTTTAATTACTTAACATGATTTTTTTTTTTTGCATTTCTATTTAATTTTAAATTTGAACTACATATATATTTTTTATACTTGTACTATAAAATCAACTCAAATTAACAATATTAATTTCCTAAATAAATATATACATGTATTAACAAATGTTGACTATCTCTCACAAAATATATATAGATTAATATATATATATATATATATATATATATATATATAAATATACATGTCTCTGGATATTGCAATAATATATTAAATATTTTTTTATCAAGACTTTATTTCACTTTATTCGAAACTTTTAAAATATAAAACCGATCACTGAATTTATGAATCCTCTATTAATAATAAGAATAATTTAAATAGAAATAAGAAAATAAATTATAACTAAGTCTAAATTAAATTATGCACTAAAAGAAATTAATAATAGGTAGTAATGTACGATTTTACCCTATTGGTAAGAAAGCAAAGCAATTAATGTAGTTTTGAAAATATGATTGAGAGAAAATAGTGTTGAAAAACATAAGGCATAAGAAGAGCAAGTTGTCTGGGAGAAAGAGGTATATGAAAGTAAAATAAGGTGTGGGGCCCACGGGCAATAAAGGCCCGTTAGGTGTGACGCAAATAGGACAAACATAAATGACAAGTGGGCCCCAGCCCAAACCTGTCGGCCTAGGGGAGGCGAACCTCTTCCTTCTCTTTAAGCCCAACACTTGTTTTAGCTCTAACTTTACTTTTTCTATTGTTATTCTTTTCTTATCCCTTTCCTTTCTCCATATCTTCATGCTCTCTCTATCTATATATCTACTACCTTTGGTACATTGTATCCTTCTTCTTTTATCTTTTTGTCTACAATAATACAATTCTAATTCAAATTGAATACATCATGTATCATGTACATCAACCTTGCAAAATTTCAAATTCTATACATGATTTCTCTTACTATACTAAAATGAAAGAATAATTTTTTATTTGTTTATTGATAACACACCCTCTTACGTAAAATGTGTGAAGATGATATTTTAATATTTTTAACAACAAATCTTCAATAAAAGATATAAAGGATTTCTAATAATAGATTTCTAATAATGGATGTAAAAGATCAGGACAATAGAACAAAAATAATTTTAAGATAAATTTTAATATCGAGTAATTGACTCAATTTAACCTTACAAAATTAATTTATAAAATAAAAATTATTTATTATTTATATACATGCAATATATCTTATTTTTTAACAATGTGAGATCTTTAATAATTTTGATAAATAATATTTAACGTAGAAATAAGAAAATAAACTCATTTTCTACAAGAATGTGATTGATAAAATGATTTTATCTGTGAATAATTTGTAAATACTCTTATAAACTTATTTTTGACTTTGAAACTGTCTTAATTTTTCCTTAAAAAATATATTTAAAATTTTTTAAATATTTTTACTATTATTTTTAAAAACAATAATGTGATCAATTTTGTGATAACATCTATTTGTATAAAAGAGTATTTGTTAAAGATGTTAATCTCTTGAATTAATAGATTTATATATCTTAAAACTCATCCTGTTTAATTCGAGGGAAGGGATAAAACAATAGACTTTCACTTTTTGCCAAAAAATGAACACGAGTATATATATTTCCAGCCCTTTTAATTTCTGCAATACCCATTATTTTTATTTATTTATGATAGGAAAATGCAGTTAAATATTTTTAAATTTTTCTTAAAGTTGAGTGCAGGTTTCTTTCAATCCCTCAAGTTTAAAAAGGAATATTTATGTTCTCCTAATTTAAATACAAATTCACTTGTAGATGTTATAAAAGGACTAAAATGGGTAAAAAAAAAATAATTTCAAGAACCAAATTTACATTATTTTAAATTAGGAGATAAAACATTTTTTATATAATTTTGGGAACCAAAAGAAAAATACTTAAATTTCCAGAAAAAATTATTTAAGACTAAAAAATAAAAATTAAGAATTTACCTTTCTTACCAAATACTGCCATAAAAGGTGCACAAGGATGTGTAAAATTTGAAAAAAATGTGAGAGAAAAGTTGTTGAATTTTTTTAATGAACTGCCATGCTATATTCTCAATAATAATTGACATTTACTTTTAGAATCTATTGCTGAATGTTTTAAATGCAAGCAAAATATATCATATTTATAAAATTTAATAGATGATGTAAATACCCAAAATACATAAAAGTTTGTTTTAAAAAAAGACAGGGTAGATAAAAATTAGCCTTATCCTGACCCCACGTGGCACTATGAGCACCACAGTGATTTGATGATGCGTCACTGTCATGTCACTGTACCACCTCTCCCTTCTCCATCCTTCTGTAGCCAACCAACTTGACTTATATTTTACCAAGTCCCCACAGGCCCACATCATTATGCTCAAAATTCATTTTAATAATTAATACTCACTATTTATTTTATATAATTAAAATTTAAATAAATATTTTTTTGCATAAATTAATATATTAACTATATTTCATATTTTTATAAATCTATGTTATAATATATTATAAATTACGTGACATTCCTAAAATTTTAGGAAATTATATCTTTTAATTTTAATATTTTTTTACAATTTTTAAATTGGGTCTTTATATAATATTTCTTAGGATTAAAGAATATTAACGTAATAGTATCAGTATAATATTTTTTAAATAATTTTAATTTTTTAGAAGAATTAAAAACTTAAAATATTTATGTAATTTTATAAAATATTATGGAATATTTATGTAATTTCTTAAAAAATATATATAGGGTTAAAACATGTAGTTAGTTTTAACGGGGATTAAACCTGAATCTCTTGAGCAAGATCTCTAAGTTTTTGAAAATAGAAAAAAAAAATAACTAAAAAGGGAAACTTGATCAACTAAATTCTCAGATAAAAATTAGTCGCTTGATAAATATTCTATTTTTAACTATTTCTTTTTATAAAACAATATTTAGATTTAAAAATTTGATTAAAAAATAAAATAAATTAAGTTGATCAAGTAAACAAATAATTAAAGATGATTGCTATAGAAATTAAACTTTAATTTTCCACTGATTATAAGAGTAGTTTGTGGAATGCGCATACAAAGGAGATAAGTGAGATCACAATGTTGAGAATAAATATTTAAGACTTTGTAAGAGTAAATAGATTGTAAATATTTTTATATTGTTAACTAAATAAAACTTATCTTGCATGGATTTTTTTAAAAAATAATTATCAATTTTTTAAGTTACAAAATTAATCACTCAAAATGCTAAGATTCATTTTAATATAACGAACACAAGTACCATAAAAATTTGATAATTTTACCATACACAATAATTCAAATGTACATTTTAATTAAATTCATCGACATATTGTTGATATTTTTTTTCCTCTTGTTGAAACTAGGTGTATGAAGAATCATTTTGAAAGTTTGTAACCCTTTTTTCCAATATAGAATCATCATCACCACAAAGACAATTGATTTCAGTGAATGGTGCACGAGTGGTTCCAGTTCCAACCTTAAGGAAACAGCAATCTATTCAGACAAGTTTCACTGATTGCAACCCATGAAAAATTGAAGTGTCTCTAAAGCTTAAATTGTGATGTGTACATATATTACAAATATTTGAATAGGAAAATTTAGTTTTAAAAATATAAATATAAAAAATTCATTAAAATTTAATATATTTATTATTTCAATTTATAAAAAAATATTTACAATCATTAATTATAAATTATATTCTTTATTATCATTTTATCTTTTAATTAGGAAATTAATAATGTCTAGATTAAAATGATAATAAATAATTAAATTTTAAAATTAATTATAAAAAATAATTTTTAAAAGTTATATTGTATTATTCATACTCTTGTAAATCATATTACATTTTAAAACAATACTACGTGAAGAGACACGAGAAATCAGGTTGGTTACAACACCCTTATATGAAGAGATACCACGTGAATGAGATCAAATCACTAACACATCATATTACTCAGTTTGAATAAAGAATGTCACAACATCTTTATAGGAATGTATACCAGAGGGTATGTGCGACTTCGTTCAGATCATATAATAAGAAAAAACTTATTTTTCTAGTATTGATGATCGATTAAAATAGTATAAATATAAAAATTCCATTGTTACATCACTCTAGTTGTAATAAGGTCAAACCACTAATACATCATATCTATTCAACCTAAATAAATAGCGTCATAATTTCTATTTTACACTAACTCATTCTGAGCCTCTATATATATACATGTACACACAACGAATAAGATGTAACTCGACTAATTCGGCTTTTATGCTTTTATACAATATTTCTCTACAACACTTGGTTTAGTTCTGATCATAACAAATATCTTTTAAAAATTATACTACTAATTTTTAAATTATTTAGTTTTTATATATTAAAATAAATATTTACTATATGGGAATTAGATTCTTTCTCAATTCATATATAAAATTTTGTGCTGTGAAGAGTACAATTGTTCCACAATAATTCATAGCCACAGATAAAGAAAGATCCCCACCAAGTTGTTGAAACAGATTCCTTGCGTAGTGTCAGAGCCTTATCCTACACACACTTATGTTATGGTCCTTTGCTTCGACGTTGCATTGCATTGCATGCTCATTTAATGAAAGAATTTTTCCCATTACTTTTATTTCATTATATTTTGAGTCCAACCTTTCTTCATTTGTTTCTCAATTATTTTGGTCTTTGGTGGCAGTGGAATTAAAATTCCCACATTTTAATAAGAATGTTTCAGAACAAACAACAAAACTACATAGATCCTAGGTCCTAATTTTGCTGGGACAGGATGAAGATAAATAAGTACTTATCTAAATATTCTTTTAATATCCTTTTAAGTTTATGGATGTTGTGCTTGAATACAAAAATCAATTAGATAATAATAGATAAATATGTATAATTTTAATATTTTAATATAATTTTTTTAAAAAATATTGCGAATCTTTTAAGTAACGAGACAACAAAACAAACTTTTTTTTTATAGGAGTTTATAGTGATTAGTTATATCCTGAAATTTATTGAAATTAGTTTAAAATAGAAATAAAAAGTCATACAAATTAATTTTAAAATAGTTTTAAACAACTTTTTTTTAATGCACCTTTAGCTTTCTTAAGTAATATGGAGTACAATTTGAACATAAACATATTAAAGCTTAATAAATATGTTTCTAAACTATATGAATTTTGGTTTTTAATTTTTGTAAAAAAAATCTTTATTTTTTATCCTTCTAAAATTTGAATGAGTTCATAGAAAATGTGTACATTTTGGATAAAACATCTTTTTAATTTAATTCCTCCGGAGTTTACTATTTTTGTCTTTAAAGTTAATTATTCTAAAGTTGATAATAATATTTATGTTTGAAATTTGGAGAGGAAAAAATCAGAAGTATCACACTATCACGAAATGATATGACACCGTATTTGTAAGTATTCAATGTTTCTTTCAAGGTTATATCATGATTGTGGAAATCAATTCAAGCTTCCCTCCAAGTACATACATTCTAAATCCTCTAGTTAAATTTGTATGACATGAATATGCTATTACTATGCTGCAGAGCAGGTTGAAATGACAGATGGCGAATTCGAAACCATGATCGGGGGTTCTCACTGTGTGAAGTGTGGCGAAGCACTGGCTCTTACCCCGACATGGTCCAAGGGCTTGCCATCCTATAGGGTTGTCGCCGTCGAGAGGCGGGACGTGAAACTTGCGTCTGAGGTTACCTCTGTAGCCACCGTTTGATGCTTACAGTTGGTATAAGATAAACTAAAGAAAATACTAACAAACACAGAATAGTAGTATAAGGATAGCTCCCCTTACCTGTTTCTCCTAGCTTTCTCTATTCCTTCCTTTACTTCCTTGCTCCTATTTGGGTTGGAGAGATTTTTTCCTAAGAGAGAGTTTGAGAGAATGTTCTTTGATTTGTGATTTTAGTTGAAACCCCTAGGCCCTATTTATAGGATTTCAAAAGTTACTATTTACACAGTGATTTGGTTACTATTTGCACAGTAATATGATCCGTGATTATATAGTTTTTTACTATTTACACAGTAACTTTTACTATTTGCACAGTAACCTTACACGTGAATATATAGTTTTTTATTATTTGTACATTAATTTACTATTTGCACAGTAATATTACACGTTTTGTTAGGAAAAGGGGGTATACTATTTATGGATTACGTTATTTTTTCAGTATACGTTACTATTCATGTATATGTTACTATTCACATATATGTTACTATTCATGTATACGGTACTATTCACGTATACGGTACTATTCACGTATACGGTACTATTAACGTATACGGTACTGTTCACGTATACGGTATTGTTTCTTGGTGTTTCTTGACGGTTATTGGGGTTTATTGATATTTCTTGGTGGTTATTGGTATTCTTGGTGTTTGATTATACATCGAAATAAGAATGGTTTTGAATTTGGATAATCCATAACATAAAATATAATGATGGAATAGAATGGTAATATCCATAAAACTTATTTTGAAGGAGGTGTTATTTGATAAAAGAGATTACAGGTGTCAAGTGAGCTTAGTCTCTACCTGTTAACGATCTCTTTTACTTACGCACTACTTGTTAGATCAAGATTATCAAAGGAGAGATTGTTAGATCTCAAAGGCCTAAGTTTTGATTAATTACAGCACTTGTGAAGACCAAGAAGGATGCACAGACGAAACATGTCAAGAACAGATGGAACAAGTCTAGCACAGACGAAAGAGGACCCTTCAAAGATTGAAGTGCTGCGTCTGTCCATCAATAGCCAGCATCAGACGGAACTGGGTGAAGGCATCAGACGGAAAGCTTCGTCTGACCATGTGTGTGAAGCCACCAGACGAAACAACTTTGTTGAACATCAAAGTTTCGTCTGTCCATGCAAGAAGAAGACAAATCTGAAGAATATGCAAAGATCTTATTTTAATGGAGCAAACGTGGGAAGCACCGAGAAAACTGGAAACCACTCTGAAAAGTCAAAATGGATGGGAAACTCAATATTTTATCCACGCACTAAGTCAAAAAGCTGCGACGCCCATCAAAACATAATCCCTGTTTTCTGCTAAGTGTTTCTTGACAACCTGGAATACGCTCCAAGGAGATTCTTCAAGATTCTGCAACGGCTCTCTCAAGTCAAGCCTAAGGCTAGTTGAAGGAGAAGAGTATATAAGAACTTCACTGCACCCAGAAGAAGATTGGCGAATACGCTTAAGTTATCATAATATCAAGCTCTGAATATTCGCTCTGAACTTCATTGTATAAACCTCTCTGTGAAGAGGAGACTCTTGTGTTTCTTTCATAACACTTGTAAAAAGTCGACTTGTGTGGCAACTTAGCCTGAGGAGGCTGTGTTTCAAAGAATACCCTGTTGTATTAGCCTGTGGAGGCTGTGTCCAAACAATACCAGTGGGTTTAGCCTGAAAAGGCTGGGAGCAAAGAATATCTGTATAGCCAGAAGTGGCTGGGGCCAAAGAATACTTGTAAAACCATTTCACGGTTTGTAGTGAAAACTCAGTAGTTGCTGGGTTAACGGACGTAGTCTAAGATAGACGAACCAGTATAAAAATATCTGAGCCTTGATCTTCTTTATTTGTTAACTAACGGGGATAATCAACATTAACGGTTTTATTTTAAAATCAATCTTTCAAAGAAAACTACTGTATCGTCTGATCCAGATTTGAACTCTCAGACGAAACACGTTACAGACGAAAGAAACTAAAGTTTTTAGAAAACACAATTCAACCCCCCCTTCTTGTGTGTTTATCTTTTACAGTTTGGTATCAGAGCTCAGCCTCTAAGGGTTGAGCGCTTAACAGCTGCTAGAGGAAAAGATCCAAGATGGAGTCACAAGGGCCCTCATTCCTATCAGGTGGATCATCTATGAATAAGCCACCCGCATTCTCTGGAGATGATTATCCCTACTGGGCTGATCGCATGGAGATGTACATAAAATCCACACAATACAAGTTATGGAATATAATCACAAAAGGAGATATTCCAGTGGTTAAAACTGAAGAAGAATGGGGAAGTGAAGAATATTCCACGATGGAGCTAAACAACAAAGCTAGATATGCCATCATGTGTGCATTATCTAGAACAGAATACAACAGATTCTGTGCTTACAAAACCGCCAAAGAATTATGGGATGCTCTTAAAATCTCATATGAAGGCACTGAAGACGTAAGGATGAGAAAGGCTGCCACACTTCAAAGAGAATATGAAATGTTCTCTATGAAGAAAGATGAATCCATTGATATGATGTTTAGGAGATTCCAAACAATATTGAATGGACTTGCTGGTCTGGGCACTACTTTCACCAAGGCCCAAAACAACATGAAGATTTTGGATAGTCTGCCTCCTCCCTGGGAACCCATGGCCACAGCTATCTCTGTTGGAAGAGACATGAAGACATTAACTCTTGATGAGTTAATAGGAGCGTTAAGAGTACATGAAGTGCTCTTATGTAAAAGAGATAAAATCAAAATGCAAGAGCCAATTGCACTTCCTTCTATCGCAGGTTCATCAAAGGAGGAAACTCCTAAGAGAGAAGGAAAGAAAAAGCTTAAAGTGTTGAAGGCTGATTCATCTGAATCAGATCTTCTTGATGATTCGTCTGAAGATGAAGTATCTCTCATGGCCAGACGTTTCAAAAGAATGATAATGAAGAAAGGAAAAGGCCAACGCTTCTTCAAGAGAAAGGAGAAGAAATTCCCTGAGAAATCATCCAGCAAAGAAGATAGCACAGAGATAGTGTGCTATGAATGCAGAAAGCCTGGGCACATGAGATCAGAGTGTCCAAGACTGAAAAAGAGATGGAGTTCTCGAAAAGAAAAGGGAAAGAAGAGCTTGCTGACATGGGAAGACCTTGACAATGAAAGCTCAGATGAATCGTCTGAAGAAGAAATTGTAAACATCTGCCTCATGGCCAAAGATAATGAGGTAATCCTAAGCGAAACTTCTTCATCTTCATCTTCTTCTGAATCTGAGTCAGACTCAGAAGAAATATCATATGATACTCTGTTAGAACACTCTCATTTTATTGCAAAACAATATAAAATTTGCAAAACCAAGCTTAGACAAGCTTTGGATGAAAATGCTATTTTAAAAGATGAAATTGAGTGTCTTAATAAGAAGATATCAGATGATGTTTCGTCTGAAATTGAAAAGGATAATTTTATTTCTGAGATCGAAAGATTGAAGAAAGAAAATGAATCCTTACTCAATGATCTAACCAAGTTCACTAAGGGATCTGCTACACTTGAAAATATTTTAAAAAATCAAAGATCTCAAAAAGACAAAAGTGGAATTGGTTATGATGAGAAGACAGACGAAAGAGAACCTGGTCCGTCTGTTCAAAGAAAGAAGAACTATAATAAGGTTCCATATACTTACAACAAGGCTAACTACAGAAGAAAGCCTTTTGTAACTAACAAGAAAGGACCCAAAAAGATTTGGGTACCAAAGTCACAAATTATTCCTGTTGCAGATATCCTCTATGGAAAGAGAAAGAACATTAAGCTGGTACCTGGACAGTGGATGCTCACGACACATGACGGGAAATCTGTCTATGTTCCAAGACCTCAGACCAAGTAAAGGGTCTGTATCATATGGTTCTGGTAAAGGTAAAATTCTTGGAATTGGGACTGTTGGTAAGGCACCCAATCCACTTATCCAGAATGTTTCTTATGTAAGAGGTCTTAACTTCAATCTACTTAGCATAAGTCAATTTTGTGACAGTGGATATGAAGTATCTTTTAATGCAGATGAATGCATTGTAAAGAACAATGATAAATCCATTCTTTTTACTGGGAAAAGAAAGAATAATCTCTATGAGGTTTGTCTTTCTGACCTTAGTGATTAGAATGTAACATGTCTAATTTCAACAGATGATGAACGAGATATTTGGCACAAAAAGCTTGGACATTTAAGTCTCAAGTACATTTCAAAAATTTCTAAAAAGGATCTCGTAAAAGGTTTACCAAAAATATCTTGGAAAACCAATCGTCTGTGTGAATCTTGTCAGCATGGAAAACAACTCAAAGCCTCTTTTAAATCCAAAAATGTTGTTTCCACTACAAGACCATTAGAATCACATATTGATCTCTTTGGACCTACACAGACTGAAAGTCTTGGAGGAAAGAGATATGGATTTGTAATTGTGGATGACTACTCTCGATTTACATGGGTATATTTCCTAGCCCATAAACATGAGTCATTCAAAGTTTTTGAAATATTCTGCAAACGTGTTCAAAATGAAAAAGGAATATGTATTGCGTCTGTGAGAAGTGATCATGGAACAGAATTTGAAAATTCTGAGTTCAAAGCCTTTTGTTTTGAAAATGGTATATTTCATAATTTTTCGTCTCCAAGAACTCCTCAACAGAATGGAGTTGTGGAAAGGAAAAATAGATCTTTACAAGAAATGGCTAGAACTATGTTACATGAAAGCTCTCTTCCAAAATATTATTGGGCAGAAGCAATAAATACTTCTTGTTATATTCAAAACAGAATATTGATAAGACCTATATTGAATAAGACTCCATATGAACTATGGAAAGGAAGAAGACCCAACATATCTTATTTCCATCCTTTTGGATGTGAATGCTTTATCTTAAATACCAAAGATCAATTGGGAAAGTTTGATTCTAAGGTATCTAAGGGATTCTTTCTTGGATATTCCACTACATCTAAAGCTTATAGAGTTTTCAACTCTAAGACGCAAGTTGTAGAGGAATCAATTCATGTGAAGTTTCAAGATAACACAAAGGCTGATAAGGAAATATCAGACCTAGAAAACTTGTTTGAAAATTTGCAGGTCAATCCTTCTGGACAAAATTCAAGTCAAAACAATTCACAAAGGGCAGACGAAACAAGGGCAGATGAAGGAAGAGCAGACGAAAGGAGAACAGACGAAACTACTTCGTCTGATACATCTCAAGATCAAGCTTCCACAAGAGCATGGAAGTTTGTCTCAAATCACTCAGAAGATCTTATCATTGGTGATAAGACTCAAGGTGTAGTAACAAGATCCAAGCTAAAGGATTTGGCTGGATATGCTCTTGTCTCAAGTATAGAACCAAAGAACATCGAAGAAGCCCTTGAAGACAATGACTGGATTTTGGCTATGCAAGAAGAGCTCAATCAGTTCACAAGAAATGATGTTTGGACTCTCGTTGAGAAACCAAGGAACAAAAGCATCATTGGAACTAGATGGGTGTTCAGAAACAAGCTAGATGAATCAGGTAAAGTGGTAAGAAATAAAGCTAGATTAGTAGCTCAAGGCTACAATTAGCAAGAAGGTATAGACTTTACTGAAACTTTCGCACCTGTAGCTAGATTAGAAGCCATTAGAATTTTACTTGCTTTTGCTGCTCATAAGCGTATCATCTTATATCAAATGGACGTAAAAAGTGCTTTTCTAAATGGTTTTATTGAAGAGGAAGTATATGTGAAACAACCTCCTGGATTTGAGAGTTCATCTCAACCAGATCATGTTTTTAAACTTAAGAAGACACTATATGGTCTTAAGCAAGCTTCTAGAGCTTGGTATGACAGACTGAGTTCCTTTCTTATTCAAAATGGTTTTTCAAGAGGAAAAGTAGATACCACTCTCTTCAAGAAAATTGTTTCAAAAGACCTTATTATTGTTCAGATATATGTAGATGATATAGTCTTTGGAGCAACTAACGAGTCCTTGTGCAAGGATTTCTCTAAGCTTATGTAGGATGAATTTGAGATGAGCATGATGGGAGAATTGAAGTTCTTTCTAGGACTTCAAATCAAGCAGACGAAAGAAGGCATCTACATTCATCAACAAAAATACACCAAGGAACTTATAAAGAAGTTCAAGATGGAAAATGCCAAGCCTATGAAGACTCCAATGCATTCGTCTGGAGCAAATCTCAACAAGGATGAGTCAGGTAAGTCTGTTGATCAGACGGTATACAGAGGTATGATTGGCTCATTACTTTATTTAACTGCAAGCAGACCTGACATTATGTTCAGCGTCTGTCTATGTGCTAGATTTCAGTCTGAACCCAAAGAATCTCATTTACAAGCTGTAAAGAGAATTTTAAGGTACCTTGTTGGAACTACTAATCTCTCACTGTTTTATAAGAAAAGTAGTGATTTCAGTTTGAGAGGATTTTGTGATGCTGATTATGCTGGAGATAAAGTGGAGAGAAAAAGTACAAGTGGTGGATGTCAATTCCTTGGACCATCACTAATCTCTTGGTCAAGCAAGAAGCAAAACTCCATTGCACTATCAACAACTGAAGCAGAGTATGTCGCTGCAGCAGGATGTTGCTCACAATTACTATGGATAAAACATCAGCTCGAAGATTACTCCAAGTTTGAAGAACATATACCAGTATTTTGTGACAACACAAGTGCAATCAATCTCAACAAGAATCCAATTCAGCACTCAAAGGCCAAACACATTGAAATCAGGTTTCATTTCATAAGAGATTATGTCCAAAAAGGTGTTTTTGATATACAGTTTGTTCAAACTGATTTTCAATGGGCAGATATCTTTACAAAGGCATTAGACGAAACACGTTTCAATTTCATTAAGGAAAATCTTGGTATTGTATCCTTAAATGATTGAAAAATGCTTCGTCTGATAAGCTTATTTTGTTTCGTCTGAGTATTCATTATTTGTTATTACGTTAAGACGAAACTTGCGTCTGATCAAATTGATCAGTCTGAGAAAGTGAAGACAGACACAAGAAAAATTTAATATTTCTTATTAAGTGTGAACAGGGGACAAGATTGATGGTTCATTAAATGATGGCCGAAAGTCGTTGCTAGAATCAAGGGATTTGATAGCGCAGTAATGTCAGATACGGTTTTAATCATTGAAAATGCAATGATTGAGAAACGTCAAAAAGCAGTTTTCAAACAGAGGACACGTCATCAATTTCCGTCTGATAGCTCAAGTCTTTCGTCTGATGGAAGTGAACCGTTTCATTCAAACCCTACCTATAAATAGTTTGGAGCCTTTTCTCTTCACACATTACAGTTATTTGCTATCGTCTGAGCATTCAAGCACTCAAGAACCCTCACTCTCAAACCCTACTCTCGTTCTCAAGCTTTTCAACAATGGTCGCCAAGAGTTTGAAAAGAACCAGATCAACTGAAGACTCTTTCTTCGCTGAAGACTTGTTTCTACCCAGCAAATGGATTACGCGTGAGACTATACACAATGTCTCTCCTATGATTGAAAAGAGACTTGACCACACTGGCTGGTTAGGTTTTGCAGAGATGAAAGGACCATGGCTGATGGAGGCATACGCTGAGTTCTAGAGCGATGCCAAAGTATTCGAAGATGGTATTCAAGGTACCATTGACGACAAACAGTATATCATCACTGTAGAAACCATTGCAGAGGCTGGAAACTGCAAGGCTGAGGGGCGCTTCTACTCCCCTGAATGGATGACGACCTATAATGAAAGTGAAGATCATGTTAACAAGATTTTGTGGGGAAAACCTCCTAATCCTGAAGATCCCAAAGCTTTTAGATCAGGAAAACTATCGCCCTCATTTCGAGTTGTTCATAATTTATTGTTCAACATCTTCACTCCAAGGCAAGGCTCTCGAGACAACGTCAATCTGAGAGACAAATTCTGCATTTACTACTGTTACAGGAAGGCTAGAATGAGTCTACCTCACATCATTCTAGATCACTGGATAAGCGCTCTGAAGAGTCGCAACTTTAAAAGAAAAAGTAGTATTCCTTACGCTACTCTCTTCTCCAATATCATTATCAATCAAGGATTTGATGCAACTGGAGTCACATGGTACCCAGAAGGAAAAGAGGTGAAAGCTAGCACCTTTTCTAAGATGGGACTAACCCCAAGCCTTCTACTTCACTCACGAGGAGAAGGAACCCCTTCATCACCCAAAACCAAAACCCTCATCAAGCGCGCCAAACCACAATCACCACCCCAAACACAAGCCCAAACCACCTCACAAACACCATCCAAAACACAAGCCAAAACCACCACATCCCAAGAACAACCTCCTCCAGCCATCACTGTTTCAGAAGAACTTGTTGAAGATGTCCTTGAACAGCCTCTCAAGAAAAAGAAGAGGACTGGTAGAGTAAAGCATGTTGCTATTGCCAAGACTCTTGATCAGACGGAGTCCCCAGATGAAAACGAAGGGGTGACTCAAGCGTCTGTTAAAGCTTCGTCTGTGAAGATTCTCACAGATGAAGAGAGAAGACTGAAGGAAGCTGAAGAAAGAAGACAGCTTGCCCTTGCAAAGCTTGCTGAAAGAAAATCAAAGGACAAGGGAAAGCAACAAGTTGCGTCTGCTATAATCAGTGAGTCTGATGAGGCAAGACAGATAAAGGAGGCTCAAAGAGCTTCAATTTTGTATGAGGCTGAAAGGGAAAGGATGTTCCAAGCAAGTCTCAGAAATTTTGGATCGTCTGAGGGAGCATCTGCTCAAGCTACTTTAGAGGGCATGCAAGTTGATGAAACTGCCCAGATTCAAAGGGAAGATGCACAATTCGCAGAGGAAATGGTAACAATGTTGGAGGTTTCGTCTACCCCTTCTCTCCAAGACGAATCAATGGCAACTTCATCTGAGCCACTGATTGTGTCTCCTCTGAGCATTTTCCACGAACAGCCAGCTGCGTCTGAGGAAGGAGCATCTCACAGTCAGATGATGGAAGATCCGTCTGATGACTATGTGCTGATAGAAGACTTAAGTTCTTCGTCTGATGAAGAAGATGCATCCAGGGGAAGACTTCATGCTGAAGTGTTGAATCCAGAAGAGTTAACCCCCAAGCGCAAGATGGACTACTCATTTCTGAACGAGTTAGTCATGAGGCGCTTCTCAGAAAGCACCGCTAGGTACCAATCAAGCCTGATTGGATCATTGGAGCGAAGTCTGATGAAGGCTCCAACATAGCTTCTACGTCTGAGTCTGTTGTAGTGACAGACGACGAGGACCCATATATTCGAGGTACTCCTTACATTGAACTGAAGAATCCATACAGGTACAGAGGCAAACATGGATTTTCAGTAAGGAGAGAAGAATACCTCATGCGCTTTGATAGGTCCCTAAAACCTGAAGGTCTCAATGAAAAACAAGTCTATTCACCAGAAGAGCAGCGAGAATGGTTGAAGCATTTACACTGGGATAAACTTGCATCTTTGAATATTAAGGGACTTGAAGGAATTCGTGAATACAAGGATCATCTGCTTGCGTCTGAGATTGAAGGGCCTGCTCTGAGTTATGAGCCTTACATTCCTGAAGGAAAACATGTAAGATGGAAGCTTCGGTTTCCAAATGGCACTCCAGTTTTCCATCATTGCATTTTTGGAAGTCCTGAGTCTCATCGCACTGAGCCAAAACATTGCCAGCATTGGTATCTTGACTCATTCACAGACCATGATCCTTTCACATTCACAATTCCACTAAATAAGACAGAGTATGTCGGATTAGGCTACTCTCTTGGGATTGTACTCCCATGGACGCGACCTCATTGCTCAGGAATTCAACCAAGATATCCCCTCAAGTTAGATGAGAATGAGACTCCTGAAGGATATGTTCACTCACTCCCCGATGACTATGACATTCACTTTGACATCATGGCTTCAGTTTATAGGAGAGAAGCCGAGAAAAGGAAAGAATCACATCATCATATAGAGCAACAAGCTAACAGAGATGTTAGAGCTCTACCCTTCATGCTTGGCTCTCAGTTCCAATCACTGGTATAAGACGAAACCAAGTATTTCTATGTGCCAGAAAGAAGAAGGCCTTGCTTGATCAAGTACTTGGCTAAAGGTAAAGAGAAGAAGCTTTCGTCTGATATTGAACATTGCTCTGGTACAGATTTTGATGAAGAAGACTCTCAAGTCTGTGGTAAGTTGTTGCCTGGTCCTACTTTTATATATTCTGAAGAACAACCACTACTTGAACTGTCTATACCTCAGAAGCGGTATTTTTACCAATGGGAGGAAAATTTCTCTGCCACTCTCAAACTCCCTTTCTTCATCTTAATCTTGGTGAAGTCATCTGCGCCACAAATACAATTTGGTGATGATATTGTTGAGCTTGATGATTTAGCTCAAGAACCTGTGCCAGTTGATGTTATAATTATTGAAGAAGCTCCTGAAGAGCCTGAAGTGATTAATGTTGAAGAATATAGAGCTGTAAAGCGGAAATGTGACAGATTGGAAAGAGAAGTGGATGAATTGAAAAATCTTGTTTTTAGTCTGCTACAAAAGGATAAGGGGCAAAGCTCTTCTTCATGATCAGAGTTTTGATGATCACAGCCCAAGGGGGAGAAAAATGGAGAAAAATGAAGAATTTTTGAGAAACCCAAGGGCAAGGAGATATATGAATAGTCTGAGGGGGAGCACTTGAAAGAAATGAAGATTCGTCTGAGGGGGAGCATCGTCTGAGCAAGCGTCTGAGCAGATA
This sequence comes from Hylodesmum podocarpum, assembly GCA_026586105.1. Lineage (NCBI taxonomy): Eukaryota > Viridiplantae > Streptophyta > Magnoliopsida > Fabales > Fabaceae > Hylodesmum > Hylodesmum podocarpum. The sequence goes on along the minus strand of JALJEV010001430.1, from coordinate 2,653,587 downwards.
AGGAGCATAGTCTTAGGGGGAGTAAGACTCTTGCTGTAATTTTTTTTTTTACTTAGATTTTTTTTTGCTCTGATACATTATTTCTTTACTCTGATACATTGTAATTTTTTTTAAATCTTGCTTTGAATTTTTTTTTTAGCTCTGACAATGTAATTTTTTGTTTTGTTTTCTGATTTGATAACTCTGTAACAATTTTGTATTGTTTTGTATTACTCTGATTACATCACATTGATGTAACAAAATTCATAAAGAGGTATTATTCAGAAAACATCGTCTTGATGTAACTCTGGCTTATTGAATTGCTGTTGCTTCTGTCTAACCATGTTTTATGCAGAAAATTCTTGGTATGGTCTGTAATCATCAAAAAGGGGGAGAATGTTAGATCAAGATTATCAAAGGAGAGATTGTTAGATCTCAAAGGCCTAAGTTTTGATTAATTACAGCACTTGTGAAGACCAAGAAGGATGCACAGACGAAACATGTCAAGAACAGATGGAACAAGTCTAGCACAGACGAAAGAGGACCCTTCAAAGATTGAAGTGTTGCGTCTGTCCATCAATAGCCAAAGATCGACGAATCGGGTGAAGGCATCGACGAAAGCTTCGTCGACCATGTGTGTGAAGCCACCGATTTAAACAACTTTGTTGAACATCAAAGTTTCGTCGTCATGCAAGAAGAAGACAAATCTGAAGAATATGCAAAGATCTTATTTTAATGGAGCAAACGTGGGAAGCACCGAGAAAACTGGAAACCACTCTGAAAAGTCAAAATGGATGGGAAACTCAATATTTTATCCACGCACTAAGTCAAAAAGCTGCGGCGCCCATCAAAACATAATCCCTGTTTTCTGCTAAGTGTTTCTTGACAACCTGGAATACGCTCCAAGGAGATTCTTCAAGATTCTGCAACGGCTCTCTCAAGTCAAGCCTAACGGCTAGTTGAAGGAGAAGAGTATATAAGAACTTCACTGCACCCAGAAGAAGATTGGCGAATACGCTTAAGTTATCATAATATCAAGCTCTGAATATTCGCTCTGAACTTCATTGTATAAACCTCTCTGTGAAGAGGAGACTCTTGTGTTTCTTTCATAACACTTGTAAAAAGTCCACTTGTGTGGCAACTTAGCCTGAGGAGGCTGTGTTTCAAAGAATACCTTGTTGTATTAGCCTGTGGAGGCTGTGTCCAAACAATACCAGTGGGTTTAGCCTGAGAAGGCTGGGAGCAAAGAATATCTGTATAGCCAGAAGTGGCTGGGGCCAAAGAATACTTGTAAAACCATTTCACGGTTTGTAGTGAAAACTCAGTAGTTGCTGGGTAACTGGACGTAGTCTAAGATAGACGAACCAGTATAAAAATATCTGAGCCTTGATCTTCTTTATTTGTTGACTAACGGGGATAATCAAACATTAACGGTTTTATTTTAAAATCAATCTTTCAAAGAAAACTACTGTATCGTCTGATCCAGATTTGAACTCTCAGACGAAACACGTTACAGACAAAAGAAACTAAAGTTTTTAGAAAACACAATTCAACCCCCCCTTCTTGTGTGTTTATCTTTTACACTACTTCATATAATTTTTACTGAATTGATGCTGTTTTAAATGATATTCTAGAAAGGGAGGTAAAATTTGCATTCATGCATACATGCCTCAAAAGAGGTGGCCTCGGTTAGAGGGGACAGATAATAAACTTAAGTCGTGCGTCTTGGTGGGATGCCAGACTTGGGGGATTTTTATGGTGAGAATTCATTTAATTCATGATGATCACATGATTGTTTATGAGATTCTGTGCACCATTGTGGAATCCCAACTGGTCGGTAAAGTTGTTCGATGATGACATCGTATTATCTATTATGGTACCACATTGCATATTTTTGGAGTTGAGGTTGGAGCATGCATCATATAGAAATTGCATTTAAGTCATAATTCATCTATTTATTTATTTAATTGTGATATGTGTCATATTGATATTTTTATATGATATGTATTATATTGATATTTTATACACTATTAATGGAAAGCTCACCCTTGCGTGTTTGTGTCTGTGGTTTGACACCTGTGATGATCTCGGATAAATTTCGGGGGAGCAGATTTGCAGAATTGAGAAGATTATCACTGTTTGCTTTGGATGTTGCTACTATTTGGCTGTGAAGATGCTTGCTATGTTTTGTCTGTAGTAGGATTGGGTAGATGATATAAGGTAGTATAAAGATATTTATGTAAAATAATAATATGATAAAGTTATGAAATTTAGTTGTAATGAACTTTAAAATTTTATGTAATCAAAGTTTTATTTTCTAAATCTCTCTTTTATTTACTACTTCATTAACCACTCTAAATTAATAATTAAAATATAAGTAAAGTAAGTAAATATAATTTCAAGTTAGGTATTTTGAGGTTTCAGGATAGAATTTGTATTCCTAATCTAACAGATTAGGGTAAAATCCGAGGATATTCCAAAAACTGCTTTTAGTACTCGTTATGGGCACTATGAGTATTTAGTTATGCCTTTTGGAGTAACTAATGCTCCCGCAGTATTTATGGATTACATGAATCGAATTTTTCACCCTTATCTTGACCATTTTGTAATTGTATTCATTGATGATATATTAGTGTACAGTAAAAATAGGGAGGATCATGCCAAACACTTAAAGATAGTTTATATAAGGTAATGGGAACAAGCTTAAGTTGAGTTCAGTCTATCACCTCAGACTAACGGTCAGAATGATAGGACTCTATGTTGGGTAAAGCCAGAAGATCATATAACTTTAGGACTTGAAAGAATACAACAAACTATTGAAACATTACCAATAAGGATTGAGGATAGGAGAATCAAAACATTAAGAGGAAAAGATAGTCCTTTAGTAAAGGTTATTTGGGGAACTGGAAAGTGAGATGCAGAAAAGCTACCCTGCACTATTTGAATGAGGTAAATTTCGAGGACGAAATTTTTTTTTGTGGAGGGTAGTATCGTAACACTCCAGAAATTTAAATATAATTTGAAGAAGATTAAAATTACTGTGTAAATATTAAATTACTGTGTAAATAGTAAATTACTGTGCAAATTGTAAATTACTGTGTAAATAGTAAATTATTGTACAAATAGTAAATTACTGTGTAAATAGTAAAACGTATAACATTAATGTGCAATACTGTGCAAATAGTAAATTACTGTGTAAATAGTAAATTACTGTGCAAATAGTAAATTACTGTGTAAATAATAAAAAACTATATATTCACGTGTAAAGTTACTGTGCAAATAGTAAAAGTTACTGTGTAAATAGTAAAAAATTATATAATCACGGATCATATTACTGTGCAAATAGTAACCAAATCACTGTGTAAATAGTAACTTTTGAAATCCTATAAATATGGCCTAGGGGTTTCAACTAAAATCACAAATCAAAGAACATTCTCTCAAACTCTCTCTTAGGAAAAAATCTCTCCAACCCAAATAGGAGCAAGGAAGTAGGGGAAGGAATAGAGGAAGCTAGGAGAAACCGGTAAGGGGAGCTATCCTTATACTACTATTCTGTGTTTGTTAGTATTTTCTTTAGTTTATATGATACTAAGGTGCTAAGAATATTCTTAGTATGCTCTGTGGTTGCGGTTTTATCCGATCTTCCACATCAGAAAAGAATTATTCTTGTTGTTAGGAAAAGGGGGTATACTATTTACGGATTACGTTATTTTTTCAGTATACGTTACTATTCACGTATACGTTACTATTCACGTATATATTACTATTCATGTATACGGTACTATTCACGTATACGGTACTATTCACGTATACGGTACTATTCACGTATACGGCTTTATTCACGTATACGGCACTATTCACGTATACGGTACTATTCACGTATACGGTACTGTTCACGTATACGGTATTGTTTCTTGGTGTTTCTTGATGGTTATTGGGGTTTATTGATATTTCTTGGTGGTTATTGGTATTCTTGGTGTTTGATTATACATCGAAATAAGAATGGTTTTGAATTTGGATAATCCATAACATAAAATATAATGATGGAATAGAATGGTAATATCCATAAAACTTATTTTGAAGGAGGTGTTATTTGTTAAAAGAGATTACAGGTGTCAAGTGAGCTTAGTCTCTACCTGTTAACGATCTCTTTTACTTACGCACTACTTCATATAATTTTTACTGAATTGATGCTGTTTTAAATGATATTCTAGAAAGGGAGGTAAAATTTGCATTCATGCATACATGCCTCAAAAGAGGTGGCCTCGGTTAGAGGGACAGATAATAAACTTAAGCCGTGCGTCTTGGTGGGATGCCAGACTTGGGGGATTTTTATGGTGAGAATTCATTTAATTCATGATGATCACATGATTGTTTATGAGATTCTGTGCACCACTGTGGAATCCCAACTGGTCGGTAAAGTTGTTCGATGATGACATCGTATTATCTATTATGGTACCACATTGCATATTTTTGGAGTTGAGGTTGGAGCATGCATCATATAGAAATTGCATTTAAGTCATAATTCATCTATTTATTTATTTAATTGTGATATGTGTCATATTGATATTTTTATATGATATGTATTATATTGATATTTTATACACTATTAATGGAAAGCTCACCCTTGCGTGTTTGTGTCTGTGGTTTGACACCTGTGATGATCTCGGATAAATTTCGGGGGAGCAGATTTGCAGAATTGAGAAGATTATCACTGTTTGCTTTGGATGTTGCTACTATTTGGCTGTGAAGATGCTTGCTATGTTTTGTCTGTAGTAGGATTGGGTAGATGATATAAGGTAGTATAAAGATATTTATGTAAAATAATAATATGATAAAGTTATGAAATTTAGTTGTAATGAACTTTAAAATTTTATGTAATCAAAGTTTTGTTTTCTAAATCTCTCTTTTATTTACTACTTCATTAACCACTCTAAATTAATAATTAAAATATAAGTAAAGTAAGTAAATAAAAGGGGGGTGTTACAATCTAGGTGGTAACTAAGATCAAAATCATAATCCTTAAGAAATTCTAGCCATCTCCTCTGCCTCATGTTTAGTTCTTTTTGATCAAACAAATATTTCAACCTTATTATGATCCCTAAAAACCTCAAAATGAGAACCGAACAGGTAGTATCTCCAAATCTTAAGCACAAACAACACTGCTGCCAATTCCAAATCATGGGTAGGGTAATTTCTCTCATGAACCTTAAGTTGTCTAGAAGCATAAGCTACCACTTGTCCTTTCTACATCAGCATTCCACCTAATCCTAGCTTAGCGGTATCACAGTACACTACAAACTTTTCACTAGTATTGGCCAAAAACTAATACGGGTCTGTGTTTAATTTCTCCTTAAGGGTTTGAAAGCTATGCTCGACTTTCTCACTCCCAACGAATGGTTGACCTTTACGAGTTAGGGTAGTCAAGGGTAACACTGTCCGAGAGAAACCATCAATAAACCTACGATAATATCCAACTAAACCTAAGAAACTTCTAATCTCAGAAATATTCTTCGGACTTTCCCACTCGAGCACCACTTTAACCTTAAAAGAATCTATGGTTATCCCTCCTTCAGAGATCACATGCCTAGAAAACTAGCCTCAAAACTCGTACTTCGACCATTTCGCATAGAGCTGGTGTCCCTAAGAATCTGGAGCACAATCTTCAACTGCTCAGAGTGCTCATCCCTAGTTTTAGGGTACACTAAGATGTTGTCTATAAAGATTACTACCAACTTATCAATATTGAAACGAAATATACGGTTCAAATAGTCCATGAACACACCGGAAGAATTGGTCACCCCAAAAGGCATCACCATATACTTATAGTGACCATAGCAGATACTAAACTCAGTTTTTTTAATGTCTTTAGGCTTTACTCGAATCTGATGGTATCCTGACCTAAGGTCCATCACACAAACTCCCCTCAGCTGATCCATAAGGTTATTTATCCTCGGTAAAGAGTACTTATTCTTAATCATAACCTTATTAAGTTACCTATGGTCAACGCACATTCTCATCGATCCATCTTTCTTCTTAACTACAACACTGCTTCCCAAGTTGATATATTAGGTCTAATAAACTGTTTCTTCCATAGTTCTTCTATTTGTTTCTCTAACTTTGCTAGTTCTAAGGGTGACATCCTATAGGGTCCAATCTCTATTGCACCAGTTTCAGGTATCAGGTTTATAGAAAATTCAACTTCATTGCCTTTATCATAACTTGCTTTAGCTCTAGAATCTTTATCCTATTCTAGACTAGGTGACTATTCTAAGGTTTAACAATAGCAATTGTTTTGGGCTAACAATTAATCAAAATTAATCAAACCAACACTCAAACAAACAAACAACCAATCATTCACACACAACAAAAACATAGCAAGCACATAACTCACAAGTCGAACTGGTTCGACCTGCTCTGATACCACTTATGTAACACCCCCCCTTTATATACTTAATTTAATTATTAATTTAGATTGGTTAAATGAAATAGTAAATCAAAGAGAGATTTATGAAAAAAAAACTTTTCTTTACATAAAATTTAAAGATCATTACAACTAGATTTCATAACTTTATCATATTATTATTTTACATAAATATCTTTTACACTACCTTAGAACATCTAACTAACCCAAAACATAACAAGTATCTTCACAGCCAGATAGTAGCAATCAACCAGAGAAAACAGTGATAATCTTCTCAATCCTGTAAATCTGCTCCCCCGAATAAAATTCAGGATCATCACAGGTGTCAAACCACAGACACAAACACGCAAGGGTGAGCTTTCCATCCATAGCATATAAAATATCAATATAATACATATCATATAAAAATATCAATATGACACATATCACAATTAAATAAATAAATAGATGAATTATGACTTAAATGAAATTTCTATATGATGCATGCTCAAACCTCAACTCCAAAAATATGCAATGTGGTACCATAATAGATAATACGATGTCATCATCGAACAACTTTACCGACCAGTTGGGATTCCACAGTGGTGCACAAAATCTCATAAACAATCATGTGATCATCATGAATTAAATGAACTCTCACCATAAAAATCCCCCAAGTCTGGCATCCCACCAAGACGCACGGCTTAAGTTTATTATCTGTCCCTCTAACCGAGGCCACCTCTTTTGAGGCATGTATGCATGAATGAAAATTTTTCCTTCCTTTCTAGAATATTATTTAAAACAACATCAATTCAGTAAAAAATTATATGAAGTAGTGCGTAAGTATACGTGAACAGTACCCTATACGTGAACAGTACCGTATACGTGAATAGTACCGTATACGTGAATAGTAACATATACTGAAAAAAAATAACGTAATCCGTGAATAGTACCCCCCTTTTCCTAACAACAAGAATAATTCTTTTCTGATGTGGAAGATCGGACAAAACCGCAACCACAGAGCATACTAAGAATATATGAATAGTAAAATACTGTATACATGAATAGTAAAATACCGTATACATGAATAGTAAAGTAGGATAAGGACAACTCCCCTTACCAGTTTCTCCTAGCTTCCTCTATTCCTTCCCCTACTTACTTGCTCCTATTTGGGTTGGAGAGATTTTTTCCTAAGAGATAGTTTGAGAGAATGTTCTTTGATTTGTGATTTTAGTTTAAACCCTATGCCCTATTTATAGTATTTCAAAAGTTACTATTTACACAGTAATTTTACTATTTACACAGTATATTCTACAGTATATTCTATAATATATTCTTTAGCATATTCTGGTATAGTATTTACTATTTACTATTTTACTATTTTACTATTTACTATTTTACTATTTTTACTATTTGCACAGTAATTTACTATTTGCACAGCAATTTTCTATTTGTACAGTAATTTATTATTTGTACAGTAATTTACTATTTGTACAGTAATTTACTATTTGCACAATAATTTTTTATCTTCTTCAAATTATATTTAAATTTCTGGAGTGTTACACTCCCCCTTTCACTATCACCGTGAAAACTTTCTCCTTCAACTCATCTCTTGTCCTTCATCTCTTCCCTCCACAACCGAAGTTAATATTTTTTTCTCCATTGGTCCCCACTACATTTTGGCATTTGAAGCTAATTTGGACAACCGAAGTTAATATTTTTTTCTCCATTGGTCCCCACTGCATTTTGGCATTTGAAGCTAATTTGGACCCTACTTTGGAGTAGTTTATTCCCGACTTTGCATTATTTTATTCTCCACCTTGCAGTAAGTTGGTCAAGTGAAATTATCAGGTAAGATTTTTTAAATTGAAACATTTTTAGTTTGTTGTGCAATAATATATTGTGTTAAGTATAATCTAGGTTGTTAAGAAAAATTACGGTACTAGAATTGATTATAGTTTAGGTTGTTAAGAAAAATATAGGCAAGTAGAATTTAGAATATTTTAGGTTGTTAGAAAAAATATAGGTACATAGAATAAAATATTTTAATTATCATCATCATCCGAACTACAGTTTAGACTTTCACAGTGTCCCTCATACGACATATCAACATTTGTTGGCCCCACATTGTGCATCGAAGATGAACCACCTGCTACAATTACTTGTACGCATAATTCAATAGGACCAATGTCTTCTCTCAAATAATTATTAATCATACACTCAACATCACCATCATCAGCTATTTGTACTAGAACAAACTTATTTTTAATTTAATATCTAGTAACGATAGAACTAATTACTTCATTAGAATTTAACTTAAATTTTTCACGAATACTATTTTCTAACAATTCCAAATTTATTCCTCTATTTATTTGCATGACTCTTCTTGATCCTTCAAACACGACACCTTCATCATCTTCATGTATTCTACCATTCATATACACAATAATTATAATTGAAGAATTCATTTCTCAACAATTTATCTACAAAAAAAAATACCATTATTAAATATTAATAAATCATAATATACAAATCAATTTATTTCAATTAATTTATCAACCTCACCCTTTTTGCGTAGAGAAAATTTTTTAAATGTTCCTATAAAAATATAACCACAAACAGAAAAATTAAAATCAATAACTTAAATAAATAAATAAATAAATTACATTTTATCTTTTGTGCTGTGAATGGAGGAATGGGGGATATAAATAGAGATTGGTTACGTTTGGGCGTGCACGGGAATTGGCCCGAAGTGGCCCACCATACAGTAACAAAGGTTACGTCCAACTATTGGCTTAACCCATATTCTGAAGATTACGCTCCAAGCTTGGACGTAACCCACTTATGTTACGTCCAACAGCTGGACGTAACCTGTCTCCTAAAGGTTACGCTCTCAGCTTGGACGTAACCTACTTCGGTTACGCTCCCAGCTTGGACGTAACCGGCCAAAATAACCCCATATACGTAAATACTTTTCAGTTGACCCCAATTGCGTAATTTTTTTCCCAACTGCACCATTCAGGTCAAACGACCTAAATCTAATTTAAGCCAAGTTAGGTCACTTGGCCATTTTTACAACTATATATGTATATACATACTAGATTATATAGTAGTTATGTGAAAAGATATAAAATTATTTAAAATTTATGAAGCAAGAAAAATAAATTAACACATATTTCATTAGTAAAATGAATATTTTTATTTAAATACTTATGTAATTTATTTAAAATAAATTAATAAACATAAAAAAGTTTCGAATTATAAGTTTTTTTTTTATCAATACAACTCGACCAAACTTTTCTAAATTATTTTGCTAACCTTTCATTTAAATTATTGTGATAAATTTATCAACTGTATTAAAAATAACTGAAGAACATCGATAAAACTTATATATAATGAATATAACATTTAAAATTATCACAATGTTACAAATAATATAATGTATATCTTTCAAAAATCAATTTCATTTACGTTAATACCTGGTAATCTATATAAATCATCTTAAAAAGATTTGTATTACATTAACCTCAATACTATCAACAACTCGTAGAAATAATCATATCAAATTTTGTTTCGTCGTCATCTTTCACTTGATTAAAAAATTTACATTCAAGTTAATACCATTGTAATAACTAAATGCCAACTTCAATAAAATAAACATTAAGTACAGATATAATAAATAAAATTAATTTACTGTAAAAAAAGATAAATGAAAATAATTTTAATACATTATATTTGCTTGAATCAAGGAAATTAGTTCAAGTTCCCAACCAAAAATTTTAAATAACATAAATTAGCTTCTTAAACGAATTTATGAAATCAATCTACATTATGTTTCTAAATAAATATATCCTACAATATATTAAATAATGTAATAAAAAAATTATTACATAAGTTAGTATTAAAAATATAGAAAAGAAATAAAATAATATTACTGTATATAAAACAATAACGAATTCTATAAAATAAGAAAATGGGTGATGGTAAAATTTCATTTTTAATTTATGTTATTAAGTACAATGTCAACCATATAAGTTATTTATCAGGTGATTAGAAGATAGAAATAATATTTTATTCCTTTAAGTCAAGAAAATGTATTTTTTAAATTTGATGTTATTCTATATTTTACCATTTTTATAATAAAAATTTCAATTCAATATCATGATTAAAAAAATTATTCAACATCTTTTTATAATTTATAAAAGCTAAAAATCTATATATATTAAGAATTATTTTAATATTTATAGTAAATGTATATTATTAGAAATTAGGATTTTGTTTGAATAATATTATATTATCATCGTAATGACTCTAATATTTAATTTAATGGTTTTGATTACTGATAATTTATGGTATTAGTTAATTTAAGAGATTTATTTAGTTATAATTTTATTTTGATAAGAGAGATTTTAATATGTTTATGTACATTTTTTAAAATACGTTACATAAAACACTATAATAATGGTTTAGCATTAATTTAAATTATCACTCATAATTGTATTAGGTGGAAGAAAAATGAAAAAAATTTCAAATTTTATTTATTAATAATATTATAAGTTTTAATTATTAGTTCACATATGAAGTAGGCGATAAATAAAAATTGAAACTATTTTTTAGCAAAAAGGTTTCAACCGTTACGTATAGAAAAAAAATTATTTTTTAATGTTTAACTGAGATAAATAAAATAAATAAATAATTTTTAAAAACCAATGAATATTTATCAACATGTGAGAAAATATCTTCTAAAATAATTCAAGTGTTAAGAGTTAAATGTTGTAATAAAATCTGATTTCTATTTTATATTTTATTTTTATAATATTATTTTCTAATAATTATTTATCAATAATTAAAAAATCAAATATCATTATTTATTTATTCATTAATTATCTAATTATATTACGTGCAATTATTTTGTGATTTAAATATTTATTTTTAATCACTATTGTAGTTGAGACAGAAATCTTTTGTTCTTTTTATCTTTTTCTTCTAGCTTCATATATTAAACTTTTCCTACCAATATATCGGCACGTTGATGTAATTCGCTTTCCGGTTAATTAATTATATGAGTAAATATTCATAATATAAACTATTTGTATTGTAATGTTTTTTTTCTTATATTGGTATATTATTATGTAATCATAAGTTGTTATGTATAATACGTTTGGTTGATGATGTGGAAGGTTTTAATTAATATTAAATAGAAATTAATTTTTAATTACATTTTCTTTTTATAGCCTTAAAATTTTAAGCTGCATCCTATAAGGTTATAATGCATTTTAGAATGTAAAATTTAAAGGGTATAAATGCACCCTCAAATTATATTAAGACTCCATTTTTAATGCATATTTTGGAATGTAAAATTATAGAGTAAAGGGTGTAGACAGAAATTTAAAGGGTATAGATGTCAATTACATAAAATGGATAAGACTCCATTTTCGTCTTAAAGCTTTGGACTCAAGAAAATCATATCAAGTATTGGACCGAGTCAAGATTTTACAGGGCCTGTATATTAAAATATTCTAACTTAATTAATTTGATTATTGTTTGAAAGGGTAATTTGCATCATATTAAATCGATTAATATTTAAAAGAAAAATTCATTCATAATTAATTTTATTATTATTGACAATGATAATTTGTATTGTAAGGAAGCTCTACAAGATAATGATTGGATTTTAGCTATGGAAGAAGAGCTAAACCAGTTTACCAGAAATGATATTTGGACTTTGGTAGAAAGACCAATAAGCAAAAGCATCATTGGAACAAGATGGGTGTTCAGAAATAAACATGATGAAGATGGGAAAGTGGTAAGAAACAAAGCAAGGTTAGTAGCTCAAGGCTATAATCAACAGGAAGGTATAGATTTCACTGAAACTTTCGTTTCTGTAGCTAGATTAGAAGTCATTAGAATTCTACTTGCCTTTGCTGCTTATAAAAATATCATCCTATATCATATGGACGTAAAAAGTGCTTTTCTAAATGGTTTTATTGAAGAGGAAGTATATGTAAAACAACCTCCTAGATTTGAGAGTTCATCTCAACCAGATCATGTTTTTAAACTGAAGAAAGCACTATATGATGTTAAACAGGCTCCTCGAGCTTGGTACGATAGACTAAGTTCTTTTCTTCTTCAAAATAGTTTTTCAAGAGGAAAGGTTTATACTATACTCTTCAAGAAAAGTGTTTCAAAAGACTTTATTATTGTCCAAATATATGTAGATGATATAGTCTTTGGAGAAACTAACGAATCCTTGTGCAAGGATTTCTCTAAGTTAATGTAGGATGAGTTCGAGATGAGCATGATGGGAGAGTTGAAGTTTTTCCTACGACTTCAAATCAAGCAGATAAAACAAGGCATATACATCCATCAACAGAAGTATACTAAGTGGTGGATGTCAATTCCTTGGTTCATCACTAATCTCTTGGTCAAGCAAGAAGCAAAACTCCATTGCACTATCAACCACTGAAGCAGAATATATTGCTGTAGTTGGGTGTTGCTCACAACTATTTTGAGTAAAACATCAACTTGAGGATTACTCCAGGTTTGAGACCCAAATACCAGTATTTTGTGATAATACAAGTGCAATTAATCTCAGCAAAAATCCTATTCAACATTCAAAAGACAAACATATTGAAATAAAATTTCACTTTATAAGAGATTATGTTCAAAAAGGTATTTTTGATATACAGTTTGTTCAAACTGATTTTCAATGGGCAGATATTTTTACAAAAGATTTAGACGAAACTCGCTTTAATTTCATTAAAGAAAATTTGGGAATTGTTTCTTTAATTGATTAAGTTTTTTCGTCTGAGCATTTCATTTCTTTTGTACATTTTAACTGTCTTCGTCTGTGATATTTTACTTTTGTGTTAAGACGAAACATTGCGTCTGATCAAGGTAAATCAGTCTGAGAAAATTCAATAGACGTAAGGTTATTATTTGATTAATTTAAAGTTAAGTGTGCAGGGACAAATTAAAGACAACATTAAATGTGTCTGTCACTTATTGCACTATTCTAGGACATTGAGAAGCACGCGCTGTGAATTGCAGAAGTCAAATCAATCATTAAAAGGGCAATGATGAGGCCACGTCAAATCAGGGGCAATTTCAACTTCTTTCGTCTGAGGAATTATAACCGTCTTGTCTTTGACTATAAATGCTCTCAAAGTTTACTCTTTTATTCTTTACTACATTCTAAGTTCTTACTATCTCTGAGTATTCTATTCACACACTTTCTCCCTCTTTTCAAACTTTGAACAATGGCCGCCAAGAACATCAAAGCAACCGAAGCAAATTTTTTTGCTCAAGATCTCTTCTTGCCTAGCAAGTGGGTCTCAAGAACCACCATTGAAAGCATCTCTAACAGAGTATCAAAGATGTTGATACACAATGGTTGAATGGACTACGCTGAGATGAGAGGCCCATGGTTGATGGAGACCTACGCGGAATTCTGGAGTGATGCGAAGGAGTTTGATGATGGTATTGTGGGTACTATTGACAACAAGGAGTATATTATCACAATAGACTCCATTACTGATGCTGGAAGTTGCAAAGCTGAAGGGCGCTTCTGAAGAGCCTCAATCGCCTCTTGTGGAGAACGCTGATAAAGTGAAGGTTATGTTATTGAGGATGAAGCCAGGAATGTTGATGAGTATCACACTCTGAAGAGTAAATATGATGCCTTGGAGGAAAATTGCGAGCATCTTAGGAAAAAGAACAAAGAGCTTGAGGATAATCAAGTTTCACTAATGACTGAGATGCAGCAGCTGAGGGAGATTGTCATGGGCCTTGTCCAACAGAAACCTAAACCTCCTACTTGATGAAGTTTTTGATGATTCTCAGCCCAAGGGGGAGAATAACTTAGAAGGAAGGAGAGGTTGTGCTAAGGGGAGCCATCGTCTAAAAGGGGATTATTCGTCGAGGGGGAGTTAGCCAGAAAAAAAATTTTTTTGTATCTTTTTGCTCTGTTTTAATTGATTCTTTATTAGTTTGTATAGCTTTTATACATGTATACTTCTAGACTTAGAGCATTTTTTTTTGCATACCTTGTAACACTGTATATGGCTTACATGACATTGATGTAACGATAAAGAGGTATTTTTCAGAAAATATCGTCTTGATGTAAATCTGACTTGTGCTTAAACTGTTCTTAGCTAACTTTGTCTTGTGCAGATGCTTCCTTGAGAAAGTTATCAGTATGGTCTGTAATCATCAAAAAGGGGGAGATTGTTAGATCAAGATAATTAACATTTCTAAATTAACATTTCTAAGTTTTGATAATTACAAGACAGACGGAACATTTCCAGACGGAACATCAACAAGCAAAGTCAGATGCAACAAGCAAAGTCAGACGCAACAAGCACAGACAGAAGATGACTCCTCAAAGTTGAAGTCATTCATCTGTCTCAACCCAAGTCATCAGACGAAAGGCTAAGACAAAATCTCTTAAGACTGAAGAAGTTCATCGTCTACCAAAGAAGTGAAGCAAAATATAAGTCACCCGCGTCAAGATTTCAAATCTTAAGAAGTACTCATTAGAAGCATCTAAGATCAGTATGGGGATTCGCGCTTACATATGCAATTCAAAAAGGTCTACACCTTTTAGTCAAAATCTCTGTACAAGTCAGAAAAAGTACTGCGCACACTATCTAATCCACTGCACACACCATCAATCACTCAAGTACACTATGACACCTTTTTGGACTTCACTTGGAAAATGCTCAACGACATTCTTCTGTGGTCTAACGATATTTGAAGACTTTGCCTATTTAAAGACTTCGCTTCTTCAAAGTTCAGTTGGCAAACACGCTTCAAGTATTCAAACTATTATGAATTCGCTCATTGTTACTTCTGCTCTCTATTGTAAAACCCCCTCTGCAAAGAGGAAACTTTCTTTTTATAAAACTCTTTCAAATCCACTTACATGGTGTTTTAGCCTGAGGAGGCTGGTTGTTCAAAGAATACCCAAGTTGTTTAGCCTGCGAAGCCTGTGTTCAAAGAATATCGTGTAATAGCCAGAAGTGGTTAGACGCAAATAATACTTGTAACCATTTCAAGGTTTGTAGTGAAAACTCAATTGTTGTTGGGTAACTAGACGTAGTCTTGAATAGACGAACCAGTATAAAAATACTTGTGTATTTGTCTTCTTAAGTGTTTGACTAACGAGGATAATCAAACTATAACGTCTGTTCATTAAAATCAACTTTTGAAGATTAAGACTATTTCGTCTGAACACCTTTAAACTCACAGACGAAAGGAACAAAATTTTTAAAGCAACACAATTCAACCCCCTTTCTTGTGTTCTATCTTTTACAAGCTTATTCGCCAACTTCAACTCGTTGAAATGAAATCCTTTTATAGGCAGCTTCTTGAAGTATTAGTTAGACTGAAGATTTGAACATTTGTACTTTGTCTTAGGTACTCCAACATCTGACAGAGTGAGTAATCAGAACATTTAATGATTTCATAGTGGAAGTTAGCGCGAGATCAGGGTTTGACTTATGTGCTAAGAGATTTCACCGAAAACTGTAATTTACTTTTCGTGTTGCAAAGGTTTAATCCAAATCTCTTTCTACCTCTAAAAGCTTCTGAGTAACAACTTAATTTGAGATGAAACACGTGTTACTTTTCGTCTGAACTTCATTAAACTTCACGAGACGAATGAATATGACTTAACTTATGTTTTAATCATTCGTCTGTCTTCAATCTTCTTCTTCATCTTCAAGTCTTCACAGTCTTAACACTTGAGAGCTCATGACTTGAAGTTGAAATGGAGCTTTGAGTTCTTCGTCTTGATCTTAGAAGGTTCTTCATATGATGTAGTTGCTTTGAAACTTGATGACTTGAACACTTCATCTTAAACTTGTTCGTTTATGCTTGAGGGTGTCTTCTTCGTCTGTGCTCACTAATGATTTGTCTGATTATTGTTTGGTCTGCGTCTGATGACTCATCTGTCTGTTCTGTAATTATCAAAACTTAATATGTCAAGTCAATTTGACTTAACACATTTATAAATATAAATGTAATTGAAAAATAATTTTGTTATTTGACGTTTTTATTACTATTTGACATTTCGAATGTTATTTGATGTTTCTGATCTACTGTAAATTCATTGTTTGAATTATATTCTTGTCGGTAGACAATTATGTGTTTGTATTTAATATAAGAAATCTGTTAAGAATTAATACGTAAAAATTACATATTATTACACAAAAAAATTTACTGATTCTAAAAATATACTTTTTTTTTGAAAAATTTAATTATTTCTCTGACTACGTTTATATACACAGTATAAGTTGAAAAATTCAAATAGTAAGGAAGACAAAGGGAATATAACCCATAATATATAGAATTAGGAGTAGGATAAATAAATATACAGGTTGAAATAAAACGTCGTATAACAAATTTTCTGTAAATTAAATACAGAAAACGTCTTAAAAATTTATTTAGAACAATTTGTGAATCGAAAAATTAGGGAAAAATAATTGTTACAATCCTTATAATTTTGTATTCATTATGGAATAATCACGTATGATATCGGAAGGTTGGAATTAAAATCATAAAATTTAGAAGAGAAATTAGGACTTTAAATTATTATAAAACCTTAAAATTTAGTAACTTCTCAATTGCAATTGTGTAAAATTATGCACAATTTATTATCTTTGATTATATAAAAAAAATAACTAAACATGAAAAGGATGAAAGGAAGATGCAAAGATGGACATAGAAGGGAAGCCAAAACAACTTTGAAAATTTTGCAAACAAAATGTCAAAATTGGAATGCCATGTACAATGCATTTAAAAAAAAAGACAAATTAAAGGAAGATAAGAAATATTAATGGCAAATTCAAAGCAAAGTAACAAATGACTTACTTTTTAAGGAACTAAAGGTTAAAGGAACCAAATCTTAACTAGTTAAGTTATATGCAATTGTTTAATGATTTTTTTCACTTATAAATACCCCACTATTTGAGACATTCCAGCTATGTAAACCAATTGTCAAAATAGCCAAAACACTTGTTGAGTAACATGTGTCTTCATTCAAATCAAGTCGTTACTCAGAAGTTTTTAAAGGTAGAAAGAGATTTGAAAGAAAACCTCTACAACATGAAAAATAGCTGCACGTTTCAGTGAAATCTCTGAGCATATCAGTCAAAGTCTGATCTCACACTAACATCCGCTGCTGAAACATTAAATGTTCAAATTACTCACTCTGCCAAATGTTGGAGTACCCAAGACAAAGGACAAACGTTCAAATCTTCAGTCTAACGGATACTTTAAGAAGCTGCCTACAAAAGGACTTCATTGCAACGAGTTGAAATTGGCAAACTACATTGCAAAGATATTATATTCAAACTTCGCTCTCAAGGCTTTCAAGTAAAAAGTTCACTCGCCCTGAACTTATAATAGATTTCCTTGTAAAATCATTTTCTATTTACGTAGAGGATTATTCTTTTTTATCTTGATTGTTGTAAACCACTGTTGTGGTGCCTGTAGCCTGAGGAGGCTAAGTGTTTAAAGAATACCTTGAGTTTAGCTTGAGGAGGCTGATGTCCAAAGAATACATATTTTAGCCTGAGGAGGTCGTGTCCAAAGAATACTTGGTTTATCCTAAGGAGGTTGTGTCCAAAGAATACCGTGTTTAGCTTGTGGAGACTGAGTCCAAAGAATACTAGTTTAGCATGAGAAGGTTGTTTCCAAAGAATATCTGTAATTGTTAGCCAGAGTGGTTGTGTTCAAAGAATACTCTTAATGGAACCTTAGTAAGTTGCTAAGTAACTGGACGTAGTCTTGAATAGACGAACCAGTATAAAATTTGATTTCCTTATTCTTATCTGTTAACTAACTGAGGATAATAACTTGAATTAAAATTTTTCATTAAAATCAATATTTGAAAAGAAAAAATAACTTTGCATCTGCTCAATGTTTTATCTAACAGACACAAAACGCAACGTCTGAAAAAGACTTTAATAATTCACATAATTCAACCCCTTCTTATGTGTATATATTTTACAGAAATTTTTTTAATAAAATTTAAAATAAAGAAAAAAAGGTAATTTAGTAACAATAAGGCGGGTCGTTACAGTTATCTTCTTTGAGGTAGGGTCATACAACTTATATGCTTCTGTTAGATGATATCTAACCAGAATCAGCTTCATGCTCTTGTTATAAAACGTTTTTCTTCTCTCATCACGGATATGTTTCAACAAATTGATCCAAACACTTTTAAATGTTTCACACTATACTTTTTTCTTGACCACACCTCTTCAGGTGTTTATCTTTAATTCCTTTGGTTAAACATAGGTTCAAAATGTAAGCTGCAGTGGCAACAACTTCACCCCAAAAAGAATGTAGCAAGGCTATTTATCATGCTCCTAGCCATGTTGTTCTATTCCTTTTTTTAGCAACACCATTATGCTGTGGTGATAAGAAGCCACAATCTCATGTACTCTTTTACAGAAATTTAGAAATTCACCATTATCATATTCTCCACCACCATCTAATCTTAGAATCTTAACGACTTTACCACTTTGTTTTTTTTACCAAATCCTTAAATTCAACAAAGCAATCAAACACTTTTGACTTTTTATTAATCAGAATGAACCATATTCTTTTACCGAAATCATCAATAACTGTGAGAAAGAACTTATTGCCTCTAAGTGAAACTTCTTGAAATGGCCCACATGCATCTGTATAGATCACCTCCAATGTATCCTTGCTTTTTGTTTCTAAATGCACGTTGAATGGATTTCTTGTTTGTTTTTCAAGCATACAATTTTCATAAGTTTCTACACCCTTTTGAATTTAAGGCAGTCCTGACACCATTTTCTTACTTGCTAATTGGCTCAAGATTCCAAAGTTTAGATGACCAAATCTTAGGTGTCATAGCCAGTTGACATTAGAAATTGCAACTGCATAACAAATGTAATCTAGAATGGAGATATCAACTTTGAAGTCTGAAGGTTCTATTGTTGTTGAGAGGAGCCTCAAAATTGGCAGTTTTTATAAAGAATTATCGATATTGAATCCTTTCAATCAATCTTATAACCTTTTTTTAAAAACTGACCAATACTCAAAAGATTGTGTCTCATGGTAGGAATTTAAAAGGCTTTTGAAATGGTTACAATTTTACACCATCTAAGTACCAATATTCACCAAAAGTTCTTCCTGCTTTGTAGTAGTCACCATTAATAAAACCTCATCCTTATAGTCTTCTTTCTAAGCTACATTAATATCGATATTGCTTTATACCTACAATCAACTACATAGTGGCTATATTTATTGCAATTATAGCATTGTAAATAACTCTTATCATAGCTTGAACCTGATCTTGATCTATTACCTCTCCATTGTAAATTTTTAGCTCTTCTTCCTCCTTTCTGCTAAGAATCATTGCCACGACATCCTTTCCACCATGAGTTATTGTCACATTGGCCATATCTTCCAAAATTTTCACCATGACCTTCATTACGGTCTTCTCCTCGAAAACCTCTTCCACGACCTTTTTTATTGAATTTCCCTCTTTCACCATTATTCTTCTTCATTTGTTTTGCCAACAAGGCTTGTTCTAAGGTTGTCTTCTAGCCATCTTTCTCACGTAATCTCTGTGTACAAGCCTCCTTGCAATTTTTCTAACTTTAAGGAGTTCAGGTTCTTTGATTCTTCAATTGCAACACAAATCATGTCAAATCTTGAATCAAGAGTGTACAAAACTTTTTCCACAACAACACATTCTTATAATTCCTCTCCACATGACTTCATCAAATTCGTAAGAGAAAGTAGCTGTTTAAAGTATTCTTGAATCGTTTCTTGAGCCCCATCTATTATACCTGTAAAAGAGAAAACACAAGAAGGGGGGTTGAATTGTGTTATTAAAAAAATTTCTCTCTTTCGTCTGTGGGTTCAAGTCTGTTCAGACGAAACAATGTTTATCTTTGAAATATTGATTTTAATGAACAAACGTTATAATAGATTATCCCCTGTTAATTGGTCAGACGAAACAATAAAGACACAGTTATTTTTATACTGGTTCGTCTATCCAAGACTACGTCCAGTTACCCAGCAATCACTGAGTTTTCACTACAAACCGTGAAATGGTTACAAGTATTCTTTGGCCCCAGCCACTTTTGGCTAATACAATGTATTCTTTGAACCCAGCCTCCACAGGCTAATCAAACAGGTATTCTTTGGACCCAGCCTCTTCAGGCTAAACAACAAGGTATTCTTTGGAGCGCAGCCTCCTCAGGCTAAAATGCCACACAAGTGGACTTTTTACAAGTGTTGTAGAAACAACAAGGATATCCTCTACGCAGAGAGGTTTATACAGTTTGAGCACAGTAATTTGAGCGAATTATCAGAGTAAATAGATTACAAGTGTATTCGCCAAATTATTCTTGATGTTGTGAAGTCCTTTTATAATCTTCATCTTCAAGTAGCCGTTAGACCCAAATTGAAGATGCCGTTGAGAAATCTTCATAGGAGCGTGTTCCAGGTTGTCATGAAGCACACAACGAAAATTCTGGATTTGTGTTGGTAGGCGTCGTTCCTTTATGACTTAGTGGGAAGATGAGACAAAAACAGCTAATACCTCTTTTTGACTTTAGATGGTGCTCCTCATGATTACTTCATCAAATTTAAATCTCTTTGGCGCGTTCTCAACTTGACTTCACTTTTCTGCATAGACGAAATCGATTCTTCATGCTTGAATGATTCATCTGAATGCATCACCCTTGACAGACGGAAGTTCTTCAACTTGAGAACTCTTCTTCCGTCTGTGCCAGGTTTCGTCTGATGGCTGACTCTTGGACAGACGCAACTTCTTCAAACTTTTGAAGGGCCTTGTTCCGTCTGTGCCTTGTTTCGTCTTAGCTGTCTTATTCTCCTTGGTTCCGTCTGACTTGTAATCACTTCAAAACTTTGGGACTTTGATCTAACATAATTCTTCTTGATCTAACATTCTCCCCTTTTTGATGATTACCAGACCATACCAAGAAAATTCTGCATAAGAGATGGTTAGACAGAAACAATACAATGCCAAATTTACATCAAGACGATGTTTTCTGAATAATACCTCTTTATGATTTTTGTTACATCAATGTGATGTAATCAATTCCAAATATTACAATGGTATTACAGAGCTATAATTAAATTGTTACAGAGTTCTGGTAATCAGAACAGAAAACAATAAAAAAATGTATCAGAGCAATAAACAATGTATCAGAGCAAAACAAAAAATTTAGTAAAAAAAATTACAATTTTACAACAAGTGTCTTGCTCCCCCTAAGACGATGCTCTTTCTTCTGAATAGGCTCCCCCTTGAATCATTCCTTCTCTCCCCCTTAGAATATACCTTCTTTCCCCAGGGCTATCTCCCCCTTGGGCTGTGATCATCAAAACTCTGATCAAGAAGGTTTTTGCTTCTTTTCTTGTAGCAGACCGAAGACAATGGTCTTTAGCTCCCCCAATTCTGATGTGAGGAAGGCTTGATTCTCCTTAAGCTCTTTGTTTTGAATCTCCAACTCATCACATTTACGCTTAAGAGATCTATATTCCTCAATATCAACTACCTCATCAACTTCATCATCATCTACTAGCTCAGCAGGTTCAGGTAGTCTAACTGCCTCATCAATCTCCACCACATCATCAATCAGCATTAGTGGTGTTGAGGACTTCTTCAAGATAGGCTATGAAGAATGGAAGTTTAAGATAGGCTGTGAAGTTCTTCTCCCATTGATGAGTATACCGCTTGGTAGGAATAGTCAGTTCCAGTAGTGGCTGTTCCTGAGAGTAAACAGATGCAGGACCAGGGAATAATTTGCCACAGACTGAAGAATCCTTTTCATCAAAGACGGTACCAGAGCAGTGTTGAGTATAGGCTTCAGACAAATGTTTCTTCTCTTTTCCTTTAGCCAAGTATTTGATCATGCAAGGTCGTTTTCGATCTAAAATAATGAAATACTTGGTTTCGTCTGTTACCAGGGAAGAAAATTGAGAGCCAATCAACAGTGGATTATGTCTTCTATCCTTTGCAGCCTGTCGCTCTATATGAAGAAGGGAGATATTTCTTTCCTTGACTTCTCTTCTATAGGCTTCAGCCATCACTGTGAATGACAGATTGTAGTCTTAAGGTAGGGAGTGAGCATAGTCTTCAGGATGCTCATATTCATTCAGAGCAAGGGAGTATCTTGGACTGATTCCAGAGCAGTGTGGTCTAGTCCAGGGAAGCACAATTCCTAACGAATAACCTAAACCAACATACTCAGTTTGGTTTAGAGGAATTGTGAATTTCAGAGGATCATGGCCTGTAAGTGCGTCGAGGTGCCAATGTGTGCAACCTTTGGGCTCATTGCGACTCGATTCAACATCTCCATATATACAGTGGTGAAACACTCGAGCATTGAGATTGTGCTGAACCTTCCATGATGGATTTTCTCTGTGTGGAATGTGAGGTTCATACCCCAGTGCTGGTCCTTCAATCTCAGACGCAGCCAAATGATCCATGTATTCATTTATTTTCTCAAGTCCCTTTATGTTGAGGGTTGCCAGTTTTTCCCAGGGCAGACGCTTCAACCAATTGCGTTGCTCCTCTGGTGAGTAAACAAAATCTTCTTTTAATTCAGTTGGCTTCAGGGACTTGTCGTAAAGAATGGGGTTTTCTGTTCTCCTTAGATGAAAGCCCTTCTTTCTTCTGTACATGTATGGGTCTTTCAGTTCAATATAAGGAGTTCCCCTTATGTATGGGTCTTCATCGTCTGCTAAGACTACAGCAGACTCAGACGATTCAGCTTCATTGGAGACTTCATCAGTTCTCACTCCAATGATCCAGTCAGGTGTTAATTTTTCTGCACAAGTACTTTCAACAAATTTTCTCATGACTAATTCATTTAGAAATGAATAGTCAGTCTTGTGCCTTGGGGGTATGTCTTCTGGATTGAGCATTTCAGCATGTACTCTTCCCCTTGAAGTGTCTACTCCTTTTGCTTCAGAGACTTCTTCATCTGAAGAACTTATTTCTTCTATAAGCACAAAGCCTTCAGACGGAATCTCCATCGTCTGTGAGTGGAGTGCTTCCTCAGACGCAACAGGTATCGTCTGTGCAAAGCAAACGTTTAGCAGAGACGCAATCAGTGGCTCAGATGAAGTTGTCATTGATTTGTCTGGGAGTGTTGTTGATGGAAGGACCTCCATTGTAGAGACCTCTTCACTAAGCATGGTCTCCAACTCTTCCGCTAATTGGGCATTATCCTTTTGGATTTGGGCTGTTTCTTCACTGTTCAAGCCCTCTGAGATTGCTGGAGCAGGTGCGCTCTCAGACGATCCAATGCACCTAAGGCTTTCTTGGAAAAGCCTTTCCCTTTCAGCTTCAAGCAGAATAGAGACTCGTCTAGCCTCTTTGAGCTGTCTTGCTTCTTCTGTCTCACCGACAATGACAGATGCAAGCTTCTGCTTCATCTTTTCCTTGCCCTTGGCGGCCTTTTCAAGAGCAAGCTTCCTAGCTTTAGCTTTCTCTTCTGCTTCTTTCTTCTGTTTTTATTTGTCTGTTAGAATCTTTTCAGATGGAACTGCAACAGACGATAGGGTGACCCCTTCAACTTCACTAGGGGATACCGTCTGGAGCTGCGACTTGGCAGCAACCTTTTTGATTCTGATTGTCCTCTTCTTCTTCTGGAGAGGTTCTTCAGGGGCTTCCTCGGAAGGGACATCAGAAATAATAACAGATAGAGGAGGAGGTTGAGGGATTGGTGTTTAGATTTGTGTTTGTTGTTGTGTTTGGGGTTCAGTTTGAGGTGGTGTTTGGGTTTCTGTTTGGGGTTTAGCACGCTTGATGAGAGCTTTGTGTGGTTCTTTGGTTTTGGGCGAAAGAGTGGTTTCTGCTTTTGAGAGAAGGAAAAAGCTTGGAGGTAGATGCATCTTTGCAAAAGTGCTAGCTTTCACTTCTTTTCCTTCAGGGTGCCACGTGACTCCGGTGGCATCAAAACCCTGGTTAATAATAATATTGGAGAAGAGAGTGGTGTAGGGTATGCTACTCTTCCTTTTCATGTTACGATTCTTCAATGCACTCACCCAGTGGTCGAGAATGATGTGAGATAGACTCATTCTAGCCTTCCTATAACAGAAATAGATGCAAAATTTATCTCTGCTACTTACATTATCACGCGAGCCTGACCTTGGTGTGAAGATGTTGAACAGCAAGTTATGAATGACTCTTGTTGTAGGCGATAATTTTCCTGCTCTAAATGCTTTGGGATCTTCAGGATTGGGAATCTTTCCATAAATGATCTTGTTGACAAGTTCCTCATTTTCATTATAACTATTCATCCAGTTAGGAGAATAGAAACACCCTCAGCTATGCAGTTTCTAGCTTCTGCAATTGTATCCACAGTGATAATGTACTGTTTATTATCTATGGTACCTACAATACCATCATCAAATTCTTTGGCATCGCTCCAGAACTCGGCGTATGCCTCCATCAGCCATGGGCCTTTCATTTCAGCGAAACCCATCCACCCAGTGTGATCAAACATCTTTAAAATTTTTTCAGAGACATGTTCCAAGGTATCACGAGAAATCCATTTGCTTGGCAAGAACAAGTCTTGAGCAAAGAATGATTCTTCAGTAGATCTGGTTCTCTTGAGGTTCTTGGCGGCCATTGTTGTAGTTTGAAAACGAGAGAGTTTTGAGAGTAAGAGTTCTTTTGAAATTCCTCAGACAATAGCAAATAGCGGTAAAGAGTGTAACGGTGAATTGTCAAATGCTTTTATAGGTAGGGTTTTAACTGTTCCAATTCATCAGACGAAAGGGGTTTTGAAGACTGCCCTTGACATGACGTGTCCATTGAAAAAACCACTCCTGATTTGACGCTCCACTCATCATTGCCTATTTAATGATTGCTTTATTCTGCCATTAACTGCTCGTGCATTTCAATGTGCTGGATTTGTGCAATGAATGTCGGACACATTTAATGCTGCTTTCAATTTGTCTCTGCACACACTTAACTCAAGAAAAATTGTTAAATAATATCCTTGCGTCTGTCCAATTCTCTCAGACTGATCAACTTGATCAGACGCAAAGTTTCGTCTTAACGATATAACAAAGTGAATGTTCAGACAAAACAAAATAAACAGCTCAGACGGAACAATTTTCAATCTTCTAAGGAGATAATTCCAAGATTTTCCTTAATGAAATTGAAACGTGTTTCGTCTAATGCTTTCGTAAAGATATCTGCCCATTGAAAATCAGTTTGAACAAACTGTATATCAAAAACACCTTTTTGGACATAATCTCTTATGAAGTGAAACCTGATTTCAATATGTTTGGCCTTTGAATGTTGAATGGGATTCTTGCTGAGATTGATAGCACTTGTGTTATCACAAAATACTGGTATATTATCTTCAAACTTGGAGTAATCCTCAAGTTGATATTTTATCCACAGTAGTTGTGAGCAACATCCAGCCGCAGCAATGTATTCTGCTTCTGTTGTTGAGAGTGCAATGGAGTTTTGCTTCTTGCTTGACCAAGAGATTAGTGATGATCCAAGAAATTGGCATCCACCACTTGTGCTTTTTCTCTCCACTTTATCTCCAGCGTAATCAGTATCACAAAAACCCTTTAAACTGAAATCACTACTTTTCTTATAAAATAAAGAGAGATTAATGGTTCCAACAAGATATCTTAGAATCCTCTTTACAGCTTGTAAATGTGATTCTTTAGGGTCAGATTGCAATCTAGCACATAGACAGACGTTGAACATAATGTCAGGTCTGCTGGCAGTTAAATAAAGGAGTGAGTCAATCATACCTCTGTATATCGTCTGATCAACAGACTTACCTGACTCATCCTTATTGAGATTAGCTCCAGACGAATGCATTGGAGTCTTCATTGGTTTGGCATTTTCCATCTTGAACTTCTTGATAAGTTCCTTGGTGTATTTATGTTGATGGATATAGATGCATTCTTTCATCTGCTTGATTTGGAGTCCTAAAAAGAACTTCAATTCTCCCATCATGCTCATCTCGAACTCATCCTTCTTGTTGATTGTAGCCTTGAGCTACTAATCTAGCTTTATTTCTTACTACTTTACCTACTTCATCCAGCTTGTTTCTGAACACCTATCTAGTTCCAATGATGCTTTTGTTTTTTGGTTTCTCAACAAGAGTCCAAACATCATTTCTTTTGAACTGGTTGAGTTCTTCTTCCATAGCCAAAATCCAGTCATTTTCTTGAAGAGCATCTTCAATATTCTTTGGCTCTATATTGGATACAAGAGCATATCCAGCTAATTCCTTTATCTTGGATCTTGTTAACACACCCTGATTCTTATCACCAATGATAAGATCTTCTGTATGATTAGATGCAAACTTCCATGCTTTTGTGGAGGTTTGATCTTGACATTGAGGTGTATCAGACGAAGGGGTTTCGTCTGTTCTCCTATCGTTTGCTTTTGTTTCGTCTGTCCCTTGATTGCTGTTTTGACTTAAACTTTGACCAGAGGGATTGACCTGTAAATTTTCAAACAGATTTTCTAGGTCTGATATTTCTTTATCAGCCTTTGAGTTATCTTGAAACTTCACATGAATAGATTCCTCTAGAACTTGCGTCTTAGAGTTAAAAACTCTATAGGCTTTAGACGTAGTGGAATATCCAAGAAAGAATCCCTTAACTACCTTAGAATCAAACTTTCCCGGTTGATCTTTGGTATTTAAGATAAAACATTCACATCCAAAAGGATGGAAATAGGAAATATTGGGTATTCTTCCTTTCCATAGTTCATATGGAGTCTTATTCAAGATAGGTCTTATCAATATTCTGTTTTGAATATAACAAGAAGTATTTATTGCTTCTGCCCAATAATACTTTGGAAGAGAGCTTTCATGTAACATAGTTCTAGCCATTTCTTGTAGAGTACGATTTTTCCTTTTCACAACTCCATTTTGTTGAGGAGTTCTTGGAGACGAAAAATTGTGAAATATACCATTTTCAAAACAAAAGGCTTTGAACTCAGAATTTTCAAATTCTGTTCCATGATCACTTCTCACAGATGCAATACATATTCCTTTTTCTTTTTGAACACGTTTGCAGAATATTTCAAAAACTTTGAATGACTCATGTTTATGGGTTAGGAAATATACCCATGTAAATCTGGAATAGTCATCCACAATTACAAATCCATATCTCTTTCCTCCAAGACTTTCAGTCTGAGTTGGTCCAAAGAGATCAATATGTAACAGCTCTAATGGTCTTGTCGTGGAAACAACATTTTTAGATTTAAAAGAAGCTTTGAGTTATTTGCCATGTTGACAAGATTCACACAGATGATTGGTTTTCCAAGATATTTTTGGCAAACCTTTTACGAGATCCTTTTTAGAAATCTTTGAAATGTACTTGAGACTTAAATGTCCAAGCTTCTTATGCCAAATATCTCGTTCATCATCTGTTGAAATTAGACATGTTACATTCTGATCACTTAGGTCAAAAAGACAAACCTCATAGAGATTATTCTTTCTTTTCCCAATGAAAAGAATGGATTTATCCTTGTTTCGAACTGTGCATTCATCAGCATTGAAAGCTACTTCATATCCACTATCACAAAATTGACTAATGCTAAGTAGATTGAAGTTAAGACCTTTCACATAAGATACGTTCTGGATAAGTGGATTGGGTGTCTTACTAACAGTCCCAATACCAAGAATTTTACCTTTTCCAAAGCCGTATGAGACAGACCCTTTACTAGGTCTGAGATCTTGGAACATAGACAGGTCTCCCGTCATGTGACGTGAGCATCCACTGTCCAGGTACCAGCTTGATGTTCCTTCTTTTTCCATTGAGGATATCTGCAAACAGAATAATATGTGATTTTGGTACCCAAATCTTTTTGGGTCCTTTCTTGTTAGTTACAAAAGGATTTTTATTTTCAGCCTTATTGTAATTATGTGAAACCTTATTGTAATTCTTCTTCTTTTGAACAGACGGAACATGTTTCCTTTTTATTTCATCTGTGTTCTCATCATAACCAATTCCACTTTTGTTGTTATGAGATCTCTGACATTTTAAAATGTTTTCAAGAGTAGCAGATCCCTTGGTGAACTTGGTTAGATCTTTGAGTAAGGACTCATTTTCTTTCTTTAGTCTTTCGATTTCAAGAATGAAAATGTCCTTTTCAGACGAAACATCATTTGATATTTTTCTATTTAGACACTCAATTTCAGTTTTTAAAATTGCATTTTCATCCAAAGCTTGTCTAAGCTTAATTTTGCAGATCTTGTATTGCTTAGCAATAAAATGGGAGTGTTCTAAAAGAGTATCATATGATATTTCTTCTGACTCTGACTCATATTCAGAAGAAGAGGAGGATGAAGAAGTTTCATTTTGATTTACCTCTGATGAGACATTATCTCTAGCCATGAGGCAGATATTTGCAGTTTCTTCTTCAGACGATTCCTCTGAGCTTTCACTGTCAAGGTCTTCCCAAGTCAGCAAGCTCTTCTTTCCTCTTTCCTTTCTTGAGCTCCATCTTTTCTTCAGTCTGGGACATTCTGTTCTCATGTGCCTAGGTTTTCTACATTCGAAGCACACCATCTTTGTGCTTCCTTCTTTGCTTGATGATTTTTCAGGGAAATTCTTTTCTTTTCTCTTGAAGAAACGTTGTCCTTTCCCTTTCTTCATCATCATCTTCTTGAATCGTCTGGCCATTAGAAATACTTCGTCTTCAGACGAACCATCAGACGATTCTGATTCAGATGAATCAGCCTTCAAAACTCTATGCTTCTTCTTTCCTTCTTTCTTAGGAGTTTCCTCCTTAGTTGAGTTATTGATGGAAGGAAGAGCAATTGGTTCTTGCACCTTGATCTTTTCTCTCTTGCACAAGAGTACTTCATGTACTCTTAAGGCTCCTATTAACTCATCGAGAGTTAATGTCTTCATGTCACGTCCAACGGAGATGACAGTGGACATAGCTTCCCATGGAGGAGGAAGACTGTCTAATATCTTCATGTTGTTCTGGGCTTTGGTGAAGGTGATGCCCAGTGCCATAAGTCCATTCAATATTGTTTGGAATCTTCCAAACATCATATCAATGGATTCATCTTTCTTCATTGAGAACATTTCGTATTCTCTTTGAAGAGTGACTGCCTTTCTCATTCTGACATCTTTTGTGCCTTCATATGAGATCTTGAGAGCATCCCATAATTCTTTGGCAGTTTTATATGCACAGAATCTGTTGTATTCAGTTCTAGATAATGCACACATGATGGCATATCTAGCTTTGTTGTTGAGCTCCATCATGGAATATTCTTCATTTCCCCAATCTTCTTCAGATTTTATAATGGGGATGTCTCCTTTGGTGATTATATTCCATAGCCTGTACTGTGTGGATTTTATGTACATCTCCATGCGATCTGCCCAATAAGGGTATTCATCTCCTGAGAATGCAGGTGTCTTGTTCATAGATGATCCACCAGATAGGAATGCAGGCCCTTGTGTGTCCATGCTGGATCTTTTCCTCAAGCAGTTGTTAAGCGCTCAACCCTTAGAGGCTGAGCTCTGATACCAAACTGTAAAAGAGAAAACACAAGAAGGGGGGTTGAATTGTGTTATTAAAAAAAATTCTCTCTTTCGTCTGTGGGTTCAAGTCTGTTCAGACGAAACAATGTTTATCTTTGAAATATTGATTTTTGATAGGTACTTTTAGGTGTGTCATAGACTTGATGTAAACTTTGGATGTGTGTGTATGTTATGTATGTTGTCTTTCCTTGGCAAGTGTACCAGTCGTTCAAGTTTAGAATAGTGAGAGTAAGAGTTGTCGATTCCACAGGGACTATGTGTAATGAAGTATCAAATGCTTAATTTGTTTGCTATTAGGACTAACCAAAGTAATGAGCATGTATGCTAATCTAAGTAACTAAGTAAAATATGCAGTAAGTGAAAAACAGTAATTGAAAGCAATAGATGTTTAGGTTTCTGAATTATGAGATGAGTTAGGAAAGAGGTTCCTTCAATTCCTTCTCTACTGCAACTATTTCCTATGTTAATCCAGTGAATTCCAGTTAATTGGAGAAATGACTTTGTGATACCATAGATTAAGCCTATTCCTAGGTAATTAGTCCTGTTGAATGTTCACTATAGATCCCAATTCCTTAGGTAAGAACAGCAATACATTCAAGAAGCGAAACAGATAAAGTCATAAAATCCCATAGCATGCAAGTTCTATCCCTAGACTCATGCAAAACTATAATGATGCACTTCCTCTTCTACTTCAATCATCAATCTTCCAAAGGTATAATTGACACAAGATACAAATTCTCAAAATGCAGTTCAATTCACTCAAGCAGTAGATATCCCTATCACTAATTGAATTTCATGAATCAAATCTCAAGAATCAGCATTAAGCAAGGAAGGAATCAATCAATCACTGAAATTACAATTGAATTATCATAGAAATGTCATTACAAGTAGTCCAGAACTGAATTCCCCTTTTCCTAACCTAGAAGTTTAGCCTAACATGGAAAAGGTAAAAGAAAGAAAGAAAATAGAAATCAAAACCGAGAAGCACTCCATGAATAGTGAATTCTTGCTTCCGCAAGCTTCAATTCTTCAAGAAACTTCAAGATCTTGATAGAGAAGGAGAAAATCGAAGGTGGAGAAAAGAGAGAAAATAGAAGCGTGCACGAGACTCTAACTGAAATAACAGAAAAGTGGAGCTCCCCTAGGTTTCGCGCCCTAATCATGCTTATATAGAGGAAGAAGTACGCCACCCATAAGTGAGAGTTCGCCCTGGCGCAATTGGAGAAGAAGCGGCATCAGGATTTTACGCCCTGGCCTATTGCCTGGCATACTTTTGCGCCACCCCCGCAAGTGAAAGTACGCCCGGCATACTTTTCCAGGAGTTGGCATGTTTTGCGCCGGCCTTTTTGCGCCCGGCGTACTTTACGCCACTCAAGCTCTGAAATGCGCCCTGGCCTACTTTTGCAGCTGTGGTTGCTCACTTTGGTTAGTTATGCTCTTGCTTTGACTTCCATGCTTGTTCCTCTTGATTGCATCTTCCTCTTATGTTCATTCCATTCAACTAAGCTCCTATCTCTTCTTCAATGGTCCTACAAAAAAAATCAATAAAAGAAGGATTAAAGAAACTTAAAACTCAATAAAAATTTACAAAACTAACAAAACACTCACTTAAGAACTACACTAAGTATTTATGGTATTTTCATTGTTTTCTTGACTAAACTACTACTAAATCTAGTTAAAATGCATGAAAATGAGCTTGAAACACTTAGGAAAACATGTGTAATTAGACACTTATCACAACCCCAAACTTAAAGCTTTGCTTGTCCTCAAGCAAACATGTAATCCATCATTACAAGGGTTAATAAGCATGTTATAACACTAAGTGTAACAGCCACTGAGAATTCATTATGCAGTTCCTAACTCCTTAAGCCAACTCAATTATCTATGAAAGTTAAACATGAACTCAACATGTTATCAAGCACTGCACAATTCATCAAACACAACAAACAAACATAGATTGGCATGAAAACTGTACTCTAGTCAACATTAGCAAATTCCTCTCCAGTTAAGTGTTTGCCCTCAATCACTCAAGTGTTTTGGGTTTGTATTTCACTCAAATTTACCAATTAGAAGGTCAGTTCCATAGGCTTGCAATAACTCTAAAATCTCCACTGCCTTCAAATAGCATATGAACACTCAAAAGGTCTTTTTCAGGGTGTAATGAGGCTTAGGTAAAGGTGGGATAAAAAGAAAGGTTACTGGCTATGTATTCACAGGAACTTTAAAGAGTACAGTAAAACCTATATGATATGCATGAGTAAATGATGCACAAAAGAAAAATTCAAAAATATAAAATAGACAAAAACCGAATAATAAAAACAAATTTCATGAGACTACTTGATTTCCTTTTGATCCTTTATTATTTTTACTCTTAACTTCCTTTTTCTTCTGATTCTTTTTCTTACTTTTTGTTTTATCATAGCTCTTGCTATTTCTTCTCTTCTACTTTTTTGTTTTCTTTTTCTTTTCTAAACAACTTTTTCTTGAATCTTTTGTTATTTTTCCTCTTTTCTTCTTTCTTTTTCTTTTCAGTTTCTTGCTTTTCTTTTCTATTCCTGAACTTGCTTTTCTTGTGGTCTCATTCATTGCCAATATCAGAAAACACAGCAAAAATGAAAAATTTTGTATGGTATGCATGAAAACTGAAAATGCATTATACACAACTAAAGAATGCACAAAAATTCACCAAAGTGACCCAACAACCCCAAACTTAGAAATTTGACTTGTCCTCAAGTCAACAGCTACACATGCACCCCAAAACTCAACCCCAAACTTAAGCTTGAAACCTATCATCTAAGTAAATGAACCAATACACTCAAAGTTCCAGTGATAGGGACAATTGGTTTTTCACTTATATAGGCTTGTAATGAGCTTAAGTAACCAAGAAATAAAGGGTCTATTCAGGCTCAAAGGGGCTAGCAATGGATAATGTCAAGGTTCAGGCTATTTGGCTCAAGGCTACAAGAAAGAAATTTGCCTTTATCATATATGTTCAAATCTAAATGTATGCAACTTTGATCAAGAGTTAAAGCAAGTTCTGGAACAGACACATCACATGGTAAACAGAACACTCAAGAATAAATCATGTTGGAGGCTCAAATTCTTACCCAGGATTTATCATTGCATAACATTGCTAAGTCCACTAATCATGTTACAATCTAGAAAGTTGCTATGCTAGAATTCTCATACAGCAACTTTTCAAACAATTAAGAAGCATGTAACTTGTCATAGAATCTCAAATTGATCCTAAGTGCCAAGAATTACACAAATCATTCTACTGGACTAAAGAATCAATGCTATACCAATGCAATTAACCTTCATAATATGGTGCAACAAAACAGGGCACCTACTCTAAACACACATCAATAATCAGTCAACATCACAAGAGTATAAGAGTGCTCCCTGTTGAAGACTAGCCAAACTGTTTAAGGTTCTGGACCAAGTGCCAAAATTTTCCATGATTCTCCAGCAGTGTTCAGCAGCTAAAATTTCACCAAGGTCAAAACAAACTAACACAAAATAGTCAATTAACTGTCAACTAAAAGTCAAATAACAGTCAAATTAACCAAAATGACAAATGAACTACAGTAAGAGGCAAATTACAGTACAATGAACAAAAATGAAAACCTAGGGTGAAGGGAATGTAGATTTCAACTCACAAATACTTGCAATGTGGAGTGGTGAGGGTAAGAAATGATTGAAAGTGAGATTGCACTATGAGGGAGTCACAAGCACTAGAGAAGAAGGAGAAGGGAATGGGCGCGCCTCAGCGCATGGCCCGGGCGCATTCTGGCAGAGAGCTTGATTACTGGTTGCATGTGTCCACTTCAAGGCTAATTTCACCCCAGATGCATTCCGAATTGGCTCTTCGTGTCTTCATAACATTTGTAGCTTTGTCAATGCTCTTTCATTTGCAACAAACCAGAGCTCAAAACGATATCTGTGGAGGAAGTTATGCCCATTTTAGTGAAACTACTCCCATGCTGTCAAGATTTGCGCCAGCCTCCGCGCCAGGGCGTGAAATTCCAGCAAGTTGGCACCATTTGCGCCACCCTGTGCGCCAGGGCGCAAAATTCCAGCAAGTTGGCATCATTTGCGCCACCCAACACGCCAGGGCGCATTCCAATTCTTCAAAATGTGCCTCTGAGTGCGCCAGGGCGTGTTTTTCTGCATTTCCCCCCTATTCTTCATGTACTAATGTGATCTTATGTGAGAATTAATGACATTGTTCTTTGACTCAAACTGTGCCAATGTTCTAAGTTATTTTGTCTCTAGGTGATCTAGTTCTCTGCACAAGGACATATCTACATGATCATGCATTGAATCCTCACAACTTTCCCACTAAAATTATTCTTCCTCACCTCTTCTTTATTTCTTGTCAACTCAAGTCAATGTAATTTCAATTGTTTATTTATATACCTACTTGTTTATCAATCAAGTCAAGAATCAAATTTACTATACTGCACATGTATTTACAGTCCTAATCTAATTCTTCAATTCTATTTTATTTTTGCTTTTCTCAAACCTTTTAAACTATTCACAATTATATGACAATGAGAAGTTACAGAAAACTTCTCTCAATTGGATGGGTTGCCTCCCACCAAGCGCTTCTTTAACGTCATTAGCTTGACGGATGACCCTCTCAAGGAGGGTCTTAAAGATCAATTGGGACCTTACCTCTCTCAAAAATCTTCCACTGAATTGCCAATTTATGCACATTAAGAATCTTGAGCAACATGTCCTCTTTCCTTTTATCTAAAGAATTGCTTGTATGAGGGATAAGTTGCTTAAGTTCACACTTATGCTCAGTTTCGATTTTTTCATCCATTTTAGGTGTCTCCTCTAATGGTTTAATACATGATGGTAGTGATGTGTTGGTATCCATAACAGTTATGAAATTTTTAACTTCATGTTTTTCATTTTCAACACTTGAGGTATTAAAACCTTCCTCATTCATTTTGAAGTTAAAACTTTCATTTTCATCAACATTTTCCAATATGGGATTCAACACATCAACCATCATGCACGGAGACTTTTCAGCAGGAAATTTCAATGCATCAAATATATTAAATGTTACCTTTTCTCCATCTACCCTCAAAATTAATTCACCTTGTGCTACATCAATGAGAGTTCTGCCTGTGGCTAGGAATGGCCGCCCTAGAATGATTGGAACTTTTTCATCGGCTTCCATTTCCAGTACCACAAAATCAGCAGGAAACACGAACTTGTCAACCTTCACTAAAAGGTCTTCCACCACTCCATAGGGATGTTTAGTGGAACGATCTGCCAATTGCAGCGTCATCATCGTGGGTTGAATGTCCGTGTCCTGTATTTTCAGCTTCTGCAGCACAGAGAGAGGCATCAAATTTATATTGGCTCCTAAATCAATTAAGGCCTTACCTATTGACACTTCGCCTATGGAACAAGGAATGGTGAAGGGTCCTTTATCTCTCGATTTCTGAGGTAGCTTTCTCTGGATGATAGCACTACATTCCTCTGTCATTGCTACTGTCTCATCATCCAGTGGCATCCTCTTGTTGGATAGGAGTTCCTTCATGAATTTGGCAGATGAAGGCATCTTTTGCAGTGCTTCAGAAAATGGAATATTCATTCTCAAACTCTTTAAGATGTCGAAGAATTTGGCAAACTGCTTGTCATCATTGGCCTTCTTCAACCTCTGTGGATAGGGAAGCGTGCAATAGGATGAAATGTGTTCAGTCTGGCCAGCTTCTTCTATGATTTGTCTCTTTGTTTTTCTAAGTGACTCTCTCTTTTCAGTGAGAATTCTAGGTGCAGGTGGCTGCCTTTCATTCTCTGCAGTATTTTCTTTTTCCTCCACTGCATCTCCTTTCATTTCTTCAGTTTCCTTCCCCAACACCTCACCACTCTTTGTGGTAATTGCTTTGCACTGCTCCCTTGGATTCACAATAGTGTCACTTGGCAGGTTTCCATGGCTTCTTTCAGAGAGTTGCTTGGAAAGCTGGCCAATCTGTGATTCCAAGTTCCTAATAGAGGCTTCCTGGTTGGTAAACATGGATTCAGTCCTCTGCATAAAGGACATGAACATGCTCTCTAAATTTGAGGAGCTTTCTCTAGGAGCAGAATTCACATTAGCATTTGCTGGAGCATTTCTAGGCTGGTTGGGTTGGAATTTGGACTGGTTTGGGTTGAAAGGTAGATTTTGTGGATGGTTTTGGTTATAATACTGGTTAGATGAAGATGTTTGATTGTGATGCTGGTTGAAATTCTAATTATATGGCATGTTTGGATTGAAAGGTGGTCTAGGATTGAAGGTTTGGTCATAAGAGGAAGAATTTGGTTGCAGAAAAATGTTATTCCTATATGACAGATTTGGGTGGTTCCTATTGTGGGTATTATAGTTGCTTGTGTTAGGATAGTTGTTACCTTGAGGATTTCCCATATAGTTCACTTGAGCTTGATCCTCAGCAGTAGCTCCTAAGCTTTCACAGCACTCAATTGGATGTTCTCCACCACAATATTCACAAGTTACTGGAGGTGCTTGGACTGCATTCAACTGGACCACTTGCAGCTGTTCCATGATTTGGTCCATTTTCTGAGTCAACAACTTGTTCTGAGCAAGCAATGCATCATTGGCTCCAAGCTCTATCATTCCTCTTCTTTCCCCATAGAAATCACTAGGAGGAGCATCGTATCTGTTTGAAGCCATTGTCTCTATTATTACTCTTGCTTCAGTAGCATCCTTTTTCCTCAATGAACCTCCAGCAGAGGCATCAACAAGCAATCTTGTATGAGACTTCAGCCCATTGTAGAAGATGTGAATCTGCTGCAAGTCAGCGAAACCATGGTGAGGACATCTCCTCATCAAGGACTTGAATCTCCTCCAGGCCTCACTAATGGATTCTCCCTCTCTTTGCTTGAAACAAGAGATTTCAGCTCTGAAGTAGTTGTACTTCTCAGGGGGAAAGTACTGAGCCAAAAATGTGTTGACCAAGTCATCCCATGCAGTGAAGTAGCCATGTGGAAAACTTTGCAGCCACATCTTTGCTTCTCCTTTCAGTGCAAACTCAAACAATCGCAGTCTAATAGCGTCATCCGGCACTCCATTCATTTTAATCGTTCAACAAATCTGCAGAAGTTGTGAATATGCTTGATTTGGATCTTCCTCCTCTAAACCTCTAAACTGCTCTTGCCTTATTAGTTGTATAAGAGCAGGTTTAATCTCAAAGTTATCGGCTGCAACAGTTGGTGGTGCAATGCTGGAACCGCAGCCCATGGCGTTAGGAATGTACAACTCCTCTAGTGTCATACGCCTCCTATTTTCCATATTTTTTGTATTTTCTGCTATAACCTCTTTATTGATTTTATTTGCCTGCGAGTTTCTCCTGCAAAATCTCTCAATTTCTGGTTCAAAGAGAAGATTAGTTTCCTTACTCTTCGCATAAACCACAAATCAAATGAATACAGGGAACACAAAACAAATCAAAAGAATGACATAAATCAATGAAAAGCAAAAACAGAACAAGTATACAAAACAAAAACAGAACGAAACAGAATAGAAAAGAATGAAAATATTCAATGGAAAACAGAACAAGTATGCACAGAATGAATATGAATATGAACAATCAAATATAAGCAAATGTCCTAAGTAGCAAACTCGTTAAGACTATTGATATTCATCAATAGTCCCCGGCAACGGCGCCATAAACTTGATAGGTACTTTTAGGTGTGTCATAGACTTGATGTAAACTTCAGATGTGTGTGTATGTTATGTATGTTGTCTTTCCTTGGCAAGTGTACCAGTCGTTCAAGTTTAGAATAGTGAGAGTAAGAGTTGTCGATTCCACAGGGACTATGTGTAATGAAGTATCAAATGCTTAATTTGTTTGCTATTAGGACTAACCAAAGTAATGAGCATGTATGCTAATCTAAGTAACTAAGTAAAATATGCAGTAAGTGAAAAACAGTAATTGAAAGCAATAGATGTTTAGGTTTCTGAATTATGAGATGAGTTAGGAAAGAGGTTCCTTCAATTCCTTCTCTACTGCAACTATTTCCTATGTTAATCAGTGAATTCCAGTTAATTGGAGAAATGACTTTGTGATACCATAGATTAAGCCTATTCCTAGGTAATTAGTCCTGTTGAATGTTCACTATAGATCCCAATTCCTTAGGTAAGAACAGCAATACATTCAAGAAGCGAAACAGATAAAGTCATAAAATCCCATAGCATGCAAGTTCTATCCCTAGACTCATGCAAAACTATAATGATGCACTTCCTCTTCTACTTCAATCATCAATCTTCCGAAGGTATAATTGACACAAGATACAAATTCTCAAAATGCAGTTCAATTCACTCAAGCAGTAGATATCCCTATCACTAATTGAATTTCATGAATCAAATCTCAAGAATCAGCATTAAGCAAGGAAGGAATCAATCAATCACTGAAATTACAATTGAATTATCATAGAAATGTCATTACAAGTAGTCCAGAACTGAATTCCCCTTTTCCTAACCTAGAAGTTTAGCCTAACATGGAAAAGGTAAAAGAAAGAAAGAAAATAGAAATCAAAACCGAGAAGCACTCCATGAATAGTGAATTCTTGCTTCCGCAAGCTTCAATTCTTCAAGAAACTTCAAGATCTTGATAGAGAAGGAGAAAATCGAAGGTGGAGAGAAGAGAGAAAATAGAAGCGTGCACGAGACTCTAACTGAAATAACAGAAAAGTGGAGCTCCCCTAGGTTTCGCGCCCTAATCATGCTTATATAGAGGAAGAAGTACGCCACCCATAAGTGAGAGTTCGCCCTGGCGCAATTGGAGAAGAAGCAGCATCAGGATTTTACGCCCTGGCCTATTGCCTGGCATACTTTTGCGCCACCCTGCAAGTGAAAGTACGCCCTGGCATACTTTTCCAGGGAGTTGGCATGTTTTGCGCCAGCCTTTGCGCCCTGGCGTACTTTACGCCACTCTGAAGCTCTGAAATGCGCCCTGGCCTACTTTTGCAGCTGTGGTTGCTCACTTTGGTTAGTTATGCTCTTGCTTTGACTTCCATGCTTGTTCCTCTTGATTGCATCTTCCTCTTATGTTCATTCCATTCAACTAAGCTCCTATCTCTTCTTCAATGGTCCTACAAAAAAAATCAATAAAAGAAGGATTAAAGAAACTTAAAACTCAATAAAAATTTACAAAACTAACAAAACACTCACTTAAGAACTACACTAAGTATTTATGGTATTTTCATTGTTTTCTTGACTAAACTACTACTAAATCTAGTTAAAATGCATGAAAATGAGCTTGAAACACTTAGGAAAACATGTGTAATTAGACACTTATCAATTTTAATGAACAAACGTTATAATAGATTATCCCCTGTTAAATTGGTCGACGAAACAATAAAGACACAGTTATTTTTATACTGGTTCGTCTATCCAAGACTACGTCCAGTTACCCAGCAACCACTGAGTTTTCACTACAAACCGTGAAATGATTACAAGTATTCTTTGGCCCCAGCCACTTCTGGCTAATACAAGGTATTCTTTGAACCCAGCCTCCACAGGCTAATCAAACAGGTATTCTTTGGACCTAGCCTCCTCAGGCTAAACAACAAAGGTATTCTTTGGAGCGCAGCCTCCTCAGGATAAAATGTCACACAAGTGGACTTTTTACAAGTGTTGTAGAAACAACAAGGATATCCTCTACGCAGAGAGGTTTATACAGTTTGAGCACAGTAATTTGAGCGAATTATCAGAGTAGATAGATTACAAACGTATTCGCCAAATTATTCTTGATGTTGTGAAGTCCTTTTATAATCTTCATCTTCAAGTAGCCGTTAGACCCAAATTGAAGATGCCGTTGAGAAATCTTCATAGGAGCGTGTTCTAGGTTGTCATGAAGCACACAGCGGAAATTCTGGATTTGTGTTGGTAGGCGCCGTTCCTTTATGACTTAGTGGGAAGATGAGACAAAAACAGCTAATACCTCTTTTTGACTTTAGATAGTGCTCCTCATGATTACTTCATCAAATTTAAATCTCTTTGGCGCGTTCTCAACTTGACTTCACTTTTCTGCATAGACGAAATGGATTCTTCATGCTTGAATGATTCGTCTGAATGCATCACCCTTGGACAGACGAAGTTCTTCAACTTGAGAACTCTTCTTCCGTCTGTGCCAGGTTTCGTTTGATGGATGACTCTTGGACAGACGCAACTTCTTCAAACTTTTGAAGGGCCTTGTTCCGTCTGTGCCTTGTTTCGTCTTAACTGTCTTGTTCTCCTTGGTTCCGTCTGACTTGTAATCACTTCAAAACTTTGGGACTTTGATCTAACATAATTCTTCTTGATCTAACAATACCTCATATTGACAACACAAAGTCTACAATCAGACTGTCTTCAATTGAACCACTTCAGTGTAACTCTAGGCCAAAATATTCTTAGTTTCCTTCGTTATTGTTGCTGAAGAAATATTCTCGAAATTTCTTTTATCAACGCATTGATGAATGTAAAAAAGGACTTTGCATTTTGATTTGGACTTGTTATGCATTAGTTAGATTTATCGGGAGTTCGGTATAATCGTTCAGAACAATGTCAATAACTTCCTAAAAATCAAAAATCGCCTTCAACATAATGCATAAGTATTATAACTAATTAGGTTTTTTGCTATTTAACATTGACATATTTTTAGTAAGATTCCACTGGTGTTGTTTGTTATTTTTTATTATGGTTCTTAATCTTAAAACTCTTAATACCGTAAAAGAGATCTATATAAAAATAAAAAAGGAAATACTACTGTATCTATACTGTATTATTATCAAACGTAGTATGATTATCATGGTCTATGCTGCATTATTTACCAACAAAACGAAGTAACTTTGCTAAAAATAATTCTAATTCCCGATGGAGTTATTTCATTCAATAATTCTAGGTGGATATTACATTTCAATAATTCAATCCTTAAATCTGGGTTATAAAAAAATAAGATTTTTTAAACTATTTATAATTTTTAAATAAATTCAATTATAAGTAAATTTAATGTTTAAGATAATGGTTAAATTATTAAAATTTAATATATATATATATATAGTTATTTAAAAAATAATGATAAAATAAAATAATAACGCATAAATTTAACATACCTAGTTTATTTAACCAGTTAACACAAACTGTTTAATTAGATTCCCATTTTAAATCATTCTATAAACATTAAAGTTTTTTTTTAAAATTCGTTCATCATTTTTATCCTAAACTTTTATATTAAAGACAAAACATTTTAAAAAATAAAATTCAAGACAGCAAGGGATACTTGACAAATCTTTAATTTACAGTTTGACAAAAATTCGACATTATAATGTATATATAATTCATTGTGAAATTTATACGGTGATACATTCCTCATTTGTCTTTTTTTTTTTTTTTTTCATTTGCAACCGACTTTTTTATCTCCTTAAATATTTTATAATAATAAGGAATAAACAGATGAAATTACATAATTAATTAATTATGATCCTTGGAAAATCTAACTTATGCAATTAAAATTTGAATGATCATAATTGCACAATTATAGTACTTGAGAGATTAAAGATGTAATTAAATATAATTATACTACAATTTAATATTTAACCATTAAAATAAGTCATTTATATCTGTAATAATTATACAAAACAAAATAAAGTGTAAAAGTTGAATCTCTAATATATATAGTACACATATACAAGAGGTGATGGTATGGGGTTAGATTCTGGAACCCGACAAAACCTCCACAACTAAAGAAAAAAAACTTGATTCCAACCTTGTGAAAATAGAATTGCTCAATTAAAGTTGAGAACAACATTAGAAATTTAATTGTTATATCTAATTTATACTATTTTTTTCCTTTTCATACGTGATTTTCCTTTGCATAATTATTGCAACAACAACCGCAAGTGTGAAGAGAAATGGTTTTACAA
The DNA here is from genome assembly GCA_026586105.1 of Hylodesmum podocarpum. Lineage (NCBI taxonomy): Eukaryota > Viridiplantae > Streptophyta > Magnoliopsida > Fabales > Fabaceae > Hylodesmum > Hylodesmum podocarpum. Next base: position 2,611,724 of record JALJEV010001430.1, on the reverse strand, counting down.
AGCATTTGTGCTAATAATTGTGAAGACTTGATTTGTTTGGGTTAACTTTGTTTCATGGGTACCAGGTTGTTTGCTTGGGATGAATACAAGGTGTTTGATGGAATGACTTGTTAACTAAATGTTATTGTTGTTTATTTCACCAATGTAGTTTTGGTGAAATTAATAAGTTAATCATATATACCAGGTTGTTCTTTTGTTTCTTATTTTTTAAAGTTTTATTTTTTTTTTAATTTTTGGTTTTAGAAAAGTGTTCATCTCATCTAGTTAAATTTTTCGTTAAGTAATTAAACCAACACCATTTTATAATAATTTTTCATTTTTGCTGTGACAAAAGTATTCATTTACTTATTTGATATAAAAAGTTAATCATTTATTTATCTAACAGAAAAATTAATTGGAAGAAAAAATAATGAAATTTATTTTATAAAATTTAGAAAAAAACAATTTTGGAGAATTAAAAACATAATATAAATTATCAAGGAACTTAATTGATCCTAAAAAATGTAACTTAATATTATATGATAGTAATGTGTATTTGAATTACCTTTTTATTCATTCAAAATCAAATTTAAAATTACATAAGGTCAAAATAATAATAATTGTTTTGAATTTTTAATTTTTCACAACAACTTTGATATTAAATTTGATTTCAGAAGTTATCCACAGTTACTAATACTTTATTATTGAATTTTAATACCCAACAACCATAGAGACAAAATTGAATGATGTCCTACAATCCCAAAGACCAACATTTTATTTTATTTAGTTTTTGAACACCCGTATGATGTAAATTTTCCTAATTGACACATCTTATTTGATACTTTCATTTTTCTCATCATTCAAATTTGAAAATTTTGGTTCCTCTCTTCACTTTCTTTTCAACAACAGGGCCATAAAAGATTTTGGAACAAGGAAAATCATTGAGCACAATGGCTGTCCGGAAAGGGATTATATACGGAATGGTTTGCGATAAATGGCGTTTTCTTTTGAACAGAAAATCGCTTCCAAATTTAGTTGCGCAACGAAATGACGTTTTGTATGTTATGGCGCACTTCTGCATACTCATCCAAACATGTCCGAATCTCGTAGGACTCCCACCAACTATGCCCTAGTCTCCCTCCTTTTATTTAATTTTTTGTTTAAATATGAAAAGTTAGTAAATATTTTAAGAGGAAAATATGATTTTAGGACGATAAAATTTTGAAATGATTTATGTATAGGATCGAGTTGAGGTCGGATAAATCGAGAATAAATGGCGTCTCACAGGCTGACATAAGGTCAGACATTGAGATAAAAGACTTAAGAAATTAATGAGATTGACAAGACGTCATGATGTAACAGTTCCCTTCTTAAGAATGATGAGTCTTGAGTTCTTTAAAACTCACAAAAGATCCCTAAGCATGACATATATGTATAGAGACAGGCAAAAATAGGTAAAGTGACACCCCTCATCAACCGCGCCGCCAACATTCCCCTCACCTGAGTTCTTTAAAACTCACAAAAGATCCCTAAGCATGACACATATGTATAGAGACCGGCAAAAATAGTTGAAGTGACACCCCTCATCAACCGCGCCGCCAACGATTCACCTCACCTACCACGCCGCCTACTCGATAAAAAAATGGAACTATGAGAAAATGGGTAAAAGTCGTAGGAGGGGCCATTTGGGAAATAAATTCCCAATGTAGGTGAAGTTTGAAACTACATCAACCGCGCCGCCAACGATTCACCTCACCTACCACGCCGCCTACTCGATAAAAAAATGGAACTATGAGAAAATGGGTAAAAGTTGTAGGAGGGGCCATTTGGGAAATAAATTCCCAATGTAGGTGAAGTTTGAAACTACATCAACCGCGCCGCCAACGATTCACCTCACCTACCACGCTGCCTACTCGATAAAAAAAATGGAACTATGAGAAAATGGGTAAAAGTCGTAGGAGAATGTAGGTGAAGTTTGAAACTATTTCCCTCAGGGGGTGCGACTTGGGTCTGAGCGTAACAGGTGTCATACTCCCGTGGTAGCACTTTATTTAAAAATTTTTATTTTTTAGAGGGATTCGAACCCAAGATCATTGTTTGTCATGACTAACAATTTTTCCACTACACCACAAAGATTTTTGAAATTCTTTTCTGTTCATAAAATATTATGGTAAAATGTTGACATCAGTTACACCAAAATAATTTTAACTTAATGGGAGTAAATTCAACCTATCATCTAGATTTTCTACCACTAAATTAAATAAATTTATACTACTGATAATAAATAAATTAAATACGTAAAAATAAATTTGACTTACTGATAATAAAAAATTTTAAAATAAATTTTATAATATTAATTTTTACGTAATGTTTTATTTTTAATTTTACGTAATGTTTCACGTAGATGTTTAATCTGATAGTTTTATTTTTATTTTTATGCAATGTTTAATTTTTTATATAATACTTATTATTTAAATTTATATATATTTTTACACATTTAATATATTTTTATAAATTTATCCGCATTTAATATTATAAAATTTATTTTAAATTTTTTTATTATCAGTAAGTCAAATTTATTTTTATGTATTTAATTTATTTATAAAATTATTTAAAAATTAAAAATATCAATAGTATAAATTTATTTAATTTAGTGGTAGAAAGTCTAGATTCTAGGTTGAATTTACTCCCATTTGGTTAAAATTATTTTAGTGTAACTTATGTCAACATTTTACTATAATATTTTATGAAGAGAAAAGAATCACAAAAATCTTTGTGGTGTAGTGGGAAAATTGTTAGTCATGGCAAACAATCGTCTTGGGTTCAAATCCCTCTAAAAAATAAAATTTTTTAAATAAAATGCTACCAATGAAAATCCCCCCCTGAGGGAAATAGTTTCAAACTTCACCTACATTGAGAATTTGTTTCCCAAATGGTCCCTCCTATGACACCTCATAAAAAGGAACATTTCAAATCTATTGATTCAACTCATTTTTCAAAGGAACAATTTCATTTATTCAATATTTATTTTATTTTAATTTATTTAATTTAAAAATGGTTCAAATATCACTTTGCTTAATTTTTAAGTATTTAAGTCTTATGAATTATAAGTGACTAGTCAATATTTTTAATAAAAAAATAGTCATTTACAAAAGTTCCTACACATTTAGTACCAATAATATGATTAAAGGAAAATAATATCTAACAACTTGTCGATTAACGAACGGTTCTCTTAATACCTAAGGCCCCTGACTAATATGCAACTTATGTCATTTTTTTTTCACACCATAATTTGAATATATCTTATGCAGGTTTAATTTGTTATCCATCATTTTCTTTATTATTTAAATCAGCATTTTAAAATAATCACGTAATCAAGTCTACATCGATCTATATCTCTGACATATATCACACCACCTAATCACATTTTAAAATATTTTCAAATAAAAAAAACCTAAAATGATTTTCAATCTGTGTTCTAGATGGAATATACTTGTGCCTACATATGATTTTTTTTCTTTAAAAAAACAAGTGTGATAATGGGTGAAGTAGTATATTTGATTTGTGAAGCAAAAGCAATAATTTAGTGTGTTGATGGTGTTTGACGTTGATGCCGGCCCTAGACATGTTAGACAAGTGAAAATTGCCGTCCATGCAAGCTTTCTACTTATCTAATATTTTTATAAGCAGAAAGAAGATCACGTTCCTATGTGATGTAAGCGTATCTATCTATTATTGAACTAGGTATGATTCGTAAAGGAGCAAATTGTGATTTTAATCTTTGATTTTTTAAATATTTTCGTTTTAATTTTTCAAAGTATGACTGTAAAAATATTAATTGATATTTCATCATTCATTTTAACCTTATGAATACATTAGTTATTATCTCATATATACATAGTTGTATATTGATTATTTTTTTAATTTATTTATTTATTTTCTTTGATTATTAATAGATGTATGAAATAGATTAATTAATAGAAAAATACATGAAATAAAATTAAAAAATTAATACTTGAATAATTAACATGTCACATTATTTAAATTGACATCATTAAATAATAAATATTTAAACCTTATTAATATTTTTATTATTTTTATATCTCTTTTATTATAAAATCATGTCACCAATCGTACCTATAATTTTACTTCTTTTAAAAATAAAAAAAAATATCCAATCGAAAGACAAAAAGAAATATTTACTCATTTGTAAATAACAATATCTCTTTCAAATCCGCAACAAACTACTTTGTGCATGTTAATTTAGATCGAAGTTTGCACATCTGAAATCATGATTTAATGAGTGCAATGAGCTGATTTTCAGCCACAAACAGTGTTTTATTTGGTAAAATCATAATGTAGGTGTATTTGAACATAATTTTAGATCCTTACTTAATAACTTCCTATGATAGATAAATTAGGATATTTAAATTAAATATACTCCTTCGAAACTTACATACAAGTTAAAAAATCAATCAATACTGAATCTAAATATAAGTAAATCTTATTTAAACATCTTATTTTATACTGGTTTAATGTATACTAATAATAATAAGAAGAAGAAATTTTATTTAGAATATAACAAATGAAAGAAACTAAAAATAATTTACACATCTAAACGGATCAAGTTTATCAGTTTACAAATTTTCAAACACTGTTTTCTAATTTCTGGGTCTAATTATATAATCTCTTACTGATTACACCATTAACTATTCTAAAAAATTATTAGTTTTTTTTTTTTTTTGTCAATCACTGCATTAACTACACCCTAATTCCTCACATATGAGATTAGTACTATATTGTAGGTGGAATTGTTTGGGTGTTTCTAGTTAAGGAGCGGAAGTGTTACACTTTCTAAAAGGAAAGTGAAAAAATTATTTACGTACCTAATAAAGTAACTAAGCACTTTGAAACTCAATCATTTTCTTATGAAAGTTACTTAATTAGGCTTTCCAAGAAAGTCGAAAAGTTAATTCACTGATAACCCTTGACCTTGAAGTTACGAGTCTTCAATATTCAATTACTTTCCTTCTCTGGATAAAACCAAGCTGTAGTTCATAATAGTTAATGGGCCACTCAACACAGTAAAAATTGACAATTTGGTCGAAACAAGTGTATCCAGATAAGAAAATAAAGAAGAGAGTCCCATGGATTTGTGATCTCTGTCCAATCCACTGATTCATTAGTAAAATAATCTGGATAAGAAATTACTATGTTTTGTTTAGTTATAAAATATTTTCCGATAAAAAAATTTGAAGACTATAGAGTAATATGACTCTTTCCAGTTAGTAAAAAGTTAATTGATAATTCTTATGTAAAAATTAATATGATTTAATTGGTATACACTAAAAATATGAATATTTTTTTTTTATCTTGGCCATTAATCATAAAATGCTGTATCTTTTTTTTTTTAAGAATAACTGTTATTAACTGCCTTAAAATTCAATAATATAAATTGTTATTAATTGATTGTAGATAAGATTTGACATTAACATTCCATGATCATTAAACTCCAAAGAGTAAGAATAGGGATATCTTAAAAATTAACAATCATAATAATAACAACAACAACAGGACATTTTCTAGTACGAGTTTGTTTTATATCAAGCTCAAGCTGAGTAAATGTATTTGAACCAGAATAGAGAATCCAATTTTGTTTCAACCATCATATCAAAGTTTTCCCCGAACCTTCTTATCAACACACATTTTTATATGCTATTTATCTCATTCAATATAACTATTTCCGACCTTTCCAGAGAAATTTTGACCATTTTAAAAGCTAAAACACCTGTTTACTTGTTCAATTAGGACAAAATATTTTAATTTTAGTACTATTCAAGTTTATGAACATTAATTTGTACAAATTATTTTTTGCCACAATCATCAAAAACACAATAGATATCTCATGTATAACTTCATGAATATAGACTGAGTATATATATTAAAAAAAAAAAAGTTTATGATTAGTGACAATCTAAGTGTTTAGCATATGTAAATTTTAAAGATATGAATATCAGGAAAAATGAACTAAGAGAATGTAACATGTTGGACCATTTCATGTTCACAGGCACGTATAATTGTACCTTTCAAAGATTCTTGCCATATATTTCGTTTTGGGGCCAAGTGTTGGGGTTCATGCATTTGCAGTGATGAGAAGGGGAAAGAGAACCATACATTGGTATCTTATTGGGGCCACCAGATAGCGAGATTTAACCCCCCCTTCCATGTGCATCATGGTCCATCTACTCATCTAGCTTGGTTCCCTCACCTTGTATGTATCTTCCCACCAATCCTATCTCATACCCTCAAAAAGTGAAAACTCATTTGCACCTTAATGAGTTGCTTTGGGGGTCCCCTTTGCATATTTATACAATAAATGCTACTCAATATCCCCAGATTAAAAAAAATTAGAAGAAGAAATTTATTTTATTAAAGATGCACAGAATTAGTTTTTCATGTTTTCTAATGATTCAGATGACAATTTATTTTTTTTTACTTTCTTAACTAGTGTTTTAAGAATATTAGTTAGTAAAATATTGTTTATAAAATAATGTGTTTGAAGAGTGCATGCGATGTTTTACTTTCACCCTTGCCCTAAACCAATTCAGCAATCCCCACATGCCCATATGCATGTGATGATGGGTTTTCCACAATCACTTCCCCGTCCTAGACTGCAAATAAAAGTGCATTTTTAAACTCCTTTTAGTGGTGATGTGCCTTTTAGTGTTAATCACGGAGTCTCATCAACTCACGTCGTAATTTGATGGAGTAGAAATTCTTAAATAAACACGCTTATAGGAAGTTGTAGGGACCTTTTAGTATATATGATCAACCCAAGATTGTCCTGGTCTAGTGCTGAATAGGGAATCACTATGTTCATTGGTAGCTACTTGTTTATTTGCAATTTTCCCTAGACTAAGTGCTAAATAAGAATATACCCATTTATTTATTCTTTTAAAAAAAAGCAGAGAGAGAGAGAGAGAGAGAGAGAGAGTTAACACTTACCACAACAAAATTTTTTTTTAGAGACAATTCTATAGTGACAATTTAATGATTTGTCTTAAGGTGTGCATAGACGAATTTTATATATTACAAAACCTGAGAATAAAACACATAAGTGACTCAGCAAAAATACTATATTTGTCTATTATTGTGAAAAAGTGTATCTAAATGTCTTATAGTGATTAGTTGTTTTGTGAAGAAGGCTTTGATTTGCATTTCCAAACTCTGCTAAATTTTGGATGGTGGGAATCTCACGCCTACCAGCAGGTAGTATAGTACTACTGAATTAACTCCACAGTGTATTGGATAGCTTTAAACATTGTCCCCACATCTGGATTCGACGCGTACCAAATTTGATATTCATCTGTTCCTCTTCAGCTTGTACTCAACAGTTATACAAAATATATTATGTTTAATTTTGTTATTAACAAAGCTATTATAATATTAGTTTCAAAAAATGTGCATGCACAGAAGTTTAAAATTTTAGACCGTCATTCCATTACAATTTATTATGTATAATAAATTTATTAATTTTTATAATAAAATTTTTAAAAATTATATAAATTTTTTAATGCTAAATTGATTATATAAATTGGTAGCAATAAGATATGATATAGCGAGGAGCATTTTGGGCTTGGTCCATTTGGAAAAAAGGCTTTTGGAAAAATGGAGAAGCTCATGATGTCTACTGATCTATGAACTGACCCAAGAGTGGAACCATTTGAAATAGCATTTGATTAAGAACTAGTTGGGATTTGAGAAGGAAAAAAAAAAATCTCAACATTCGCTTATAAGGAAATAAAATAAATAAAATTTCTCACTTGGGTTAGGATGGTAATATCAAAGTGTATTGCAAATTAATACTTCAAAAGAAAAAGTGATTAATCAACTGATATACATACAAATGTAAGTTTTGTGAAAATATTTCATTTTATTTATTGTGTTAAAAATTATAAAAATATCATACTTTTTATTTTTAATTTTACTCTTATGTCAAATATTGATACAAGAAATGATGATAATTTTATTTGGAAACATTGGATAATAAAAATAAGGTGACATTTTTGTTTTTACCAATTATTGATGAATATTTAAAATAAAAAATACACAATAAAAAAATATAACATGTTTTTAATCATTAATAAAAATAGAATTATAAACAAAAAGATCAAATAAAACAGATCTTTAAAATGGCGCAAAAAATCTTCTAGAGGTGTTTCAGGTACTTAGACAAACATTGGGTACTTAGACAAACTTAGACAAACTTGAGAATCCATTCATATACTTACAGATATAATTTGTGGGGTGCAATTTGAGGGAAGAATCTATTTTTGTTGCTTCTTACTTTTGATGATCTTTTCTCCAAGGATTTTCACTATACAAAGGATTTCACCTGACAAATGATATATAGATTGAATGTCTCTTCCCTTACATCTACTCCAATTTATTCACTTCACAGATCCCCTCTATCTAATTAACTACAATGACTACACTAACTAACTTCCTAATTCCTTAACAATGAAACAAGTGTTTAATATGAAGATAACATATTGGTACTTCAATTTGTAAGGTGTTTTTTCACACCAATTTATTATTAGTGGCCTTTTGCTTTTTTGGGTATATTTGTGATAATTTTTTGTGTATATTTACAATTAGTACTTAGTAGCTCTATGTTGCAGTGTTAAAATACTTAAGTAAGAATTATAAGCTTAAGATGAGTAGGCCGGGCCATGAGCATGTCAGAAAAATAATAAAAATATGAGGTTGATTTTGTGTAAGCAAATAATTTACAAAGTAATGGTAGTAAACCATTGGATTTGCCTAAGCATAATCAAGTAATGTGTTCAAAAGAGTTGAAAAAATTAAATTATTTTAATAATTAATAATTATAATAAGATAAAAACATTTAAGATAATTAATTTCCTTAAGATATAATAAAATAAAATAAGATGGTTTTTATATTAGATTATGATCAACAATTAAAGTAAATCGTATAAAACAGTATATATACAAAGATTAAAATATAATGTTAAATCCATATAAAAAATTAAAATATTATTCTAATTTTATATACATGCTAAAGCATAATAATTTTTTATGAAAATTAAAATATAATACTGTTTACAGAATACAGACTAATATGGCATGACAGATTTTTGTTATACGAGTAAAATATTGTTCTAAAATTTAAGATGAGGACTTTATCTGCTTATTATCTTTGGGCCTTGCTTTTATCTATTTGGAGGTTACCTTGTAATATATTTTTGTTATTTTTTATTATTATTATTATTGCTGTAATACTTTTCAAAATTTCTATCTTGAAATAATTAGGGCCGCCAAATAATGCAAAGTAAACTAGAAAAATAAAAAACGAATATGTTGCAGAAAAGTAGGAACAAAAATAAAAACAGAAAAATTGTTACCCTTTGTCTTTGTGAGTTTCCTACGTAGTTCTTCTCTTTCGTTGTTGTTAGCTAACGATAATACACGGTGGTCGTGTTCCTCACCTTTCTGTCATTCTCGGCGAGCAAAACCACCGCAATCCCCTCGAATTTCGTGTCTCGATCCATAATCTCAGGTAACCAACAACGATTTCACTTAGTCCGTGATTCCTTATTGCTTTGGGTTTTATTTTTTGCTTGATTTGCGTGTTAATCTTCGTTATGATTGTGATGCGTTGGGTTAAAGCGTAGATCTTCCCAGGTTGAAATAATTTGGTGTTGACGCGTTTGGTTTAGATCTTTGAGTTTTTTCAGTTGTATTTTCGCGTTCTAGTTTTGTATCAGAAACAATTTAGGATTCGAAGCCCTTTCTAGATTCTAAATCTACTTTTTTTTTTTTTTTGCTTCATTCCTTTGTGTATTTTTCCCCTTATGCTCCTTTTAGACTTTTGATCATTAAATGGAATTTATTTAATTTTGGGTGATCTTTTACTTTTGAAGTCAACTTGCCCCTCACGTACTCACACACACGCACCATGCGTTCTCAAGTTCAGAAATCAACCACCAAAACGGTTTCAAGGCCAAAACGGCGTCGTCCACGACTCAAATCCTGGCCTATTACATTTTCCCCTTTCTCTCGCGCTTGCGCTCGCATGCACTCTCTTTCTATGCCAAAGCGTCACCCTCAAAACCCTAACCCTACTCTCTCTACTGACAAACCCCAACACTCCAAGCATCACTCTCGAAAACCTAATAGTATTCTCTCTAGTAACGATTCCCAACCTTCTCACTCTTCTGACGAAGACGAGTCTTCGGGCGAAGATTTTGAAGTAAGACCTCTTATCCTAGCCCTAATTTATTCTCATTATAAATAATCTGTTTATAATTCAACATTCAACTAGTTAAAGTAATTGAAATAACGTGCGTGTTGTTTTAGGGAGTTATCCAAGCAGATTTTTCCTTTTTTGATCCCAAACCGAATGATTTTCACGGAGCGAAAACCTTGCTTCAGACCTACCTCGACGATCACGAATGGGATTTGAGTGGCTTTGTAGACTTGATTTTGGAACAGACCACTGTGGGAACTGTTGTTAAGATAGAGGATGATGAGGATGAAGGAATCTTCGCGCTCGTTACTGCTCTTAATTTACATAGATACAGGGTAGCAATAGCTTTGAATTTTGTATCACATTTGATTTTTATCAATGGTTTAGCAATATCATTGAATTTCTCAACGTTGTAAGTACTTTTGATAGGAACATAAATGTTTTGTGACACTCAAAGATTTTCTCCTCCATAAAGCACGGCAAGAGAAGGGTGTTGTTGATCAGTTGAGATTGCTTTTGGAGGAGCAAGCGCGTGATGTAGGTCTCCTTGTGTCACAGCGCATGGTGAACCTTCCTCCTCAGCTTTTGCCACCTCTTTATGATGCCCTTTTTGATGAAGTATCGTGGGCCACTGAAGATGAGGTTTGATTGCAGTAGTGTAGTGTCAATAAGGGTGTTTAATTGTATTTCTGTTCGACTGTTAGAGGTGGATTTCTCTTTAGAATTTAAGTTGTTGTGTTTTGTTTTTAACAGCCAACAGAGGAGCTCCGGAATTCCTTCAAGTTGAAGCATTATATAATACTAAGCAAAATTTACGTGGTATCTGTGATGCTGTGCTATCTCCCTTCTATTTGTATACTTTTAGATTCTGGGGTTAAGAACATTTTTTTTTGCCCCAGTTTAACTGTTTCCTGATGTTTTCCTTCTTTATTGGGTGTAAAAATATAGCAGAAGAATGTAGAACAGAAAAGAAAACTGAGCAACGATAACGATAAGGCAATAATATATATGAAGGCTGAGGATGAGATTTTTCACAAGGTACTGATATTTTTGACATCATATTGAATTATTTTGTTTCTAATTATTGATTATTTTCCAAAATGATTTCCAGTTAAGCTCGTGGTCCTTCTTTTTTCCATTGCAAACTCAACAGCTTGCACCTCATGAGGCAAGTTTTATGATTCTCTAAATGACCATTGTTGTGATGTTTTTATTAACTAGCTGAAAGTTTCTTATTTTTGGTCAATTTCTGAATGTTATCTAGAATACATTGTGATACCTCTGTTCTGTAGGAGTTGGTAGAGAGGGAAGAAAAAGTTAGGTGGGATGATAGGTAGGATATTACTTAGAAGGGGTTAGTGACATAAATAGGAGGATATTAGGGAAGAACAAGAATTGAGTTTTACTGTAGAAAAATGACTCAGGTATTTGGGAGACCAAAATTCTCGACCAATGAATTATCTGAAAGCATACATCTGTAACTAACTATACGCCCTTTTTATACGCCCCCATACATCTGTAACTAACTAAATCCCTCTAAAGTGAGGGGGAAGTGCACTCTCAACCACTGATTTGGAAATCAGTGGTTGAGATTTGTAATAAAATCAAATACATATTAAATAATATCTGGAATTAATGATATCAACCACTGACTTCCAAATCAATGGTCGAGAGTGCACTTTATCCTCTAAAGGGCACTCACCTCACTTTAGAGGAGCCAAATCCAACTAATTCAGTTAGTTATTCTGTAACAATAATTTCGGGGAATTAGTTATAATTTGATCTACTGCTCATTTGTCCTAATGTACACCCTCCTAGTAGGAGGTCAGTGCCTATCAGGCTCCCTGCCCTTCTGGATGCCGATTGGGAAAGTTGTCCTGACACTAGGCATTCCACAATAAGGTTTTGTATCTTCCTTGGTGAGTCTCTAACTTAACGTCTACGAAACAGAAACAGCCTACTGTTTTTAGGTCCTTAGTTGAGACCAAGTATTGCGCCTTAGCTTGAGTGGCAAGTGGCTGCTATGGATATAGCAGCTACTGAGAAGTTTCAAGTTTTTGCAGACTTCCTTTTGGCTACTAATCCCACAACTCACGAATGATCAAACATGTTGCTGTTGATTGCATAAAGTTAGTTTATTGTCACGTCATCTAAATTGTAGTTGCCTAGGTTTAACTGCCAAAGCAATAAGAAATTTCATAGCAAAATAGAATTTTTTATTCAGTGGCAGCTGCTAATGACCGATTAACTCATTTCTATCAGTTGCTACATAATAATATGATCAGGATTAGGTAAGGCTACAACAAACTTTTTTTAATTTTCTTACTTTTAGTTTGAATGAATAAGACTCTACATTGCATTTAAGGAATAGATAGGGCTTAAAATTTCAACATTATAAACTGGGAAATGAAAACATTTAGTTTTAATTCATTTTCTTTTTAAGTTTAGTTTCTTGCTTAAATTTGATATTGAAAAATTGGAGATAGTAGTCTTTTTGTCAATGTTTCTGAACTATCTAATTTTGTTTCTGCCTGTTACAGCTGAAGAATTACAAGCCAACGGGATTAGTCATGGCTGTTGAAGCAGGCAAAATTCCAGCATTTCGTCAAGAATTAGCCTCTTTAATAAACGAAACCTGATGGCATCCGGAATAATTTATTATACAACAGAATCTCAATACTTTCATGAAGCTTCCCCTGCATTTTAACGTAGTACGTTTTTTTTTTTTTTTCTTTTGGCAAGTGTTTGAGATGCCAAATTTTGGATTTTTTTTTTATAAAAAAAAATTATAGAATCCCATTTTTTCTGCAAGGAGTAATGAACAGATATTGGAAACAAATTTTCACCTCGTTTTAGTCCGTATTGGCTTTCTGGGTTTCTCTCTTTGTATGTTTAGCGAGCTTGCAAATAGTCATTGGAACGAGTATAAATAGTGCTTTACCGAATTGTTAATATTTTATTTTTTATTTATAGTGTTACGAGGATTTGTAAAGGGATATAACAATATAGGAGCCTGATTCAACCATAGAATATTATTTTTTATAAAATGTAAACCCCTGTAAAACTGTTTTGATATGATTTTATTTGATTGGGTAGTTTGGTAGGACATTTTTAATCATTTAAATCAATTTTAATGTAATGATCATAAATATTATTATTAATTTGAAAGCTTCATTAAGCTTTTTGATTGATATCATTGTAAATGTTTTTACACTTTCAATTAATTCGAAATGCTTTTACACTTTCAATTAATTAGAAATCATTATAAATATTTATTTTATTCACATTGTCAAAAGATTTTAGTTAAAATAAATATAGTAAAATTCCACAATTTATTCTAAATTATGACTTTATAAAAATTAAAAAAATTGTATGTTAATTAAAAAATATGGTTATGATTTTAATAAAATTATATATATACAGTGTGTGTGTGTGTGAAAATTTAGAATACTCTACGTTTTGAGCTAAACTTTATTTTAGGTTGAATTTGAAATTTGAATTTTCATTATTATAAAAGTTATTATTGTCGGTAATTTTTATTTATTCTTAATTTTTTTATAATATTTTTTTTATATTTTTATATTTTATTTTATCTAAATTCATTTAAAATTAATAAAAAAATATTCTTATCCTCTATCATAAATTTTTTTTAGAGAAAATGTTTATTATTTTAGGTATATTGTTCAATTAATTTTTATTTCATAAAATTATTTTTTCAAGAAAAAAAAAATGCTGTTCACTTTATTCTTTTAAATGCATCTCTTTATTAGAGGAGTCATTTATTTAGACAGGTTACAATCATTAGTAAATAATTGAATTCCTTAAATACCATAAAAGAAGGGTTTGATTGTCTATGAATTCGCAAAATAAAACTTCTAAGAAAGACAAAAGTCACCTTGGTAATTCATATTTTTTAATAAAAAAATTACTTTCTAAATATCAGTTAAAAATATCCGTAGACTGAAAAACGTCACAACGAAAAAAGCTAACCACTTTGAAATAGAAAGATTATGAAAGTAAAATTTATTTTTCTAACAGAATAATTTTCATATATAAAATTATTTAGTTTTTTGTATATATTTTTTATTGATTGATCTAAGAAGTGAATGAATATAACAACAATGCTTGATAATATTATTATATATGCAATATACACATAAGTAAGTAATAAAAATCATATAAATATAATTTAATGTTCCATAAAATGTTTGAAAATAATAATTATATTCCACACAATGTGAGCCAGTTGGAACAAAACAAAAAATCCAAAATGAAAAACACTCATATTCCTTGTGTGGCACGCTTAAAGAAAATGCAGTGTCCATTCTCTAAATGTGTCTTTATCCAAAACAAGTTTCACTAAACAACAATATTATTAGATACACATCGTATTTATGTTACCTACGAGATTCCGAGGTCAACACCACACCCACGGCTGCAATCAAATACACACACGCACACCATAAGCACACGTGGACTCTACAAAGCCAATCAAGTACTCCAACGTAGCATTTGATCAAAGGTTCGTTTCGTAGACTATATTGACCCCAATAAGGACCCACCTTATTATAAACAACATTTTGGTAGTTGTCTTTTTACTATGCTTTTCCTTTTTTAGCTAATCTGAAACTAATTTTGTTTTTACAAATATTCTTAGTTAACAAAGTTGTTAGTTAGATTTTTAAGACGGGACCACGGATAATATAAAACGGATTTACAAAATTAAATAATTATAAATTACATTTATTGTATTATTAAAAATTTTGTTATTCAAATTAACAAATTTATCATAAATAATATCAATTTTTATTTAGTTAACTATGTAAAATATTTTACATTATTTTTATCTGTTGAATATTTTTAATTAATACTTTTAAGCTATTAAGTGCATTTGTTTTATTTAATACTTATTTATAAGATAATGAAAATTATAGAAAAAATATTATCCAACAAAGCATTACTCTTGTTCTACAACAAGATTTTATTTGGTAAAAAAAACTAACAGTACACGTTAAAGAAATAAAATTAGTTTTAGTGAAAATTTTATAAAGAGATACTAACTAGTACGTATATATCCTTACGTGTGGCACTTTATATTTGGTGGACAAAATTATACTACTTTTAAAAAGTAGTCCTATTAAAAATAAACTTATTTTAAAAAATAGTAAGATAATTATATTTTAGTAATGTTTTCTTATATTTATCAAATGAAACAAAAATATGTTAATATTTAAACAAATTTTAGGATCATAAATACTTATAATTTTCTAAAACATCAAAATACTATCTATTTAAAATAATAAAAAGACAGTAAAGAGAAATATTCAAGAAATAATCAATAATAAAAGAGATATTTTATTTTTTAAGAAATTAAATAAGATAAAAATTGTATTTCAGTTATAATTTTTTAAATTTAATTCAATATATTTTCTATTTAAATTTATTTTTGTGAAATATTTTATTATTTTCTACCAATTTGTGATGATTGTTTAGTTTATTTAAAAATTAAAGTTATAAAATTTGTTATCTTTATCCTTTTCTAATAAATAGACATGCAAACGCGTAAGTATAAACACATGCCCAATTTCGCTAATAATAGTTAATGTTATTAATTATTAAATCATAATAAAACGAAGAAGTGATAATGCGCAATTTTGCTAATAATAATTAATGTTATTAGTTATTAAATCACAATAGAAGGAAGAAGTGATAGGAGCGGAGATAAAAATAAAATATTATCAATTTAAAAATAAATAAATAATAAATAAAGAAAAATAATCAAGAAATAAAAAATAATAAAAAATTGTATTTTAGCATTATTTTTTAAATTTTATTTTAAAAAAATCATTAATTATTTTTATATTTGTTTATAAACAAGAGTTCTGAGTAAATGTAGATAATGATAAGTTAAATTTTAAATATTATTTACTAATTATAAATCTTTTATTCATGTACATTAACATTTATTTATTCTAATCAGTATTTTTATCATTTAACATGAGTATTATTTCAATATATTATATATATTTTAAGAGTATTTGATATTTATGCGTGAACAGTGATAACAGATTGTTAATTTAAATTTTTAATCCTTTTTTTAACTTTTAGAGTCTTGAGTACTAGTCTTTAATTATTTTTTTTTGTCAAATTTAATTTATTATTTATTTTTGCCAATAATTTTAATTAATGCAAATAAATTAAAATGGGTTAATATTAACAAGTACAAATAAAAGTCACGCAATAATTTTAAATAAATATTTAATAAAAATTAAATATAATAAAAAATTAAAAAGAAAAATAAAAAGATAGGATTAAAAGTCAAAAACTTAAAAGAAAAAATCGAAGGAATATTTAGAAGAATAGTGACATATTTTCACCGTATGTTTTGGGAGTGTAGGAGTGACTCTTTGTTTGCACTTGGGTGGGTGATACCTCTCTCAACACTTCTGTTGCAGTGTTCACCCTTTGATTCCTATGAATCTTCATCAAAACCCCCACAATTCTGGGTTGAAGAAACGAAAACAAGACCAGGTACCCCTTTTAACCAATTCTCTCAAAAAAAATTCCTTTTTCTTTTCTTCTTCATTTTTCATTTCTTTCGAATTTGTTGTAATCGTTAGTCTCACTCACGCTTCTCTTGCTTTGATTATATGGGTCAAGTTTGTTGCTTTATGCCCCGATGTTTTTGTTCTCGTTCTGTTCCCTTGTGGATTTTGACCTTCATCCTTGACCATTTGAATTTTCAAAACTGGGTTTTTTTTTTTTCTTTTGTTTTCTTGGCCCTTCTGGTGTACTTTCATTTTATTCTTTTTGGCTTTTGGTTTGATGATTATAGTTTTTCCTTTCACGTTTTAGTTGCATCGGGTATGTTACACGACAATAGAAACGTTGCCATCAATAATTGTACAGTGATATTTGCTAATGCGGCTGGGAACAATGCTTAAAATGTCATGAAACTTGCGCTTGTATTGTAAAGACTCACCTATCATCTTTGAAGACGTTGTTGCTAGTGCATTTGATTTGGAAGTGTGGAAATATTTGTCTATGCTTTTTCATTTTTCTATTTTTGCTTTAAAAATATTGAAACTGGGTGTGCTTGTTCTGAGTATGATCCTGTTCTGGATGACTACTTGGTACATGTTAAATTCATGGGTAAGGCATTGTGTTCTTCTCCCTCCCCCATTGTGTTCTTCTCCCTCCCCCCTTAAAATTGGTATGAATTAACTTCATAGCTTATCGACACCTGCTTAACCATATTACTAATATTATTATAATTTACAATGTCCCCAAACATTGAATGGGGTAACTGACATCGAAACAAGTGGCCATGATGTGTTTGTTATGTTCTCTGTTTTCATGATACAGCATGCCTCCAAATTTAGTTGGAGGGTGAAAATTTTCTTGGGAACTATTAACTTATCCTGATTTGGTTTTGCCTGGTGCTAAACCTATGTGCTTAGCATGGCCTTTAGCTTTATGTGAATTTTAACTTAATTTGTTTTTCTTCTTTTGCAGGATGCTTTGGTCAGTGATCATGGAAATTCTATGAGTTTGGGAGAGTCATCTGGGAGTGGTGATCTCTGCAAGAGTTCTACCTCAGAATCACTGAATTCAAACAATCAGAATGGTCCCAATTCTGATGTTTCATGTCAGGATGATGAGGATATGATTGATGATGATACAGATATGATTGATGATGATGATGATGAAGATCCTGATTATTCTGATTTTTATGACAATGATGACATCTATGAAGATGATTATTCAAATATGCAGGATCAATTTGACAGTGTGGATTTACCTCCTGGGGTAGAGGCATCACTGCCTTGGTTGAAGGAGATGTCTTCTGGTGAATGCAAGCAGGATGTTGCTTTTTCCCGTACAGAATCTAGTTCCAAGGAAAAGGAGGATGAAACCGAAGATACGGTTATGCAAAAGTTTCGTCAATTTAAACAATTTGACACTGTTGATTGTTTTCCTGATCATCACTTTGCTAAGGAGGGAACTTCAGAGCCACAGGTGATAAATTTTGGAGAAGTATTTTACTGTAATCAGTTTTATATGTCAACATATATTTTTAAGCAACTGATTGAATAGAATCTTGCTTTTATTTTTTTTTAAAAAAAATGTTACAGAAACCTAAAAACTGGGCCAAAAAGATACAGGGGGAATGGGAAATTTTAGAGGAAAATCTGCCAGGTAAAAATCTCTTTCTCTACTAAAAAAGATATTCATCATTATCCTTCATCTACTAGATAATGTTGCTTTGTGGCATTTCCATCATATGTATAATTTGAAGTGTCTCCCTATTGCATTTTTTAATTCAGTTTTGTTAATAACATTTTCCCTCTTTAAGATATATTTTGGGAAGGTAAATCATCATCCAACTTCTTTTAATTCAGTTTATGACATTATGCTTTCATTTTTAATCATTGCATGTGGATTGTGGACTTAATATCACAGATACAATCTTTGTGAGAGTTAGTGAATCACGGATGGAGCTTCTGAGGGCTGTCATCATTGGACCTCAAGGCACCCCATACCATGATGGTCTTTTCTTTTTTGATTGTGTCTTTCCTTCTACCTACCCTGAAGTTCCACCGGTATGTATCATCAATATTGCACATATTTTCAGATGTGTCTCGTTCTGTTTATAAAATAAACTTGAATTATCTTCTGCAGAAAGTTCACTACCACTCAGGTGGCCTAAGGCTAAATCCAAATTTATATCATTGTGGAAAGGTCTGCCTTAGTCTTCTCGGCACTTGGCATGGTAGGAATAGTGAAAACTAGATTCCAGAAAAATCAACCATGCTTCAAGTGTTGGTTTCAATACAAGCTCTAATTCTAAATGAGAAGCCATTTTTTAACGAGCCAGGGTATGCATCAACATATCCTGGTGAGGAAGGGCAAAAAAGATCTAAGGACTACAATGAGAGTACATTTGTCTTATCCTTGAAGACAATGATGTATACTCTGCATAAACCCCCAAAGGTATGTGGACTCAAACAATATCTGATTCTGCATTCTTTGGTTATACTTTTGTCTTGATAGTTTTGATATCTTAGGAGCTGTTTTGTTTGAGAAAATGTTTTCTGTTTTCGTTTTTAATTACAATTTGACACATCGTTTTCATTTGTTTACTGTTTTCAAAAGTTTGTAGAAGAAATAGTGTAAAAAGAAAACAAACAAAAAAAAAAAGTTGTTTCTACTGTTTCCTATACAAACATTTAAAAACAGCAATCAAAGTGAAATCAGTATGCCAATTTGGTAATTAAAAGTTAAATCAGAAAATGAAAATTGAAAAGGTTTTTTCATATTGTTGTCCCCTTATTTTTTCATTATTGTTATGATTCCGAGCTGAATATCATATATAGATGATAGATGGATTTGCTGCCTTTTTTAGTCTACTGTTTTGACTCAATGGCATTATTAATTTCTAATTTTGGAATTTGACTAGATATTAAAAATCAATAGACGGAAGAGTATTATGAAGTCACAGAACAGGCTATTGGATTTTAGGAGTTGAATAATGCACATTGAGTCAACTGTACACCTGAATCCTGAGCTAAGATAACTTTTTATTGATTAACAACTAAGCTGCATACTGCTAGTCTGCTTTGATATTTTTCTTAACCCCATACACAAGTATAATGTGAAAAAACACTGAGAGAAATATGGATTGTAGGCCAAACTCAGCCCCACAAAATCGAGATTTATATGAAGTTTGAGGCAGAATACTTGTAAATCATCACTTCGCTACTTATTACATTGTTTCACTTGAGTTGGTTAGCATAGGTCGTTTGTTACTCTGTTAATTTCCTGAATATATAGATAGCTGATATTTTAAGCTTAACTATTTGATCTAGGTTATGGTTTTCGGATCATTATTATTTATCTTAGCATTTCTCTTATGTGCAGCACTTTGAGGAGTTGGTTGCAGGGCATTTCCGTACCCGAGCATGCGGCATACTTACAGCATGTAAATCATATGTCGAGGGGGCTCGGTCGGATCAGTTGTACATAATCTAGGTCAAAATAGTGGCAATAGTTCTAAGACTGATGCCAACAATCAAAAAGAGTTTGAGTCGGCTGTGAGTAGGATGATGAATACTCTTATTGCATTTTTCACCAAAAATGGCTCCACAGACTGCGATGAGTTTCGATCTCCCGAGATTTATAACTTATCTGCTGTGGCTACTGCAAATTTAGAGGCTTACAAGGTAGAGTCTGGTGCAAGCACAACATTGGCCCAGGTTTGAAGGTCCTAGGTTGTTCATGCTGAGAAAATGTGTTGTGCGTATCTTTTTCTTAATACTTTTTATGGTGATTTTTATGTCCCACATCATGAAGCTCGTAGTTGATTACATAACTCCCAGTTGTAAAGATTTACTTGCTAGTCTAGCTTTTCAAAAGATGCGTACTTGTTTCTTATGGTTGCATGTTTCTTTAATAAAGTGTTAATAGTTTTTTGAGATTATCTTGTTAGATGGTATATTTCCCAAAATATCATTTTAGGTTGGATGTCACATATAACTTCCTCTATATAGCATTGGTTCCCATTCATTTCTTTGATATTAAAATGTCTGTGATTACTATACTATTTCGATCATCCGTACATTGCAGCACGTGTTTGACACTTATGTGTTGCTTTATACCTACATTTTTGGTTATATAAAGCAAAAACTCTGTTAATCTGGATGTTAGTTTAACATTGTTCCAAAACATGGACAGTAGTCTTAAATGTGTTCATCCTTTATTCAAATTAAAGCATGTTTGATTTTAACATGTTATAAATTTAGTTTTTAACATGAATACTTTTAATTAAAATGTCTGAAAAATATAATTAAATAATTAGCAAAAGGTTGAAATAAAAAGAATTGACATTTAAGTAAGAAAGAGAAAAATTTAGAACTGTGCTATAAAACACTTTTTTTTTTAACTTAATTTGTCTCTATAATTTACTCGTCAATCTCAAATGTCTTAGTTTATTCATTTTTATGAAATAAGGCATCATTATTGATGATAAAACATTTCCTACTGAACTTTTCTTTCTTTATTAAAATATGTAATTCCATGAAGACTTAATAACATTATATGTCATTTGCGTATTTTTAAATTTAATAAGCATTATCATACTCGAAAACCTAACTAGTTAATACTCTAAAATCAAGATGTATACAAACTGTGAAGAGTGTCACTTATATTTTTCAAGGAAAAAAGGTATAGATAATTGGCGAAAGTGGAGAGTAAAAGCATATGGAATAAAATCACAGAAGGGATCTACATCGAAGCTAGTCTGTTAAAAATAACTTTCCTAAGGCAAACATGATGAAATCCTAGCATCAGTAACTTCGGAGGAAGCAGTTAGAGATTACACTCATCTATTCGAAAATAGTCATAGTTGGACAATATGCTCGACATACATTACCACTTTGCTTGGGAACAGAACGAAAGTGCCACCGTATCAAGATTGAACTAGACTTAGAATAGATTTAGAATAAACTTGGAGAGAACCAACCTCTTAATGTTAATAGTTTTATCCCCTTTATTATTGAATAAAATTATCTTTTTTTTTAGTACTAAAATTTGAATGACCTTATTCCCTATTTTTCTACTGCTCTTGTCAATTATATAACAATTACTTTTCTTCTTCTCTTCTTCTCAAAAGATAAATGTCGTAAGCAAGAAATAAACCCAGCGGAGAAGAACCAAAACTGAACAACGCTTTTTGGAATTTGGAACCCTCTCAGTTACCGGAACCCTCAAGCGACGGCGGCGCAACCGTCCCTCACCGGCGCTAGACTACATCAACTTGCCCCTCACATACTCACACACACGCACCATGCGTTCTCAAGTTCAGAAATCAACCACCAAAACGGTTTCAAGGCCAAAACGGCGTCGTCAACGACTCAAATCCTGGGCTATTACATTTTCCCCTTTCTCTCGCGCTTGCGCTCGCATGCACTCTCTTTCTATGCCAAAGCGTCACTCTCAAAACCCTAACCCTACTCTCTCTACTGACAAACCCCAACACTCCAAGCATCACTCTCGAAAACCTAATAGTATTCTCTCTAGTAACGATTCCCAACCTTCTCACTCTTCTGACGAAGACGAGTCTTCGGGCGAAGATTTTGAAGTAAGACCTCTTATCCTAGCCCTAATTTATTCTCATTATAAATAATCTGTTTATAATTCAACATTCAACTAGTTAAAGTAATTGAAATAACGTGCGTGTTGTTTTAGGGAGTTATCCAAGCAGATTTTTCCTTTTTTATCCCAAACCGAATGATTTTCACGGAGCGAAAACCTTGCTTCAGACCTACCTCGACGATCACGAATGGGATTTGAGTGGCTTTGTAGACTTGATTTTGGAACAGACCACTGTGGGAACTGTTGTTAAGATAGAGGATGATGAGGATGAAGGAATCTTCGCGCTCGTTACTGCTCTTAATTTACATAGATACAGGGTAGCAATAGCTTTGAATTTTGTATCACATTTGATTTTTATCAATGGTTTAGCAATATCATTGAATTTCTCAACCGTTGTAAGTACTTTTGATAGGAACATAAATGTTTTGTGACACTCAAAGATTTTCTCCTCCATAAAGCACGACAAGAGAAGGGTGTTGTTGATCAGTTGAGATTGCTTTTGGAGGAGCAAGCGCGTGATGTAGGTCTCCTTGTGTCACAGCGCATGGTGAACCTTCCTCTTCAGCTTTTGCCACCTCTTTATGATGCCCTTTTTGATGAAGTATCGTGGGCCACTGAAGATGAGGTTTGATTGCAGTAGTGTAGTGTCAATAAGGGTGTTTAATTGTATTTCTGTTCGACTGTTAGAGGTGGATTTCTCTTTAGAATTTAAGTTGTTGTGTTTTGTTTTTAACAGCCAACAGAGGAGCTCCGGAATTCCTTCAAGTTGAAGCATTATATAATACTAAGCAAAATTTACGTGGTATCTGTGATGCTGTGCTATCTCCCTTCTATTTGTATACTTTTAGATTCTGGGGTTAAGAACATTTTTTTTTGCCCCAGTTTAACTGTTTCCTGATGTTTTCCTTCTTTATTGGGTGTAAAAATATAGCAGAAGAATGTAGAACAGAAAAGAAAACTGAGCAACGATAACGATAAGGCAATAATATATATGAAGGCTGAGGATGAGATTTTTCACAAGGTACTGATATTTTTGACATCATATTGAATTATTTTGTTTCTAATTATTGATTATTTTCCAAAATGATTTCCAGTTAAGCTCGTGGTCCTTCTTTTTTCCATTGCAAACTCAACAGCTTGCACCTCATGAGGCAAGTTTTATGATTCTCTAAATGACCATTGTTGTGATGTTTTTATTAACTAGCTGAAAGTTTCTTATTTTTGGTCAATTTCTGAATGTTATCTAGAATACATTGTGATACCTCTGTTCTGTAGGAGTTGGTAGAGAGGGAAGAAAAAGTTAGGTGGGATGATAGGTAGGATATTACTTAGAAGGGGTTAGTGACATAAATAGGAGGATATTAGGGAAGAACAAGAATTGAGTTTTACTGTAGAAAAATGACTCAGGTATTTGGGAGACCAAAATTCTCGACCAATGAATTATCTGAAAGCATACATCTGTAACTAACTATACGCCCTTTTTATACGCCCCCATACATCTGTAACTAACTAAATCCCTCTAAAGTGAGGGGGAAGTGCACTCTCAATCACTGATTTGGAAATCAGTGGTTGAGATTTGTAATAAAATCAAATCCATATTAAATAATATCTGGAATTAATGATATCAACCACTGACTTCCAAATCAATGGTCGAGAGTGCACTTTATCCTCTAAAGGGCACTCACCTCACTTTAGAGGAGCCAAATCCAACTAATTCAGTTAGTTATTCTGTAACAATAATTTCGGGGAATTAGTTATAATTTGATCTACTGCTCATTTGTCCTAATGTACACCCTCCTAGTAGGAGGTCAGTGCCTATCAGGCTCCCTGCCCTTCTGGATGCCGATTGGGGAAGTTGTCCTGACACTAGGCATTCCACAATAAGGTTTTGTATCTTCCTTGGTGAGTCTCTAACTTAACGTCTACGAAACAGAAACAGCCTACTGTTTTCAGGTCCTTAGTTGAGACCAAGTATTGCGCCTTAGCTTGACGACGCCGTTTTGGTCTTGAAACCGTTTTGGTGGTTGATTTCTGAACTTGAGAACGCATGGTGCGTGTGTGTGAGTATGTGAGGGGCAAGTTGATGTAGTCTAGCGCCGGTGAGGGACGGTTGCGCCGCCGTCGCTTGAGGGTTCCGGTTACTGAGAGTGTTCCAAATTCCAAAAACCGTTGTTCAGTTTTGGTTCTTCTCCGCTGGGTTTATCTTTATTATTATCATTACTCTTTAAACCTCCCCCTCAATTTTATTATTCATTAAACCCTCACTTTTATCTTTTTATTAATATTTAAACTCTGTTTTTATGCCTCAGTCTTATTCATTATTTAAATTTTATTTTTTAAAATGATTTCATCGATTAGTTGAATACACGAGTAATTTGATAGGTTTCTTTGTGTTGTCGTAATTTATTCTTTATTTATTTTCATGATTAAATTTATTCTTTATTCATTTTCATGTTGTTTTTTTATTTCTTGCTTACGACATTTATCCATCCCAAATATTTTCAATTTTATTTTTACCTTCTATTCCTACATATGCTCATCGTGTAGAATAACTTAGAGAAGTTGGGTTACACTATTGGGAGAGTTTTTTCAAGAATTTATTCTTTAATCATTTTCTAATTCGTTTTCACAGTTTATTATGAATTTCAATATGAAACATGAGTTTGGAACCTGGATGATGTGCTTAATTTGCTAATTGATCATAAAAATTAAATATCTTTTGAGAAGAAGAGAAGAAGAAAAGTAATTGTTATATAGTTGACAAGAGCAGTAGAAAAATAGGGAGTAAGGTAATTCAAATTTTAGTACTAAAAAAAAGATAATTTTATTCAATAATAAAGGGGATAAAACTATTAACATTAAGAGGTTGGTTCTCTCCAAGTCTATTCTAAATCTATTCTAAGTCTAATTTTCCATATTTTCAAATGTTGCCTATCTACCCTATTTATAGAAAAGAATCTATCATCACTTTTCTTTAAATATGAAATCCTAATAGACTAAAGATAAAGATAACAAATTCAAATAAGAAATCTTATCAAACTACTAAAGATAAACTACTAAAGATAAAGTCAGAAATCTTATCAAACTACTCAAATTTGAATGAAATTAGAATCTCTCTAAATTTATCTTCTTGTTTTAATTGGGGCGTAACAATACCCCCTCTTGCAAGAAACACCTTGTCCTCAAGGTGGGAAGAAAGAAAATCTTTCAAGGGAGCCATCTTCCCCTCCTCGTTCCTGATTCAATTCCTCATTTATGGTGACTGATACAATTTCTTTTTCTTCTTCTTCGGTCCATAGGAGGAGGTGATAATGTCCCAACCGACACACGTGATCAAGTCCACATCTCTCTCCACACCTGAAACACAACTCTTTCCGCTGTCTTTCATTCAACTCTTCGGGTGATAGTCTTCTTGATATTCCACCCCTATTTACTGACGGTGAATTACTACCGGTACTAGATTTCATGCTTACTGTACTTGAATTGTTTCTTGAGCTTGTTCTACCCCCTTGAATCCACGAAACATTACCCCCACTTCCCCCACACGATTCATCCCTCGGTTGTCGATTTAGGTAGGTTTTATTCCTCCCTTCACTCTTGTTGGCTTCTGGACTGATGTCTTTACTTGTAGGGTCTGGTGGGTGGTATTCCGGGATAAATCCAGCTTCTTTCCAAGCAGAATTTCGTGTTTCTATTGCTAAAACGTGATCCATAAGTTCGTTCAGATTTTCAAATTTTGCCGCATTTAATTCTACCCTTACTTCTTCTTTTAGCCCGTTCCAGAATAGCTCAGTCAGTATTTTCTCTCCTAAATTTTGATGAGTTCTAGCCGCAAGTTCAAACTCATCTCGGTACTGCATTACGGACTTGCTGTGTTTGACCCTTAATAATGGCCCTAAAGGATGTCATGCTGCCCCTAGTAGGAACCTTTTAATAAAGTCTTGCTTGAACCGCATCCACGAGCGAAATGACGTCCGATTTTCCCACCACTCAAACCAAGTTAACGCCCTTCCGGTTAGAGTCATGGCTGCATAATCCACTTTATCCTCATTGGTGATTCGAGCTACTTGAAAATACGTTCTATATGAACCAACCAATCATTAACTTCCTCCCCATCAAAGTTAGGTAATTCCATTCTCCTATTCACCCCTAACCTTGGTGGTCCCCGTACTTCATAGCCATCTTCATCAACTCCCTCATCCCGATGGTTCTCATGACCTCTCGTGTCATGATTTCTCCCCGATTTCAACTCTTCCAGACATTGCAGAATTGATTCATTTATTTGATTCTATTCAGTGGCCTGTTTATTCTGTTCCAGCTGTATTTGTTCCAATCGTCGCTCCATAGCTTCAAATCTGGCCTCCATTGCAGCAATTGATCGTGTGGATATTACCATCCCAAGAGCGTGCTCTGATACCAGTTGTAACAACCAGTACCAATTGGGGAGTAAAAACTCGATCAAGAGCAGTAGAAAAGTAGGTAGCAAGGTGATTCAGATTTTAGTACTCAAAAGAAAGATAATTGTTAGATCAAGGAGATTAACGTCTCTAAGTTTTGATTAATTACAAGACAGACAGAAACATCTCGACAAATCAATACAAGCAAAGTTAGACGGGACAAGTACAAACGGAAGATGACCCCTCAAAATTAAAGTCATTCGTCTGTCTCAAAGCCAAGTTTTCAGACGAAACTCTTCAGACGAAGCTTAGAAGTCAATCTTAAGACTGAAGATTTACATCTTCTGTCAAGAGAGTGAAGTACAGTCTGAGTAACTCGCGCTAATTTCAAATCTGCTAAAGTACTCATAAGAGCTTCCAAGATCAGTATGGGGATTCGAGCTTACATATGCAACACGAAAAAGTTTCTCCTTTTCCAAGAAAATCTATGTACAAGTCAGAAAAAGGACTGAGCATGCCATCAAATCCGTTGCGCACGCTATCTATCACTTGATTGCACTCTGGCACCTTTTTGGACTGCACTTGGAGAAAGCTCAACGATATTCTTCTGTCTCTAACGGATATATGTTGACTCTGCCTATAAAAGGACCTCACTCTTCCAAGTTTCATTTAGCGAACACGCTTATATTGCTAAGACTTTGTGCTTTCGCTCACTGCTACTTTTGAACTTCATTGTATACCCCTCTCTACGAAGAGGAACTTTTCTTTCATAGAAAACTTTGTAAATCCACTTGTGTTGTGCTTTAGCCTGAGGAGGCTATGTGTTCAAAGAATACCTGGTTGTTTAGCCTGAGAAGACTATGTTCAAAGAATATCTTGTATTAGCCAGAAGTAGCTGGGTTCAAACAATACTTGTAACCATTTCACGGTTTGTAGTGAAAACTCAGTTGTTGCTGTGTAACTGGACATAGTCTTGAATAGACGAACCAGTATAAAAATACTTATGTTTATCCTTTTTAAGTTTGCAACTAACACAGGATAATTAACTTATAACGTCTGTTCATTAAAATCAATCTTTAAAGATAAGAACTGTTTCGTCTGAGCCTGTTTAAACCAACAGACGAAAGGGTCAATTTTTTTATATAACATAATTCAACCCCCCTTCTTGTGTTTTATCTTTTACAATAATTTTATTCAATAATAAAGGGGATAAAACTACCGACATTAAAATGTTGGTTCTCTCCAAGTCTATTCCAAGCCTATCCCAAGTCTAATTTTCCTTATCCCCAAATGTTGCTTATCTACCCTGTTTATAGAAAAGAATATATCCTAACTTATCTTTAAATTTGAAATCCTAATAGACTAAAGATAAAGATAACAAATTCAAATCAGAAATCTTATCAAACTACTATAGATAAGCTACTAAAGATAAAGTCAGAAATCATATCAAACTACTCAAATTTGAAGGAAATCAGAATCTCTGTAAATTTATCTTCTTATTTTAATTGGGGCGTAACAATCCAAGAAGAAAGGTAAAGTACCAAAAATGAAGCATCTTAAACCTAAGGGTGGTGTGACCAAACCCAAAAACAAAAGGAACAAGATTGACCAAACTAATATTGAATGTTTCTTTTGTAAGGAAAAAGGTCACCGAAAGAAAAATTGCAAAAAGTATATTGATTCTTTAACAATTCAGAAACAAGGTAAGACATTAACGAAATGATTTTTTATGATTTCTTTAATTGTCACCAACTCTTCAATGTGAGTATTAGATACATGCAATAGTTTTAATATTTGCAAAACGTTATACAGACTGGATGGTTAAAGAAAGGAGAAATCAATCTACAAATAGAGAATGAAGCAAATGTTATCACCTTAACTTTCGGATCAGTTTCTTTAATAATGCCTAATGCCAAAGTACTAGTATTAGAAGATTGTTATTGTGTTCTTAAATTTGTTTCAAACATTATTTTAATTTTTATGTTGGACAAGCGAGATTTTCGTATTATTTATAATAACAATCATCTAATTATTTGTAGTTCCTCAATGTATTGCAAATATTAAAATTACTATCTATATTTAATACTCACATTAAAGAATTAGTGACAATTAAAGAAATCATGAAAACATTTTTCATTAATGTCTTATCTTGTTTCTTATTTTTTAAAGAATCAAGATACTTTTTGAAATTTCTCTTCCGGTGACCTTTCTCTTTACAGAAAAAACATTCAACATTAGTTTGGTCAATCTTGTTTATTTTGTTCTTAGGTTTGGTCACACCACCCTTAGGTTCAAGATGCTTCATTTTTTGTGTTTCACCTTTCTTCTTAGAGCTCTTGCCAACTACCATGGCAGTTCCTTTCTTCTTTTTAGAAGAAATTTGATTCTCATAATCAATTAGCAAATTAAGCATCTCATGCAAGTCACAACTCATTTTATTCATGTTGAAATTCACAATAAATTGCATAATCAAATCTTGAGAAAGTTTTTTCCCAGAGTGCACCCCAACTTCTCAAGTTGTTCTACAAGATCAATCAACTTAAGAAGATGGGGTCCAACCTTTTTCATTTGCAACCAGTGAGGACCTAAACAAAATCTAAGATAATTGAAATCTAGTTGTCTTGCTTTGACTACATACATCTTTTTAAGATGTTCGATGATCTCATGTGGGTGTTTTGATGTTGCTTATAGAGTTTTGGACTCATTGATGGCAAGGGAGACACTGGTCCAGGTATTTATGAAAATCTTGGTTCAATAACGTCAATAAGTTTCTCATGCATGAGAACAATTCTGAAGTTGTGATACTAATCATCATAATTAGCCCCGACTAATTTTCCATATGTAAGAATTCCACGAATTGATAAAGAAGACATATTGTTAATTAAATACTCAGCCAAGTACAATTATGTCAGATCATATCTTTCAAACCCTTTTAAAGATATTAAAATGTAAATAATATCCACTAATTAATACGAATATAGTAATTTAAAATTTTTTTATTTCTTTTGAGCGGAACACATACAACCTCTTAAAATTTGTGAGTGAGCCGCTTAACTATTAAGGTCGTTTCTTATACACGATAATGTATTACATACATAAACTAAAATATATATCATATATATAAGTTCCTGATGGTCAGATCAATCCTATTGATATCAATAAATTAATTTTAAAACTTTCCTAAGCGTTTAGTGTATAATTAATTTAAAAATCATGTATTTTGTATAACAAATTAATTATTAATTATAAGTCTCCTGTCTGTCCAGCCATAATCATTTATTGCAAATTTTGTATCATATACTTATTTTACTCAAATTTTTACATAATATCAAATAAAATAATAATTTGAATCTAAACATTTATAATTTACATTAATAAATAGTTACGATCACAATATTTATTTAACAAATATTAATTAATTATCTCCTAAAAAATAATTTAAATAATATTAATAAGATAAAGATAAAGTAACATGTAACAAAAAAAAAATTAAATATTTTAAATTGATCTCGAAACATTTCATAGCAGCAAAGGTTTCAAAGTTTTTAAATAAAATAAAAATAAAACCTTGATGATATGCGGTTCATGCTTCACTTTATTCGATTTCCAAATACATCAACATAAACACCAATGAAAATAATAATTGTGCATGTTAAAATATAATAATAAAATAACATATTAATAGAAGACTCACGATTAAAAGCAAACATATAACACATTCAATTACTATGTATAGTATCAAAATATTTTAAATTAAATGACAATAATTAGTTCAAAATAAAATAAAATTAATTTTTCACAAAAATTAATTTAAGAATAAAAACTTTTTTATTTATTTTTTCTTCTTTCCACTAATGTAAACAATTATCTATCTTTTTCCAGCTATTATGCATAAAAATTATGCGGCCAATTTCAAATCATCTTAATCATTGTATCAATTCAAATCATACATTATTGATAATTGCAGGGAAGTTATAAAAATTAAAACTTTTTCACGATTTTATAAATATCATTTAAATACAAAAGACCAAGACTTCAAAACCATTTGAAACAAGAATTATTGTAAGTATGTGAATCAATATATAACACCATTGAAGCTCCAACGAACAATTACATTTTCAAGTCTAATTGAAAACCATAATTCAAAGTTTAATTATGCATAATCGAATCTAACTTTCAGAAATTGTAAATTACCAAAAAGCAAGGGAGCACAGCTCTAGGATTTAAAACAATGAGTTCTTCGATCTCTTGGTCACTGATTTTCTTTACCAAAGAATCAAACTCAGGATGAGTCATTTCCTGAATCTCATGTAGAGGATTATAGATCAGCCCCGCTATTACTCTGCACAACATAACACACTTTCTCTTGACAGAGTTATTATTACCGGATGAGCAAATGGAATGAATGGCTTTTCCACTAGTAGAAGTGGTGTAAACCCCAAATGCACCCTGAAATTCTTGGTTGGCTGAAAAACCATGCCTCAGAATTTGACATACACCACATTGGTCTAAAGTGCAAAGGGTAGAAGAGTCATTTAAACCAAAGGAGCATGCAATAGTTGTACCATGAAATCTCAAAAGCTCATTTCCATCAACTAAACATTTAGGGTGCTCATTTTGTAGCCTTTCAGCTTTGATCCTTACCATTTCCCTACATTCCTCAAAGCAAGCAAACATTTCTTGTTTGTTCTGCACTCTTAAGACACATTCAATCTTTGATGTCTTGATTTCAGAACCAATAAAATATTTATCTTGGCATATTTGTTTGATGATCTTGCAAGATGAACCTTCTCTATCAAGTTGGATCACTGTAAAAATGTACATTAGGGGTTCCATATTAAATTTTAGTATTAGTACTTCTTCCTCTCTCTCTCTCTCTCTCTCTTTATATATATATATATATATATATATATATATATATATATATATATATATATATATATATATATATATATATATATATATATGATGTTTGTAATGTAATTATGTCTAATTCTTTTTGCAAATAAGAAAAAAAATATAATTTTTATGAATTGTTAATATAATTGTTCATCAATAAAAAGTAATAGCATATCTAGTTTTTGAATTAATTATTATAAAAGTCAATAAAGTTATATCAATGATTAAAACATAATTTTTTTCAGTCACTAGTATTTACTCTAATGTTAAAAATATATTTTTTTTATTATTTTGAGTTGTCTAAGGACATGAAAACTAGCATGAAAACACAATGAATTAAAAAAACAATAATATTGTTCATAGAAACATCGACAAAATCTAAAAGTTCATAGCATATCAATCAAATTTTAAAAAGAAAATACTTATATTTTTACACTGCCGAGTCTAGGACGCTAATTTTTTTATTTACAATCTCAAAGTATATTATATGTTCATGTAATAAAATGCTATATTCATAGATACTTGTCTATATGTTAATACACAGACATCGATATGTGGTATAAAGAAAATTAAGCAGAAAATAATTGGCACATAAACCATATATAAACACTTCAAACTCGTATACTAGAAAAAGTACTGATTTCATACCTGAATTTTCAGAAATATCATCATGTTCTTCTTCCACAGTGTCAATAGATTTTAGTTTCTCTTCACATTCATGATCACAAGTTGATGTTGGGGGATCATTAGATAGTGTTTTCTCTTTCCCCTGTGGCACCTTTTTTGACTTTGAGAAAACATTGCATTCATCACAATCAACACAATGTGTTTTTGACAAAAGCATATTTTGCTTGGTTGATCTAGGAAGATGAGGTTCTTCTACACCTTTGCCAACTTTATTGCCGTGAAAACAAGGATAACATGTTTTCTCTGAGCGTTTATTATTTCTTTCATCTTTCACATATGAACTCTCATTGTTAACATGCTTTGTTCTACTATCTCCCTTCGGATCATGAACTTCAGCTGTATGAGGCTTGCAAGGAAGTGATTTCTTCAGAACGTGCCAAACCTCTGACATTTTGAGATATTTTCTTTGTAACATGTGAAAGATTCATTACAAGGTTTATATTGATTCCAATTGCTGAGGCAAGTAAACAATCATAGAAATAAATCATTGTTTTTTTCATTACATATTATTGGGTGGATTGTTTTCTTTGTGGGATCATTCACAAATGGGAGGAAATCAATTCTTGAGGTGCACATTTGTAAATCTTGCCAGCTTTCTACATAATAGTACAAATATTTTCAACCTTTTCATTTATTTATTTATTAATTATTTTTAGTGACCAAAGGATTAGTACACGCTTTATATTACTGAAAGAAATAATTAACTATATTGTCTTCAAAAATGCACACAATAAGAGTATTTTTATTAATTTATTATTAATGTTTTAGTCTGTGTATTATACAGGTTAAATTTAATATATTAAATTTATAATTATAATAAATTATTATCAAATATGTTAAAATATCTGTTTTTAATAATTAAAATGAATAAATATCATATATTAAAAAAATATTGTGATAAGATATACTAAAAATAATCAATTGACTTACGTAAAAGTTAATATTTTTATTTGTTGAGAATTTTTTTTCTTGAAAATAAATGTTTGCATAAAATATTTTTATTAAAATATTTAATAATTATAATTAATTATTAATAAAAAATAGCTAAAATAAAACATGCAAAACAAAAAACATAAATTCAATATTGCTTAAACAGTATAATTGAATTGAAGGTATAAAAAGAACGTTTTCAATTTTAAAAAATAACATGGAAATGTTAGAATATATTTAATTGAAATATTTTTATAGTTTAATTAATTTTTGGTGATGATAAATATATTTTTATCACTAAATGCTAATCATTAATTGTTAATTTTTGGTTTATATTAGTAGAAGGGCTTAAATCTACAATCCTCCCCTTTCTTACTTCATTCTAAATCTTTCATTTCCTATTAATACATGAATTTTATCATTTTATATTAATTCTCTTCTCTAAAACAAAGAATGAATGTGACAGATATTTTCTCCTAGTGTTCTAATTTAATTACAGGACGATTTAAACCGTCAAAATTTTTCTTTAGTTGTAACACTTATCAAAAACATGAATGATTTATTATTCACGGGGCATCATTATGAACCCACATACATAAGTGTGATGTACTTTTTGGGTGTGCAAGATTTTACATTTAAAGATCTGATCAAGAAAGAGTTGAGAGTCAAGTCTTCTCCTCCTCAGCCCACGTACATATGGACCTATTTCCGAGTGGGTGTATATCTTTTTGTGTTTTAAAGAATAGTAGTTATTATAATAAGTAACATACATATGTTCACAGGAAAATAATAATAATAATAATAAATTTAAGTTAAATTTCAATCAAGTTATTGGATCTATTACAAAAAGATATTTAATAAGTAAACAATATGTTCTACTATAAAATTTTGAAGATGAAGATATTGACATTATGATTACTAACTTTCTTCAACAAGAAGATGGTGGTCCTATAGAATTATGTGTTAAAGTAGTTGTTGCAGGTGGTGCATTGTTTGAAAATAATGCGAGTACAATTGAAGCAAGCGTGCAAAGTTCCTAATCAAGAAGATTTATGGAGCTTAATTCTTGATTTGAATTGGTTGATTGGACAAAAATTAACTATTGGTTTGGAGTTTGATAGCAAAAGTGAAGTGCAAACTACTGTAGCAAGATACCTGATGAATGTCCATCAAACATCTAGGGTGCATGAGTTCAAACCAACAAAGTATGTTATTCATTACCCAAAATATGGTGTTGAATCAAACCTCATCTTCAGTGGCCCACGATACTTCATCAAAAAGGGCATCATAAAGAGGTGGCAAAAGCTGAGGAGGAAGGTTCACCATGCGCTGTGACACAAGGAGACCTACATCACGCGCTTGCTCCTCCAAAAGCAATCTCAACTGATCAACAACACCCTTCTCTTGCCGTGCTTTATGGAGGAGAAAATCTTTGAGTGTCACAAAACATTTATGTTCCTATCAAAAGTACTTACAACGGTTGAGAAATTCAATGATATTGCTAAACCATTGATAAAAATCAAATGTGATACAAAATTCAAAGCTATTGCTACCCTGTATCTATGTCAATTAAGAGCAGTAACGAGCGCGAAGATTCCTTCATCCTCATCATCCTCTATCTTAACAACAGTTCCCACAGTGGTCTGTTCCAAAATCAAGTCTACAAAGCCACTCAAATCCCATTCGTGATCGTCGAGGTAGGTCTGAAGCAAGGTTTTCGCTCCGTGAAAATCATTCGGTTTGGGATCAAAAAAGGAAAAATCTGCTTGGATAACTCCCTAAAACAACACACACATTATTTCAATTACTTTAACTAGTTGAATGTTGAATTATAAACAGATTATTTATAATGAGAATAAATTAGGGCTAGGATAAGAGGTCTTACTTCAAAATCTTCGCCCAAAGACTCGTCTTCGTCAGAAGAGTGAGAAGGTTGGGAATCGTTACTAGAGAGAATACTATTAGGTTTTCGAGAGTGATGTTTGGAGTGTTGGGGTTTGTCAGTAGAGAGAGTAGGGTTAGGGTTTTGAGAGTGACGCTTTGGCATAGAAAGAGAGTGCATGCGAGCGCAAGCGCGAGAGAAAGGGGAAAATGTAATAGGCCAGGATTTGAGTCGTTGACGACGCCGTTTTGGCCTTGAAACCGTTTTGGTGGTTGATTTCTGAACTTGAGAACGCATGGTGCGTGTGTGTAAGTATGTGAGGGGCAAGTTGATGTAGTCTAGCGCCGGTGAGGAACGGTTGCGCCGCCGTCGCTTGAGGGTTCCGGTAACTGAGAGTGTTCCAAATTCCAAAAAGCGTTGTTCAGTTTTGGTTCTTCTCCGCTGGGTTTATCTTTATTATTATTATTACTCTTTAAACCTCCCCCTCAATTTTATTATTCATTAAACCCTCACTTTTATCTTTTTATTAATATTTAAACTCTGTTTTTATGCCTCAGTCTTAATCATTATTTAAATTTTATTTTTTAAAATAATTTCATCGATTAGTTGAATACACGAGTAATTCGATAGGTTTCTTTGTGTTGTCGTAATTTATTCTTTATTTATTTTCATGATTAAATTTATTCATTATTCATTTTCATGTTGTTTTTTTTATTTCTTGCTTACGACATTTATTCATCCCAAAAATTTTCAATTTTATTTTTACCTTCTATTCCTACATATACTCATCGTGTAGAATAACTTAGAGAAATTGGGCTACACTATTGGGAGAGCTTTTTCAAGAATTTATTCTTTAATCATTTTCTAATTCATTTTCACAGTTTATTATGAATTTCAATATGAAATATGAGTTTGGAACTTGGATGATGTGCTTAATTTGCTAATTGATCATAAAAATTAAATATCTTTTGAGAAGAAGAGAAGAAGAAAGGTAATTGTTATATAATTGACAAGAGCCGTAGAAAAATAAGGAGTAAGGTAATTCAAATTTTAGTACTAAAAAAAAAAGATAATTTTATTCAATAATAAAGGGGATAAAACTATTAACATTAAGAGGTTGGTTCTCTCCAAGTTTATTCTAAATCTATTCTAAGTCTAATTTTCCATATTTTCAAATTATTACAATGTAAAGAATGTCAATTGGCATCCCATACAAAAGCTCATTAGGAAAGAAATGTTCAAATAATATTAACGACGGTGTATAGTAGGCAACGCGCAATTTTTGGTGGCTTTAAGAAACTCCAAGTCAGTCTATATCAAGATATTCCCTAGTCAGCAATATCAAATAATACACCGGCTGCAACTAATTTAAATCCTCAAGTAACCATCTACATTTGCTTCTTCCCGTGAGAATACTATTGCTTCTTACCACACATACCTGACAATAACATATATATAAAAAATTTATACAGGAAGAAATGGTAAAATTGATACAGTAATTCAATTACAACATGCACACATATTCTCTTGCAACTGCAGGATAAGAAATTAAAAAAGAAATAAGGTCGCATTTCCAGCTGGTCTAGTTCAGTTCTGAAAAACACTGGCATTTTAGAACTAACAAAAGGCTCCTAATGGCTAAAACTGCAATATATGTAGCTTCAGCAATTGAGATTTTGAGCATTTGATTCTAATGTAACTTTATTAAAAGTTTTGGGAAGTATTGTGTACAAAGGGCTCTGTATTCTACATTATTTGCAGATTCAGAATTGGGAATGGGAGCTGCGTCAGATGCTGAGATATAAAGGGCTCTCAGAATAGTATATTGCTGCACTACAAAGGATTTAATCAATTAATAGGGGCAAAAGTCTTAGCTTTGTTTTGAGTTTATGACCTAAGGTTGTAATCAGATCATTGTACAAGTTCATAAAGATGACATATATAGATCTCTGACTTTTCCAAATTTTATATATAGCCTATAGTATGGTGAGATTGGTGAAGCAGAAAAATATTATTTGTCAAGAGTTTGCATATGTGGAAACATGTCAGGGTGTGCTGTTTACTACATGCATGTACCATATTCTCTGCAGTGATATGTATTCCTAATTAACAAGAATAAGTGCAATCAAAACTAGCAAATTTAATAATCATGTATATCATTACGATCCAGTATACTACCTGCATGTTAAGAAATAACCGAATGCAATTTATGTCACTAATAAAAAAAGATGGATGAGAAGGGAGGAGATGGATGCACTACCTCTTGAAGAATTGAGTGACATATCGTAGAACAAAACCCATTAGTACGATCACCAGAATATCTGCAAAAGCTTAGGAACTCCAACAGCAATACCACAATAGACATGCAAGCATAAGAATTCAAGAAATTCCTTAACTTTTTTGTCAAAAGTCTCTAACACGGTTTCAGTTGCCTTTCTAACCAAAGGACACCTAAACCACTATATGGAAAGACTACCAAAGAAGTATGTGACACGCAAGTTTTCAACAATTGATGAAATCCTATTTACACAATTTAAACAAAACCCCATAAATAAATATCTAGAAATGATCAAAATTTGCACTCCAGAACTACAAAACTGTTAAAATTCATTAAGAGGGCGCGATAAAGGATACTGAAAGTACAACGCTCCCACCAATCCAACATATAAAGACCAAAAGTCACATTGTAAAGGTAGATCTTGCGCTGAATCCAATTCATATCTTCCACAGCTGCAAAAACAATTTTTACATTAAGTCTTTGAAATTGCTTTCATCACACTTAAGAAACACATTAGCATTAACTATTTGTATGAAATGCCTTTAGTTGCATTCCCTCTTAATATCATGTCTTACATACACATAGTGCACATTTGCATTAACTATAGGTAATTAATTAAACTTTACGTATAGCCTCAACCAGTCTACTACTAATAATTGATAGAGAACAAACACCTTATTATACACACATAAGAATAACAATTCTTCAAAAGTAAAAGATCACCCAAAATTAAATAAATTCCATTTAATGATCAAAAGTCTAAAAGGAGCATAAGGGGAAAAATACACAAAGGAATGAAGCAAAAAAAAAAAAAAAAAAAAAAGTAGATTTAGAATCTAGAAAGGGCTTCGAATCCTAAATTGTTTCTGATACAAAACTAGAACGCGAAAATACAACTGAAAAAACTCAAAGATCTAAACCAAACGCGTCAACACCAAATTATTTCAACCTGGGAAGATCTACGCTTTAACCCAACGCATCACAATCATAACGAAGATTAACACGCAAATCAAGCAAAAAATAAAACCCAAAGCAATAAGGAATCACGGACTAAGTGAAATCGTTGTTGGTTACCTGAGATTATGGATCGAGACACGAAATTCGAGGGGATTGCGGTGGTTTTGCTCGCCGAGAATGACAGAAAGGTGAGGAACACGACCACCGTGTATTATCGTTAGCTAACAACAACGAAAGAGAAGAACTACGTAGGAAACTCACAAAGACAAAGGGTAACAATTTTTCTGTTTTTATTTTTGTTCCTACTTTTCTGCAACATATTCGTTTTTTATTTTTCTAGTTTACTTTGCATTATTTGGCGGCCCTAATTATTTCAAGATAGAAATTTTGAAAAGTATTACAGCAATAATAATAATAATAAAAAATAACAAAAATATATTACAAGGTAACCTCCAAATAGATAAAAGCAAGGCCCAAAGATAATAAGCAGATAAAGTCCTCATCTTAAATTTTAGAACAATATTTTACTCGTATAACAAAAATCTGTCATGCCATATTAGTCTGTATTCTGTAAACAGTATTATATTTTAATTTTCATAAAAAATTATTATGCTTTAGCATGTATATAAAATTAGAATAATATTTTAATTTTTTATATGGATTTAACATTATATTTTAATCTTTGTATATATACTGTTTTATACGATTTACTTTAATTGTTGATCATAATCTAATATAAAAACCATCTTATTTTATTTTATTATATCTTAAGGAAATTAATTATCTTAAATGTTTTTATCTTATTATAATTATTAATTATTAAAATAATTTAATTTTTTCAACTCTTTTGAACACATTACTTGATTATGCTTAGGCAAATCCAATGGTTTACTACCATTACTTTGTAAATTATTTGCTTACACAAAATCAACCTCATATTTTTATTATTTTTCTGACATGCTCATGGCCCGGCCTACTCATCTTAAGCTTATAATTCTTACTTAAGTATTTTAACACTGCAACATAGAGCTACTAAGTACTAATTGTAAATATACACAAAAAATTATCACAAATATACCCAAAAAAGCAAAAGGCCACTAATAATAGCACCGGGGTTGCCCTTTACTGTTAGAAATGATCAATTATATCATAAAAATTTAATTATTAGTAAAAGTATAACTTGATTTGTAATTAAAAGATTTTATGTAAATATAAAAATAACAGGAGATATTTATGCAATCAAGTGAAACTTCATAGGCATGTTAGTATACTTTACTCTAAAATATATCAAAATTATTTCCATCGCTCTTAAAAATGGTAATTTTATTTGAAAACCACATTACAAAATGAGAATTAGAATTCAATAACCAATTCCTTTTACAAGCTCAAATTTTATGCTTAATTCCATATGCCAAACAAGCATTAAGAGAAATTGGTTAGAAGAAAAACACAACATAAATGTCATTTTTTAAACTATTTTATTTCACAGTCAACTGCAATATCACACCTAACCAATCAATTCACTCACAGAACATATATGTGTACATGTTCAGATTTCTCTCTCTTCACATTTTATAATTAGCTCTAATTATATGCGTGCTGTAATTGTTTACTAAATATTTTTCTTTCTTAAAATTTGACTCCAATGTTGTTTGATCAATTTAACTGACTCTACCCAGTGGGAAAAAGCTTGTTATTATTGTTGTCACTACTCAAGTTTTAATGCACCACTTATCAAAAGGCTAGTTATGCATACAACAAGATGAGATTCTTTGTGTTTTCAATCTTAGTATCAGATCAAGAAATTTTGCAAGAACAATATGTATCT
Source organism: Hylodesmum podocarpum (assembly GCA_026586105.1). Lineage (NCBI taxonomy): Eukaryota > Viridiplantae > Streptophyta > Magnoliopsida > Fabales > Fabaceae > Hylodesmum > Hylodesmum podocarpum. The sequence continues at coordinate 2,571,464 of JALJEV010001430.1, read as the reverse complement.
ACTTTTCTTGTTCATCTTTTGCTTATATTCTACATCACTATCTCTCATGGTAGTTGCAGTCAAAAGACACAACACAACCAAATTATTCATACTTCCAAAAGCTCTGCTTTATCATCATGCAACATGAATCAAGCTTGTTTGGAAAACCTGGGAGATCTCAGAGGAGTGATAGACTATAGTGCAAATGGATCAGACTTCAAAGCATGATTCAAATGACTTAATAGAAATGCACTTTTGATTGATCAAAGGTGTAATAATAGTTATATAGTATACACATTTACTCGAGTAAACATCAACTTCAGAAGACTCTACTCTTACTTGTTTCATATGAGCTGATAGTACAAGGCGCTAAGCGATGGAAACTGATGTTCTGATGCATGCACATTATGGTACTTGAACATGCAACCCATTTTGCTACCACCGCCGTACTAATGATGTGAGCAACTACAAAAGTAAAGAACAAATTGTGTAAGAATTCAGCATCCAATGCTCTACAGATGGCTATAAAAATCATAGCTATTGATATGTAGTGATAAAGAAAAGATTAGTATGAGTAAAAATTTAAATTATTTGCACAACTAGTTCAATGTATTTTGAAATCATTCTACTGAAGTAGAACCAAGAGTTTATAGTTGTGTAAATCACAATTTTCATAATTAAAAACTTCAATAATAGTTTTGGCAAGCACAAGTATGGATTCGACCAGCTAATCAAGATTGGAATTGTTGTTTATGTGTAGATCTCAAGTTACACCTAAATTTTCTTCTCAATTATGGCTTTTAAGTTGTGACTGCAAATGAGGCATTCATAAAAGATACACCGGCTTCTAATTCAAGATTTTATCATTAACTGAGTTAACTTTTATATTCATGGATGCAGCAGATGTAGCAGAAGTGCAACACAAATTCAGGTTTATATAAATGGAATTAGAAACATAACATATTGCAAGCTTTGAAATGGAATCAAAATTATAATATCCTGAGATATGATAAAATGAAAAGGATATATTTATATACCTCAAAGAGTTCAAAGGGACTTCCACGGCGATAGTCATCGCTCTTCTTACTATTGTCAACTGGAAGGATAGCATATAATAATGCCCTGAATGTGATAAGTAAAACAGCAGTGCTTCCCAGACTCACAAATACAAAACCATAATTGGGTAGATGACCTGAACTAGCTGCTCTTATTGCTATTCCTATCTGCCAAGAAGTCATAAAATAATAACAGGGATCTGTTTAGAGGAAGGTCACTGGAAAAAGATAACAACAGTACAATATATTTTATTTTTTCAGAATGGAACAATTGAATTATCTTATATCTGTAACAAAATTATTCTTGTCAATCTTAGAGAAGAAAATTGTAATATGTTTGTCTGTATTTAGGGGGAAGAAATTACCAAAATATCATTTACTTTACTTCCTATATGTTCCTATGAATGCAAATGCTTTTCACTCAAGCTGCAATTACCAGTTGAAACTCAAAAGATCTAATTTTTTTTTTTGTTTTTGGTAACCATGTTATTAGTATCACCGGAAGTAATAACTAACTTCACCGGGAACCTTGAACACACACAATGTGAATATTCCTCTCCTAATTTAGTTTATTCAATACCCAAACTGGCCAGGAGCAAATTTCATCTATTGCTTATTTCTTTAAAACACTAGTTTGGCATGAAGTAGTTTACTATTCAATTCAATTTATTTGCATCACAAATCATTTTTTGCACTGTAAATCATTTAATTTAAAAGGAGAGCTCTTCAATTCATAAGGTGTTTCAGAGACACATTAAATTTTCAGCAATAGAACGGGCAGTAAAGCAAAAATGACATTTTGGATTGTTAAATAATACTAATATTAATCAAGAAAACTAATATGATATGTAAACTATATTGATGAATATTTGTTATTTGTACTAATAATGTGAATGCCTCTATGATGGGTTGGACTCTCACTTCAATCCCTGAATGAGGATCCTTTCTCACATTTGATGGCTATACAACTATTATCCCATTAAACATTTGTGTATGCACAACTTGTGGGGAAATCTTAGCTGCCATAAAAAGAGTAATTTTTCTTTTTCTTTTTTTTCTCCCAAATGTTTAATTTAAGATTGTGAGTATAGATTCAATGTTTCTTTCAAGGTTATATCATGATTGTGGAAATCAATTCAAGCTTCCCTCCAAGTACACACATTCTAAAACCTCTAGTTAAATTTGTATGACATGAATATGCTATTACTATGCTGCATTTTTGTGTGAACAAATCATAGAATTATCTACTAAAATTATATCAAGGTTGCAAGTAGCCAACAAGCTGCATTCACTTACAGGGATCCCAACAGCCCATGACTTGGCAGTAGCAATGATACCCTTTGAGAGACCATTCATTCCACGGCCATCCTCTCCAAATCCTCCAAGGAAGTAAGCACCAAAAAACCACCCTGCACAACATAGAAACACATCCAATTCTCAAACCTCAACTCCTCAAAGCACAAGTTCCACAATCATGATAAAAACAAAAAATCAAACACACCAGCTATAAAAGGATCAGCTGTACACAGAGTCTCAAAGTCCAAGATGGAAAGTCCATGACTATATCTTCCAATTGTCGCAAACAAAAACAAAGCCAGCACATCTGCACCAGCTAGCAGAGCCACACGCCTGCAACATTATAATCATTAGAGATGCGTTATTCACATGACAATTCATATTACAATTTGTACAATAACACTTCCATCAGAGTCTTGATGCGTGAAGCAAGTAACACCCATTTGATGTGGCCACATATCATAGAACATGAGAGGAGTTCCTTAAAAAAAAAACTCATTGTATTGATTAATATGAAAAATGATAAAGATGTACAAGGTGCACTTATTTATACTAGCTATTGATCACTAACAAATAACTAATCATGACAAACTACTAAATGAGTAACCAGCTCTGTAACAGAATTCTACTCTTGTATAAACTTTTCTTTCTATCCCTCTCTATCAAGTCACTCACCACATCCCATAATTCTCTCTAATTCCATATTAATTGGAATATTTGTTGGCCAATAGCCAAAGATTAATCCTCAGTATGGAGATCAATTTAAGGGACTGAACTCTCCCAATAACTCTCTTTTCTCTCTATCAAAACACTCTTCACATTTCATATTCATATCACAAGTCATAACATTTGTTATACGAATTTCTCTATATATGAAAATTGGCATAGATATCTCCTCCAAAAGTATTTTTAAGGATCATTCTTCATAAAATATTTTCAGGGACCAATCAACTAGAGTACTTTTAGAAATTTTATTAACTTCTTATCTCTTTTAGTAAACCACCATTTTGTTCCCTGCAAGTGTAAGGATTAGAAAATTTAGTCTCTAAAAGATGAAAAATTGCAAAATATTTATTGTTATTTTAATCCTAGAATTTAACCATTTAACATCATTTTGGTTCCAGAATTTAACCACTTATTCTCATTTTAACATCTTAAATTAGAGATTAAAATTACAATAAATAATACAATTTAGTAATAAAATGATATTACACTTCCAAGGACTATTTTGACTACAATGTTATTTTTCATCTCTGGAAAACTAAATTGTCCAATCCAAACATTATTAATGCCCAAAATGTTGTTTACTCAGTCTCTCCTAATATACTATTCAGTATAAATTTTATTTAGTTTGATAAAATAAATAATTGTTCAATTTCTCTAACCCTTATACCACACATGCAAGACCACCCACTTCAAATTCTGCAACAAGTTTTCTACTTTAGAAGAAAATCAACAACTTGATGGAAAAAGAGTTACCCCCATTTTTCAAAAGGTGGAGAAGAGGTGGGTTTCTCGAACTGGATGACACCTTCCAATGGAACATCCTCGCCAGACACAAAAACCATAGGAGAAGGAGAAGATGAAGTTGATGCTGAATCTGAGTCAAGGTTTCCCTCTGCTTTGGCGAGTGTGAGGTGAAAGGGTCTTATGGAACCTCTTCTAGTGATGAATTTTGGTACAAAATTCGAAAACGTTGGTGGGTTTGTTACAGTGATGAGTTTTTGTGGTGACAAAAGAGAAGACTTTGAAAACGTTGCTCCTCCACAAGGAGCTTGGATATGGCTACCAAGTATCATCACTGTTATGCTCTGTGTTGAAAACTTGAAACTCTTCAATAGCACTCTACTTTGTGTTCTAACTATCTCATCCACACCACATGATTCGTTGTGTTTGTAAATATAGATATAGATTTTGGTGACAGTTTTCTTTGTGTTGTAATAAAAATAAAAATAATAATAATAACAACAAAATATAGATAAATAAAATAAATGTGAAATGAAATCAAAATAGTTAATTATATGATAATACTAATACATAAAAAGTTGTGGTATATAATCTTTAATCTACAGATCAATAGAAATTAGTGAAAAAAATAAAAAGAAAGATAAGAGTAAAATTTGATTCTAATATACTAATTAATAATGTGTAAAATTTTCTATATTATTATTTAGTTACAAGAAAAATTATATTTATTACGAAAATTATTTTCCAGATTACATAATGGCTTATTTTTAACAAATTACTTCTTACTTGATTTTAAAATTTTAATCAATATTTAGTTAAAATAATAACTACCATTCAATTTGAACTTTGTACAATTCATGCATGTTTAGTTTCGTACCAAATAGAACTACTCTAATTATAAATTTTAATGTCCGGTAACATTATTAACATTTACTATTATTATTTTTAATTATAAAATCTTGTACATTTACGAAATTTAAAATCATAAAATAAATAAAAGCTGTGATTTTAATTCCTTTAAGCATCCAAAATATTTTGTCCGTATAAATAAGTGTTTCGGCTATCATTTTCCACATATGGCCCAATCAAAATTGGGCCTCTGATTACACTTGAACTTCGATGAGTCTTGGTGTTAAAAAAAAAAAAAAAAACAATGTATATAAATGAACAAAACTTGTATCCTTCATGTTTCATGGTATTTCCTTTATGATTAACTTACCTAAGGGATTGGCGAATAATACGATTTAGAATATAAAAAAAACAATGGTACGAGAAGCAAGTTTTAGTAGTATAATAATAAATTAAAGTTAAATGGAGAAAATATTTAACCTATAAATTAGGTAAACACGAAAAAAAATATTTTAACCAACTTAATTTAATATCCTAAAAACACTTGTTAGGATTTTAAAATGAAAAATATTTAATAAAAAATAATTATAAAATGTGAAAAAAAATAAATATGTACGTATATAATAATTTGACTGATTAACTACTCAAATTCTTGTTCCATGAACAATATACATACATTATACTCAGAGTAATGCTCGATCATCATCAACAATTTCTTTGCCAGGGTTATTGGGTTGCTTAAAAACACATCAAAGAAAAAACATAGCTAATGGATGTCATGAATATAGTTGGTATGACTTTAGGTAAATTTTACAATGCGATCTTGCCATTATTATATAAATTTATCATCCATCTTAATAAGTATGCATAAATTTTTATATTTTAAATACCCAATTGTTTGAACACCTAATAAATAATAACTCAATCTGATTAGTTAATTAATTGATGGATCAAGTTGAACACATAAAGTTCAAAATGCAACATAATAGCAAAATGTGTCTTTCCTTCTAAACTTAAAAGTTAGTTTGGAAACATTTTGTAAAGTGCCATATCACAATTTTAAAGAATTTTACTGCCTTGTTTGTAAAGTGTCATTAACTGTTACAGCAATTAAATTGTCCTTGACTCAATCCAAAAAATGGAGCCAATCGAGGTGCAAAGCAACTAGCAATGTAGCATAGAGGCTAGGAAAGTAATCAGAATTAGATGGGCACATGTGGCCTCAATTGGGGTAGTTACCTTTGGTTAGGACTTTCTGGAGGTAGGAACTAGAGTTTTTCCTCTCTTGTCAAAGACCCATGAAATTATTAACAGTTGAGAATTAGAACATGTGATTTCTGGAAGGTCTAAGTCCCTTATATAGGCCCTAATAACCTTTAGTTGTGCCACAGTTCCCTATATGCTCCTATCATTTAACTCATTCAACTGTTACGAATCTTTGTCAATCTTTCCCAAAGATACTGTGTTTTCATCCTCCAACTGTTATCATATGTGTGTCATCTTTAGAGATTAACCTTTGGATAATATCTTAAAAAACATTCCATTTATCGTGACAAAGAAACTGTTAAGTTAAAAGAGAGAAAACTATAAGAAATTTAATGATAATTAAAAAAATAGTTATAATTAAAACTAGATTATAATTCTAATTCATAGTTATGGGTTTTATTTTTAGAGGCCAGGTCTCGTTTTAAAGTTTTCGTTAATATCTATTTCTTAAAATATTATAAAAAATTGTTAAAAAAATTATTCATGATTCAAAATATATTATATTTAGGGTCACTTTCATTAGAGATATTAGGTAAGTAACGTTTTCTACTTATCATTCAAAATGTACTAACTTTTATAACTTTTATTATATATTATTGCGTAATAATTATATATTAAAAATGTAAATTTATTAATATTTTTAACTAATAAATCACTCAAAATGTACTAACTTTTCTTATATGTTATCACGTAATAATAATTATATATTAAAAGTGTAAATTTAGTGATATTTTTATCCAATAACAATAATTTATTGAAAGTACAAATAGGAAACATGTATAAGAAGGAAAAATTACTAAATATTCACCTATAAGAAACATTATTGCCAATAGAAGGATGGTATATTTTTAGATTGCTAACTGCCATAGGCATGTTTGTGTTTATAGTTTCTACACCCTATGGAATATATCACTAGCTAGGTTACGCATGCATAGAATTCATTAGAATACAATCAATGAGAATCACACCTATAATTAATGTGTTGTCTCTTTTCCACCTTATTTATTTATTTTTTGGGATTGTAAAATCAAATCACTCACTTCATAAAAGATATATGCCGGAAGGAAGAAGTTAACTACTTAAATAAATATTAGTAATTTGAAACATTATTTCTTAATTTTCAGTCAAGATTATTTCATATCAAGATGGACAGGTGAATGCTAATTGAAGAAAAAAAATACAATAATCTAAATATGAGTTGTTTGAAAACATACTTATAACTAATGAAACTATAGTAAAAATTTATGAATTAGATAAGAATTAAATTAGTCTCAATAGAAAAGACAAATCAATATAATTTTAGATATTTCTCTGTAAAACTCTTTGTATCGTTCATTTATTTGTTTTCTTTAATGTCTGTCTAATCTTGTATTGTAAGTTTGTTTTTAATTTTTTTTTCCAAAAAGTTTAGTTCCGTAATTAAACAGTTTCTAAAAAGTAAATCCTTAATTCAATAGATGAAGACTTAAGTATACAAAAAGAAAATCATTAGAAACAGAATTTACTCCCTTTGGATCTTGTGTTTGCAAGATGAAAGCCAATGAAAAAAATCATCTGAATAAAACAAAATTAGTTTCGTGATTGATTTGGAATAGACCAGTATGTGAAGATATTTCGTAATCTTTAAAAATATCTTCAAAATACAAAAATTTAAAATTCAGACCTATCAGAAGTTTGTGTGAAGAAGATGTTGGACATATAATTGACTCAATCAATATGAAGATGATTGGATCATTTGATTTGAATTTTTATAAATAGTTGATCTTCTTCAAATTATTGAACGAACGATCGAAATAAGAATTTCATGCATAAAATTAAAAGTGAGAAAAGGAAACAATTATTGAGGCAAATATCATTATCATGCAACAATTATTAAAAAAGTTTCTGTCACAAAGGGAGGGGAAAAACCTCTATTGATTCCATTAATAAAATCACAATAATAGCATCTACTTTTGAAACCTCACAATAATATATATATATAGTACATTTTTAATATTTTAAATTCATTCCATATATAACATAATTACCTTTAATATGTCAGAAGGAAATTAATTAAAAATTAGAATTATAACATTATGCTCCAATTATTTTTATAACCAAAAAATAAGAATTGTGATTACAAAATCAATTATAAAATTATTGAAATTATTATAGTTTAAACTAAAATTTCAATCTTATGCATAATGAAAAACTTCTTGATAATTTGTCTGAGTATTTATTATTTTTAAGTCTAACTGTGATATTTTGTACAAAGAACTTAATGTATATCTTCTTCTTTAGTTATTGTGGGTTATGAAGAGAGTTGCAACTACTGCCTAAATAAGACTAGACTAGTTATTAATCAATGTTGCAGGTATTATAATTTTACCAATACTATTAAATGCAAGCACATTTTTTTATTACATTATCCATTTTTATGACAAGTGTGACTTTGCCTCATCATTATTTAACACTTATATATCTGTAATTGGAAAATTTTAACTATTCAAAAGTAATAATAATAATCATCAAATGTGATCTAAAGTATCCGTTAATTTTATCAATGAAAATAATTTCAAATCTTTTTCATCTATGATATTTAAATTTAAGACTATTTTAAAGATCTAAATTTAATATCTCCCGGACAAAAACATATTCTTATTTTAATATTATGTTTCTTTTTATTGAATACTTCATTTACATTACATTAAGATTGAAATTTCTCAAATCTTATTTTTGTTGGCCTTAAATTATTTCATATCAAAGTTTAATTAATTAACATGATTTTTTTTTGCATTTCTATTTAATTTTAAATTTGAACTACATATATCTTTTTTATACTTGTACTATAAAATCAACTAAAATTAACAATATTAATTTCCTAAATAAATATATACATGTATTAACAAATGTTGACTATCTCTATAGATTAATATATATATATATATATATATATATATATATATATATGTCTCTGGATATTGCAATAATATATTAAATATCTTTTTATCAAGACTTTATTTCACTTTATTCGAAACTTTTAAAATATAAAACCGATCACTGAATTTATGAATCCTCTATTAATAATAAGAATAATTTAAATAGAAATAAGAAAATAAATTATAACTAAGTTTAAATTAAATTATGCACTAAAAGAAATTAATAATAGGTAGTAATGTACGATTTTACCCTATTGGTAAGAAAGCAAAGCAATTGATGTAGTTTTGAAAGTATGATTGAGAGAAAATAGTGTTGAAAAACATAAGGCATAAGAAGAGCAAGTTGTCTGGGAGAAAGAGGCATATGAAAGTAAAATAAGGTGTGGGGCCCACGGGCAATAAAGGCCCGTTAGGTGTGACGCAAATAGGACAAACATAAATGACAAGTGGGCCCCAGCCCAAACCTGTCGGCCTAGGGGAGGCGAACCTCTTCCTTCTCTTTAAGCCCAACACTTGTTTTAACTCTAACTTTACTTTTTCTATTCTTATTCTTTCCTTATCCCTTTCCTTTCTCCATATCTTCATGCTCTCTCTATCTATATATCTACAACCTTTGGTACATTGTATCCTTCTTCTTTTATCTTTTTGTCTACAATAATACAATTCTAATTCAAATTGAATACATAATGTATCATGTACATCAACCTTGCAAAATTTCAAATTCTATACATGATTTCTCTTATTATAATAAATGACATAGAATAATTTTTGTTTGTTTATTACGTTTACGTTAAATGTGAAGACGATGTTTCAATATTTTTAACAATAAATCTTCAATAAAAGATATAAAGGATTTTTAATAATGAGTGTAAATAATCCTGACAATATAACATAAACAATTTTAAGATATATTTTAATATCAAATAATTGATTCAATTCAATCCTACAAAATTAATTTATAAAGTAAAAATTGTTCATTATTTATATACATACAGCATATCTTATTTATTTGACAATGTGAGATTTTTAATCATTTTGATAAATAATATTTAATGTAAAAATAAGAAAATAAACTCATTTTTTTACAAGAATGTGATTGATAAAATGATTTTATCCGTGAATAATTTGTAAATACTCTTATAAACTTGTTTTTGACTTTGAAACTGTCTTAATTTTTCCTTAAAAAATATGTTTAAAATTTTTAAAATATTTTTACTGTTAATTTTAAAAATAATAATGTGATCAATTTTGTGATAACATCTATGTGTATAAAAGAGTATTTGTTAAAGATATTAATCTCTTGAATTAATAGATTTATATATCTTAAAACTCATCCTGTTTAATTCGAGGGAAGGGATAAAACAATAGACTTTCACTTTTGGCCAAAAACTGAACACGAGTATATATATTTCCAGCCCTTTTAATTTCTGCAATACCCATTATTTTTATTTATTTATGATAGGAAAATGCAGTTAAATATTTTTAAATTTTTCTTAAAGTTGAGTGCAGGTTTCTTTCAATCCCTCAAGTTTAAAAAGGAATATTTATGTTCTCCTAATTTAAATATAATCCACTTGTAGATGTTATAAAAGGACTAAAATGGGTAAAAAAAAATAATTTCAAGAACCAAATTTACATTATTTTAAATTAGGAGATAAAACATTTTTTATATAATTTTGGGAACCAAAAGAAAAAATACTTAAATTCGCAGAAAAAATTATTTAAGACTAAAAAATAAAAATTAAGAATTTACCTTTCTTACAAAATACTGCCATAAAAGGTGCACAAGGGTGTGTAAAATTTGAAAAAAATGTGAGAGAAAAGTTGTTGAATTTTTTTAATGAACTGCCATGCTATATTCTCAATAATAATTGACATCTACTTTTAGATTCTATTGCTGAATGTTTTAAATGCAAGCAAAATATATCATATTTATAAAATTTAATAGATGATATAAATACCCAAAATACATAAAAGTTTGTTGTTAAAAAAAGAAAGGGTAGATAAAAATTAGCCTTATCCTGACCCCACGTGGCACTATGAGCACCACAGTGATTTGATGATGCGTCACTGTCATGTCACTGTACCACCTCTCCCTTCTCCATCCTTCTGTAGCCAACCAACTTGACTAATATTTTACCTAGTCCCCACAGGCCCATATCATTATGCTCAAAATTAATTTTAATAATTAATACTCATTATTTATTTTATATAATTAAAATTTACAATAAATAATTTTTTTGTATAATTTAAAATATTAGTAAAAATTTAAAATAAATTAATATATTAACTATGTTTCATGTTTTTATAAATCTATATTATAATATTTAATAAATTACATAACATTCCTAAAATTTTAGGAAATTATATCTTTTAATTTTTACATTGGGTCTTACTATAATATTTTCTTATGATTAAATAATATTAACGCAATAGTATCAGGATAATATTTTTTAAATAATTTGAATTTTTTATAAGAATTAAAAACTTAAAATATTTATGTAATTTTATAAAATATTATGGAATATTTATGTAATTTCTTAAAAAATATATATAGGGTTAAAACATGTAGTTAGTTTTAACGGGAATAAACTTGAATCTCTTGAGCAAGATCTCTAAGTTTTTGTAAATAGAAAAATATATAACTAAAAAGGGAAACTTGATCAACTAAATTCTCAGATAAAAATTAGTCGCTTGATAAATATTCTATTTTTAATTATTTATTTTTATAAAACAATATTTAGATTTAAAAGGTTGATTAAAAAATAAAAGAAATTAAGTTAATAAAGTAAACAAATAATTAAAGATGATTGCCATAGAAATTAAACTTTAATTTTCCACAGATTATAAGAGTAGTTTGTGGAATGTGCATACAAAGGAGATAAGTGAGATTACAATGTTGAGAATAAATATTTAAGAATTTGTAAGAGTAAATAGATTGTAAATATTTTTATATTGTTAACTAATTAAAACTTATCTTGCATGGATTTTTTAAAAAATAATTATCAATTTTTTAAGTTGGAAAATTAATCACTCCAAATGCTAAGATTCATTTTAATATAACGAACACAAGTACCATAAAAAATTGATAATTTTACCATACACAATAATTCAAATGTACATTTTAATTAAATTCATCCACATATTGTTGATATTTTTTTTCCTCTTGTTGTAACGTGTTGTATGAAGAATCATTTTGAAAGTTTGTAACCCTTTTTCCAATATAGAATCATCATCACCACAAAGACAATTGATTTCAGTGAATGGTGCACGAGTGGTTCCAGTTCCAACCTTAAGGAAACAGCAATCTATTCAGACAAGTTTCACTGATTGCAACCCATGAAAAATTGAAGTGTCTCTAAAGCTTAATACTGTGATGTGTACATATATTACAAATATTTGAATAGGAAAATTTAGTTTTAAAAATATAAATATAAAAAATTCCTTAAAATTTTATATATTTATTATTTCAATTTATAAAAAAATATTTACAATCATTTTAATTATAAATTATATTCTTTATTATCGTTTTATCTTTTAATTAGGTTAAAATGATAATAAATAATTAAATTAAAAAAATAATTATAATAAATAATTTTTAAATTATATTGTATTATTCCTACTCTTGTAAACTACGTCACATTTTGAAATAACACCTTATAAAAAAACACAAAACATAAGTTCGGTCAGAATGAGATCAAATCACGGATACATCATATCTATTATATATATATATATAATATATATATATAGACTCATTCGTCTTTATGGTTTTATACCATATTTCTCAACAACACTTGGGTTAATACTAATCATAACAAACATCTTTTAAAAATTATACGACTAATTTTTAAATTATTTCGTTTTTATATATTAAAATAAATATTTACTAAATGGGAATTAGATTCTTTCTCAATTCATATATAAAATTTTGTGCTGTGAAGAGTGCAATTGTCCCACAATAATTCATAGCCACAGATAAAGGAAGATCCCCACCAAATTGTTGAAACAGATTCCTTGCGTAGTGTCAGAGGCTTATCCTACACACACTTATGTTATGGTCCTTTGCTTCGACGTTGCATTGCATTGCATGCTCATTTAATGAAAGAATTTTTCCCATTACTTTTATTTCATTATATTTTGAGTCCAACCTTTCTTCATTTGTTTCTCAATTATTTTGGTCTTTGGTGGCAGTGGAATTCAAAATTCCCACATTTTAATAAGAATGTTTCAGAACAAACAACAAAACTACATAGATTCTAGGCCCTAATTTTGCTGGGACAGGATGAAGATAAATAAGTACTTATCTAAATATTCTTTTAATATCCTTTTAAGTTTTAGGATGTTGTGCTTAAATACAAAGTATTCATATAAATCAAGTAGATATTAATAGATAAATATGTATAATTTTATTATTTTAATGTATTTTTAAAAAAATAATATTTATGAAATAGTTCCTTGATGATAAAAATAATACGAATCTTTTAAGTAACGACTCACCAAAACTAGCACTTTTTTGTTCACAGGAGTTTATAGTGATTAGTTATATCCTGAAATTTATTAAAATTAGTTTAAAATAGAAATAAAAAGTCATACAAATTAATTTTAAAATAGTTTTAAACAAATTTTTTTTTAATGCACCTTTAGCTTTCCTAAATAATATGGAGTACAATTTGAACATAAACATATTAAAGCTTAATAAATATGTTTCTAAACTATATAAATTTTTATTTTTAATTTTTGTAAAAAAAAAAATCTTTATTTTTTATCCTTCTAAAATTTGAATGAGTTCATAGAAAATGAGTACATTTTGGATAAAACATCTTTTTAATTTAATTCCTCCGGAGTTTACTATTTTTGTCTTTAAAGTTAATTATTCTAAAGTTGATAATAATATTTATGTTTGAAATTTGGAGGGAAAAAAATCAGAAGTATCACACTATCACGAAATGATATGACACCATATTTGTAAGTATTACAAGACATAATTATTTATGTGTAAAATTAAAGATAAAATTTATTACTAAGAGAAAAGTAAACAAATTCTATCTTAATATATTATTTTTCTTATTTATTTTGGTTATTATTTATTTTCTTTTTTTATGCATAAAAAAATACTGAGGGAAAAGGACTGAAACCTGCTTGCCCCCTAATACGTCCCTATTGTACCAAACAAAGAAACTTTGAAATGCATGTTAAGATTTTTTTGGTTTGGTTATAGATGAATACAAGTCTACTACTATTACAAATATAGACTTGAGAAATAAAAACTCAGTTGTAACTATTAAGTTTCAATTTTTCGTTTTTTTTTCAAGGGAAAGTTTAGTAAAAAATTATTTATAAATAAAAAATTTAATTAAATATTGGATATACCCTAATAGCTAGTATTCATTTTCATTGTTGGAATGGTTGAAATTTGTATCATGTTGGTACCTCCCTACATTGAAAGTAGAATAATAACAAATGCATAATCGATCACAATGTCAAATATAGCCACAATCTACATTGACGTGTTCTAAGGTACTAGCTCCATGACCCACTGCTTAACTGTCTTTGTTGCTTTGTGTTATGAGTTTTGAAATGTATGCATCACATCACTGCACATTTTCTCACACTTTTCTTTGTCGGTTGAAATAGAAACTATGAGAAAATTATCTTCTAAGGAAAGTAATTGATTTCAATTCTCTTGTTTGGAGTGTATTAACACACTAATTTCTATAGAGACAACAAGATTTTTTGTCCAAAAAAAAATCTTTTTCAAACTCTAATGCGAATGTGTTGGAATATTTAATTACAATATACTTGTGTTATTTTTGGGTGAGATAGGATCTCCAACATATACAATAGATTTTATTTCCGAATAATGTGGAATCTCCAACACATTTCCTTATGTCGATGACTGAACAATTCAAGCATGGAAACTAAATAAATAGGTGTTTCAATATTGGTCTAACAACGAGTGACACAATAAATCTAACAACAACAACAAATAATTTTTGATAACGGGACTCAAACAATTATAGGATAAACTCTAATATATTAGAAATGTGAATTATGAATCTAAGTTAATCCTATATAATCGACTTATAATGTGAAGATTCTTCTCACTTATATACATACATCAGACTTTATCTAGACGAATTGAGTTCTCCAAAAATATTAATTTGATTTATATTATTATCCTAGCATCATAATTTATATATTTTTTCATGAATATAATTTTTAAAGTAGTTACCATAAAAAGTAACAATCACAATTTATTGTTAAACACTAATGTCAATCTTTTACGTTGGTCATGTTTTTAAATTAAAATTCTGATTTATGTCCTTTTGTTATAGAAGTTGTCAAAGAAGAATATTGATCATTTCATATTCATCAAGAACAACTGCATTTTATTAGCTTCATTGTCTAATTAGAAACCCCATTTGAAATTAAAATTTTCTCTCCAATAGAAAGAATAAAAAGAATAGTAGATTACATCATAAATGATAGATTAAAGCACCATGGTCCCTTTCATGCTTGTAGTTGAATGAGATGACAATGTTGGCAAGAATCCCATTCGGGGAGACAATGGCAGTACACACATATTAATGGTCCCTTGAAAAAGCACACTTTAGTTTCAATATAGCTTTCTTAGAGCCACCTACACATACATTTTTCCTTAACTAAATTGCAAGTAACAATGAGAATGCTCTCTCAGAAGTAACATTCACATGTGGGTACTCCACCCAACATTCCCAAACACTACCATTTGCCACCATGTAACAACTCTAATCATAGCTCATTAAAATACATTGTCATGTTTTCATTATATAGTATATTTTTTTTAAATGAATTGACATTTTGATCATTTGAAAATATGTGAATAAAGTTTAGTGGTTAAAAGATAGAAAATAATAAAATAATTTCTAAAAGTATGAAATGTTTATCATTTTAATTCCTATAAAACATCTATTAAAATAATAAGAAATAATAAAATTGAATTAAAATAAAATTGTTAGGTACTTTTTATGAATATCAATTAAGTATATTAATAATAAGAAAATTATTCTTAGTTGTATAATTATTTAATAATTAAGTTGTACTTTCATAAATAATTGTTTTGAGTTATACTTAATAGAATTTGATTAATTATTTTTTTATTACTGAGTAAAAAATTAAACTAAGATTTTTTTATTATTATTATCAATCAAATCGTTGATCGAAACTTAAAATTCTATTTTATTATCGATCCAACTAATTTTTACATCTTAAATTCTTGAATTTAAAAGATAAAGATAAAATATATTTCAGAAACATAAAATATATTTCAGAAATTATTTTACTATTTGTGAAGAGACTAAATTATTTGATTTTTATATCTTTAATGACCAAAATATAAATTTATTCTTGTCTATTTTACTATCCACCCACTCACAAACCATGTATGATACTATTAACTTTAGGGCAAGAGGTTTGTGATAGTACTAGCAAAGTTTTTCAACTCAGATAGGTCCCCATGATAATGAATGCAGATCTAATTTTGGGGTCTAAGGATCGAAGGAAATAAATTTGTGTCCCCTCTTAGTATGGACATTGGACCATCGTCTGGTCTCACTAGTCAAATTCAAAAATTGGTCACCTATGATAAAGAGGTATAATTAAAATGGTAGCTACCTTAACCATTGAACATGTATATGAACTGTCATCAAATTAAAATGGTAGCTATGTTGGAGTTGAACAAAATTGTCTGATAAAATAAATACATGTTGTTTTTGAAAAAAAAAATAATAATAATCATGGGAATGCTGCTAGCTACTGTCATTATATAAATTAGATGTTACATGTCATGTTCCTTCTGTCTTAGGAAGCATTTGGAATCAACAACAAATTGAAGAGAGAAGTTAAAATGAAAAGGGAAAAATTAAAGATATAAATAATCTTAATTGTTTCCAAGTTAATTTGCTTGGTACTTAAATTTTGAAAATATATTCCATAATTGATAGATATAATAGGAATTTTATGTAGTTTAATTTCACCACTACTCTCATTATTAATAGCAAGATTGCATTGAATTTGTTGTGTGAAAATATCTTTAAGATATAGAAAATATGAAACAACAAAGTACCTAGGCCTTCTAACAATTAGTGAATAATTTATTTAGCTAGTGAGGATTTTTTTTTTAGCCATTACATGTAATTTTTTTTATTAAAATCAATCTTATTCAAGTTAGATAAGATTGCTGTGTTGAACAAAATCATTTCTCTCTACGATTCAATGCAGCTACAAAAGTCATTTTAGTTATCTGATTTACTTATGGTATATGTTATTAATTTATGAATAAAGAAAAAGAAATATAACAATAATTTTAAGCATTTAACTTATTAACATGATAAATATAAATGAAGAACACCTCGGTCAGAATAGTTTACAAATATTAGTACAATCACTGTAAAAAAAATATTAGTCATTTTTTTAGGTACATAAAATAATTAGAATAATGACAAATGGGAGGAGACGCTTTAAAATGAAGGAGTAAGCACATAAATTAGATTTTATATTATCTGTATCAATTTTATCATCAATGTTAAAGAATTTATTATATATAATTATAATTGATTGAAACCTTTTTCTGATCACGGATAAATATATATCTTGTTTAACAATTATATTTTGTTTAGTAGATATTATAATTAATATTAATACATTAAAGGTAAATTTGACCAACAAGTTTAAATTTTTATTTATTAAATATAATATATAGTCAAATTAAACATCATGATTAAACATTTAAGTTTTTTATTTGTCAGATATAATACAATTATTTGATATTTTAGTTGTCAAATATAATATATAGTTATAAATATTATAGTTAATATATTAATTGTGAGTAAAATTGCTTTTTATTTACTCTAATACAGTCAAATCAAACAACATGATTAAATATTTAAAATTTATTTTCATATCTATAAAATGTTCAAAACCATTTTTTAAAAATATAATATACATTCAAATTAAACAATATTAATAAACCTTAAGCTTGAGTACTTATTAGAGAAATGAATAGAGAGGATAGTAATAAAAAAATGTAAAACTAAATTTGAAAATAAACTTTATATATATACAATAGTTGTTTCCAATCTACTTTACTTTTATATGTAACATTGACAGACTATGACAATGATAATATTAGTTTGGTCAATTTGACTAAAAGTAAGTTGGAGAATTAAATTAATTTTTTCTATTAAAAGAAAAAAAAAAGTATGCAAGATCCTACCCAATAAAAAAAGTGCAAGAGAACAAAAACACTATATTTTCCATAGGAGGGTCATGTGCTTAAGAAATAAAAATAAATTAGGTAGCCTAAGAGATCATGTGCTCCTTATAATTTTTTATTCTTACCTCTATTGCAATTATTAAGATCATTGTTATATGCTTTTGATTTTCATTTTAGTGATCTTCCAAAATCATACACTACACGAGGGGTAGAAGGAATAATGTGTCGTCTCATTCTCTCACCAATTAAAATATTAAATACATGAGAAACACTTATGTTAATTTAGCATTAAAGTAGAACTACTTGCTAACATCATTAAATAGTTAACTATAATAATTAATTAGAGGCAATAATATATCAATAATTTATGAAGTACCCTCCTTCAGTGTATTTTTCAGAATGATGCATGTACTTAGTTGGTATCAAATATAGAAGGTTTAGTATTTTCTCAAATAGTTCATTTGACCATTTAGCAAAACAAATTGGCTTGACCAGCTAGTCTTGTTCACTCACAATAATGATGTTGGGAATGCTTTTGCACATAAACTACTTACAGCCCTTTAATGGGGTAAGTACTTTGGACAACTCTCTTAATGGAAGGAGTTAATTTACTGTATTAAATTGATCAAGGAGAAGTTGATGGAGTTTGTTTTCACATGTAAGAGGTAGGCAAATATTTAAAGGTATTTTTTTTTTTTGTTTTAAATAATTGGTTAAGGAAATAGAATGATTTTTTTTTGTTAAAATGTTTAAAGTTATATTATTTAGTTTTCTATTTATCTATAATTTATGTATTAATTATCCTTTTTAATTCCTCTAACAGTATCTAAAAAATCTATTATAATTTATAATCCATCTTTAACAACGGTATACTACTTGAAAGTTTTCTTTTATGATAAATAAAATGATAACATTATGTTAAAACAATATAATCTTTTATTAAATGTACTCAATAGGTTTTATAATCAGCTAACAATAATTTATTATTTAATAAAAATGTCATTTTAAAGTCCAACTAAGTCTGAAGGAACTATTATCCCAATAAAATATAAATTATATCTTGTTATCCAAAGTTATAAATTAGTTCTTACACATCACGAGTATTATTCACAATAAATGATCTAGTTTGAATTAGGTAACATCATTATAAATAATAAAATTACATGCAAGTATTAAATATATTTTATTACTTTCTCTTTAATAGTTTGAGTAAATTAATTATACTAACATGGCATGAAGTTTCATATAATCACCTAAATAATATTTATCTTTTAGTTTCTCTATACTAACCTCTTTAATTAGTTTAATACTCTTTTTTTGTTTAAATTATACTACCACCTCTCAGATTTTACACTAACATCCATTTAAGGACGATGAAACTAGTGGTTGAAAAAAATACTTATATAATCACAACAATATTAGTAAACATTAGTGTGTTTCATTCTAGAATTTTAAACTCAAAACATAAATTATTATGATTCTTAAAATTTATTTTAATAAAATTATTAATAAATAGAAAATAAATCTCCATTAAATATATAACTATAAATTTATTATTATAAATAAGTATATATATATATATATATATATATATATATATATATATATGGATGTGTCTTTATTTACGAGTATTATATTTCATAAGAATATATACCATAAATATATTACATAATTAACATGTTGCATTTAAATTATAAATGATTATTTTAATGCATTAATCAAATTTGTCTTTGTCACAAAAAAAATGCATTTGATTTTAGAAAAAACAAAACTTTAGATCACGTAACCCAATTAGAAAAATCGGTCATTATTACCCACCGAGTCACTGATTTAAAATTCAATTCAGCTAGTTGACGTTAAATCAATCCCATAACTGATCCAACAAATAACTTAAATCAATTAAAATCTCGATTTCTGGGCTAACCAATGCCAAATCGGATATGAAGGAACCGTTGTGAAGGAATAAAATCAAGAAGAAATATTTTAAGTTTCTACCCGGGTACACATGTTTAGTTATATAACGTGAAAAAAAGAAGAAAAAGAAAAATTATAAAAAAAAAGGTTTTCTAAAAAATTAACTGTAAGTTGATTAATTGACTATTTTTCAAAGTTAATTACAAAATAAAATTTAAAATAAGAAAGAAAATAAAAATATTGTGTATTATATTAATTAATTAAATAAACAAATATATGTTAAGTAAATACAATCAATTCACTTATAAAAATATATAATTTATATATATCATTAAAAAAGGAGAATATCTTATTAATTAAAATTATAAATATTATCTGATTAGTTAAGATATAAAGAATATTGCATAATAGATATAATTAATCCAGACTTATCTAGTCCTTGATTTGTAATATTATAAGTACAATATCTTTGTATACAAAAAATAAATGAAAAAATGAAGTGAAATATATTATTTTTTAAGTTGATATCAGAGCTCCCGATCTTGGGAGACTCTACTTCCACATTTATTTTAAGCTTATGATTCAACTTAACAAGTTGATATTAGAACTTCCGATTTTGAGAGATTCTGCTTCTGCATTTTTTTTCTGAGCTTATAGTTCAATTTAATGGAAGATGAATTTATGAAGAATTAATTTATTTTTTATTTTTTATTTATTATATACTGAATACTGTATTTATAATATTATAAATATTACAAATCAAGAATTAGATAAAATAAATATAAAATCTTATATAATAAGATATTCTCCCTCTAAATATAAAATATTTTTTTATATCTTAACTAATTAATCTTAACTGATAATATCTATAAATTATAATTAATAATATATTCTCCTTTTTAATATATATATATATATATATATATATATATATTTCTTTTTCAATTTATAATTAATTATTTGTTTCAAATATTTTTAATAAAGAAGTCCATACCTTTGCCGTCAAGTTATGTCATTGCCGAATGAAGGGCAAGACATGGAAAGGGATAGAGATAGATCTACTCTACATGTGCATCTTAATATCCTATGAAGGTACGTGTAGTGTAGCCCTTATTTACCCTTTGTTTTATTATACAAAAACCGAAAGATCTCTATCGTGTATGGACATACATGACTATGCGTGAGAGAGAGAGAATGTGAATGTGAAGAAATGTGAGTGAGCATAGAAATGAGAATAAGACATAGATGAGGTAGAATTTTTTGAGTGACGATTGTGTCACGTGGCTATGCATCTTTTCTTCATGCAACCTACCATTGCTTTATTTTGCCCTTTTAACTTAAACAAGAGAGAGAAAAAACCACTAGCGAACTTTGCAAGCCAAACTAAAACTATAATTACTATTCATATTATAATTTATAATAAATAATAACAAAGAGTAATTGTTATTTCTCTTCATTAATATTCACATCTAATGTTATTAATTGCTACTACTCTTTTTTTCTTTTTTTTTTTTTTTTAACAGGGGTGGTCCTGTAAAATTTTAAGAACTTGAAACATTTTTGGAAGTTAACACATGAAGTTGTTTTTATAGAAAAAACATAGCTATAGCTACTATAACGTGGGAGAGAATTAAAAATGAAAATGGTAGCCTTTTAATGTTTCTATGATGCTGCAAAGCTTATGCAAGAGGAATTTGGGATTTAGTCAATTGAAAAAGAACAAAGGTTGTCGAACTTGTTCATGAGTTGCTCTTATGTGAAAAGACATTCTTATCCTTCTCAGTCCAGTTACATCCCATTCTGTAGGTTTCCATAAATGCCCTTTCAATTCACACACTAGAGTAGAGTAGACTTTGACTCCAAACAAAATCTCTATATATTATTTACAATAATATAATATAATAATAATAAATAATATCACAAAATTCTCAAGTCCTTTGTCATCAAATTTGGTATATGATACTAAAGAAATGGGCATGGTCGTGTATTAGTATGTCCCACATATATTATAATTAATTCAAAAAAAGATATATTATAATTTATACCATGAATTCATGATCTATACAAAATTGCTTCATTATAACTTTGCGCCTTCGAATTTAAGTCATAAATTTATAATTAATTATATTAAATATTTTTATAATTAATAATAATTTTATCTTATTTAATTTGTGAACTTGTTTTTTCAGTTATTTAATATGGACATGTTTACATAATCGCACTCTAAGTTTGTATGGCTAAATTTTCATCATTTATATTTTTAAAATTTCTTATTTTAATTTTTAAATATTTTTTATATATGTAAAAAAAGTG
Source organism: Hylodesmum podocarpum (assembly GCA_026586105.1). Classification (NCBI taxonomy): domain Eukaryota; kingdom Viridiplantae; phylum Streptophyta; class Magnoliopsida; order Fabales; family Fabaceae; genus Hylodesmum; species Hylodesmum podocarpum. The sequence continues at coordinate 2,549,151 of JALJEV010001430.1, read as the reverse complement.
AGAAAATTTTGTTACAATAACAAAATTATATATATAGAAAACCCTTGTACTATCGTCTAAATACACTGCTATCTTAATTAATTAAATAAATCATAAACAATATTACGAGATTAAAATAAAATATTTAAAAATATAAAGAATATAAATAAAATATTTAAAAAATTTGGAACCAGTGAATTATAATATAATAAAAAAATATTTAATAAACAATTATAATACATAAATAATCACACAACTATTTATAAAAATATGAATAACTATTTATAAAAATATAAAGAATATATATATATATATTATATGAATAAGTTACATAATAATTGATTGATGATGTATTGTAGAGTGCAAAATAAAATTTGTGAAATAAAATTTGTGAAATAAAATTGATGAAATAAATGTAAAAGGAAAAATAGATTATTATTTGTATAAAATAAAAAGGCATGTAAAGTGAGTTTGTTGCACCCCACAACAGCATTTTGTGTGTATCTCTCCAATTATTTTATCTTTGCAAAGACATCAACTCCCAAAAAAACAAAACCAGTCCGGTTTCCAGTTTCAGCTTAGCTTTAAGGTGTCAAACATATCTTCTATTTCTAGTTTTCTACTTCACCTCTCTTCTCTTCTATATTCTCTCTCTCTCTCTACTCACACACACACACACACACATAACATGTGCCTCCCTTTTCCAAAACCTTGTGTACTCTTCTTGTTTCTCTTGTTGTCTACTTCTCACAAAGAGATGCCCCATCACTTCACTTCCTTTCCTTCTTGATACCAACTAGTATCATTTTTATCATTGTCTAGTTGTTTGTGCACTTTTTTGTTCTTTTTTTTTTTCTTTCATGGATCTTGGGGTGGTGAATTTTGAAGGGTTGGTGGGTGCAGAAAGTGCTGTGTTTGGTTCTTGTTCACTTGCTTCAGATCCTGAGACAAAGCTCAAGTGGTATGGATCTGGGGTGTTGAAGCAAGAGAGATCTGGTGTTACAACTCAAGATGATGATTGGAGGACTTCTAAAGTGGCTAAAACTGATGACATGGCTTCTGCTGCTACCAAAGCTATGTTTTTTCAGCACAGAAACTCTTTGCTGAGATCTAACAATGCTTCTCTCTTCTCTGATGCTCATCACCAAACACAAATGTTGAGTTTTTCTTCTCAAAAATCAGAACCTTTGTTGGTAGATAAGGTCTCCTCAAATGCCACATTGTCTTTTTCTTACCACCAATTGTCTAGTAATTGCAGCAGAAATACAGGTACATATTATTATTATTATTTATAAGTTTTATCTTAGCTGAATAATTATTAATTATTAATAAAGGACTTTTTTTTTAAAATGGTTGATTTGGATATGGATGTTATTTTGTGGTGTGGATTTTGGAATATGGTATCCGTTGTGGGGAGCCAAAAAATGTGTGTTGGGTTGTTACGGTCTGATTCTACAGTACCGTAGGAGGGTCTTTTCATGGAAATATATACATATGAGTGGTGTTGTCTCTGTTTTTGAGTCATGTCATGAGAAAGTAATACAAAAAAAAATCTCATTCTCTTCCCGTTTTAGGAAGAGGGATTTTGGTAAAAAAGTTGCACAGTTAACTAGAAGGTACCAAATGAGAAAAATATATGAAGAGCTATAAACATAGGGAAAAAAGGTTCAAAATTTGATTGGTTGTTGTAGTATAGTCTCTTTATCTAGAATTTCTGTTTCACTTTTCATATCAAAGTTGACTTGATTGGTGTTTCTTTAAATCGAAGGTGAGAAAATATCATTTAACCGTTTTCTGGCCATTGATTGAAGTTGTGTCTTCTGCCACTCCTCTTTTTTGCTGTTTCTTTTAAGCTAGGGAGTGATCTTTCTTTTTCTTTCTCTTTTTGTTTTAAATATGGATTTTGTTGTTTTAAAACTAAGAGTTTGTTACAAAAAACAGCTCTAGACTATTGTGTTCAATGTTTTCTTACTTACTGTTATGGAACATGTGTGTCTGCATAGGTTACAGTTCCGGAAACATGAACATGCATGGGGGTTTGGCTGGTGTGAGAGGGCCATTCACTCCATCACAGTGGATGGAGCTTGAACACCAAGCATTGATCTACAAGTACATAACAGCAAATGTGCCAGTACCCTCTCATCTTCTCATTCCCATCAGAAAAGCACTTGAATCTGCTGCCTTCTGCAACTTCTCAACCGGACTCCTCAGACCCAACGCATGTATGTAACTCTTTTACCAAATAACAAAACACAACACAGATAAGATAAGCCTGTATGACAAGTCCCTAGTGGCTAGTGCTGTATGTAACATTTTTTTTTGCTTTGACCATTCTACAGTTACTGCTTCTTAAAACTGATCTCCAAATTTAAAATTTTATTTAATGATATAATTGTATTAATGGTTATGATGACAAAACTCTTATGTATTTTCTTCAAATACTTTTTTTTGTGGTGTTTTTCAATCAAAATTTGAGTTTAATCTTGATAATCTACCTAATAAAGATTTGTGTTAAAGATCAGCACAAGTTACTAAATTAAAACTCTTGTTTTGATAGATAAGAGTACCAAAAACAACTAAAGAACTTAACTGTATCTAAATTTTCTCCAAGAGCTTTGTTAACATTCAATGTAAAATCTTATCATTCAAATTAGCTTGGTGAGACTCCTATCGAGCAACCAGTGTAAGTTTTGTACTATAAGATAACAAAGATGAATATGTTTGAATGTTATCATGATATTTATTGATTTGCTGTGTGGTATGCAGTGGGGTGGGGAGGTTTCCATCTGGGATTCTCGAACAACACAGACCCTGAACCAGGGAGGTGTAGGAGAACAGATGGGAAGAAATGGCGGTGCTCGAGAGATGCCGTACTGGATCAAAAATACTGCGAGCGGCACATGAACAGAGGACGCCATCGTTCAAGAAAGCCTGTGGAAGGCCAGTCAGGCCAAGCCCTCACCACCACCAAAACCACTACAACTACTCCTAGTGCTTCCTCAAACAGCATTGTGGTGCCCAGTAACGACACCTTTGCAAACAGCAATCTTCACCACTCTCTTCCACATCATTCCTCTCCCTCAAACACTATCAATAGGTCAGTTACTAAAACAAAATTCTTATTGTCATCTAATTAGAAACCATGTTAGATGACTTTTAATTTAGATATCATAAAAGTCAGTGAATTTATCACATATGACAGTTGTGAAGGGATGAACATTGTAAAACCTTTAGTCTGTCAATGCATTTAAATTCAAGGTTTTATTGGAGTTTAGTCTTACAAAATGTTGTCACATACTCTTCCCATTAAAACTATGGGTCTTTGGCTATTTTTATTATGTTTTATAAAGTGAAGAGGGACTAGAGTAGAGGTTTCCCCATTGTGGTTGGTTTAGGTAGTGTATGCAGATTTATGTTTTGTCTTTTTGCTTGGTTTAGGATTTTGGGAATTTGTACAGGACTGAATCAAAGAATCTAGCATTTCATCCTTTTGGAAGAGAAGTGACTTGTCATATTCTGTCTCTTAATGTTTAAGGACTGTTTTTGATTCTTTTTTAACAGAGATTCTTGTGTTTTTCTCTTCTTGAATGCAGGATGTTTACTAGTAACAAAGAGAATAACAACTCAACTGAGAGGATGGAGGATGGCCCTGCACTTCCCGTGCTGCCTTCAACTCTTGAGCTGAAACCAAAGGAGAACAATAACAACCTTTTCATGATTCATAAGCATCAAATCTCATGTGATGAATCCTCAAGGAATAACAACAATGCGTTTGGGCTTGTTACTTCTGATTCCTTGCTTAACCCTTCACAGAAAAGAAGTTATGGTTCTTTATCACATAAGGATGATTCTGAGTCCCAACAACAACATTCCTTGAGGCACTTCATGGATGACTCTCCCAAACCACAGTCTCATCATCATCGCTCTGGTGTTTGGCCTGAACTTGACATGCAGCCAGATAGAACTCAGCTATCAATCTCCATACCAATATCTTCCTCAGATCACTTCATGTCATTCACTACTACTTCCTCACCCTCCAAAGAAAAACTCACATTGTCACCATTGAGGCTTTCAAGGGAGTTAGACACCATTCAGATGGGTTTGGGAGTGGGAAGTGCTCAAAATGAAGCAAGCACTAGACAAGCTAATTGGATTCCAATCACTTGGGAGGGTTCTATGGGTGGTCCTCTTGGAGAGGTTTTGAACCTTAGTAGTAGTAATAACAACAATAATAATGCAAGTGATCACTGTGGTGGCAAGAACACTTCTGCTCTCAACCTCATGAAAGATGGATGGGATAATAGTCCTCCTCTAGGGTCATCACCAACTGGGGTTTTGCAAAAGACAGCATTTGGATCACTTTCTAACAGCAGTGCTGGTAGCAGTCCAAGGGCAGAGAACACCAAACAAGGAGCCACCACCTATTGCAATGACTTGTAAAGTCACATGAAGAACTAAGCCATGTTGGATGAAGAAGAAACGAACTTTGTTCTTTTGAATTTTGTTTGTAGTGAAGTTTATATATATTATAATATATATGGTAATCTTAGAATTTGGAAAGATATGATGTTTTCATGTTAATTACTCTTGCTCTCATAATTTGGATATGTAGGTAGGTTTTTGGTTCTCTTTGCTTTTATTTGTTTCTTTTTGGCAAATTCAACATTAAGTGAATGATGTTGGTTGAAGTGTGTGGACTTGGTTTTTTTGAAGGATGACATGTTATGGGGTCAAGTGAAGACTATGATTTTTGGCGTGACAATAGTAACTATAGTGACTAATTCATAGGAAAAGTAAATGCAAGGAACACAAATTTTGTCATCCTCTCAAATGGAAAGTGAGGAATAGAGATTTCTCATTCCTTGGTTTTTAAGTTTGAACCGGCTCTTGCTCAAAAATTTGTTTGGGAATGAATTGGCGTTTCTGGAGCAATGTGGACCACAAACTCCAGTTGGCTAGGTACTGTCTCTTTCACTCTAAGGTCCCTTAAATCTTTTGGTTTCACGGGGTTGTACTAGTCTTGTTTTGAATGTGTGATTGTTTATCTTCAAATTTAAGTCTGGAATTTCTTTTTTCTTTTAAGTGTCACTTTTAGGAAGGAATAATGATAAAGGAACAACTATGATACATGAACAACTGGAATACGGGTACGGGTAATACATAAACAACTAAAATAGAGGTCAATCAGTAATAATACGTGAACAACTAGAATACAAGTCAATCAATCAGTAATAATACGTTAATAACTAGAATACGAGCCAAACAGTAATAGTATAAATACGAGCCAAACAGTAATAGCATGTGAATAACTAGGACACGGGCCAATCAGTAAAAAGGATACGTGATTAGTTAGGGACTAACGTGAACAATTATGGACTACAAGCCAATCAGTAAAAAGATACAGGTTAATTTTCAGTTAATACTTGAACAATTATGGATTACAAGCCAATAGGTTAGTTTCCAGTTAATATGTGAACAATTATGAATTACAAGCCAATCAGTAAAAGGATACGGGTTAGTTCCTAATTATAATACGTGAATAATTAGGGACTAACCAATTTTCAGTTATAATATATGAAAAATTAGTCTCTAATTAGTTATGATACATAAACAATTAGAATACAATACGGGTTAACTAGTAATCATATTTCAAAATACATCTACTTTCAATTTTTAAAATAAAAAAGAAAACACAGGGCCAACGAGGCTTCCTATCACAAAATGTATCTACTCTCAATATTTAAAATAAAAAAAATAAAATGAGTGAAAATTTTAAAAAAATTACGTTTAGTTTGGGGGCAATTCTCTCTTTTTGAATAATCTTTTGAAGGTTCAAGTTAAGATCTAAGAAATACTAATACAAATTTTTCTCTATATAAGAAACATCAACATAAAAAGCTTACAAACTAATAATTCTTCCCTTTTTTTCTAATATTTTCTCTTTCCTACCACTATATATTTTTTTAGCATTGTTTGAGACTGTCTAATACGACATTATCATCTAAATTTTAGAGGGTAAATTAGTTATTATAATGTATCGAAGGTCCATCAAAATAACAATTGCATTTTATTAACTAGATGATTATTTAGAAGCCTACACAGAAATTAATAATTTGTCTCCAATGAAAATAAGACTAGTAGGTTATATCATAATTGTCAGAAAATTGATTGCACCGAATTAATAAAGTTCCCTGGCCCCTATTCATGCTTTTAATGGATTAAGATGACAACACTGCCCAAAATCTCATCCTGGGAGACAATGCAGTACACACGCATAATATCTTAGAAAAAATACACATCATTATCGTATAAAATATTTATTTATGAATAAATATATAATTTTTTAACTATATTTTTTAAAAAATTAAAATTTCAAAACAACAAATAGAAATAGGTAAAATAACTTGTTGGGGTCGAATAATTATAAATCAGTATAAATTTTTAATCATTTATATAGACGATAAATCAATAGATCAATTATTGTTGAGTTAATATTAAATTATATTTAAATAATCTCTATATTTAAGAAATTTAATCTTTAACGTAAGATACTTAATTAAAAAATTTATTTCACTTAAATATATGACCTGTTCTATTTATAAAGGTGAGGTAAGATTAGATTCATAATTAATATTTCTAATAATAATATTAACATCATAATAAATTTATTATTTTTTTATTAATAAAATTTAATTAAATTCAATATTAGAATTTAATAAAATCAGGATAAATTTTAAGGTTGTAAATATATATATTTCTAAAATAATTAGATCAACTTTTTGTTGACCAATTCAATGTTGGGTGTTCTTAGATCAAATTACACATAAATTGTTTCTTAAATATGTTGTCACGGTTTATCATACATCATCTTTAATTTTTCCCTACCAACGAACCAGGGGTGACACTATTAATTCTTGGGCAAGCTGTGTGTGATTGTACTAGCAAAGTTTTTCAACTTGATAGGTCCATGATAATGAATGCAGATCTAATTTTGGTCTAAGAATCAAAGAAATAAATCTGTTTCCTTACAAGATTGGACATTGGACCATAGTGGGGTCTCACTAGTCAAATGTGAAAGGCTTAAATATAAATTTGAATTATCTGCTTTTATTATAATTTCATAAATTTTATTTCTTATTTTTGTAATTTTAGATATTCAGGCTCTCATTATTTTTAAATTTAGAAATTTGATTCACAGACAAACATTGATTATGAAATTAGTGTGATGGAGTGTAACACTAAGTGACATATAGAATTTTTTTTTTTAAATTTGTTTTATAAAAAAAATTATAGTCTTGTCTAATTGCATTCCAGTAATAGTTAAAAGCTATGGTCTTTATGAGTCAGATATTATATGTTATGTTCCTGTCTTAGGAACCATTTGGAATCAACAAAGTGAAGAGAGAAACTAAAATGGCAAAATTAAAGAAATAAATAATGAAAAGGGCATTGTCAACTTCACACACTGAACCTATATATATGATATCTCTTCTCAATCTTAATTCTTTCCATGTTTGATTGCTACCTAAAATTTGGAAATATATGTTCCATGCGTGGATAGATATAGTAGGATTTTTAGGTAGTTTAATTTCATCATTCCTCTCATTGTTAACAGAAAGATTGCAATGAATTTATTGTTTCAAATGTCTCTTTTGATAAGATAATTATATGAAATAATAATATTAATGACAAATAAAATTTTAATGCATATTTTATTACATATAAGTTTTAATTTTGTAATAATAATTTGTAATTTATTCATTAATAGATGTTTTTGAGTAACCACTGTATTGATATGAAATACTATCGAAACCATTGACTAATTTCTTTAGAAACATTAAGTATACACAATATTATATTTTCTTTCTAATATATTTTATTTCATGTAAACAAGATATTAATAAATTTGTATACATTATTTATACGAAAAGTCGTATTTAATAAACACGTATCATATTTAATAAATATGCTTTGTTGAATAAATACTAGAACTAATGCATTATGAGTACAATTGACTATTCAACTGCATTAAATATTTTATGTATTAAGTATAATATATAGTCAAATTAAAAAACGCTATTCAATATTTAGGTTTTTAATTAATATATTCATTAAATATTTATCAAATATAATGTATGTTTATAAGGAATTAATTTAATTTTGTTAAAAAAATTAATATATTTTTACTAAATATAATATATTTTTCTAAATATGATAATTATTATATTATGAGTAACTTTGAATTTTCATTAATTATAACATACATTGAACATTCAAATTTGGTATTTAGTAACTATACTTATTTTTTAGTTCAAATAATACATTATATTCAAAATGATATTATTTTAATATTTACAAAAGAATTTAAATATTATTTTTATTAAAATATAATATACAGTCAAATCAAACAATTTTAGTAAATATTAAGTATAATCATTAAGTAGAGAAATTGAATAGAGATGATAATAACTAAAAAATATATATATAACTAAAAAAAGAAACTTGTGTTCAAATTGACCAGATTTATTCATCACAGTCATACCATCAATCAATGCTGTATATAAAAGTAAAATATGAGTTTGGAGGATTAACATTTGCTATTAAATGAAAGAAAAGTATTGCATGATCCTACTAGATAAAAAAAAAAGAAAAAAAAAGTAAGATGACAAAAACACTATATTTTCCATAAGAGGATATCATGCACTTGGGAAGTAAAAAATAAAATAATAGGGTTAGATCATGAGGTCATGTGCTCCATATTTCTTTTATTCTTATCTTTGTTATTAAGATGATGGTCATGTGCTTTTGATTTCCATTATAGTATAAACTACACGAGGGGTGGAGGGTAAAGGTATCATCTCAATCTCTCATCAATCAAAATATATAATAATAAATGTATAAGAAACTCTTGTGTGAATTTGGCCTCCAAGTTGGACTAGTAGCTAACATTATAAAATAGTTAATTAAAATTATTAAATATGAATTATTAATATATTAAGTACCCTTCCCCAATATTTTCTTTTTAAAGAATAAAGTACCTCCATATTAAATATACAAAGTTTAATATTCCTTCACCCGTTTCATTTGACCATTGAGTAAAACTAATTGGCTTGACCAACTCCTCTTTTCCATTCATAATGGAAAATGCTTCAACATAGGAGTAAATAAGCTGTTGGGTGTAGCCCTTTAATAGAGTGAACACTTTGGACATATTGTGTAAATGGAATTATGATAAAAAAATAATAATCATAGTTTCATTTTTATTATATACTTGCAAAGTAAAATAATTTTGTCCTCCTAGTATCTAATCTAATCATAGACCAATGTTAATATAAATTTTAAGATAATTTTGTAAAAGTCTTATAGTAATTTGTGATTAAATGATCATTTAATATATAATTTTACTTCACATTCAAATGATAATACATAGTCAATTAACTAATTCTCTCACATGATATACACGTATTTTTTTTTCTTCCACACTTTTTTTCACATTTTATAACTAGTTGTCTGCGTTATTTATCAAATATTTTTCTTTAATATATAGTTAGTGAGTGACATTTTTCTCTATGATTAACAAGTTTTACAATGAAATGTAATAAATTTTCATTTATAAAAAATTGTACTTTTCTAAAAGTAATTATATTTTGTTTTCTTTTCATAAATTTATATTCTGTTATTCATTAAAATGGATGATACCTCCTTAAACAATGTTGATATTAAAAAAATCCATGCAACATGTACATTAAAAATATAAACCCAATTCCAAGTTTTAGTTTGAGTTTGGATGGTGTGAAGGAATAAAGATGATGCAATATGCATCTTCTTTTTTTTAGTTTCTTGAGAAAAGTAGAACAAAACTGTGATCTATACAATATTATAGTAACAATAGGAACACTAGCTAAGCAAGTGTATACCTTTGCCCTCAAGTTATGTCAATGCCCTTCCAATGAAGGGTAAGACATTGAAAGAGATAGATCTACCCTACATATGCATCCTAATATCCTAATGGTGCTATTGTTATTTTTTAAGTACTTAAAACAATTTTGGACGTCAACACGTGAAGTTCTTTTTCTTTTTTCTAAAAAACACAACTAACGTGCGTGACAATCAAAAATTAAAAATGGTAGCTTTTTAATGTGTCTATGCTGCAAAGGTTATCAAAGAGGGAATTGAGATTTAGTCAATTGAAAAAGAACAAAGGTTGTCGAACTTGTTCATGAGTTGCTCTTACATTAAAAAGACATTCACACCCTTCTCAGTCTAGCTACATCCTAGTGTTTTTGTGTAGGTTTCCATAAATACCCTCTCCTAGATTAGACCTTGACTCAAAGCAAAACTAGTATACCAATTTATAATAACAATAAATATGATAATAATAATAATAATAATAAATATCACAATATACTAAATTCTTTTGTCATCAAATTTGGTAGATGGCATTAAAGAAATGTGCATTGTTGTGTATTAGTATGTCATACAAACATTGTAATTAATTTTAAAAATCATAATTTGTACAATAATTATATGGATAAAATTTAATCAGTATTCTGAATTTGAATTCTGGTTCTAAGTGTATAGTTGCATAAATTACTTGAAAGAAAATCTTTGCAATAAGATTATTTTAATTTAGAAAATAATCTAAAGTTGAAATTTCGAATATATGGAAAGAAATTTTGCATAAGATCATAAAATCAATCATTGTTGTCATCCTAGAAAAAAATATAAAGGGAAAATTCTGCCATCTATACAAGATTTTTGGTCTCAAATCTTATTTTTGAGTGCGTTATATAAAGGGAGAATATTTTGTTGTTATTAAGGAAATATGCAGGATTAACATTAATTGAGACAAATAATTTAATGATTAAATTAGGATTAATTTTAGATATAAATAAATTGAGTTTAAAAGTTACGGATTCAATTTGTAAAATAATTTTCTAAAATTATTTAATTATAAATTAAATTTTATATAATTCATAAGTTTCATTTAGAAAAGAGAAAGAAATTATGAAAGTAAGTAAATATAATAAAATAAAGAGAAATTAATTATTTCTCTTTCCCGTATCAAAATAATTAAAAATTTTCACATATTTATTTTTTCCTTCTACGAATCATGAAAAATAAAATAAATAGAATGAAAATATAATATTTTTACATTACTTATTTTATATGAAAAATAAATTAAAGATTAGCTATAAAATTATTTAGATCATTATAATATTTTTTATACTCATTCTTTCACCTTATTTTATTTTAATTCATCACAAATTCTATCCGTTTCATTTTATATTACCAATAAATCTATAAAAAATTTATTATTAAAATCAATAAATTCACTTTATATAATAAATTTTAATTAGTGTTTTACAAGTAGATTCATTAGCATCTTTCTCAAAATGAAATATATTAAAATAGGTATACTATATACATTAAAACTAAAAGAGAATTTCGTATAATGCGTAATTTATAAAAGAAAAATCTGAGGTATAGTAAAAGATACACGTAATAATGAACAGGAAAGAAATATTATAAATTAAAAACCTATGTCTAGTCCTTTCTTGCTTCACCATTTTCTCAGTATCTCTCTAATTATTTAATCTTTACAAAGACATAAACTCCTAAAGAAACAAAACCAGTTCCGGTTTCTAGTTTGAGTTTAACTTTAAGGTGTCAAGCATATCTTCCATTTCTACTACTTCATCCCTCTCTTCCAACACACATGACATGTGCTTCCCTTTTCCAAAAACTTGTGTACTCTTCCCTTTGTTCTTGTTCTTCTTGTTGTTGTTGTCCACTACTCAGCATGAGATGTCCCATCACTTCACTTCCCTTCCTTCTTGATACCAACTAGTATCATTTTTATCATTGTCTAGTTGTTGGTGTGCTTTTTTGTTCTCTTTTCTTTCTTTGATGGATCTTGGGGTGGTGAGTTTGGAAGGGTTGGTGGGTGCAGAAAGTGGTGTGTTTGGTTCTTGTTCACTTGCTTCAGATCCTGAGACAAAGCACAAATGGTATGGATCTGGGGTGTTGAAGCAAGAGAGATCTGGTGTTACAACTCAAGATGATGATTGGAGGACTTCTAAAGTGGCTAAAACTGATGACATGGCTTCTGCTGCTACCAAAGCTATGTTTTTTCAGCACAGAAACTCTTTGCTGAGATCTAACAATGCTTCTCTCTTCTCTGATGCTCATCATCAAACACAAATGTTGAGTTTCTCTTCTCAAAAATCAGAACCTTTGTTGGTAGGTAAGGTCTACTAAAATGCCACATTGTCTTTTTCTTACCACCAATTGCCTAGTAATTACAGAAGAAACACAGGTACATCTATTGTTATTGTTTATAAATTTTATCTTAGCAGAATAATTATTAATAATTAATAAAGGACATTTTTTTTAAAAGGGTGGATATGGATTTGGATTTGGATATGGATGTTATTTTGTGGTGTGGATTTTTGGAATATGGTATCCGTTGTGGGGAGCCAAAAAATGTGTGTTGAGTTGTTACGGTCTGATTCTACAGTACCGGTTGGAGGGTCTTTTCATGGAAATATACATATGAGTGGTGTTGTCTCTGTTTATGAGTCATGTCATTGGAAAGTAAAACAAAATAAAATCTCATTCTCTTCCCGTTTTAGGAAGAGGGGTTTTGGTAAAATTTTGCACAGTAAACTAGAGGGGACAAAATGAGAAAAATATATGAATAGCACACTACTATGACATTTAGGAGCAAAGGGTAAGAAAGAAAGTCCAAAATTTGATTGGTTGTAGTATAGTTACTTTCTCTAAAATCTCTGCTTCACTTTTCATATCGAAGTTGACTTGACTATCGTTTCTTGAAATCAAAGGTGGGAAAATATCATTAAAACAATTCACGCCATTGATTGAACTTCTGTCTTCTGCCACTCCTCTTTTTGCTGTTTCTTTTAAGCTAGCAAATGGCTCTTTTTTTCTTTCTTTTCTTGCTTTTTTTGTATGTATTTTGTTGTTTTATATTTATGAATTTTGTTATGAAAAACAATATTAGGCCTTTGTATTCAATGTTTTCTGACCGTATGTTGTGGGGCATGTGTGTATCCATAGGTTACAACTCGGGAAGTATGAACATGCATGGGGGTTTGGCTGGTGTGAGGGGGCTATTCACTCCATCACAGTGGATGGAGCTTGAACACCAAGCATTGATCTACAAGTACATAACAGCAAATGTACCAGTACCCTCTCATCTTCTCATTCCCATCAGAAAAGCACTTGATTCTGCTGCTTTCTGCAACTTCTCAACTGGACTCCTCAGATCCAACGCATGTATGTAATAACTCTTTTACCATAAAACAAAACACAGCTGTATATCACATTTTTTTGTTAACTTTGAACTTTCAACAGTTACAGCTCATTGGAATTACTATCCTAATCTATAATTTAAAGTGTATTAATGGTTATGATGACATGGTATAAAAGAATGACAGTTTATATGTACTTTCTTCAATTACATGTGCTGTGTTATTCAATTAAGATAGTTAATCTTAACATTTACTAAATAAATATTTGTATTAAAGATGAGTAAGTTACCAAAATTAAAACTCTTTATTTTTATTAAATAAGAGTACAAGAAACAGGTAAATAACTTAGCTGTTTCATTTTGTCACAAAATAAAACTTAACTGCATCCATGGTTTTTCCATACAACCAACAAGGTGGTATTGTTGGCCAATAATAACTTAGCTGTATCATTTTGTCACAAAATAAAACTTAACTGTATCCATGGTTTTTCCATACAACCAACAAGGTGGTATTGTTGGCCAATAACTATGCTCCTTAAGCATGTGGTTCAAAATTTAATTTAGAAGTTGTGTTAACCTTCAATGCAAGTTTTTATAATTCAAATTAGCTTGTAAATAACATCAAGTTTTGTACTAAAAGAAAAACAAAGATGGAGTTGAATTGTATGTGTGGATGATGTTGTTTTGTTTGTTGTGCAGTGGGATGGGGAGGATTCCATCTTGGATTCTCGAATAGCACAGACCCTGAGCCAGGGAGGTGTAGGAGAACAGATGGGAAGAAATGGCGATGCTCGAGAGATGCCGTAGTCGATCAGAAGTACTGTGAGCGGCACATGAATAGAGGACGTCATCGTTCAAGAAAGCCTGTGGAAGGCCAGTCAGGCCACGCCCTCACCACCACCACCACTACCACAACCACCACCACTACTCCTAATGCTTCCTCAAACTCCATTGTGGTGCCAGACAACAACACCTTTGCACACAACAATGGGCACAACAATCCTCTTCCACCTCATTCCTCTCCTACCAACACCACCAAGAAGTCAGTCACAAAACAAAACTTTTGTTTCTGTCAAGTTTTCAAAAACCGTGTTAAGTATATGACATTGCATTAAAATTATGGCTATTTTAACATTTTTCATATGTAAAGTGTTGCCTGCTAAAACTTAAAAAGAGTAAGTATACTGTAGGAATATCGAAAACTTGTTTGTAGTATTGAAATGAATCAATATGATATTATATAAATTATCTTACTTACTCCTTAGTTTTGTAAAGTAATGATTCATTTGACTACTTTATTACTGTATTTTCCAACTTGGGTAATGTTTTTTTCTAAAGTAAAGGAGTAAGTGTTTGTTTTTGTAATGTTGAGACTCGAGGACTAAAGTAGGAGTTTCCTTGTGGTGGTTGGTTTAGGTTGTGTATGCATATTTATGATTGATCTTTTTGCTTGGTTTAGGACTTTAGGAGTTTGCACCTCAGAATCAAAGAATCTAGTATATCATCCTTTTTGGGAGAAAATGACTTGTCAATGTAAATAGTGGTTGAGATTGGTGTTAGAAAACAAAAAAGATGGTCCAAATTCATTTACTTTATCTATGTTTAAAGATTGCTTTTGATTCTTTATGAATGGTTTTTTTTTTTGTTTTACATTTTTCTTTTTCATGCAGGATTTTCATGAGTAACAAAGAGAATAACAACACAACTGAGAGGATGGAGGATGGCCCTGCACTTCCCATGCTGCCTCCCACTCTTGAGCTGAAACAAAAGGAGAACCATACCAATCCTTTCATGATTCATAAACACCAAATCTCATATGATGAATCATCAAGGAACAACAATGCATTTGGGCTTGTCACTTCTGATTCCTTGCTTAACCCTTCACAGAAAAGAAGCTATGGTTCTTCTTCATCACAAAAGGACGACTCAGATTCCCAACAACAACACTCCCTCAGGCATTTCATTGATGACTCTCCCAAACCACAGTGTCATAATAATCGTGTGGCTATTTGGCCTGAACTTGACATGCAATCAGAGAGGACTCAGTTATCAATCTCCATACCAATATCTTCCTCAGATCACTTCATGTCATTCACTAATTCTTCCTCACCATCAACTGAAAAACTCACATTGTCACCATTAAGGCTTTCAAGGGAGTTAGATCCTATTCAGATGGGTTTGGGGGTAGGAAATGCTCAAAATGAAGCACACACTAGGCAAGCCAATTGGATTCCAATCACTTGGGAGAGTTCTATGGGTGGTCCTCTTGGAGAGGTTTTGAACCTTAGTAGTACTAATAACATCTGCAAAAATACTAATGATCATCACAGTGACAGCAAGAACACTTCTGCCCTCAACCTCATGAAAGATGGGTGGGACAATAGTCCTCCACTAGGATCATCCCCAACTGGGGTGTTGCAAAAGACAGCATTTGGATCACTTTCTAATAGCAGTGCTGGTAGCAGTCCAAGGGCAGAGAACAACAACAAAGGTGTCACCACCTTGTGCAATGACTTGTAAAGTGTCCATTACAAGAAGATCTAAGCTATGTTTGTTTGATGAAGAAGAAAACAACTTTGTTGCTTTGAGTTTTAATGTTAGTGAAGTTTATATATTATAATATATAGATGGTAATCTTAGAATTTGGAAAGATATGATGTGTTCTTGTCAATTTGGATGTGTAGGTGAGTTTCCAGTTTGCTTGACTTTAATATTTTTACTTTTGGCAAAGTTTGTATTCAACAGTAAGTGTGAATGGTGTTGTTGGTTGGAGTGTGTGGACTTGAATTTTTTGACTATGATTTTGCATGACAATAGTAAATACTGTGACTAATTCGTGGGACTCACGGCACACGTAGGAAAAGTTAATGCAAGGAACAAACATTTGGTATCCTCTTAAATGGAAATTTTTGAATAGAGATTCATCATTCCATGTGGCTGTAGTTGGCTTGCTACTGTCGTTTTCTGTAACACCCCTAGTTACTACAAACGCCGCGACATAAAATCTCCATGATTCGGGAAAAATAAAAACGCCACTAAATGAAAGGAATTAACTTCATTCCATAGAGTAATTACTAGAGTGAGATCTCACAAATACATATGTCTCCACAATTCAAAAACTCTCAAATAACGAAATATCTAGAGAATTTTTAACATGTATAAATAAAAGTAACCACTAAAAATCAAGAAAGGAAAAACAAGGATCACAGTATGCCAAGTCCTCAAGCAATCGAGCTCCTTTCCTAGCCTACGTTATTTTTGCATCCAACAAACTGCTCATCTGCTCACCCGTTTGCGGGGTCATCACAGGTGTCAACCACAGACACAACACAGGGTTAGTTCACATTTTAATAATAATAACAAGACCAATAACAACAGCTCAACACAAGGAACATAAGAAGGTACACACACTCAATTCAAAATTTATCAAAACTAATCATATCATGCAATCCAGTATGATGCATGCTACTCACAATTCCCTCTCATGCCATGTGGTACCATTAAAACCATTGAGCGATGTCTAGGAGTACATGTCACCTCTGACACTCTCACTAGAAATACTAGACGATTCTGATACCAGGGCAACCAAGGTGTTGCAAAGGAGTCACTTCCCACTCTTGGTGATCACCATAGTGGAAGCTTTCCCCACCGCGAATACCCCCAAAGTCCTAGGCCATTACATCGACCCGTCAGGGACCAACCGTTCTAGTTCCATTCATCCTCATTTTACGAAAATATTTTCGTTTCACTTAGTATTCATGATAATCGTTATCAATTTCTCAAAACGTCATGCCTCTTACGCATGTCCACCAGGGGTAACCTCACTGCTTCTCCACCGCAGTAGGCATCCATCCCTCTCATTTTCAACAAACACAACCGATTATCATGAACCTAAGCAATTTATCAATACAACATGCCCCCACAAAATTAATCTCTCACCCCATATAACTCACTCACATAACAAAATATTTAATACAACAAAATCCAATAAGATCATCATACACAAATAATCATATGGAAATGGAAACAGTTAAGTAAGAAATATGACATATAGTTTATCATAAAAACAAAAATAAGAATTAAATTAAACCTCGTACACTTCCAATCGCCAATTAAATTAAATCAAATAGACACAATACAATAATTACAATAATAATACACACAAGAATTCAATTCACTAATAAAGCTAATCTAAACGACTAAAATAACAAAAAAGAGAATCGTTACTAAAATGACTTGCCAAGATTAAAATAAGAGTTAAAATAAAATAACTTAACTTTTATATAGTATAAAAAGGGGACAATTACTCCTGCGTATTAATGTATTTCTTCCACAACTTGGAACTTTGCAATTAAAATAATAGAAATAAAAAGATAAGGCTAGAGTGAAATCAAAATCGCATATAAATGTCTAGGACATCGAGTATACGACGAGGAAATTGATTTTCTTTAGGAATCTAATTAAAATTTGATTTCCTTCAAGAACATTTAATTTCATTGGTGTAACTATTTGCACTACAAAATTCCATTATTATTTGACAATTAAACTAAAAGTCTTCCTTATCCTTTCCTCGCCTTCCTCGCCGAGTGTCTTTCTAGCCTCTCCTTACCACCACAACCATACAATTCTCAAATAACAAAATCAATGGATGCATAACAAAAATAAGAAGAATGAAATCACCATGAACAAACCAAACACAAAGGTAGTGTAGTAGAGGCACCAGGTTTAAGCTATCGAGAAGAAAATAAAATAAAAAGGATCTAGCCACTAATACTCAATTCAATCCATGAAACAAGGCGAGTAATACTTAATTCAATAAATAAAAGGTCACCAATATTCAAATTAACAGACAATAAAACGTTGATCCAAAGCAATAAACAATAAGAAAAAAAACCGAGAGCATAAAAAAAAATAAAAGGAGCATTGTAGTAGAGAAGACGCGAGAATTAACCCGATAGCAAAAAAAATATAAAATTAATAATTATTATTAAAATAGAGAACACCCTGACCTGAAAGTAAGTCGATCACGTGTAATTGAAAAACTAGGTATTGATCTATGTTCACTATCAGAAATTTGATCTCCTTGTTTTTTGTTTTGGAAGGTAGGTTTGAAACACAGGAACCAAAAAAGATATCCGAGGATGGGGAAAAGATATAAAAGAGATTTGATTTGAATAGATTTTCTGATGAGAATTTGCGACCCAATTTCACTCACCCACTCCTTGAGATGTTCGATTTCTTTTATTTTATTTATCTACCCACTCACGTAAAACCTAACCACTCCTTGTAAAATCTAACCACTCCTTTAAATATTTTGATTTTACTTTATTTTATTTATTTTTTATTTTTATTTGTTTTATTTTATTTTATTTTATCTTATTTTCAAAAACCAGGGTGTTACAACTCCACTCCCCTTAAAAAAATTTCGTCCCCGAAATTTAGCTAAGGATAAGATTATTCGTATTACCTAGCTACAACTATTACTCCTAACTTTACCACCCTTTAATGGTTTTCCTTTTCTCGCTCACATCATTTACTCTTAACTTAACTCTCTATGATACTCCACTAGGCTTCCCAACTTCTCTCTTGACTACTATATACTTGGTGTTACATTGTGTTACTTGGCTAAGTCGTAGTTCTTCCTATAGATGTAAGACATCACCCTTGACTTTATTTTTATTTTATTTTTTCACCATTGAAAACATTAACTTAACTTTTTACTGGTTTACTGGTTTACTTCTCTAAGGTCTCTACTTTTTCCTAAACATAAAAAAAATGACTACCTAACCTACACAACTTGACTTCTAATTGCTAAGGCTCGCAACACCAGTCATTTGTTAAGGTCTCTAAAGGCTTACGTTTAAGGTACGACTACTACTTTAGTCTATCTTCACCACTTTCTTAGTAGTCTAGCACACTCTTAATTAGGGTCATAACTTCACTAGCTTGTCCTCACCTATGCCGAAATATCTTCAAAGGAGAGAAAAAAAATCGTTAAGGTAACTCCTAATAATATCTCTTCCTATCTTCACATTTATGTCCTCTTATGTCTCACACCACATATGGCACCCTTTTAAACCAAAAGGCTTTTGAAGGATCTCTTCCTTATTTTTCCTATGGTTACCTTTTACCTTTCTTAGGTTGATACAATCCTGAACTCATTCCAAACCCAAAGTACACATTCATTAAGCACCGTAATCTAGTATTACCACTCAAGGGTCATTCAAGGAAGGATACCTAAAATTCAACTAGTTTGTTAAAACTACTCTAAGAATAGATTTAATATCAAAGGGGCCAAGGTTAAAGTCATCTTATCTGGGTAATCTACGACTTCATATGATTAACGTGATTTAACTTGGTTACAACCCTACACACAACATTGTGGACAATAGCCTATTACCTAACTAATTAAAAATGTCATTTGAAAACCAAACTTAAGTTCCATGCAATTGGTGTGACTCACCTTTTCCATACCAAATATACTTAGACCTATTATAAAACACATCAACCATATACAAATACCTTCCAATACATTATGCGACACATCACACCAATAAGCATATATGCTAAATATACATGATAGGAATGACTCAAAATCAAGCTAATAACATTATAATTACCACATTATCATCAAGTGTGCATTTGAGCATATAACAACCATTAGCCACTTCAACTGCATCAATAATTTTATCTAATTCTACCTTGTACTTTTACCCACATATGGTATAATTCAAATCCAAATTGTTATTCATCTGAAATATGCATTAACAGAACTATACATGCTGAGTACATGGTTATTAATAGTTTTAACAAAAATAACATAAGGCTTAACACTCCCGCTAATTCGAACTCCTATAGGTTTTTATAAAAGGTTCTCACTTTTTTTTTTTCTTTAAAAGAAATGATACTGATTTTTTTTTTCCAATATTATATTGTGTCATATTTCAATTGGTTTGGTGAATATTGTGGGATAACAATTGTTCTTCCTACGCATACTCCTATAGCATATAACTCTTGGAATACTAATAACATAGAGTTGTCATATGAGGCACACATAAAAAAAATTGACCAACACAAAAACAGTTGTTTTGCCAAAAATATATGTAAGTTATATGACTTATAATTACAAAGTCCGCAACATATCAGCATGATTCATAAAATGGCTAATAACATGAATGGTCATAAAACATGAAACAAAATCAAAACATTAAAATTCTATCCTCATACTTTTAAGCTACTAAATGAATCCACACAATAAATAACAGATAAAACCTTTGATCTATCAAGATAAATTAAGGGAACAACTGACATTAACATATTTAGAGATAAAGAAAAAAAATAATCTAAATTAACACTTTTTAAATGTGTTTCAAAAAGGAGAACTCTAATAGTCAAAGACATAGTGAAAAGAAATAGGCTGAAACATATTAGATGAATCATTTACAATATTTAATATAAAAATTTTGGACTTAGAAAATGCATAATACCCAAACAAGATTAAAATCATAAGTTATTTCTGAGAGTATGAAGTCTCTATCTCATATGAATTGAAATACCCATGAACAAGTGGATTCAAGAAAATGTATATCTAACTTGTAAGAATAAATATTTCTTACTCTTTATAACATTAGGTTAATCATCGACATCACAACAAATCTAAGGGAGTGAATTTAATGCTTTTGTTAGACAAAAAAAATGATAATAAGAAAAGACCTTACTAATAAGAATAAGAGCTTGTCAAATCAAATTAGTCATGAAAAGAAAGACATGAAATTATAACAATAGTAAAATGGAAAGGATTGCTAAGATATAGTAAAGAGCTTTGTAGGTTCTCTAAGTTAAACATACTAAAGGTTATAATCTTAATACAAAGAAATGTTCTCTTGAAAACAAAATATACAAAAGAACTAAACAATTTTAACTTGCCACTGGGTAGAACAATCTAATTATGCATAAGGACCAAAACCTCAAAATGGGAGTGTCTGAATAATATAATAATGATAATATCAACTTTATAAAAAAATAGAGCTTGTTACATCCTAGGATCAGAAATAAACACAATTGACATAAAACTTACTAAATAAATGGCTTAACATGAGAAAAATTTCTATAACATGTTTTGAACTCAAAATCCTAGAGTAGAATATGCATTAATTAAATTCAAATGAAACACAAAGAAATAAGAAAGTATGACAGTTTTTTTTTAATCAAATTTAAAAGCTCAACTCGAATTTTGAGAGTTAAAATTGCTTCCTTAGATAACAAATTATAAAATTTCACCACCCTAGATATTCCTCTGTTAACCAATAATAATATAAAACAATAAAAGTACAGAAGAAACATAGAATTGACAGGGAAATAAAGAAGTCAGACTCCTTATCAAATTTTTGACAAATTAATTCTACAAAATCGATCTTTTAACTCAAACAAAACTTCCTTTACATAAACAATTGCATTTCTCAGTGAGATACACATTCATTTCAACAAGTCCATTCTCAACTCTCTCACTCAATTTAGTTCGTTAAATAGTTAAGCTCTCATTTGTACTTCTAACCCATTTACTCAATCATAAAAGTCATTTGTCACAAACACAATTCTTGATATCTTGGTTGCAAATCCATAGCAGTTTCTAATTTTTTTTTTTTTTCTTTTTAAGAAGCTTAGCCTTTAAAAGACAACAACATCACATTTTTATATTTTTAATTTAGCCATCTTCTTTCCTTAATTAATGTTCCTTACATTTGTTATAACTTTTTAACTCATATCAATTAACATGAACATTTCTGACATAGGCACATACAAGCTAAATGCATGAACATGTGAAATTTCCAAAGCATAGTACACTAGCAATAAAGAAAGCACAACACTAGATTGACAAGGAATAAAAAGTAAATCCTAATCAAAGTGACATATATCACCTACTTAAAACAATACATACAACAAAAATCTATGGATGTAGTATACTTAATTATAACTTTTTCTTGCCATAGGGTCTCGCTTGCTACATTAGAGGTATCGAGGTGGCCAATCTCAATATCTCACATGCGAGCAATTAAGACTTATGGTATAGCAATTCACAAAATCACCCAAACATAATATTCATGTCCAATCAAAATCACACTAAACATCGCATGATACATCAAGGTACACAACAAAAGCATGACAACCACATAACTCACAAGCCGAGGAAATTAAACCTAAGCTTTGATACCACATTTGTAACACCCCTAGTTACTACAAACGCCGCGACATAAAATCTCCATGGTTCGGGAAAAATAAAAACGCCACTAAATGAAAGGAATTAACTTCATTCCATAGAGTAATTACTAGAGTGAGATCTCACAAATACATATGTCTCCACAATTCAAAAACTCTCAAATAACGAAATATCTAGAGAATTTTTAACATGTATAAATAAAAGTAACCACTAAAAATCAAGAAAGGAAAAACAAGGATCACAGTATGCCAAGTCCTCAAGCAATCGAGCTCCTTTCCTAGCCTACGTTATTTTTGCATCCAACAAACTGCTCATCTGCTCACCCGTTTGCGGGGTCATCACAGGTGTCAACCACAGACACAACACAGGGTTAGTTCACATTTTAATAATAATAACAAGACCAATAACAACAGCTCAACACAAGGAACATAAGAAGGTACACACACTCAATTCAAAATTTATCAAAACCAATCATATCATGCAACCCAGTATGATGCATGCTACTCACAATTCCCTCTCATGCCATGTGGTACCATTAAAACCATTGAGCCATAGTGGAAGCTTTCCCCACCGCGAATACCCCCAAAGTCCTAGGCCATTACATCGACCCGTCAGGGACCAACCGTTCTAGTTCCATTCATCCTCATTTTACGAAAATATTTTCGTTTCACTTAGTATTCATGATAATCGTTATCAATTTCTCAAAACGTCATGCCTCTTACGCATGTCCACTAGGGGTAACCTCACTGCTTCTCCACCGCAGTAGGCATCCATCCCTCTCATTTTCAACAAACACAACTGATTATCATGAACCTAAGCAATTTATCAATACAACATGCCCCCACAAAATTAATCTCTCACCCCATATAACTCAGCTCACATAACAAAATATTTAATACAACAAAATCCAATAAGATCATCATACACAAATAATCATATGGAAATGGAAACAGTTAAGTAAGAAATATGACATATAGTTTATCATAAAAACAAAAATAAGAATTAAATTAAACCTCGTACACTTCCAATCGCCAATTAAATTAAATCAAATAGACACAATACAATAATTACAATAATAATACACACAAGAATTCAATTCACTAATAAAGCTAATCTAAACGACTAAAATAACAAAAAGAGAATCGTTACTAAAATGACTTGCCAAGATTAAAATAAGAGTTAAAATAAAATAACTTAACTTTTATATAGTATAAAAAGGGGACAATTACTCC
Organism: Hylodesmum podocarpum; assembly: GCA_026586105.1. Taxonomy (NCBI): domain Eukaryota; kingdom Viridiplantae; phylum Streptophyta; class Magnoliopsida; order Fabales; family Fabaceae; genus Hylodesmum; species Hylodesmum podocarpum. The sequence continues at coordinate 2,525,450 of JALJEV010001430.1, read as the reverse complement.
TGCGTATTAATGTATTTCTTCCACAACTTGGAACTTTGCAATTAAAATAATAGAAATAAAAAGATAAGGCTAGAGTGAAATCAAAACAGCATATAAATGTCTAGGACATCAGAGTATACGACGAGGGAAATTGATTTTCTTTAGGAATCTAATTAAAATTTGATTTCCTTCAGTAACATTTAATTTCATTGGTGTAACTATTTGCACTACAAAATTCCATTATTATTTGACAATTAAACTAAAAGTCTTCCTTATCCTTTCCTCGCCTTCCTCGCCGAGTGTCTTTCTAGCCTCTCCTTACCACCACAACCATACAATTCTCAAATAACAAAATCAATGGATGCATAACAAAAATAAGAAGAATGAAATCACCATGAACAAACCAAACACAAAGGTAGTGTAGTAGAGGCACCAGGTTTAAGCTATCGAGAAGAAAATAAAATAAAAAGGATCTAGCCACTAATACTCAATTCAATCCATAAAACAAGGCGAGTAATACTTAATTCAATAAATAAAAGGTCACCAATATTCAAATTAACAGGACAATAAAACGTTGATCCAAAGCAATAAACAATAAGAAAAACTGAGCATAAAAAAAAATAAAAGGAGCATTGTAGTAGAGAAGACGCAGAATTAACCCTGATAGCAAAAAAAAATATAAAATTAATAATTATTATTAAAATAGAGAACACCCTGACCTGAAAGTAAGTCGATCACGTGCAATTGAAAAACTAGGTATTGATCTATGTTCACTATCAGAAATTTGATCTCCTTGTTTTTTGTTTTGGAAGGTAGGTTTGAAACACAGGAACCAAAAAAGATATCCGAGGATGGGGAAAAGATATAAAAGAGATTTGATTTGAATAGATTTTCTGATGAGAATTTGCAGCAGCCCACTCACCCACTCCCTTGAGATGTTCTGATTTCTTTTATTTTATTTATCTACCCACTCACGTAAAACCTAACCACTCCTTGTAAAATCTAACCACTCCTTTAAATATTTTGATTTTACTTTATTTTATTTATTTTTTATTTTTATTTGTTTTATTTTATTTTATCTTATTTTCAAAAACCAGGGTGTTACATTTTCACTTTAAGGTCTTTTCATATCTTGTGGTTTCAAGTGGCTCTAGAGATGTTAAGAATCTATATTATCTTAACATTCAAGTGCACATGCCAAAATCAATTATGAGAAAACAAAATTGATTGTTGATTTCCCTTATCTGTTTATGAGAAGTGCTAAGCAATTAAAAATGGGAAATGTTTATTAAGAAGTTATTAATATCCTTCATATCAAGGTGTAATTTTTAGCTTCTGAACTAGTTTTTTCGTGAATTAAGTCTAAATCCAAGTTTAAGATGATGTGGAAATCTATCTTAATGATTATTGGTGGGTCTAATGAAATTTAAGATGATAAGACAATTTTTTCTGTCTTAATATGAGGTGTATTAGACATGATTAAGAATATTGTTAAAATAATGTATATGAACTGTGAGCAATTCTTACTTGTTTAGTTAAATTTTAAAGTTGAATTTGATTCAAAACTAAATCTTATATTGTTAATGGCTAATACAACATTATGACTGTTTTTAGTTTTTCGAATTTAAACAATATGCCTGTTTTTAGTTTTTCGAATATAAAATAAGTTTGGTTTTGGTCATTTAAATTTAAAAATTTAAAATTAATTTTTAATGCTTACAATTTTACAAAAGTCTATTTAATTTCGCAACACCACGTGCACAATACCATTGAGAGGGAAATATTGAATAAATGTGCACAATAGTTAGATTTGAAGTAATTTTTGTTACTAAAAGGGACATCTCTACATGGTAGAATTAGTATAAGGTGTAATGTCCTAATTCGATAATACATTAAATCTACTTTAATTAAGACTTAAATTTAATTAATTTTTTTATTAAGTTTAATTATGAAAATAAGGATAACATTTTCTTCCTTTTTTAAACTTTAGAGATAAAATCATCATTGAAGGCTTATAAATCCATTCATATATTTTCCACTGGTCATAAGATCCAAATCTTTATCATAATAAACGTACAACCATATATGAATATATAACGGGGTAAGTCTAATAATAATAATATTCACACTAAATGCAATGTAATATGATGTATGTTTTCCTTTCAATTTAAAAGGATTAAAAATATCAATTTTAAATTTGGGATTAGAAATAAATTTTATCCTAAATGTAAGAGACTATAAATACATGGAAAAATTACTATTATTTTCTCAACTAGTATTTATAATAACTTTTAGGATCTTTAATTTGTTTATTAACCGAGAATATTATCGTGGAGAGGATAAGATAATTAATATATTAATATCTATCTTCGTGAGAATTAATTATATTATTATGAGAATTGATTATTAAAAAACAATTATCAAGTAAAAGAAAATAAATCGTCACAACAAAGAGGATCAATTATGAGTGAGGAAAATGAGTAATAATGAAAAACAATATTAAGGATTTAGCAGAATTCTTATTCCCCTATTTATAGAGTCTTTAATCAATGTGAATTTAGTGACATGATTATAGAAGAATCTTAAGCACTATTACGTGGATTCTTTGATTAGAATGGATATGGTGACATTCGAAACAAATGGAAAGTTTTTCATTGGTCGGGAAAAGACCTAAAAGCACGTAGCCGAGAGATACAATAAAAAGTTAATTTTGATGATTATATTATAACCAACTCTCTTTCCTCATTTCTCATGATTTTAATCTCATTTTCTCTTTCGTTAAAAATAAAATAAAAAACAATAAAGAGATTAATGTTGGTTTTTATTTACTTCTATGTAAAGTCTTTAATCTATGTAGACATAAAAATAAGATCAAATATTTCTTATAGAAAATTTTCAGTGATTGAAAATAGATTTATCCACATAAGTTAGATTGACCCAATTTTCAAAGAACTACATTTTGTTTATTCTATCCGAATGATCAAATAGACCTATTTTATTGATTAAACTTTGTTTAATTTTTTTTTTTAAGAAAATAACAGGTCAGATGCACCCAATATTTTAGCCGTTAAACCAACCTAACCCATTTTTAATTTAATTCTACGTGAGTTTACATTTTTCACATTCTAATCTAACTTAATTTAATTAAAAAAAAAAAAGACATGAAAATATACCATGGACATAATGAAATGCTAAACTTTCTCTCCTCAACTTTAAATTTCTTTTTCCCCGTTCTTTCGTCTTACAAAACAACCTTAATTCTAAACATATTTTTGGTTTTCTCTTCCACTTCTCAATTTTCTTGCTATCTCCGACCAGCTTTGGAAAGACTTATACGTTTTTTTCTTTTTGTTTTTGATAAAGAAGATAATATTTATGGGAAGATATTTGTTTTGTGTTGTGCCTAGAAGATTCCCAGCAACTTTCTACAGAGCAAATATTATCATTTTACTGTTTGTTGTCCTCCTTTCGAAACGAACCTTCCTAAGTTGGCTTTTCTTTTGGTGGATATTGTGTGCAAGATTTGGTTTCTTCTTAGCACAAACATTATGCAATATTGTCAGATTTTAGGACTTAAAAAATTTATTTAATACTAATAAGAGAAAATAAAAATTAACATGTCCAGGTTATATATTTAGGCGAAGTGAATACATTCCTGATAAACATGATAACGAGACACAATAAATTCAATAACAACAACAACAAATAATCTCTAATATCCTCTAAATTTAATGCACAGGTAATTTTCAAACACAGACATAAACAACTTTAAAATAAACTTTAATATAATATCATATTAGAAATGTGTTATTGGTCTAATTTAATTTTATAAAAGGCGAAGATTGTTCTTCACTTTTTATATATATATATATATATATATATCATATTTTTTTAACTTTAATAATAAATGTTACAAAATCTGAGATAGATATTCATTCGTAACTTTTAAATTTTATTAATATTTATAAAGTTTTTATTTTTTGTAATACCCAACAAAATTATTAAAAAATAATTTTAATTTTGAAAAGTCCATAAATCATTTTAAACATGTAAATATTTAACATTTGCTAAAAAGGCTTAATCTAAACCCTTAAGCATGATGTTTAAGGCTAATTTACCATTTGCTATCTGGAGACCGATGAGTAAATGCAGAAGGGAAACTTGGGCACATAACTGAACCATAAAACCTTTTATCTATCTCCTCTGTAACTAAAACCATGCAATTAATTTCAACAGTTTAATACATAGAGTCATCATATAAGGAGGACGTTGTCCTTATTTAGTTCATCTTTAAATTGAGTTTTTCTTATTCCAAAAAATTAAATATTAATGTCAGAATTTTACAGTGTTCGTTTTTATCATTAAAAGTTTCACTGTTGTCTAACATTTTTCAAATTATTTTTTTTTACATTACAAACTAATTATTTTCTAAGAAAAAATTTCTAAGGTATTCATTCAGCAAAATAATTATTTTAAAATCTGCATATATTTTCATGTTAATTTATTTCAAATTTATATTTTATTTTTAATCAAGTAACCATAATCCTTTATATATATATATATATATATATATATATATATATATATATATATATTTGTGTGTGTGTGTGTGTGTGATCTTTGCATGGAGTAGTTACACATACAATCAACTTTATGAATGAGTAGGCTTACCAGTTACTACTAACATATATACTTCAACAACCTGTAGTTGCATCTTTGCCTTTGTATATATATATATATATAACAAAGGTTTTAAAATATGAAAAAATAAATAAATTACATTACTTCAATTTGGCTATATTTAAAAATAGTAAGTATTATTTCTCTTATTAATCACTGAAACTAAGAAAATTTTCTTAATAAATTTCATGTACATATTATTAAATTGTTAACAAACGACCAATAGGGTTGAATCAGTGATCTTGACCTAATAGGGTTGAATCAGTAATCTTGATATGTTTATTATATGTGGGAAATGATGATCTTTTTAAAGTTCTTGTTGGATTAGTTTATGATCCAATAAATTAGGAGACATCCATGATCTCTAATCTAACACAAAAATTACTAGTAAACAACATTTATGGTACTTAAATATAATATTTTGAAATAAAATAGATATTAATTCTTAACTATTCAATGGTATTCACATCTTCCAACTATTTCAGATTACTCTATTTATAGATTCCTCTGATTGTTCCATGGATTAAAAGCATGTGCTCTACCTGAGGGAACCAACTAGGTAAATGTCGGAATAATTGTGTGCCAAAAAGTTATGTGTTTTGTCATTTTTCTATACAACAACCATTTTTCAGAATCATCAATAGACGAACACTATTAAAAAAAAAAAATGCCTAAAAAAGAAAGGTACTTGATTTTCCATTTTTAGTGTTCTGAATGGTTAGGTTTTTTTACACAAAATGACCACTATGAATATTTAGGGAGAAAATGAACATGTGATTGAGTATCTCTCTGAAAAGGAAATCAGTTATTGGCCTATTAAGTTATTTAGGTGACCATTATTAATTCTATTGAGTGACACATATTATTATTATTTTTATACAATTATGGTATGAGTTAAGAAATTAAGAGGACAACTTTTTTTTATTGAAATATATAGAATTACACTACTTAATATTGTGACTTTATCCATGATTTACACATATTATATATATATATATATATATATATATATATATATATATATATATATATATATATATATATTTATAAGAAGTGGTCTTGAGACACTCACTAATAAAACCCAATTTTTTAAATAAACCACACGTGTCTTTTTGTTGTTAATAATTTATACACAAGGGGGTGCAAAAATTTATTAAGATATAATGTCATTAGTTCAATTATTTAATGATGATAAGAGACTATTTAATGAAGTACTAAAAGATGTATCTTTCTCATTAAATAAGCATTTTGGTTTTATAAAAACTTTTTGAAACTTTAAGATGTGTCTATTATTTGGTTTATCTCATAAAAGGAGAGGATAGGAAACTTAAAAACATTCATCAGAAAGTGGGTCAAAAGAAGATTAAAAAAAAATGAAATTTCCTATTTTTCTCATAATTTTTTTTGTTATTTTATGTTATTATGTATTTTTTGTTATTTTCAATTTTACACAATTAAAAAAAAAAAAGTTTTAACTTTATTCTCTTCTACTTTCTTTCTTGGTAAGTACACAATTAAATAATCTAATTTTCAACTTTTTTTTCTTTCACTTTCTTTTTCTAAATCAAACATTCATGCTATGCATCTAAAAAAGAAGAAGCATACACTTAAGTTGAGTTGTAGTAATTGCTTGGTTTAACTCATTTAAAGATAATAATTATTTTTCAATTTTTTTAAGTAAAATTTTAAAAATGAGTATCTCTTTAGAAATAATCGAACCAAAACCTACAATATCTTTAACATAGAGTTGACAGTAACTTCTCTAACTCGTTAAAAAATCAATTTATATATTATTCATGATTTTATAGGTGTAATCTATACTATGGTATTTATAATTGGTTATCACTTAAAACTTAGAGGATCTTATATTAACAATAAAATATTGTGAATGTATATAATAAAGTCGTATTCAATTCTTTGTTCATGTGAGATTTTGATTTTATTTCAAACCCAACAATTTATCTATCCTAGCTACTATATTAAGTTTAATTTATGTTATTTTCCTACTTCCTACATATTTGAATTCAACTTGTTTGTGGCCTTGTGCTCAAAACCCAAACAACAATATTAAATGGGCTTCTTTACGGGCCTTTGTTATGGTCTTGGGCTTCAACATGGCCCAATATTGTTGGATCAAACCAACCTTCTCTCATTGAGCTAAGGAATTCATTGGATAGGTTTATGCATTGAATTTTGATTTTCTTGGTTATGTTATAATATTGTTCTGGATCCTATTTAGGGCTTGGACAACAGGAAAAAAAAAATGAAAGCTAAAAAAAATTTTATAAATTAGTTAATCTTAAAAACTAATTTTAACTTTTAAAGAAACTTATTTATATATTTTTCTTATAATTCTTCTTCTAAAAATCTTTTTGCAGAGTTTACCATGCGAAACCTTAGTCCATTGACTTGACTTGAGTATCTTAGGTTTTCGCTTTTTATATAAAATAACGCATGTATCTGTAGAACAAATTTAAACTTAATTAATCATTTCGTATATTTATTGAATTAAAAATGGGAGTTTTTATGTTAAGTATATATTTTACCACCAAAAATCACTACAAGTCATAGTGTTTAGAGGTATCAAAGCACTTAAAAAGTGTTTGTTTCATAAGATATTTTTACATTTTTAAGATACTACCCTTCATTTAAGCATAGCCTTTGTTTAGGAAGTCACCTTGTGACCATCAATTATGGCCAAAAGAAAACTCTCAACATACATATGTAGCAATGATTTCAATGCCACAAACAAGCATTGACCTCTATTAACTAGGTCTAGTATTACAATTAGAATAGCATTTTGACAACAACTCCCATCAAATAAATGCTCCACATGCTTTGCTTAGTGACCACATCAAGTGGGTAGAAAATATGGAAAACAATGCCATGTAAAAGACAACCATACATGGTGGGATTTACTCACAATCATAATTTCTATATTCACACTGTTTATTGTGGAAAAATATTTGGTTACAAACAATAATATAAATTATCTTTTTCACAGATAAAATATATATGTATACATATTCTTTATATTAATTATTATTATTATTTTTTTATATTTTGTGAAATAATTATCTGATTAGGTTTGTACTGCTGTTTGTCATTAAACATTTCTCGTCCCACATATTACACAACATACTTCTTAGCATGAAGGAGATATATTTCTGTAATTTTTTTTAGTAAGGACTAAAACTTTTAAGAGTATTAAGTGATTACGGTATTGTTAAAATGAATTGAAATTGAAATTTAATGTTTATTGATCTTTCATGTTTAGAAATTTTAAATTTTTAATATTTATTAAATACATTTTTTATTTTTATATGTTTATTAAATTTTTAAATCAAACCAATATTTTTATTTTAATTAATTATTTAATTGCACTTTTAACTGCATCAACTTCCTTAATCAATGTTAAATGTAATAAAATATGTATAACTTATAATTAGATCATTTCTATTAAAATAATTTAAGTATTTCAAAATTAAATATTTTAAAAATATTTTATATTTTTAATTTTACTATAATAAAATAATTTTGACTAACTAAATAGTATATTCTTAATATTTTATTATATTAAAAAGATGGTGCATATTTATTAATTTTTTTATGTAAATAAGCTGATAGGACTGAGTCAAATTTGACGGTGCGTGAAAAAAGGTAAATTAGGAGACATAAGAATCGAAAAATATCAAATCAAAATCAAATATTGAATTCTAAGAAGAAACACGTATTCCTACTTATTGACGTAAAATTTCCCTTCAAGCAAGTGGACCTAAGTTCTTTGTCCTTAGTTTCGTATTATCCCATTCTCAAAATTTCAACGCATAACAAAAAGGATTTTTTTTTAATAGTTTTATTTTTTTTTAGGATTTATAAGTTATTGTTGTATTTGTATAATTACTTATAAAGAATATGTTTTTTCTTAATAATTACTTTTGATTTTAAATTATATTAGATAATTTTATTTTTTTTAAAAATTTATAAAAATATATTTTTATCTCTAAATTATTCTGAGTAAAACTTAAGAATTAACTCAATTTTATATCTATTTTTATAAAATATTTAATTCTCTGTACTTAGTTTAATAAAATATTTTAATTTATTTAAAAAATTAAAACTAACAGATTTATTATCTCAGTTTATTTTAGTTTTCATGTAATAGTATTTCTGAAAATATAAAAATTCTTCCCATTTCCCACTCCATGCTAGCAATATGACGAAAACTTCACGTAATATTATTAATCTTCATTTTTCAGCCTTAATTTTTACTTCCATTTCATTCTATGTGTTTTTTTTGTTTTAAATATATCTATTCATATATTAATAAAAATATTTTTCACAACTTTTAAGCCAGTTTATAGGGTTGAGTTAGATTCATCATATAGAATTTATTTTAAAATTTTTGAATAGGTGAGGAACAATCATCATCTTATAAACCAATTTTATAGAGTTAAATTAGACTCATAATTCACATTTTTAACATTAATAATATCATATTTTGTGTTTGAGTGAAATATTATTTTGTGAAAATTTAAGCTTAAACATTATTTTATATTATATGAATACTATAATTAAGAAATAAAAATAGATATGAGATTAATACAACTAAATTAATAATTTTAAATTTTGTATACATTTATATTAATTATTTGAAGAAAAAGTTTTGTTAATTATTTTAAGAAAAAGTTTTGTTATCTATGATATTTTTACTAAACACCAAATAGTTTTCGAAGAAAATCTCTCATTATTAAAAGAAGCTAAAACTGGTTATTATTTCTTTAAGGTTTGTTAAATAAAAATTTAATGTGGTATCACTTTGACAATTAAGGCATAGGTACGTGTACCAAATTAAAGAACTAGATTTTAGGTTATATATACAAGTACAAAGCAACGAAATGAAAGGGAAAAAAATAAAATTTAAAACCATAGTTGCAATGTTCCTTGATGAAGAAAAGCACCTACTAAGTATGCTAAGATAGCTTAGTCCAAATTAATCAACATGTGTCACTATCTTTCAATTTGAAAATTATTTATTAACAAACTTTGCATGCTTTTAAACAAAACTTTCTAATAACTCAATAATGTCCCCTATTTAGTCTATTTTGGTTAAGAACAACCGAATCAAACGCGCTTATAGACGCATAAGCACGGCGCAATATAAAGAACAGGTGAAAATGATTTACTTTGGAGCAAATAAGAAAATAAAATATAATAAACAAAGAAGACCTAGTCAATGAATTGGACCTATATATTTTGAAGAAAATAAATAGTATTATATTCTCTCGTGATTTTTCAAAATCATCTTTAAATGTATTAGAATTTCTTAAACCATAATTTTAATAAAAATACTAGTTAACAATACCATTAATAAAAAATTATAATCGAGATAATTATCAATATGAAGAAAAATATTCGGTAAATAATTAATTATAAATTTTTTTAAAAAGAAAGAAAAAGAAAAAAATAATAAAAAAAATATGTACATGAATGAGTTTGTTAATTAATTATTTATTAAAATAAATTAGTTAATTAATTATATATTAGAATGAATTGATTAGTTAATTACATATTAAAATGTATTACGAAAAATATACATAATTGATAAAAAATCTTGTAAATATATACACCTTTTTTTACTATGAAATTATCTTAAAGATGATGACCACGGAGAATTTGCTGAAAATTTTAGAATTGACCAAAAAATCATGACATGAGATGGTAGAAAATTAACAAGAAAGCCCCTGTTCTACGTTTCTCCAAGATCCAGGTTGTAATAATGATTCATGACGTGAACCTGTCTTGTGTGAAGTGAAGTGCATACTAGTATTTTTTGTCTTCTCTATGTAGATTAATCTACAAGCTATAACCCCTCTTCACCAGAAAATTTAGATTAGCCATTATCATTATTATTAGTCACAAAATCACGTGATATAGCATAACCCCTTTATTATTAATTAAGAACCAAGCTAGCTAGTAGAGAAAGTTACACTAGTACTTTTGTATGTTGCAAGCAATAACTCCACCACCATCATCATCATCATCAATTCATCATAATATGGAACAACACAAGAACAACAACATGATCAGCAGCTTTAGTTGTAATGATGAAGAGACTATAGTAAACATTCCTTTCTCATGGGAACACAAGCCTGGTCTCTCTAAAGTCATCAATGGTCACAATGGCACTAGCTTAGTGCTTCAACCTCCTCCATGTTCATCTTCATCAGGGTTTGGAAGTGATCATAGAAACAAAGTGGAGGACGACATTCAGAATAGTATTCTATGTGCAGTTCAGAACTCACTCAGAATCAGCTCTTTTAGGATGGAGAATACTCAGAAGGAACAAGACCCTTTTGTTGAAGCTTACAAGAAATGCACTCAAAGTCCCTTCATACATCAACAAGGTCATAAGCTCCAAAAGAACAATAGATCTTGGCCTACCATAAAGAAGTACGTTAATATTCTTTCTTGCAAGCACTCCAATGATGTTTCTAGCCGCAAAACTGTCTTAGATGAACTCAAGATATCTCCCAATGAAAGAGCCAAAGACTAATTACATTCTTAAGTAGCAAGATTATTTGTCAACCATATCAAATCATGCTGGTAGACACAAAAATTGTCTAGACTATAAGATGTGAGTAAGGGGAAAAAATTGAAATGATATCTTGAATTGTTTGTTATATTGTAATTTGTAAGTTTTATTTTTTTTCCTTTGGGGAAGTTGTTTTTGTATGTATCATGTAGCAATTTAAGTATCATAGTTCTTTTGTATAGAAAAAGGTTGGTGAAAGTGAAAATAAAACAAGGAGGCAAGAGGGTAGTCCCTGAATAGTTTATGATTTTCTGCAGCCTCATATATACTACATGGCTCAGAAAAGATTGTCCACTTTTGTCTAATCTATAACTGTGGCCTGCAATGAACATTTTGTTGTGTTTTTTTCTAGTAAACGGTTCAAACCAAAATCATCAGCCGCAGTAGAAAATTCCCTTATGAAAAAGACTAATAGATGACTGATTCAATGTTCCCTTGTGATCTTATTAGCCCGAACATGTGATCTGGCAGAAATATGAATTTTCTTTCACTAAATAAAAATAAAACGGTTGTGTATGTAATCTGATAAAAGCTATAACAGTTTAACTTTTTATGCAATTTGATGCCTTTTGGAAACAATGCTTTGAGAATGTGAGGACTTAGGACAGAGGGGGAACGAAGTCAAGATTATGTTATGAGTTTGTCTTATACTCTTCTAACTCCTTGCTATTGTCTTTTTATGAGTGATGCAAACCCGTGTGAACTTGGTCTTCTTTTTGCAAATCATGTGTTATTATTTTTCTAGGTTTATTTCAATTCCCAAAACTAAAAGTTGTCTATGCTTACGTTTTATGTGATTGTCCAATGTCCACTGAGACCATGCCATTTAGACCTATGTGATGGTAGTGGACCAAATTTATCTATATAAAAATCTCAATGGCTTCATCAAAGATAACACTTCACCACCACCTCAAGTTATATAAGGGTCTTGTCATTATTCCATTAACCAAAACTATGTGAGATGAGTCAACCAAGGGATCATTCATCAAGAAAGATAACCTTCTCATGGGAAAAGAAACCTGGTGTATCCAAAGTAACAAGTAGTAGTAGTAGTACTCATCATGATGAAAATTTGATCACAAAAGAAGAGCATGAGTTTTTGGCCAAGTTACCACCCCCTCCTTGCACACCAGAAGAAGCTAGTCACAAAAATTCTCTTCATCATGATTTCCAAATTCCACTTCCTCCTTGTGCTTTTCAACCTCCTTTTTATAGAACTTCATCCAAGAGGGGTCTTTGGTTTCAAGAGAAAGACCCTTTCTTAGCTGCTTTCAAAGAGTGCACAAAGAATCAGAAAAGTGCTAAGGTGAACAAAAAATTGATCAAAGATGGAATTGAATCAAGGGTAAGGAAGAGCATGTCCTTTTTCTCATGTACCAGATCTTGCACCGTTCATGACACTAACTTGGTCACAATCTCTCCTCTAGAAAAGGATTGATATGCTTTAATTTCTTACTTTGTTTTCTATTAGGGAGACTCCTGTACAAGTCAAAATCTAGTATAATACTTTGTTGAAGTTGAAGTCAGTTCCATACAAGAACTTTGTCACAAATATACTATCTCTATATCAAAAAAAAAATCCTAGTGTGTGAAAACTGAAGAATAATAATGAAAGTGAGAATGATTCTGCTACTGTTTTGTATGCTTTATGTTCATGATTAGAAAACCAAAGGAAGTAAATGTTTGAATTCAGCACTCCACGTATCCGTGTATGACTTTGCAAAGGGTACTTAATTATTTCTAAAATACTAGTATGTTGTGTACAAGTTTAGTTATGAAAGTTTTATAGTTGCACTTCTATACATGTGTATCTAATAACATGACATGATTCGAAAGATATTTAGTTGATAATTATTATACACAGATAATTTAATAATGTGAAAAGAGAAATATATATATATATATATATATATATATATATATATATATATATTTATTTTGTGAATATAATGACTGAGTATTGTAGTTGATCGTAAAGTAAAATTGATATGATTTATCGTATAAGTTATGTTAAACTTTGTCAACAAATATTTATAAACAAAATTGAGTTAAAAATTAAACATTTTTTTATAAGTCATTGTTAACTTATGTAGTTTTATTTTCAGAAAAGTTAGATAATAGAACTTAAGAGCTAATTTGAATTTTGATAAAAGTTTTATTGCTTTTGCTTTTATTTTATCTTTTCTTAGTATTTTTTTACAAAGGGTTGCAGGATAAAAGTAAATTAAGTCAAGTTAAACTTGATCACATTTGAGATTATTTTTTTGTTAAAAGTTGAATGAGTTTGGTTTCTCATGTAATTAGTTTTCACCTAAATAATTAATATATCTAGTAGTCATGTATGCAATTATCATAAGTGAAAAATACATTTATTATAAAGTAATAAGGATATTTTGGTATAAATATACTTAATGTAAGAGATAATTAGAAAATAATTTTACAAAAGGGACACAAAAAATTAAAGAAAAAGAGAATGAAGTTTCCTTGCAAAACTGATTTAGCTGTCTTAGTAAATCAATTTTAATCACTAATTTTTAACCAAAGTTAAACAATTAGTAAGATTCTATTTGCATCCAACCAAACATAGTTTTAGAAAGACTCACATGGATTTCATCTAATAAGATACATTATTTTTTAAAAAAAGAGTACTATAAAAATGGAAAAAGACTATGTAATGTACATGATAAGGAGATTCAATAGAAGCTAATGCAGGTTTATAGATCTAGATTTTATAAGTATATATAATAAATTCAAGCCAATAAAAGGAAAACATAGTAAATTCAAAACTGTTGTAGCAATGTTACTTGATGAAGCAAACTACTTACTAATCAACTTCTGTTATTATCATATTACTGTTAATTCCAAGATATCAAATGTACAATTCTGCTTTTATTATTCCACACAAGTAATATTGATGCACTTTGAAGATTTTGGTACCTAAAAGAAAACAATAGTTCACTTGGCATGGAGAAATTTCAAAGGTATTTTGTGATTCTATGAGTATAAAATTAATTTTTTTTAATCTCCCTCCATTTCAAAACAGTAGTATTTTTCTAGCCTTTTATTTCTATCCAAAAATTTTGACTTTTTATTTTTCCTTAAGTTGTTTTTTTACTATTAAAGTAAGTGAGAAAGTATGAAAATTTGTAAAATAATTTATAATAATAGTAATTAAAAAATAAAGGTATTTTAGTATAATCTTAGAATAAAGGGAGTATTATTGATAAATATAAAATTAGTTTATTTTGTTTCTTATTATTTTTTTTCAAGTGTCTAATATTGCTTAATTACTAGTAAATAACTGTTATACATAGACAACTAAACAACTATTTATAACATTTGAAGAAAGAGATCCATATATACATATAAAAATGATGTAAAGAAACAGTGCTAAACATTCTGTGAGTTAGTTAATATTGTAATTAACTATGAAATAAAATTTATTACTGGACGTGTTTGTATCATTTTAACAGTTATCAATATAATTTAGTTTATTTTATTCATATATCTTTGCTCGTTAAAAAATCATCAATAATTTTTAATCTTTTTTTGATATTAAATACATTTTTATTTTGTTTCTTACATATTTGTGCAAATCCATATTCATAATGTATTTATTTATAATTACTAGTTAATGAAACAAAATCATACCATGAAAAACATATTATCAGATAAATAAAATAATATATAAATTATTTTACCGCAATAAATAAACTTTGAGACGGAACTAAAATAATACATAATTGGAATATAGATAAAGATAGAAGAAACTATTATAAAAATTTTACAAGCATATTTTTATTGAGAAAAAAATAGAAATAAAAAACACAATAAGATTTGTAAATAATTATGAAAAAAATTGATTTTTTTTCGTGGAAAAAAACCCAATAAATAGGTTTATTTCATATTTTTACTTTTTAATTTTTTTTATCTCATTCGTCTTCGCCGTGGTTGTAGTTGTTCCTGTTGTGCCCCGGTGCTGAATTGCTTGTTACTGGAAGCGCTCTTAAACCCTAACAAACACATAGGGTTTCGATTCCGAACTATATCAAAGTTTTTGTAAACTCTGCTACATCAATAGTTTGTGTAAGCTATTTATACCTATTCCTTTGCCAATTCACTGGTCGTTTTCTGAATTCCTTTATTGCTCGCTGAAATTAATTCATCTATGTGCGCTGAATCTGTGCAAGTTTCAATGCTATCTTTTAGATTTTCAACTACTTGCTTAGGTTAAGGTTCTCGCTGATTTTGAAAATCCACGCTAAGGCCTTTGATGTGTATAGAATTCTCTTATTTTTCCTTTAAATGAATGATATCCTCTGTCTGTTTGCTGTTTTCGAGTAGGCTTTGGTAGATTGAAGATGTAGAACAAATTGTGAAGCGTGCATGTTCTGTGCGAAGTAGTTAGGGGCATTGTAGAAATTGAGAGTTCGATTTTATTTTATTTTATTTAGAATTCCTTAATCAGTTGAGGATTTGAGATTCTTTTGCATGCTGAAATGTTCCTGTAAATACACTTGAACGTGATTGTGCACTTGTTATTT
The DNA here is from genome assembly GCA_026586105.1 of Hylodesmum podocarpum. Taxonomy (NCBI): domain Eukaryota; kingdom Viridiplantae; phylum Streptophyta; class Magnoliopsida; order Fabales; family Fabaceae; genus Hylodesmum; species Hylodesmum podocarpum. Next base: position 2,509,652 of record JALJEV010001430.1, on the reverse strand, counting down.
TGTTCATTGTTATTAATTATTATTACTAACCGAAAGAGTGACACTGATTGTGCATTTTTTAGCATTGTAGTACTTTGAAAAAGGTTTGGAATATTTTTATTATTTTGGTGTGTGGTCAATTAAGGTGTTGGTTGTAGAAGGGGGTACAGTAATGATTTGGATGTCATTACAAAAATGTTGGTTTTCGTTTCCTAGAGATTAAACTGTGAACAGAAAGAAAAATCATGTGCTTTCAGGTTACTTGGATGTGTGCTGTTTATTTATTCATTTTTAGCTCATCATCTTCTGAACATGCTAGTTGTGCTTTACTTGAAAAGCAACTTCACAAACGTAACAAGTCTTGTTTGATAGATAATCATATAAAGATGTGGTATCAAATTCAAATATACAAAAATATAAAAAGATATGATATGATATATGGTATTAGAATCTCTATAGCCTTGTCGTCCCTATTCTTCTGGTAGAAGTTGAATTTCAGCACAAAGCAGGTGGGCCTATGAATAATTACCCACATTTCAAGTATGTAAGCATGTCAGATATGTAATATAGAACCACTTGGCTTAAGCTTTTGGTATTGTTGGTTCACAACAGTGTTGAACTTAATCCATTTAGTTCAGTCTTGTGGCGTGGGAATTGTTTATTGTTATGGTATTTTGCATGGCTATATGTATGTAGAGTAGAGCTAATTAATTCTTCTTTCTGTAATGACTACCTTCAGTTATTTTTTCTCTCTTGATATAGTAATAATTATAGTCAAGGAAGTATGAATAATTTTCAGCATGTGCATACATGTATTATTTTTTACCCAGATGAACATCAGCATGCAGTGGAAGCAAGTGTATAACTGTAAAATGCTATGTTGTCTGGAAATATTCATTTTGTCTACAAGCTTTTTTAGCATGTATCACAAATACATTATACTTTAGCACCTCATTAAGTCATTAAGATGTAATTTTTTGTTTTGCTGACTGATGCATCTATTTGTTCTTCTTGCAGGAACCATTTTTGTTAAATGGCCAATAATTCTCAGTCCTCCAACATGCAGGTAACATATTACTTTGTCAATACTAACCAGGATGTTACAATAAAATACTTGTCTAGTAATTTGCTTTGATTGTGTCAAGTAACATACTTGCTTTGATTATGAGAAATTGGGAATAGTAAATGGTGATAGGAAGAATAGCTAGTGTCTTAATATTTTGGCTTCTTTCATTTTGTTTATTTCATTTTTAGAGTTAATGCTGTCCTCATTTTCTGTTGAATGTGATGCCTTTTAATTTTCAATTTTTTCTCTGTAATTCTCTCTCTCCATGTGTGTGTGATTGCTGGATCCTCAAAGTTTTGGTTCTCCTTTATTTATGCAACTGATTTTTTTACCTCTTCATGTTATAAATATTAACTACTATTTCTTGCTCTTGAATCGGAATCTATCATAATTTTTCCATCACTCTTATATCTAATTATCTGCAGTTTCGGCCTGTCATTCAAGCTCAGCAAGGGCAACCATTTGTTCCGATGAATTCTCAACAATATGGACCGGCAGGACATGCTATTCCTTCTTCAAATGTGGGAATCCCTGTCATTCAAGGTCAGCAATTGCAGTATTCTCAACCAATGCAGCAGTTGGCTCCAAGACCAATGCAACCTGGCCATCCTTCTCCGTCATCACAAGCCATACCTATGCAATATATTCAGACAAACAGACCAATGGCATCTGTTCCACCACATGCACAGCAAACTGTTCCCCCCTTGAGTAATCATATGCCTGGTGGCCTGGCTGTTTCAGGAGCAGCTCCCCATTCTTCATATACTGTATGTGTTGTTTTTAGATCTTTACTGTTGTAGTTGATTCCTATAATTCTGAGTTATTTAGTTCCTTCTACGCATTTAAATCATTGGACACTTTTTCAGTTCGCACCACCCTATGGTCAGCCTCAAGATAATGCAAATGCATTGGCTCAATACCAGCATCCGCCACAAATGCTTGCACCTCCTGCTGGACAACCTTGGCCATCCTCTGCATCTCAGACTGTTGCAGCTGTTACATCTGTTCAGCCATCTGGAGTACAATCATCTAGTATTACATCAACTGATATGGTAAGTGAATCTGTACTTGTTTTTTATGCATGTCCCTGATTTTACAGTCATTATTTAGAAATTTCCACTTCAAAGTTTAAAAGCTTTTTGTTTATACTAGCTGTAGATATATGGTAAAGCTTGTTTGGAATTCCTATGGCAGAGTTCCCTTTTCTTATGTTTTTTTGCATTTTAATTCAATTGTTAATTGTATCATAATGGCATCAATACTTTGCAACAAGATGGTGATTCTGATGTGTCAGTGTTATGTGACGTTTTCCCCCTGTAGATTTTTTTTTTTGGTGTTTGGCTGAATTTTAAAGAAATCATTATGAATATTTTTATTGTGTCAATGCATAAGTGAATCTAATATGCCCCTTTTGCCGTTTGTTTTTTAATTTTATGTTTTTTAATTTTTGAATCTTTTCGTTTTTGCCCTGCTACTAATTCTAGTCAAATTTTGTTTTTACCATTTTCTCATTTAAGCCTTTTACCAAATTGCCCTTATTAAGTCTTTTTGTCTTCCCACTTTAACTTCCCCTTAAGTTCCCCTTTTTAACTTCTCACTTCTCACTTCCTTCACAGTTCTTAACCTTTTTTCTGTCTTTTTGAGAATGCCTTTCTTCTCTTCACTATTAAGTGAATATTCAGTCTCTTGGACCTCTTATTTATAGACTTCGCAATTGTGGCCATCCTGCTATCTGTTATATAGCTTTAGCATTTTTGGGGGTGCTTGCTCCGCGCTGCTATCTGGGATTTGACTACTTAGGGTAAGTGAATCCAGCTGATGTGATCTGTATTTGTTGCCCGTGGAGCAGTATTTTTAAATGGCGGTGCCATGGCCGCTATGGAAGAATGGCATGTCGGATATCTTGCCACCTACCATAAGCAATTTGTAAAGGGAGGCCCCCTATGGTGGTGCCATATACCGCAGTGGCCTGTTAATATGGCAGAGTTTTGGCCTTCCACCATCTGCCATTGATAACACTGCTCTGGAGTTTAGATTGTCCAAATATAAAGGCATGAAGTAGATGTTATTTGTAATTAATCTTTTAGTTATATCCCTGTGGAAATATTGTTAGGTTATATTGCTTAAATTTGGTGGTATGATAGAATTCCACAATTATAGCACTTCATTTTATTTGGTAAATGTTGAGCAACATATCATCCAGAGCATAAAGCTCTGATAACGTGTTACTGGAGACTTCCTGCCTGAAACTTCAGAATATTACATGAATGAAAATCCCCCTCCCTATTTCCTAACTTCTACAACACTGACTCCTAACAATGACTGTGTCATGGCAGTTATTCTTCTCTTTGCCCATGCCTGGACTAAATCTCTCCAAATAGGTTATCTGTTTGAACTTGCATTCTGCTTGCCTTTCATATTTGGCTTTGTCTGGCCAAGGTATCCATCATGATATGTTTCTTGTTATGATATTACATGAGGCAGATTCCTTGAGAGAGTAGCTAATTGAATCTCAGTAGCTGATGGAGCTTTTGATAATGCCTTGCATTAATTGTTATTCAATGAATTGAATTTCTATTATGTTAAAGATATTTTTTTCTGTTGTGTTATGATTTCTGATAAATTTGAGCTTATATTATTATAATTCTCAGTATTTTACTTGACAAATTCCAGGCTAATAACCAGCAATCCTTATCTGATTGGCAAGAGCACACTTCTGCTGATGGGAGAAGGTATTAGTTTACATTATATTCAGCTTTATTTGCAAACAGTAAATATCTTATACAATTTTTATTAGCTATTTGTGAAAATAATCTGATTATCTTGTGCTTTTGTGATTCATATTTTTTAGAATCATAATGAGAAGTTGTTGTTTTCATATTAACCAGATATTACTACAACAAGAGGACTAGGCAATCAAGTTGGGAAAAACCTTTGGAACTAATGTCACCTATTGAGGTGAATTATTTTGATAATTTGTTGCTGTTCCTATGAATGCCACATTTTATTATCTGTTGTACATGCTTTGAAAATGTATGCTTTCAATCAACCGGTATCTTGTATGGATGTTGATCATTTCTACAATGTTTTCACTGATCATAGAAGGTTTATGGTCCGAATATCCTTTTATGTGCATGTGCTTGCCCTGATTTGTAGATATCATCGCAAGTCAGAAGAAATTTTAACAACTGCTCTATATGGTCACTTTGAAGGCGGGGTAGCACTTTCTCAAGGCAGGCAACAGTTTGCTATTTACAATTTTTTTTTTTAAAAAGATAAAATAAAATGAGGTTCGTGTTTGTATAGCTGTGATTCTATTGTACCATTAATTGATGGTTGTCGACAGCACTCTTCCCATCCTCTTTCTCCAGCAATTTTGTAGAGTGATCTTTATGGGGTGTGTGTGATATCAATTGTCTCCTTTGTAAGTTTCTTTGCTCTCCTTGTACACACCCACACACGAAAGATGCAAGGTGTGTGATTTTGTCTGTGTGTGTGTATAATATATATTATCTTCTTGCGTTCCTTTTCTTTCTCGATCTCTCTATTTCTTTACCCCTTTCCCCTTTTACTATCTTTTGGTGGCTTATACATTTCAGTGGGGTAT